>OX276409.1:18863426-20066304 GCA_946251805.1 Cybosia mesomella
GGTCTACAGACGCCGGGGTGTAAGGTTGCCCATAGAGCATATCCCTCGCACCCCGACTGAGCCTGGGCCATCTCCGGTTTCCAGATAGCCCCCTCGGGTTTGGGAACCACGGTGTCCCCGTCTTGCCCCGGTTTGGGAGAGGGGCGCTAGTCGCCCCACCGTCCCGGCCTGCTTCTGCTGGGGTGACAGGCAGCCTCACCTGTCACCCCCAGGCCTGCGCTCATGGAGGACGGAGATCGTTAAGCGACCTCCGGCGCCTGAGTCGCCTGCGACGCGCGGCGAGCAAGTTGCGGGCTCGGCGGGCCGGGAGAGTTCTAAATCTCTCCCGGGCGCGCTCCGCCATCTCCTTCGCGATCATTACATGCTCGCAGAACGAGGTGGCGGCGGCCCACGCGCTCGCGCTCCGCACCATTGCCGCAATCATGCTGCCGAGCGAGAGGACTCCCACCCCGATGGCTGCCACGAGGTCACGCCTCAGCGCCTCCCACGCCGGGCAGTCCGCCAGCGTGTGCAGCCCTGAGTCCTCGCTCGCGTCGCAGTGAATACACTCAGGCGTTGGCTCCTTCCTGATCCGATGCAGGTGGTCCCCGAAGCACCCCTTTCCGGAGACCACCTGCGTCAGTCGGTACGAGAGGCTTCCGTGTCGCCTCTCTAGCCAATCCTCCATGATGGGCCTTACCGCCGCTATTGCGGCGTGCCCTCATATGTAACGACCTAATATTAAATATATTTGCAATTCGTTCACCTCTTAGAAATTCGTGTCTTTTTAGTACCAATCTGAAAAACTATCACTTAACATTATTTAATAAAAATTGTGACGAACAGACCTTCTTTATCTTCTTTTTTATAAGTCGGTTAAAAGGAAAGAAATATCTAGTAAACAATATTACATAACAAATCGGTAATATGTTTATACTGGAGATTGATGGCACTTGGTGGAACTTGCTACACATATTGAATAAATCACTTGTACTTTTCCACAATTATTTATTTATTTGAACCTTACCGGTTTCACCTTACGGCATTATCAAAGGTCTACAATGTTTTAAACTAAAAACTACCATATTTTATGTGTGGGTACTTTAAAAAAAGAGAGTATACCAGCTTCAACTTTTTCCCCAAAATTTGTGGAAATTTAAATTTTCATAAACGTAATTATGTTTTGTAAAATAATTTATACATTATAAAATTAATTGTATTACAGTGAAATGTCAAATATAAAATGTCAAGGAATTATAATTAAATTAAATTAAAGTAATTGTCAAATCAATGATGTCAAATGGATTACATACTTAGATTACAATATATAAAAATGTCAGTTACACAATAAATTAAGATTACAACGAATTAATATCAAATAAATAGGTATGTATATGTCATCATTATTGTAATAGAGGTGAACGGCTCAGATCTAACTGTTGGTTAATTATATTGTTTCTGTCCGTGTTTGTCAGTCTGTTTATTTCCAATGATTCTAGGGCGTTCATTTTCCTGCCTTTGTCACATAGACGCAGAGCTTTAAAACCAACTTTTGGGTCAAAAGTGTGGTTTTCCAGAAGCAGGTGTTCTGCAAAATTGGACTCAGTTTTTTTGAGTCTCCAGCCTCTAGCGTGTTCAGCGACTCTAATTTCAAAGGATCGTCCAGTTTGGCCAACGTATTTTCTGTTGCAGGTGGAACATGTCAACTCGTATATACCACTCCTCTGTGGAATTGGGGTTGCATCCTTATTATTACAGATTAGGTTTTTTAAATTGTGAGTGGTATAAAAAGCTGCTTTGCATTCAGATAGATTTCTGGCACATTTGTACGAAATATGACCAATATACGGTATACGAGCCCATCGTTTTTTGGGTGTTTCCACGGTCATGGATGCATCTCCCTTGTACGCCAGACCTGCGACAGTCCTGTATCTTCCGCGTGTAACTAGCCTATCTATTAGTTGGGATGGGTAACCATTATTGGTCGCTATGGCCTTAATCACTGTCAATTCATCCTCAAAATCTGAGTGTGACATCGGGATCGACAGTAGTCGGTGCACCATCGAGTGGAACGCGGCGTGTTTATGACTTATTGGGTGCCTAGAATATGACATATATTTAAAATTTACCGAAAGCCCACCTTCGCCGATAATGTAATACACGTAAATTCTAGGCACCCAATAAGTCATAAACACGCCGCGTTCCACTCGATGGTGCACCGACTACTGTCGATCCCGATGTCACACTCAGATTTTGAGGATGAATTGACAGTGATTAAGGCCATAGCGACCAATAATGGTTACCCATCCCAACTAATAGATAGGCTAGTTACACGCGGAAGATACAGGACTGTCGCAGGTCTGGCGTACAAGGGAGATGCATCCATGACCGTGGAAACACCCAAAAAACGATGGGCTCGTATACCGTATATTGGTCATATTTCGTACAAATGTGCCAGAAATCTATCTGAATGCAAAGCAGCTTTTTATACCACTCACAATTTAAAAAACCTAATCTGTAATAATAAGGATGCAACCCCAATTCCACAGAGGAGTGGTATATACGAGTTGACATGTTCCACCTGCAACAGAAAATACGTTGGCCAAACTGGACGATCCTTTGAAATTAGAGTCGCTGAACACGCTAGAGGCTGGAGACTCAAAAAAACTGAGTCCAATTTTGCAGAACACCTGCTTCTGGAAAACCACACTTTTGACCCAAAAGTTGGTTTTAAAGCTCTGCGTCTATGTGACAAAGGCAGGAAAATGAACGCCCTAGAATCATTGGAAATAAACAGACTGACAAACACGGACAGAAACAATATAATTAACCAACAGTTAGATCTGAGCCGTTCACCTCTATTACAATAATGATGACATATACATACCTATTTATTTGATATTAATTCGTTGTAATCTTAATTTATTGTGTAACTGACATTTTTATATATTGTAATCTAAGTATGTAATCCATTTGACATCATTGATTTGACAATTACTTTAATTTAATTTAATTATAATTCCTTGACATTTTATATTTGACATTTCACTGTAATACAATTAATTTTATAATGTATAAATTATTTTACAAAACATAATTACGTTTATGAAAATTTAAATTTCCACAAATTTTGGGGAAAAAGTTGAAGCTGGTATACTCTCTTTTTTTAAAGTACCCACACATAAAATATGGTAGTTTTTAGTTTAAAACATTGTAGACCTTTGATAATGCCGTAAGGTGAAACCGGTAAGGTTCAAATAAATAAATAATTGTGGAAAAGTACAAGTGATTTATTCAATATATGTAAATCGGTAATATCGTTGTGGCCGATCCTCGCTGCAAGTAAATTTTCCGAGCAAATATCTTCTGACCCGTTTCACAGGGATTTTCCTCGTAACTGGATAGCCCGTCTCAGCTAAAAGGTTAATAGGAAAATTCCTAGAATTCAATGGGAAAATTCTTAAAATATTCCAATAATTGTCTAGATTAGAACTATTTTAGAAATTTGTAGAACACTCGAGATTAATAGACGTGGTTATTATTGTTGTTGTTGTTGTTGCGGTGGAACCCTGAAAATCTAATTTGATTATCGCTTAGATATCCCTGAAGGTGTAGGCAGAAGGTGTATTAACAACCATATCGACGGTCCCTACGTACATAGAGACAAGTTAAAAATGGCATTTTTTTATTATTTCATTATTGGCTTTAGATTTTCCAAATACACATACCTATATATATTTTTTGTTTTTATGTAATTCACTTACCTTCATTTACAAATCGTATATGAGAACATATGTTAAAATTTTAGCAAATAAGCGTCGTAGATGCGGGTATCTATACGTATCGTTTCGTACGGTGTTTTAAAGTGTGCGCCAATCGGTGCGAACGCGGTCTTGTCTGACTTAACGTCATTCACGAGTTCACGGCAGTTAGACGTGTCGATGCTTGCTCGCGTAGTGAAATAATTAATGTTTCGAACCAGTCTAGTTTTAGTGGTGTTTTTTTGTTATAAGTATTCATATATTACCTGCAACAATACTGTAAAATATGAATAACAGTAGATCAAAGTTATTGGTGAATATTGCAAATTCCAAAAATAATGTTTTATGCGTTTCTGAAGCAGAAGATTTAATTAACTATATTGATGAAGCTAATAAGGGTAAGTAGTAATTCAAATATTATACATTAAATGCTGAATAATATACAAAACCGATATTTTTTGTTTTTCTATCCTAAAACAGTAGAATATCAGTGTAAAAACGGTCATAACAGACATTTCCGCTTATACTATGGAATAAACAATAAAATATAATTATTTTACAAATAATTGTAATATATTGCATACTTCTTTAAAATATGATTTCCTTAATAATTATTACAAAGAACACAAAGTTTTTAGCGTTATCGGAGTATATGAAGTCAAGTCCTATATGACCGCATATACATGCAACTATTATATTTATTTATAGATTTGTTTCCATATACGTTTACTTAATTTAAAAAACATTATTATTTTTTTCTTCTTTTTAGAAGCACGTGTATATCCCGAAAAAGATATCCCCATGGATTTTGAGGATCAGCCTTTGGATGTTCCTAACGAAGAAATACAAGCTGCCGAAGCACATAGTGATGGAGAACAAAATCATACATCAGTTAATATACTATCGCAAAGTGATTTAAATTATATAATTGACACGGAAGGGGAAATTTTGGATAATGAAATTGAAAATTACCATCTTAACACCTCTTTTTCTCAAAATGAAACACCCAACCAATAGCTAAAAATCATATTAATGACGAATCTTTGGTTTCAACACCAATGCCAAGTCCATGCATGACTTTTGGGGACATTGTAAATGAATGTAACTATTTAAGCTCAAGTACTGTTATCCTATCTGATGCAACCTTAAGATCAACCCCGTTAGGATCCAGCGAAATGTCTGGTTCATCAACACAGCACCAACGAAAAAAAAGCGTCAGTATGTGAAAAAAAAAAATAACAAGGAACAGAATTACCAATAAATTTTACTGGCTAGATGAAAAAAGGAAGGTACTTGTGAATTTAGGTGAAGCTCATACGTCTCGATCCGGAAAACAACAAATGGCAAAAAGAATAAAGGGTCCATGCCTATCTAATTGTCGATTAAAATGTTTTGAAAAGTTTGACATGGTAGCTCGCTAAAATATATTTAAAACCTTTTGGAATCTCGGTGACCATTCTCAGCAGTGGTATTTTATTACGTCACACGTGAAAGAACTACGAAAAAAGCAATGGACACAGGATTCCAAGAGGTTGAATGTTTATAAGTTTTATTTGCCGCTTTTGTCTGATATTGACCACAAAGATAAGATTATGGTATGCAAAACCATGTTTAAAAATAAGTTTTCTATAAGTAACACTTTTATACAATCTGCCATCGACAAACATGATAAAAAAAACAGGTATTTGTACTAAAGACTTGAGGGGCAAATTTCTTGGAGTTAAATAAGAGAAGTAAAAGTGCAAGCGAATAATCCAGATATTATTGAATTTAAGTACGATTTTTTTGAAGAAAATTATAGAAAACTGAACTGTGGCACTAATTTGTAATTGACTAGAGGGAGGAAAAGGAAGGAGCAAGAACTAATACTAGAGAAGGTGTACAATAATCCTATTCCTATCACTGAAGTGAAATATAAAGACTTGATTAGTTTATGTGATACAATGATTATTCCAAGAAAGTATCATCACTTCTATAATAACCTTAAGCATAGTAAGGAACAACAGGATTATGACGAAGATTGTTAAATTTATCTATACTTTTTTTTATAAATTTTATTTTGTTATTTAACTTAAGAAAACTTTAACAGTAATAATGATGAATCAGTCTGAATAAACCTGTGATGATTATTAAATATTATTAATTAGTTAGATGAGGCACATACTTAAATGAAGCTGTGATGATTTTTAAATATTATTAATTAGTTAGATAGATGTGGCACATACATAAATAAAGCTGTGATGATTATTCAATATTACCGATTAGGTAGATAAGTGAGGCACATATTTAAATAAAGCTGTGATGATTATTAATTATTACTAATTTGGTAGACTGAGAGCTGAGGCACATGCTTAATTAAAAATTTTAGACTGTGATTCTTATTGTTTAGTTCCTACTTCTATGAGACTACAAGTAGGTACCTATTGTTTAGATGCTAAGTAAAGTTACTAAACATTAAATAATTTTTAATTATAAACCTTGTTTTATTAATAAAACTCAATACTGATTTTTGTTTAAGGACATGTCTTTGTTTGCAATACAAGAAATATAGTCCAGCCCCGAATGAAGGAAACCGCGAATAAAGCGATATGTCTTCATTGACGTATGTTTTATATCCATGGGTGGCGATCTTGGGATGTTTATCGTATCCATTTGAAAAAAATAACACAATTGTACATTTTCATGAAACATTTTTATTTAAATTCTATTTTAGAGACTTTTCTGCTTTCCTTCGTATAAAAAGTTAACATAGACATGTCTGACATGCTTGGATTTTATTATCAATGTAGAAACAGTCATCTATCAGTTTTTCCAAGAAAATATTAAAAAAGGAATAATGTATGAATGCCATTACAAAGTTCCTAAAGCTTATAAAATATAATAGAAAAGAAGTATTTACAATTGTACATAGAAAAATTTCTAGATGGGTTTGAACTTTAATTACGCTCTCCTGTAAACCTAGGTTTTTGACATGTCTTTATGTACGTAGGGACCGTCGATATGTTTTAAAATATTTTAGTCTAACGTAGAAGGGGCGACGAAAATATTTGCAAACTTCATACCAATAGTGGACGTTTATGTAGTTTTATAATCCCCAGAGGACAAAGTTAATATTATTCATGTTTTTATGTATTGTTTTATGATAGTGTTAAGAGGTAAGGTGATCAATAGATTAGAATTTGTTAAGCGACTTCTATCGTTGACTGTACTATCGACCATTGAAATATTTTCTAATATAAAATTCTATAAATTGATAAGCCTTCTTGTAGACAAATGTTATTATAGTGTTACTGCAGATTAGCACGTGCTGTTCTGAATAGGAAGGGATAAACCTCTGTTATATTGACATTTACTCGACGACGTGACGAAATAACATTTTTTTTACGGAACACGCACCCGGCTCTGTAAATTAAGCGATCTCACCTTATTAGATGCTATCGTACGTCCTTGACATCAGTGGGCGAGCTACAGCGACGGCGCGGTGGAAACTTCAAACAGAATTATGTAATACGTATTAATTTTATATGAAACTATGAGGGCACTTACACGGTAACATAATTCGATTTCACGTCGTACTACGACGCGGCATCGTTTCCCGATGCAACGTCATATCGTGCAAATCTACGACGAGTAACGTTAAAATATACCACATCGCAACGTGTCACGACGTACGGGAACGTCGCTTGTCGATATAGTGGTGCAATTAAAGGCTTTTACACATAATCACGATGCGATGTTGCAAAGCGTTACGACGCGGCAGTCAATCTCAAAAAATGGACCGCACTGGATATATATTTCTCCTACTGGTATTAAACAGACGCATAAAGAAGAAATATATACACAAATAACGGCCTTGCGTCGTAGCACGACGCGAAGTCGTAAGGTAAGTCGTAACGATTATGTGTACGAGCCCTAAGAGCCTTGAGTTTGCTGCCACACCTTCGCCACTGTCGAGGACATGGCCTTATCCCTATATTCACTTCTAACACTATGCCATGCAACTTCACCCGTCGCATTTTGTATTATTCAGGCGGCAACCGTCCGCCCGCCCTCTACGTTTTTCCTTATTGCTCGGCTCCTCGTGGTTATAGCGAGCTACTACCATTTGACCTTTCAACCCTGAGAGGAGAACCTGCGCCAGAAGCTCGTTCGTTGTTTAACAGGTGCACCGACTTATGTGTATCGTAACCTAGTTGATTATTCAATAGTGTATTATTTGGCACCGACTTACAAATAAAACTTGGGTGTTCTATGTAGTTAAATCCTAAAATATTACTATGAAAAAAATGCTAGACGAGAGCCAAAATGGTGATGCAAAATGCATCGTTAATGTACTAGGCTGTCATCATACATAACAGTCTGCTTTCGTTACGGTATATTTACTCGGTGCGATGTTTTGATCTTGCTGGGTCATTGAGTTATAGATTTTTCATTAGCGTTGAACTAGACACCGTGCGGGAAGTCACTCGACATATTTTCCTAAATTGTCTGCGATATTTATTTAAATATTTCTGTTAAATATTTCGGCAGTATTTTTATAGAATATTTTGCTAAGATTTTTGTAGTTTTCTTTTTTTAATCTTAAGCCAACTCGTATAAGTATTTAGATTTTTGTTGTAATAAATCGTTATACAAGACTATATAACAATTATAATTCTTTTTTTTATGCCAGACAAGCACACGGACCACCTGATGGGAAGCGGTTACCGCGGCCTATGGACGTGTGGAACACCAGTGGCGTCACACTCGCGCTGCCGACCCTGTAAAGGAAAGGGGATGGGAAAGGAGTTTGGGAGGAGATGGGAAAGGAGTTTGGGAGGGGATAGGAAAGTAGTTTGGACTCCGGCACTCTCACTCACCAAACGGAACGCAACAGTTCAAATACTTGGCGTCGATATTCTGTGAGAAGGTGGTGCTTCCCCGGTCGAGTCGGCCCATTCATGCAACGGCCAAAATGACTGTTGCTTGACTCTACCACTCGACAAATATCGAAGGACCGATGGCCGATGGAGCAAACGAGTCCTAGAGTGGAGACCAAGAATCGTTAAACGGAAGGTAGGATGTCCCCCAGCAAGATGGGCGGACGACCTGAAAAAGGTAGCTGGGATAGACTGGATGCGCAAGGCGGAGGATCGGGTGCTATGGCGTGCAATGGGAGAGGCCTATTTCTAGCAGTGAACTGCAATAGGTTAATTGATTGATATTTTTGGGTTAATATCAACTCTCTTCTAAGGTTAAACAAATATACCTGCTTAATAGCTGAACTGTAGTTTTTAGTTGGCAATAGTAACCTGAGGGCAATAAGGTATATGTTTCCACACCAAGAACTTTAGGTCCAATCCAACCACACCTGGAAGCAGGTACACGAACGAGGTTCTGGCGCGGGGTCAGACGACTGTTGATACCCTGATACGTAAAGCCTGCACTAGAGACACGTTCGTCGGTCAGCAGGTGAACAGTTTGCAGGTGAAGTTGACATGGGCTCCGAAGATTATAACGAGGTCCCGTATACCCGTTATTATACAAAGAAATCTGAATAAAATGCATGACTGATCCTAATGCATGTTTATAAATGCTTCTATAGCCCAGCACTTGCATAGTGTTGGGTCAAGCAAGCTTACGTGCTAGGTTAAAGAAGGATACGTGGATCGTTTTCACAAATTTTCCACCCGAAAGCTTCTTTAGCCCAACACTACCCTATTGCTAAGCTAATAAGGTAGGATACGTGAATCGTCGAGGGGGCCATCTCGAAACCGGAGATGGCCCAGGATCAGTCGAGTGCGAGGGATATGCTTTATGGGCAACCTTACACCCTGGTGTCTGAAGACCCGAGATGTCGTGCGGTTTTATTCGGTTCAAGCCCAACATAACCGTTGGCCTGCAGTGGGGTACCGATACGTGGATCGTTTTCACTAATTTGCCGCCTGAAAGTGACTTTAGCCCAACACAATGCAAGTGCTGAGCTATAGAAGCATTTATAAACACGCAGTTCTAACACAAAGTTCACGTCAGAAGAACAATGTATTCATTTCATTGAACCAATTAACCCGTTATAAAGTCCAGCGCGAGCTCCATCTGAAGTCCCGTTGATAGGTTTAAAATGCCACGTGAGGGTTAATGCAGCGTTTTCCTGCTTCGTATTTACGGATATCTCGAAACGGGAATACCCGACTATTGAGTGCAGTTGAGATAAATATTCGCATGCTTTTTTAGGGAGTAATATTATGAATTAAAAATATCCTATCTGATCAAATATAGTAAAAATTAAAGTTTGGTTGTTCGTATTTTATGTGCTGCCGTACCTTTCATCTGATAGCGATAAAACTTTGTCACACTACAATTATTTGAACTGGTAGATGCCGCTAGAATTGGATCATATATATACAACCCACGCCGAAAAACATTATTGCGGAAAATAGCTATTTTCCGAAATAAAAAGTATCCTCCAAGTCTAAGTTCTCCAAGTATTCTTCAGGTGTAGACGTGAAAAGTTAGACTGATAGAAACACCTCAAATAAAGTTACTTTTGCATTTATTATATTAAAGTTTGAGTGAATAATGGGCTATTTCAAACTATCCAACCCTTCGATGTAAATTAGATTAATCTGGAGCAAAACTGCAATACCACTTCAATGCTAACTATATAGTGACGTAACAGATTTACGTCACTAATCACACCATTAGATACAACCTGTGTCGTACTTAATTATAACCTATCTTGGACTCGGTGAAAGTGTCATATACCGTGTTATACACACTACTTAAGGGCAATGTCACAAAGGCAACGTTTTTGTATAATAACTAGCAGTTTTCCACGACTTTGTCCGCGTTAAATTCGGAATAGATCAAGGTATGTTTATTTCTGCAGTTTCGAACCCAGCATGTCTTACCTTTTTCATCGTCATATCTTCAATCATTTAACATGAAGACCTCTATTACGTTTATTTGTAACATCGAAATTAATTCTATCCGGTTCCCTCATATAATAGCACCATCATCAACCTATTCTAGTCCACTGCTGGACATAGGTCTCCCCTAATGAGCGCCATAGCACCCTGTCTTCAGCTTGCCGCATCCAGCATTTGACCGCAGTCTTTCGCAGATCGTCATCCTGGCCGGAGGGCGTCCTACACTACGTTTGCCGAGTCGCGGTCTCCACTCAAGAACACGTTTACCCCAGCGGTTGTCGGTTCTTCGCGAGATATGGCCGGCCCACTGCCACTTCAGCTGGCTTATTATTTGAGCTGTCGATAACCTTCGTTCTCTGTCGGATGTTTTCGTTACGAATCCTATCCTTCAGAGAAACTCCGAGCATAGCTCTTTTCATAGCTCGCTGAGCGACTTTGAACTGGTGGACCAGCCCTACCGTGAGTGTCCACGTCTCAGCTCCGTAGGTCATTACGGGTAGGACGCACTGATTGAAAACTTTCGTTTTCAAACACTGCGGTATGGATGACGAGAAGTCGAAATATAATAGCACGATGAAATTTATTATCAAAGTTTAAGTCTCCAATCAACTATCTCTTACAAGTAGGTAACTCTGTAGTTTCGAGATTTCATATTTTACTGCTCATCACCCCTTAGCTATAGCGTGATTATTTATAGTCCGAACGTTGACCATGTCCGAGTTCTATCGAGCTTCAGAATTTCGTGATGATCTGCTTTGTAATAATAAAGGAATCATCAATAATAGATTTAGTCGTTTTTACCCTACTGCTTCCATCACACTTATAATAGTGTGATGACATATAGCGCAGTTTATGACCATACCCTAGAGGAATTCCCATGCAAAATTTCAGATGAATCTGTTCAGCGGTTTTCAAGTGATGCTCGGACATCGATAATAAAAGCAGAAAAACAGATAAACAGACAAAAATTCTAAAAGTCACATTTTTGGCATTGGTATCTTTCCTAGAACATAGCAATTATTTTTGTTGAAAAAATATGCATTTTTATGGTTCCGTTTTTTGCCATTTGGCAACGGAACCCTTATAGATTCGTGAAGTCTGTCTGTCTGTCTGTCCGTATGTCACAGCCACTTTTTTCCGAAACTATAAGAACTATGCTGTTGAAACTTGGTAAGTAGATGTATTCTGTGAACCGCATTAAGATTTTCATACAAAAATAGAAAAAAAAAACAATAAATTTTGGGGGTTTCCCCATACTTAGAACTGAAACTCAAAATTTTTTTTTTCATAATACCCATACGTGTGTGGTATCTATAGGTCTTCAAAAATGATATTGAGGTTTCTAATATCTTTTTTTTTTAACTGAATAGTTTGCGCGAGAGACTAAAATTAAAAAATATATATGATATACATTAACATTTAAACTTCCACCGAAAATTGGTTTGAACGAGGACTAGTAAGTCGTTTTTTTTTAATACGTCATAAATCGTAAACCGCAATTTACCTTTCGTTCAATCAACTCACATATAAAAATTTTACTTGCTGCAACGGAACCCGTCATGGGCAGGTCCGACTCGCACTTGTCCGGTTTTATTTATAATGTACAGTTTTTTTATTATTTGTGATTACACAAATAATAAAAAAACTGTGGAATGCCACAAAATATTAAAGTTTTGTTCTAAATTATTTCCAAATTTAGATACCTTTTTTTTTTATCGTGCGGAAATCCCTTCGGATACCCTCCCGCGTGCCAGCGGGAGCGGTTATGTCGGGCTTGAACCGACTAATCCGCACGCCGTCTCGGGTCTACAGACGCCGGGGTATAAGGTTGCCCATAGAGCATATCCCTCTCTCTCCCTTTGTATAAGTGGTGTACACCTACCCAGAATTGAGGTCCATTTACACGATACAAGTTTGTTGCCTGTTGCATACAATGAAATTGAAGTAATAAATGATTTTCGTCGTCTAAATAACATGTCACTTTCTTGCTCCATTTTCGCTGCTCGATTATTTCCTGTCAAGATTTGCTATAAATAATTGCATTGAATTTTGAACTAGTATCCTCGTGTAAACAATTTCAATTCTTGAAGGTCAATTATTGCGCTTAATTTATTCATTCAATTATTTCTCTTTTATGTACAAGAAAATGGCATCTTGTAAATGGGCTTTTAGGTTTAATGTTGCTTTTCTCTCTGGTTGTGAGATCTAAACACCTAAAGTATCATCATAAATCACGTTGTATTGTGGCACAGCCCTATATGTACTGCGTGAGAAACTTTACGTAACATGTCATGTACAGTGTTATGCGCTGGAGCAGTGTTGCAAATTTGTGTGAATGAGTTCGTATAAAATCCTTTCAAGTCCATACTTTTGTCTGGTCTGTTCTTTTGATGAGACTAAAGTTGGGAAAAGTTTAGCTTTATATCGTTGTATTCTAAAAGTAGAGGGATATACATACAGTTTCGTCTGTAAGAATATTGCCAAAGGGTTAGGTAGGCAGGAGTGGCAGGTCTATATATTTAGTCCCACGCTCTATGGTAGCGATGTGTGGAGGTGTATGGAAGCCCCACCGAGATTTCTAGCCCCTCACCTGCTAGCTGGTGCACCTGCTGAGTAACGGACGAGGCTCTAGCGCAGGCTGTCCTCTCAGAGTGGAGGTCAGTAATGGCAGTCTGGCAGTCTCGCCCGCAAAAGCCAAGATAAGCCAAAACAAGAGAGCGAATAGGAGAGCGGAATTATTTTTGTGATCTTCAGAGGACAAGAACTCGCAAACTTTTGCCACTAACTATACATACAATACGGCCGTAAGTCAAACAAGAATTTTCTTTGTTATCAAGACTTTGGATTTCCCTTAAGGGAAAAGGGTCGTAAATAAAAACGTGATATTCATTATGCAAGTCCCCAGGTTCACCCAACTCCGCGATACGCTAGAATGTATATTTATTTAGGACTGTGCCGAGAATGAAACACCCACACTTTTAGGTGGTGTGTATATTAATAATAGTAGTCTCCAATGTATAGTTAAGTATAATACTTTGGATATAATATCGTATATCATATTTATAGGCTTTCAGTTAGTGTATTTTTAGTATTAGGCGTTTTTAATAGAATAAAGTAGAATGATACTATGAAAAATGTTAATTTATATTTTGGCAAAAGAAATAAATTCTTTATACAACGATTTTTTTCTATTATTATTACAGATGTTATACAGAACCTATAAAATTTAAAAGTTTACTGATATTCTCTATCATTAGAACAATACATTTTAAGATCACACTGAATACAATAAAAAAGAAAGTCACTGAGTAAAATTTTATAACGCAGTTGAAAGTTGTATTCTCTTAGCGATGATGCTAGTGGAAACGTTCAGAAATGTATGAGATTGATATAATCATTAATGTCGCTACAAATATTTCATGAAATTTAAAAAGTCTTTGTAACTCGAAATAAATGGTTTATAACATTATTATTATAATCATCTAGGTGTCACGAGATCCATTAATAACGAATAGAAACACTTTTGCTTTGAAGCGATTCCACCAATGTATGTCACTTTGTCTACAGGCCCAGTTCGACTTGGATCCACTCTAAATAATTTGGCAAATTGATTGGTACACACGAATGAATGTTTCTCAAAAAATACTGCTCTAGATTCAAAAGCCTACCAAGAACCATTTCCTACTATACAATTACTATTGACGGCCTCTGTGGCGTAGCGGTAGTGCATTCGACTGCTACGACAGGGGGGCGCGGGTTCAATTTCCGCTCAGTGCAAATATTTGTATACATGAATATGTCTATTTGCATTAGTCTGGGTGTTTCTATGTATAATATGTATGTATATACAAAAAAAAAAAAGTATATAAGTATGTTTATCCGCATTCTGGAACCCATAACACAAGCTAGTTAAACTATGCTTACTTTGGGTCTAGAAAGCGCTGTGTAGAATGTCGTAGAATATTTGTTTATTATTTATTTAATTAACCGAATTCACAGACTTTCTAAGACTTCAACCTAACTCAATACCATCCGAAATTTGCAGACGGCCTTTGTTACGAAAACTTCACCATGTAAATTTCACAGGAACTCGAAACTTATTTGTTAAGTACCTTCTTAATTTGGTCTAATTTAAAAAATAAGTTTGTCAACATAAATCTACCTGTGTTCCCTGCATTAAGGAAAGTTTCAGAAACGACTTAGAGTTACATAAAAAGGTTTGTTTTAAGAGTTCTTCATTATAATGGTCGTAATATAAATTTTAACTTGAACATGGTAACTGGGATGGAAAGGACACGGGCAGCGGAGAATCGAGTGCTATGGCGCACATTCGGTGAGGCCTATGCCCAAAACTGGATGGCAATATGATTGATTCCAAAAAAAAAGGAAATCTGTTCTTTCTCCAGCGCCAGGCCGTTTCGACCAGAGGGGTAATTACCCTTTTGTTTTTAACTACGGGTATTCCTTCGGATACCCCCCGCCGGCCAGCGGGATTACCACCACCCACCCGGTTATGTCGTGTATGGACTAAAACCGCACGGTGTCCTCCCCAAGTGTCCGTTACCGGGCACCCCGGGTAAGCCCTCGAAAGGAAAACCCCGGGGGGGTAATTACCCTTTCACTAAACATTGTTTATATATCTGGGGTAATCTTCGGAACCACTGCTCTTATGATGTTATGAAAGGTATATTATCCCCGATTAACATATGAATATAATGAGTAAATTACGATGTCTTCAGTTAAAACAAAAACACATAAACCGAAGCAAGTCGAAGGGAGTTGCTAGTCAAGGATAAACTCAAAAATATATAAAATATTATCTGTATTATAATATTTCATGCTCCCCGAGGCGCGGAGTGGCGTGAACTTTATGAATATTATAATGTGCAAAAACATTTTACATGTACGAGTATTATATACCGAGCATTATTATCCAAAATACCTATACCACGTGAAGGTATTTCTTAGTGATATACGTACCCGATATTTTCCTTATTCATACCTCCTATCTGGTATGCATACTCTGTTGTATATAAATGTAAATTGAATTGTTTAAATTTCCATGATTTTCTTTTATACAACCATTTTCTACATGATATTGTCGGAACGTCACACATTGAAATAAAACTATTCTTAACGTATTCTATAGTGATTTATTTGATGTTATTTTGTATTCCAAAAGTCGGGATCAATGTAAAATATAAAATAACATCAAATAAATCGCAATAGAATCCGTTAAAAATAATAATTTTCTAGTTTTTTTTAATTTTATGTGATGTAACAAAAGTTTACACGAATTTTGGACAATGAAATATAAATTATTTTTACCGGATTACATCGCGATTATTTTTATACTAGCTGATGCCCGCTGCTGCGACTTCCTGTTATCGTTTTTTAGGCATGTCTCCGGTTCTTACTTAACCAATTGCAATCAAACATACGGCAGAATTTAAGTCTGACCAAGACCTTTCTAATAGAAAAATAGTATTAAAATCGGTTCAGTAGTTTTTGCGTCCATCACGAACAAACACACCAAAAGGCAAACGGACAAGAATTCCAGTAAAGAAAATTTTGATGTTCAAAATAAAAATTTAACATAACCCAAGTTCTTTTTTGAATATTTTCAATGTACAGACATAACTAATTTACAATTTTATAATAGTATAGATAGATATCCCGATGTATTACTGAGGGTTAAGTAAAATGTATTCAACTGGGCACTATTATCCAAACACGTTGTTGCAAATATAACACTGCTTTCCGAAAATGTAACCCAGAACCTCAAGCACACTACCCTACAGACATTACAGTCAGTGCCAAATGAATGGATTCAATTTCAGTTTTAATCAAAGGACAGTAAGTGTCAAATTAAATCGTTCAATTTATGTAACACTAACTATGCTTTAATGTCTGTAGGGCAGCACCGCACTCAAGGTATTTATCTGGCCCCACCAAGATCTTCAGGGTCCAAGGTGTGCGATGTATATCTATAAAAAAAGTTGATATATACTAAAATATTCACAAACCTTTTTTCCATTGGAATATATGTACCAATAATTGTCATAATTATATATTCCCCAGAAGGCAAAGGTAATGAAATTCATATTTTGTTGAATTTTTATGAAAGGTTTAAGAGCTAAGGTTATCAATAAATTAGATTTTTAGGGTGCTTCCGTTTGCTCCTACTCGATGCTCCTACCGGTAGGAGCAGGAGGACCAATATGTCCTTATGCTCCTACCGGTAGGACCACAAGAATAAGCATATCCTCGTGCTCCTACTTTTCAGTAGGAGCACGAGGAACACTTAGTTTTATTTCCTGTTGCTCGCTACGCTCGCTCGGCTCGCGCTCTGTTGCGGTCACAGTTCTAACCTAACCTGAGCAACAGGAAATAAAACTAAGTGTTCCTCGTGCTCCTACTGAAAAGTAGGAGCACGAGGATAACCTATTCCTCCTACCAGTAGGAGAACTTAGTAGGAGCAAGCGGAAAAGCCTATCTTTTAAGCTACTTTTGTCGTCAAAACTTTACTTTGTGTTCGTAACCTGTGCCTGTGTTTCTGAAGTTCCCATAGAGGGATAACTTTTAAGTCATCTCATGATTTTCTTTTCTTCTTGTTACAGGACACACGAACACACGTGGTTGTGGAGTTGTACGAGACGGAGAAGTCCTATGTCGAGGCGCTGGAGATATTAGTTAAGGTAAGATCCTTCCCCCCCGAGTTTAGCAGTCCCCCCGAGTTTCGCAGTCTGCGGCGAGGACGCCGCAGACTCATCTACGCCCGGGACTGCCGACCTCCATGATCGGGGCCTGAGGACGGCAGTTGGCCGACTCGCCGTCCTTACAGAAGCAGGCCGTGGCGGAGGTGCGTCGTGTGTGCCCTACTCACGCCTGCCAACTCACCAAAGCGGGATAAAACCCGACCCCACCAGGCGACGCCGCGGTGGCGGCCAAAGTCCGCCGGCAACCCTGGGGTTATCCTTTCGAGGTAACCTTCGGGTAAGCACCCGGGGTGCCCGGCAACGGACACTTGGGGAGGACACCGTGCTGTTTTAGTCGATACACGACATAACCACCCCCGCTGGCCGGCGGGGGTTATCCGAAGGGATTTCCGCAAAAAAAAGTAAGATCCTTCTACGAAGTTCTGTGAAGTCCCTTTGAATAACCTCACATTAACTTATGAGGTAATGATGACCACATGATGTGTTGAAATGGTTCATGATGGTAATTTCTACATTTGTGAACTTGTAGAAGTTATAAATTCCCAATACCAATGGTAGAAATGCCTGAAAACATTATATGCAACCAGTAATGGTTTCAAAGTTGGGATCTGGATAATTCCAGGATTTTCTATTTTCATGACGTCGTATTGCATTCGCCTCTTCCCAATTAAGTTGGCTTGGCTTTCAGTCGAACTACTAAACGGCCGAACTTCGACTTTTTACATGAAGCGAATGCCATCTGATGTCCACTATCCGTAACGATTACCACAGTATGACAACCGGGACCGACGGCTTAACGTGCTCTCCTAGGCACGGAGGAGTCTCACTGTGTTAATAATGGTCACCCATCCTACGACTGAACTGGCTAGTATTGCTTAACCTTGTAATATGCAACCAATTTGCCCCTCGAATGAGGTAAATACTGTGCAGTAGTTATTATTAGATATGTACTAAAATAACTGAAATCGCAAATTCTACCTCAAATTCCGCATAACATTTTCCACAAATTCTAAAATCAGAATGGAAATGAAATGCGAGTCGTAAAATTATTATAATAACTCAGTGAATCTCGTCGGTATAAACCGCGGAGTGACAAATTCGTTATATTAATGGACTAAAAGGAAGTTCATGGATGTCGCAGATGGCGATAATTCTTTTACTTGTCATTGCTTTCTTTGTTAGAAGTTAATGTGCTGACGAAAAATAGATTAAATAATTTATGTACTAAAGATGGATTGCATGAGAATAGTGTGTCAATTGATGATGATGATGACCTCCGACCGATATCGGCCGTGGCGACCACTTTTATGTGCTCTTAATTAAGTACGGCACTCGTGCGCCCGAAGATGGCTAATATAGCCAATCTTAGCGGTGAACCTACGTGAACATTGCGCGCAGGTGAGCACACCGTCCACGTAGTTATAAGGAATGGCAGCAGGCTGCCGAGCTTTTAGTTCGTTACGCTTGGTGTCGAGGTCCAGTTTCCGCTGCTCCTCGAACTCACCCACTCGCACTTGGACGAGCCTGCGCCATTCGGAACGATGTACTGCCAATTTTTCCCATAGTGAGGGTTCAATTTTGCATTTTTTCATGTGTCTCTTCTGTACATCTTTAAACCGGAGGAGTTGTCCGCCTCGGTTACGTCTACCCTCCTCTAGCTCAGAGTAAAAAATGCACTTTGCCACTCTGTCCTCCGTCATTCGTGATATGTGTCCACACCATCGAAGCTGATGACGCATTAAGTAGGCTCGATGCCATCTACGTTAGCTCGCCGCAGAACTTCAGTGTTTTGCACACAGTCAGACCACTTGATGTTTAGGATTTTCCGAAGGTACTTAAGGTGGCATCGATCTAACGTGCGAATGTGATGACTATACACACACCACGTCTCAGAGTATTATAGGAGGTTCGGCAGTGCAATCGCCATGTAGACCGATATTTTGGTGGCCAGCTTTAAGTCGTGCGAGCAGAAAACCTTGATGCACAGTTTCCCAAATGCTGCAGCAGCAGCACTGATCCTACTATTAATCTCGGCATCAAGGTCACACTTGAATGTTATGGTGCTCCCTAGGTAGCAGAACTTTTCGACCTGTTGCAGCACGTCCTCACCAAGCTTAACGGCCTGTGACTCGTGACCATGTGAGTCTAAGCACATAACCTGCGTTTTTTTGACACTGATCTTCAGACCGAATTTGCAACACGATTGGTGAAAAACTGACATCAGCCGATTCAGGCCATCTGAGGATTCCACTACAAAACAAATGTCATCAGCATACATGATCTCAGTGATTATTATATGCGTTGTCTTGGTGCGCGCTTTAAATCTGGCCAGATTGAAAAGTCCGCCACCTGTTCTAAAGCGGATGCGGACACCCTCGGAGACGGTTTGTAAGACTTCCCTGACTACTACTGCAAAGTATAAGGTAAACAGTGTAGGTGCTAGCACACATCCTTGTTTCACCCAACATGTGACGGAAAAGAAATCTGATTGTTCACCGTCTACGGCGACGCAGCAAGCATGTCGTCGTGCAGGAGTCTCAGAAGTCTCACAAACTTCTCCGTGCATCCCAGCTTCCCCAAAACTAGCCAGAGGGCTTCACGAGGAACACTGTCAAACGCCTTCTCTAGGTCAACAAAGCAGAGATACAACTGACGACCTTGTTCTCTGCTTTTTTCTTGAAGTTGACGTACAGAAAAAATAGCTTCACAAGTACCTCGGTCAGGTCGGAAGCCAAACTGGGTTTCAGGCAGGATCTTTTCTGACAAGACCTTCAGACGATTCAATAAAACACGGGCAAATACCTTCCCGGGTGCTGAAAGGAGAGAAATACCACGATAGGAATCACAGTTGGAACGATCGCCTTTGTTCTTGTAGAGGGCTTGAATGCGAGACACTCTGAAATCATCTGGGACTCGCTCCCCTTCCCACATATCAACAAACAGTTCCCTGACACATGTGTGTAACGCTTCATCGCCATACCTCAACAATTCACCCGGTATAAGGTCAATGCCAACCGCCCGTTTATTTTGCTGTCCTTGATGGCAGAGACAACCTCACCACGTGATAGCGGCTCATTCAACTCAGTAGATATTGGAAGTTGAGGCAGCAGATTAATATGTTGTAGATCAACTGATCGATCCACATTGTGCAGGGAGTTGAAGTATTCCGCCCAACGCTTTAGCACGTCCTCTCTACTTGTAAGGAGATCGCCATCTAACGTTTTTAGAGGCACCCTGACTCGATAGGACGCACCAATCAGCTTACGCACCTCGCAGTAGAATTACCCGAGTTGGTTCGTGCTAGCGAGCCACTGCATGCGACAAGCCTTGTTCCGCCACCATTTGTCTTTCAATTGTCGAGACAGCCTTCGTAATTCTAGGTCACTTTTTTTAACTGCTGCAACACTTCCACCTCGCCGACTATGCTGTCGCAAGAGGTCGCGATGTTTGTCTAGTGTCATTCTCATCAAACCAGTCTACATTGCGACGGCCTATTCGGCCCAATGTGGCTGAAGCGATATCCAAAAGGTGAGAGGACAACGTTCACCAGGTTGCAGCTACATCGCCTCTGTCATTACTCGGTAACAGCTTCTCAGACAAGGCCTCAGCATATTATTTAAAATTTTAATTTTATTTGATTTGTTTTTTTTTAGCTTATGATTTTAATTGTGTTTTTATTTTAAGTTTGTAATTTTCAATACAATGTAAATTGTGTATGAAATAAATAAATGAAATAAAATGAAATGAAATTTCTCCCTCACCTTGCGATCTTTCAGCCTATCTACGTTGAGAGATACAGGCCTTTTCTCTCTGGATCTACGTGGCTTTCGGAGGCGGAGTCGCAGTTTAGTGACAATCAGTCCAACAGTGCGCCCCGAGCATGAAGCGGGTAACTTGCACTTGACTGACGTCTCTTTGCCGCACGATGGCATAGTCAATCAAATGCCAGTGTTTGGATCTAGGGTGCATCCACGTTGTCTTGTGCTTAGCGGCAAGCCTAAACATGGAGTTGGATATCGCTAACTCGTATTGATCACATAGACTGAGTAGCAGCAGACCATTGCTATTCATATTGCCAACTCCGTGTCTACCCAGGACAGGCCAAGCCTCATAGTCTCGTCTAACTCTGGCATTGAAATCCCCCAGCAATAAGATCTGCTCTCTGGTGTTTATGCCATCTAGGCTTCGAGTCAGTTCATTATAAAACTTATCCTTAATGTCATCAGACTTATCTAGGGTAGGAGCATAGACACTGATGACATTAAGGTAATTGTTTTGGTCCAGGTGCAAGCGCAACGTGGTCACGCGATCGGAGATATGTACAGGGTACTCCTCCAATCGCTTTAATAGGTGATTTTTGATGGCAAATCCTACGCCTGAACGCCGAGGCTCGGAGGCAGCGGTACCTTTTCAGAAGAAAGTGTAACCGCCACCATCTTCTACCAGTTCTCCTTCATCGGCGAGATGTGTTAGAGCAGCCACATCCACGTTGTAGCGACGAAGTTCTCGAGCTACTATGGCAGTTTTACGCTCAGGGCAGGCGTTGCCATCACGATCAATGAACGTTCTCACGTTCCACGTGCCAAATGTCATGGTAGATGTTTCAAAAGGCTTTTTCTTCTGTTTACGTCGACCACGAATTAAGTGATGCGATGGTAGCCGCGGTTACTACCACCAACCAAGCAGGGATGAGCATTTTTTGGGGCACCTTTTCTAGCCCCCGCCCCTCGGCTGAGCGAGGAAAGCAGTGCCTCCCTAAATAGGGCTGCTTTGTAATCCTGGGTGCTGCCGAATCCGCACTGTCGCCCCCAGTTTGCAATGAAAAAGCGACCACGGCGTGTACTCACACCCCCAAGACCACCTATGTGCAGGATTCAGACAAAGCACAACTGCATCATGCCAGACCTCTCTACTTCATCCTATCGCCACAGGATTTACCCGTAGTCGGAGTCCAATATTCGGAAGCGGTCAGGTGCGCAGGATATTTGAAGGTGCGCAAACGCTTGCGCAGGCGCACACTCTCGTCCTCGCCCTCCTTCATCGAGAACCGCTACGACTGGAGGAGAGATCAGATGATGTGTCTGGCCGACGGTAACTATACGCCCTCTACCGCCGCCCTAGGCCATCCACCTTGCCTTGCTGAATCGCCGAGTCCGCCAACTCCTGTTGCATATATGCATTGGGTTGCCTTCCTCGCCGAAACAGACTTTTTGCGCTTTGCGAGAGAGAGCCGCTTTTAAAACTTGTATACCGAAGTATCAAACCCCTCGTCCAGGTTTAGCTCGTGAGCCGACACGGTTTGCCAGAGTGTGGCCGCTGTGCGCAGTACAGCTGCTGGGAGCCACTGGAGAGAATTTATGGACTAACAACATAACAAGTACATTTCTGTCACTAGTTTGGAAGCCGGCTGACAGAAATTTACGCCACTAATCCACCACACCCCAAATGTGTGTCAATTATTAAGTGACTAAACTGCAAGTGCATCAGACTTGCCATCACTTCAAATTCTTTACTAGCACACGTGTTTCCTTCTTTCTATAATCCCGGACCTTAAGTGGGGCGTGAATAAGCATTTAATGAGGCCGTAAAACTAAGGGCCACCATTGTAGCATTTTTTGTATCTGTAATGGTGACCCTCATTCCTGAGAGTGCCCCTTCAGCTTACCAGGCAGCCAGCTTTTCGGCTAGGTGAAGTCATATTGACGCACCCTTCATTAAAAAATCAAAAAATTGTTTATTTCGGTAACATACAGTACTTTTTTAAGATTATGTTGAAGCCATCTTTTAGGTATAACAATACCTGAGCAGTTGACCTCACTCTTTCATAACAAACATAAATAACATTTTTGTATGACCAAAGTAGAATAACATGATTAAAACAAATACAAGAATTTAAACAAAAACAAATACAGGAATACAAATTAGTGCGCGGTAGCTTGTTTGTGTGTGTTCTGTTAATGTGTGTGTATGCTTGTGTGTGTATGTGCGTGTGTGTGTGTGTGAAATAATTTTTTTTATTAAATAAAATCTTTTAGCCCACAAAAATCAGGCATTTGGAGGCAAATCCTAACTTAACAATAGATCTAGAGACCTAGATAACATAAGCATAAGCCATCTGATCTGTTGATCTATTGATGTGAAGTTGACATACTGATTGTTGACCTTATAAATCTCACGTAGTATAGTGTGAAAACCGAACGTGTGCTTTTTTGAACATCATCGAAGACCTTACACAAGCCATTTAGTGATAGCTTACCGTAAACAAAGTCGTTTCAATCGTAACTAATCAGCTGACACAAATTTATATTACCTATCGATCAACAAGGTTGATTGTAGACTAAAATAGGATCATGAAAAGGTGTGAAGAGTACGTAAATTGCACCAGTTTGGTGACACACTAGGTCCATAGAGCTCTGAATAATAGAGAGTGCAGTGACTTGTGTTACTTAGTCTGCTATAAATTTGTGGATTTCTCCAATATTGCTCAATTCGTAATGAAATCAAAATAGTCGCCAAATGAACCGAATAGGCACTGGATTGTTTTCCAAATATGCGTGCAGGCTAATCGCGCGTTGCTCTTTCAAGTAACTCATGATGACATTTTAAAATATAAAAACTGAATATACAAATTCTACTCCTCTGACCCCTCAACGTCTTTCGTTTGAATTCTGTTCACTTACAAGTTCTAGGGAATATTACACAGCACCCTCTAGACCCAAACTAAACATAACTTGTAATATAGGTTCTAAACCCATATAATAACAAACATATTTATTATTATAGGAATACCCAGCCAGACTAATGAAAATAGAAATTCAATATTCATGTATAGTTACACCAGCGGCAAACTTCGTGAAGAAACGACAGTAAGTTTGCGCATGTACACTACAATCAAAAACCAATAATATAAATAATCAATCAATGGCACGAGCCTTTTGAGCCAGTGATTTGTTTCATATAATCTATGAACGGTTGATGGGCGTGTTTCCACCGTCGCGCCCCGCGCTTACCAACAAAGATGCCTAAAAACGCGTTCTGCTCAGCTAGGGTAGGTACATTGTCATGAACTCGTGGTGGCAACCGGGGCGAGAGTCTTCTCGCTTGGCGCTATGATTGTGGCCATGGTGCGGATTGAGAGCGCGCGGCCCGCCGCCGCCTCCTTCTGTGAGTAAGTAATGCTCGAGAAGGAGGTGGCGGAGCGAGCCCGGGAGAGATTTAGAACTCTCCCGGCCCGCCGAGCGCGCAACATGTTCGCAACAGGCGGGTCGGGTCGGCGGCGCGACTCGCGTCCCCCTCTCCGGGGCAAGTTGGGGACACCGTGGTTCCCGCACCCGAGGGGGCCATCTTAAAGCCGTAGATGGCCCAGGGTCAGCCGGGGTGCCTTATTAGGCCACCTTACACCCTTATTGCCTTATTTTATCTGAAGACCCGAAACGGCGTGCGGTTTTAGTCGGTTCAAGCCCGATATAGCCACCCCCGCTGGCCGGTTGTTTCTGCACGAAGAAAAAAAAAGTACTTTGTCACGAAGTCTGACAGTCACTTTACTCATAAGTAGAAATACGCCAACATAAAGTGTGGCAGTAAGGAAAGTATTTTTACCATTTTTTATTGACTACGTCTGGGTAAAAAAGCAACCCTGTTCATTGGAGTTCAAGCTACATAAGTGTTTTTATCTGTTCTGTGGGTCAAACTAATAAAAAGGTGTAAAAAGATTCAATGTATCTAAAATATTACGATTTATTATGATCCCGGACTATGTTTATTTCGGTGGGAAAATACTATTTTCTAATGTATAATAATTTATAATAAGGTCACTTACATTATGTATTTTTAAATTTTTTGAAGCAAACATTTTTATACTGCTCAGCACATCGACTGACAATTAAATTTTCAATTTAGCTTTTTCACAGACACGAACCTCCTCCTTTTTGAAGTCTGTTAAAAATACCACAAAATAAATCGCGATAAAATCTTTTGGAAATGAACATGAACAAAATCAGGTCAAAATAAAATAAAATTAAACTGACTTCAAAGGAGATTCACTGTTTTTTGTATATTATTTGGTAGGACTGAGAGTAGGTCATAGGCTTTTTTTTGCCCCTAGGTAAACGGGATCA
Organism: Cybosia mesomella; assembly: GCA_946251805.1. Classification (NCBI taxonomy): domain Eukaryota; kingdom Metazoa; phylum Arthropoda; class Insecta; order Lepidoptera; family Erebidae; genus Cybosia; species Cybosia mesomella. The sequence goes on from OX276409.1 coordinate 18,888,911, forward strand.
GAATTTCACGTGTGCGGAGCCTCGGGTAAAAGCAAGTAGTCGTATAATATACTCATAATATACTGCTCCTATAAGTAGGAATCCTATAAAAAAGGAATTCATTGTAAATTATCATGCAGAATATTTTTTATGGATTCGGGAAGCTTATATACAAATTTTAGTACCTCTCTTTTATTGTTATGATACATAGGCAGTAAGGAGATATAAAAACCAAGCCTTTTATAGTCTCTTCATTGATAATATCACTGTATAAACCTCAATTTTGCTGAGAAGAGAAAAAAGTACCTTACTAATTTAAAACAAAAGGCTCAATTCTCAACGACAATTCAAGATGATAATCTCACTTGTGGAGCTAACAGACATTGTCCTGACTAAACGTTGTCTCCTTGAGTAGATGTCATAATTTTAGTGACACCTGCCGTGTCCAATTGTGAATGTTAACCACACAAGTAACCGTTTAATACGCTTAAAAAAATGGCCAAAAAAAAACATTTCTGATTTTGAACACCTCTATCTCACGTTTGCCTAAAAGGGTCTATTCACTCGAAACTTGAAGGTTCCCAGGTTCCGGAAAAAACATACTCAAGCAAGTTGATGAATGAGTTGCCATACAGGTATTAATTCAAATACACTTACAAATATTTAAAAAAATATTCAGTAACCTAACTCCGGGTCATACAGACAAAAAATTTAAACTTCTTAATCGGTTCAAGTGTTCACACTCACACACATGTACATAATAACGTTATATTTGAAAGCTAGATCCTAATCGCAACAGTTTTTTCCGTGTAAATTTTGTGCGTTACTTTTCCGCAATGTGGCTCGAGCTATTTATTGTCACAGCCAGCCTCACCCATCCTACTACAGACACCTCGACCTTGTCAGGCGAAGGACAGCTTAACAGAGCGGTGTTGAAACGTGTCGGGTGGCACTTCTAATTATTTTCTAGGTCAGTTTAGGGTATGCTCCAGACGTTTTCAAGGTTTTCGCTTATAGTTCAAGGGTGACGCAATAGTTGGAATATTTTTGTGTGGATGGGTATATGGTTTCACCTTTGAATTCTGTTTGTAAGTGTATTTAAACTAAAAAATGCTAGAGTGGTGTTGTTTTAATATTTATAACGAATGGTTACACTAGCTTTGCCTTTATATTTGTATCCCTAAAAATATGAAAATCCGAATTAAGAACCTCCTCCTCCTTTATCGAAATCGGTTAAAAGTAAACATACTATAATAAAATTAAACCCATAGGTTAGGGCTAGGTTCCGGGACATAAATAAATAATGCATTTGGGTTGATCTATACTAATCTGTATAAATAAAAATGCATCGCCGAAATGCATGTACGCGGGTTGCTAATCTAGGATATAAGCCACATCTCGAAGAAAAATATAAAATAAAAAATACAAAAACGTCTGCTATAAATCATTTCTTAAAAAAATTCACCGTTAACATTTGAAAACTGTTCAGGTATTCAAAAGTTTTAGTGGCATAAAGAACCTCACATAGGTACTCGTTCACATACCTTTTTTTTTTTTTTTTTTTTTTTATCGTGCGGAAATCCCTTCGGATACCCCCCCGACTCGTTCACATACCTACATGATACCTGAAAACATAACTTTTTGAGTGGTCATCTAAAAATATTCATTTGAATTATTAGATTATGTATCATCTACTTTTTAATCTATCTCCTTTTATTATTATCAACCTAAATCATATTGATTAAAATACTAATAGTCATAACGGTTTCGGCACCACTCACTTCCTGCATCTTACTCGTAACTCTTCAAATCGCACTCTACCCTTTTTGGTATACCGATTCACTGTACAGTACCAGTTTATTTATATGAATAAACTTCAGCCTACTTTTAGACATATTCTGCCAACTCTAAGTAAAACTTAATCTCGGGCAGATTTCAAACTCTGTAACTATATGAAGAGATTCTCTCATATTTAGATTCCATTTTACCTTTCGCAATACCAATCTTAACGACTTTTCCAAATACTCCAATTTCCATGTTTAACGATACGAAGTTACCTTCGTATCTTTGTGCGATCCTTTCCTGTTTGATTAGGGTAACCAAACTGTCAAACTTGTCTACATCAAAGCAATCCCGTGTTTGCCACAAAATGTGTTATATAAAAATTTTGCCTACAATTTTATGAGACTCAAGTTTTTGTGGCACAAATCATTTACGACTTGTAGGCTCTACTTACCGTATGGTTTTATTGCCGTTATAAAATTCATAAAATTATATTGAAGTTCTTTTTTCTTTGTTGATAAGATTTTGTACTTATATGATCTTTATTGAATGGGGGCTGTTACAGTACTGTCGCTGATCACGAGTTCCTTAGCATTTCTGGAACCTTGCTGATTTAAAATTGAAGATTTTTATAGGTTGTAAATTTACTTTTTAGTTTAGACGTTAAGTCCTTTATCTGATTCTGCAGTTTAGTTGATAACTGCGAGGATATTTTAGTTAACTCTAAATTAATACCGACCTTGGGTGGCCAGTAAGTTGATGTGACCTATATATAAAAAAACGACTTTCCTCAACCTGAAACCATTATTAAACAGTACTCACTACTTAAAGTTACGTTCCTTCTACAGAGAAGGGTCGTAAAATCTCCTTTGAAAAGGGCGTGAGTTCCATAGAGCGTGAGCTCTTCAACTCTACTTGCGCATAAAAACGTCAGCTTCAGTCTGTGTAATATGACATAGGTCGTTCAGGCATGGGCTATTGCTATACTATAATAACTAAAGCTGTACGATATACTAATTATACTCTGCTCTGAACTCTACATCACTTTGACGGTTTGTAAGTGCCGTTTTAATGGTCTTTACAGAATAAATGATTTTACACTTTGACTTAAAAGGTTTATTTACATTTATTTACGAAGTAAGGCATCCTTATGTGTACGCCTGCCATGAAAATTTATCCGAAGCTTCGGGTAATCGGCAACACGAAATGGATTTATCCTGCAACCAGGGGCCCAGTTTAGTAACCCACGTTCCCAAAACGGATGATTAAAAAAAAACGAAAAAAATAGAATCTTGGTTATGTCGTATGATCTGTGAAAACAAAACAGACCTACGTTTTGGCGCGGTTATAAAACCTTTACAATCACTCACTCACACATTTGAAATTAAAATTTTATAAACTTTCGTAAGTCTGGTAATCACACGTTATAAAAACTAAATTTTAGTGTTCGTAAACTCTACCGACAGTAACCCAAAGTAAATTCTCGGTAGCAGAGTCTTTCGTTCGTGTTCTTGCCGGCCCGTAGTTTCGAATGTAGGTTTCATGATCTCATTCACGTTTCGCTCTCCTGTTGAGCCGAGAGAAGCGTATTACTACCGACTATTATGACGGTATATTGCATTTATTGGCGCAAAAGTATTGAATTCGAAATTGTAGGTCTATAAAAGCTGTATCTGATCGTTGTCCACTATCTTTATCAATATGTTCACCTTTGATTATATTGTTAACATTGTTAACCGCAGTTGCAATAAGTGTTGAGGATTTCATACAAGTGGTGACTATTTACATCCAAGATTTTAGAAGAGATTACAAGAATTTATCCGTGAATAGCTCACGGATAAATTCTTTAATTGTTCATTTGTTAACTTTCTGCAATGCTGGTATTATTAAGTATATATACTATTTATACACTAAAGACCACGGCAGGGGTTGCTCAAGTCGTGGGTCGAATACGGCGGCTGGGACCCGAGGTGGCTATCCACAAATTCGAGGCTATATGTTTTCACGGACCTCGGAGGGGCCACCTGCGGGAACCAGCATAACCGAAGGAGGCGTAAGCATCGGCATCGATCCCACGATGAAGTACCTTGGGCTCGTACTCGATAGCCGATGGGATTTCGGACCTCATCTCCGAAGTCTGGTCCCGAAACTGAGGGGGGCTGCGGCCGCGCTATCGCGGCTGATACCCAACGTTAAGGGACCCAACGCCCCCACTAGGAGACTGTACCTGGGGATCGTGCGAAGCATGGCCCTATACGGGGCCCCCGTATGGGCGGAGACTCAGGCGGCCCGCAACGTGGCTGTATTAAACAGCCCGTTAAAAGCGATGGCCGTCAGAGTCATCAGGGGGTATCGCACGATCTCCGTCGAGGCGGCATGTCTCCTAGCCGGGACTCCTCCATGGGACCTGGAAGCGAGAGCCCTTGCGCTGCTGTACCAGTGGCGCAAGGAGGCGCTGGAGCGGGGCCATAGGCAGGAGCCCCGAGAAATCAGGGCTCAACGGTCCCAGCTCCACCGGGAACTCATGGAGACATGGAGGGTGCGACTTGAGCACCCAAGGTGGGGGGAATCCACCATTGCGGCGGTGAGACCGATCATGAAGGAGTGGTTGGAGAGGGACCATGGGGACCTCTCCTACCGGATGTGCCAGATGGTTACCGGACACGGGTATTTCGGTAAGTATCTGTGGCGCATCCACCGGGAGACAACGCCGCAGTGCCAGCACTGCGAGGATCCTGGCGAAGACACGGCGCTCCACTCGTTGGTGGAGTGCCCTGCGTGGCCGAGTCAACGCCGGGATCTCGTTGCGGTCCTGGGCGTGGACGTTCTCTCGTTGGAGACCATGGAAAGGGCCGTGGTCTCCGACGGGAGCAAGTGGCACGCCGCCGCCTCTTTCTGCGAGCAGGTAATGCGCGCGAAAGAGACGGCGGAGAGGGAGCGGGAGAGAACCCTGCCCCCCGAGTTTCACAGTCTGCGGCGAGGACGCCGCAGACTCATCTACGCCTGGGACTACCGACCTCCATGATCGGGGCCTGAGGACGGCAGTTGGCCGACTCGCCGTCCTTACAGAAGCAGGCCGTGGCGGAGGCGTATCGTGTGTGCCCTACACACGCCTGCCAACTCACCGAAGCGGGATCAAACCCGACCCCACCTGGCGAGGCCGCGGTGGCGGCCAAAGTCCGCCGGCAACCCTGGGGTTATCCTTTGGTGCCCGGCAACGGACACTTGGGGAGGACACCGTGCGGTTTTAGTCGAGACACGACATAACCACCCCCGCTGGCCGGCGGGGGGGTATCCGAAGGGATTTCCCCACGTAAAAAAAATTAAAGAATTATACTATTTATACTATGGACTCATAGCACTTAGTGGACTTGCTACACATATTGACTTAAGTCTCTTGTACTTTCCACAATATTTATTTAATAAAGCTGACCGGTTTCGCTTCACCATGTCAACTATCATAAAAATGTCTAAAAAAATTACATAATGCACTCTGAACTATGGCAGCTGCAATGCCTTTCCTCTTTCTTCTGTCTTTCGAAGAAGCGTAGCTCTTTCCAGCCTTCTAGCAATGTGTGAAGGCTAGTTTGTACCTTCACGCAGCCCTATAATACCATCAAAAATGGAAATCCCCCGGTTCCATGTTTAGATTTTGTCAGTGTGATTGTATCTCGCCATCAGTTTTGAATGAGGAAGAGGTCTAATAGGTCGAATTACAATGTGATTTGCTTTCGTTGTATTCTGTCATAACCACTTCGATTTCATTGTACATTCCGCGGGATAAAATAAAAATTGGGCTTAAATAAGCTAAGGAACCATAACTTAACTAGCTTATAATGATGGGTTCTGGAACACAAACAAATAAACTTAGATTGTTGTTGTAAATGCTCTGTAAAATGCATAAAAATATAATATAATTAATCCAGTTGTTTTTCTTTTCATCCAGAAATACCTCTACCCCCTGAAAAGTCCAGAGAATGCTGGTCTCCTGGACGCCTTCCAAGTAGACGAAATTTTCTACCAAGTACCTGGAATTCTAAACGTACATCAAGTGTTTTTGGAACAGCTGAGAAGAAGACTTGAACAATGGGACCTGCAGCAAAAAGTTGGCGATGTATTTTTAGACGTAGTAAGTAGTATAATGTGTTTTAATATGAGGCTTCTTAGCTGAGGTACTTTATTATATAACCATAATATATTATATTTATTGATACCTTAGAAAAAAAAAATCTTAGTATAATTTACCAGTTAATCATGTCGCGTACCAGTGTAGGGTGAAAAAACCTTTATTAAGGCTGTCTAACTGAACATAACCACTTTAGCAGTAATAATTCATTATTGGCATCTATAATGGTGGCCGTCATCCTTTAGACTTCACTTATAGCTTGCCTTATAGAACCTACACCTCGGAAAGAATTTCAAAGATAAACTGAGTTATTATCAGAAGTATTAGGACCGCTATCAGAATACAAAAAAATAAAATAATTAAATTGCCATATTTAATTTCCGTCCCCAAAATAGAATTACAAAGTAAAGTTAACTAAAATTGTATTTACCAGTGTCGTGAGCTTTTCACATTACTCTGTTTATTTACCTAATAAAATTCTACCCTTTAAGTAAATATCGGTCTTTTCCATGGCAATGAGGTTTAAATTTGTATGCGTTAGCTTTGTGTCTGACGTTCTTGTTGTGATTGATGGATCGAAAATGGGTGTGTAACCGCTAAGGTTATCCATAATAGCAAATAAATATCAATTACGTCCTAATAACAGTAGCCAGAGAAGCATTATATGTAGTTATCATAGGTTATATACCTTATCATTAGTTAAGATCTCACGCATTGTATCATCAATTTTCCATGACTCACAAGTTACTCTGACTTGATATAATTGGCTTAGTAGAAGCCTGAATACGACCGTACGACTGTAGTTACTTTTAGAACATCATAGAGTACAAGGAGTACAGGCAAATTAATGTAAGCAATTTCTACTAAGCTCTTTACGAGTAAAGGAAGATATATTGTCCTAGTTTATCACGATGATGTTTTAATATTTTTCAGTTCACAAAACCCACCGTGATGGACACTTACATGTCCTTTATCAACAACTTAAAAAAGGCGAAAGAGACGATAAAGATTGCCGCAGCATCAAGACCTGTTTTTGCAAAATTTCTTGATGCTATGGCAAGGGATCATAAAGGAAAGCTGTCGTTAGATAATTTGCTCATCAAACCAGTGCAGAAGTTCCCGAGTTATAAGTTATTGATACAGAGGTTGATCAAACATACAGGTAAGCAATTTCCTTTATGAGGCAAACTTTGTTTACCTAGTAAGTTTGAAAAGTTTCAAATAAAGTGAATTAATATATCTGCAATTTACGCAATATTTTATGACAATGAAATGTTTGACAAATTTGAAATAGCAAAAACTACATCCACTTTTGAAAGGGAAACGTGTATAATAATTTACTTATTGTTAATTAAATTCCTGTAGTATAATAGTACTAAATACTTTGAATAAATACTTCCAACAATTTTACATTGTAGAAATTTTGGAGGTGGAAATTCTGAATTTGTCATTTTCTCTTTTGTGTAGAAGTATAAGCATAGGCTTAATCACTTAGCTCCCTTCGAATAACAATACCCATAGAACGTGGCAAGTAAATTTTGTGAACTTGAGTTATTAATGAAGCCTCTCAGAACCCAATTCAGAAGGATGTTTTATTAGACAGGTAGCGCGCTAATAAATAACTTCGTTTAATTAGTTGCAACATTTTGAACGTTGAAAACAGTGAATACCTACCACCAGTTGCGATAAAGTCCCAGCGGATACTATTCACAGGATTTGGTTCGATATTAGCTACTTCTTCCAAAAAAATGGAAGTAGCTCAGTCAATTTTTACATTTTATTTAGATTAATTTCTTTCCAGACCAATCACACCCAGATCATAAACTTCTACTAGAAGCTCTAAAAGAAATTCACGAATTATTAGAACTTATCAATTGTACAGAAAGAGAAAGTTTAGAATTTGAACAACAGCAGCAAACTTTAAGAGAGTTGGAGCAGATTATTGAGGGTCTATCTAACCTGGTTACAACAGATCGTGTGTTTATAAGACATGAAACGGTGACAATGCCATCAGCACAAGGGACCATTAAAGATAGAGCTCTGTTCTTATTTAATGATACGCTGTTGATAACTAGTGTTAAGAGAAGGACTGGGACTATTAAGAAACCTACTCCGTAAGTGTCGATGCAGATTGGGTGTATTACTGTTATGGAAAATAAGATCTAGAGGAAGTGCCGTGCAGTTGTAGCTCATGTGCCATAATGCTGTGAAGATATTCAAGTAAATACGCAGCCAATGGGCCACATTTACTTGTAGGCTCTACAGAACATAGCATCGCAGTACTTCCTCTTGATTTTATATTCTATGGTTAATTAATGTAATATCTGCTACATTAATTAATATATTTTAACTATTTCAGAACCTATCAAAGCAATATAGCAAGTCAGATGGAAGGCAACAAGTACAAATTACTCATGAGAATATCGCTGGGGGATCTCGAAATTGTGAAAGGTAATCTTTGAATTCTTTCTTAATTTTTTTTAACGTAAATGGCTATGATATCCTTTAAAATAAGTATTGTTTTGACTTTTTAGGTAGGTTAGGTTATTTTTTTTTTCATATGACAAGAATTTAGAATATAATTTTTTTTTTTAAATATTAACGAGTCTTGTGAGTTCAAATAGGATTTTTCCATTACAAAGTTTCCACTCGCAGAACCTATTTTCAAAACGTGCTTTATGGTTACCTAGTTAATTGGTTGCAGGTGAAGATAAATGCAATTTAATAAAAATGTATTTATTTATATGTTTACGTCGTTAGATGAAAGACCAGACCATCATCAATCCGATTTATTTTCTTCGTATCAATAAATATGATACTGCAGTTGACATATTATGACTGCTCTTAAGTTTCTGTGTTTTTTGTATGTTTATGAGAACTAAAGAAATAAATGTCATGAAATAGCCATCATCGTTTGGTCACTATATTTCTTAAATAATATGTTATGACTCATATAAATTTAGCGATATCTGTTCCTGCTCTGACTTTGAAATCTGGATTCATATTATGTACGTAACATGTAGTAACTCTGTACGTCTGTCTGCTACATTATGGTGACTAAATATCGGAACCATTCGGAATGCAATTTGATAATGAAGAAGCCTGAGACTTGGAGAATGATATACTTTCGTCTACTTTTAATTTATGTTAAGTCCTTGCTCCACAAAATGATAATTTTCAATTTAAACGTAGTCGTGAGCTTAAACTTACTTCATAATAAATTCATGAATTTAACCATTTTTCCCCTCTGACAAATAGGTCAACTTTCAGTGGTTTGTTTGTGAAACAAGCCATGTTGAGCTTACCCAGGGGCATCATCTGGCATCTGTGATACTGTTTTAATATATAAGTACAGGTGCCAACGTTCCACACTATAATATGTTTTTCTTCTCTTTCCTATAATTGATAATTGTGGTAACTGTTGAAAACACTTATTGTGCAAAAAAAAAAATTGTAAGTTACACCCTCTCACTTAATATCAACTTTGAGTCGCAAAATCACTGCTTTACGTTTTATTTGTGAAAGTGCTGGAGATCTTTACTCTCTTTCTCTCCTTTCACTTTCTCCTCATTTCTCTTTTGCGGAACGCTTGTAATATCCGAGGTAGTAGTATCAGTTGACTGTTGCTATCTGCAAAGGGGAAGAGACCAGGAAAATATGAAAACGGAAAAGAGCATACGTAAGATCTCTAGTACTCTGACAGAAATGCATAATTTTACTTATTTAAAGGAGATCTTAAGATCAACGACAAAAGTTACTTTCTACTAAATTATTTATGAATATTTTTCAGATTGGAATAAGTATTTCTTATAACCCCCAAAGGACAATGTTAATTTATTTCATGTTAGTTAATTTAATCTTTGTAAATTAGAATTTATTAAACTGCCTATGTCGTTGACTGAACTTCTCTGGTCAAACCAAAAGCTTAGCATCTTTAGTAAAATATAGCTAGCTATATTATTACACGTGCTAAGAAAGAAATAGTAACGTTACAACGTAAATCTAGTCATAAATGAAAATACAAACAAAAAAAATAGCATAAAGCGATAATTCTGAAGTTCTCACGGAAAATACCTTCCTTAATATTTCTTATTCGAAATTCTTCAAAGCAATAAATATAGTTTTGGTAGAAGATGTTATAGTGACCATGAGATTAGTGCAGATCGGTGCCAAAGTTTATCGTTCGCATATAAACGCAGGACATCCTGTATGAATCTGAACTTCGATAACATATTTATGAACTTTGTAACTAAAAGAAATTACTGTTATGTAAAACTTGAGAAATTTTGAACTTGAAAAACCCTGTTTGCACTGCAGGCATACACAGCAGGAGTTCAATCATTTTTCGGAATGGCCAGATCACGGGTACCCGCAACCAGTGCGCATGTACGAAAATATTTATGAATGTAAAAAATGCGAAAGGTGTATGCCAGTTTAGAAACGTGAATAGTAGTTTCCCGTACTTCGAATCTTTAAAATTCGAATAACAGTGCAGTTCAGAAGGAGTTAACAGAAAAACAGACAGACGCGTGGAAATGACTTTATTTTGTACTGTGTAATAAATCATGAAAAAAATAAAAATAAATAGGTAGTAAAAAGTATATAATAAGAATTTAACATGACATAAATAAGGGGCATGACATAATAATCATGCCGTTTGTCTTTGCAATAGATGTTCACCCCGAAATCTAATTGTTCCTCTTCTTCCAGCCAAGGACGAGAACCTAAAGAGGATAATGCATGAGGTGGAGACTTTGACTGAGGACATGAATACGCTAACACAGATATCGGATAACATGGCCGCACTTCACACGCAACATATGCAACTAGAAGAAATTGTTAGAGAGATGTTACACACGCTGAATAGGCAGCTCTCAGAACGGCAGAATAGTGATTTACAGCTGTGTTACATGGAAGTTAGCTTAAATACGTCGTAAGTATAGATTTTTATACATAATCTCAAATCTAACAATTGAAGGCTCGTGGTTTAGTGGTAACCGATAGGTTAACACATTGCAAAGTTAACCAATACTAGCTAGGTCAGTGTTTGGATGGGTGACTATTCTTAACACATTGGGACCCCTCTGTGCCTCGAAGAGCACCTTAAGTCGTTGGTCCCGGTTACAGTCGTTACGGGTAGTTGAAGTCCTAAAAAAAGTCCGACAACTGGTCTAACTACAGAATTCCGTTACAAAAAAGAATAAACTTTATCAGTTTATTCCTCCCCATAAGTATTTTTAAGACAAGATTGAAAACAGTAAGAAACAACAGCATCTATATTTTAATCGCGGAAAAATATCTCTCAAACTTAAACATTTCCTGAAAAGACACAGTGATTTAAAATTCGATATAACTTAACCAAGATTAACCTTTGGTAACAAGGTTGGTTTGTAACTTAAGAAAAGAAATTGGAGACCTTACTTTTATGAGCAATAATAAAAATGGAAACACAATTCCATGAACTTAAGCCCAGTTCATTGGAGACGGATGTAGCGTAAATATCATGATTTTATAATTTTACGAGTATTTTAAACTAAGCATTAACGAAATATTATATGAGCAACAAATATTACATTGTTTCTTTTACCTTCAATCAGATAATATCGCGTGTTTGTTCTTTTTGTAATCATAGTCCGTCTACTACTGAACCGACACGAGACGTTTGTCTATGTCTCAATGAGCAGTCTTGTTCCACTTCCGCCGCTGCCATTTCCTTCTCCTCTGAGTCTTTACCCAACTACGTTCGGGTCAGCTCCAGTCTAACTACTATTTTACTGTAATATCGTGTTATGCTTTCAGGAGTGGCCCAGAGAACCTAACAATAATTTATCCTAAAGCAGAGAAGAGGAGCAGTTGGGAGGAGTTAATAAATGAAACCAAACAGAAATTATGTAAGTACCGTCGATGACTTGATTTAATACTCATCATCATCATCATTTTTGTGTTAGTCCCGGTCGCAACCGAGGTTCTCAACTCGGAGTCTGGGGTCCGCTTTCCGACTTTCACTTCTCCAATTCGCACGGTCTTGGGTATGTATGGTACCATTGGCAAGTATGTCATCTTCTATGATGCCAAACCAGCATTTTTGGAGTCTACCCCTCCTACCGCGGCTCGACTCGACTCGACTCGAAATTGATTGATGACAGCAGGCACAACCAAGAACTACTTGATTCATTAACTCGACAGTGCAGCTCTGGGCAGATCAACCAACCCCCTGTCAATGACTCCATACCGGCTCTCTCTACTTGTGGCAGTATTCTGGAGACTGCATCTGATTCTTCTGACAACATTGAGCCGCCTAGTAATACAATGGTATTTTCTGACAGTGTGGGTCGCAATATGGGCTACATGTTTAGTGAGTATTTAAAAAACTGTATTCATTATTCCCTACCCAATGCAACTTACACTCAAATTATAGATAAAATTGTGTCTTCCAAGCATAATAGTAATTCCACTATTGTATTACTGGTAGGTGAGAGTAACAAAGTAGGCAAGAAAGAATTATTATACTGTATAGAACGCCTAAGTAAATTAAGAGTATTTAAAATAATATTATGTGCATTTCCATATGTGTGTTGCCAGCCCTCATCTCATAATAAAAAGATACACTATTTGAATAATTTTATTCATACTCTGACATGTCGTCATAGTGACACTTTTATATTTTTTGACACTAATAATTTTATTAGTAATTATTGTTTTAAGACTAAAGATAGTATTTATCTTACAAAGTATGACAAGTATAAAATTGCTACATTGGTAGCAAATAATATTAAGTTTTGGACGAGTTTACATTGTAAACAAAGTAACAACCTGATACCTACAGACTTGCCAGGTACTTGTAGTGGTAATTCTGTATTTTTAACTGATAGTAATAATTTAAACTAAGTGTTCAGACAACAGGAATGCCAGAGCTAAAGATAGCTCATCAAAACATACAAGGTCTTCCCGGCAAGGAATTAGTAATTGAATTATTTCTAGAGAAATTAAATGTAGATATTTTGTGTTTGACTGAGCATTGGCTCAAGGAGAGTGAGATGATGTTCAGTATAGACAATTACAATATTGTAAGTTGCTTTAACAGGAAGTCTGCTATCAGAGGTGGCTCCATGGTCTTAATAAAAAATGGTCTCCGTAGTAAAGAGCGGATTGACATTGTTAGACTTTCTGTTGAGCGATGTGCTGAGGTGGCCTGTACCGAGCTTGATAGTTATATAGTAGTCTGCGTATACAGTCCACCTAGTAGTGATTTTGGAACGTTTATTGGGGTCATGGACCAAATTCTTGGTATAGCATCAAGCAACAAAAAGAATCTAATAGTGTGTGGAGACTTTAATATAAACATATTGGAACAGTGTAGGAAAAGTACCCAATTTTTAAACATGTTCAAGAGTTATAATCTTGTAAATATATTTTGTGAACCAACTAGAATCACTGCTACAACTGCCAGTTGTTTAGATAATTTTTTTAGTGACAGTGTATACTTAAGTAAGTCTGTAATAAGTGCGTTGCCCTCAGATCACTGTGGTCAAATAGTATCGTTTTCCAAGGGAAATAATAATCAACCTAAAGAGAAAATTATGTGTAGGCCCATAACCTCTAACAAAATTAGAGAATTCAAAAACTTGTTAGAGAACAAGCTTAATACTGTAGATTACCTAGGCAATAATCCTGATGTTCATTACAATAGTTTATTTAGTACATTAACTAATGCTTTTTCACATACATTCAAACAAAAATGTAAAAAGCACAGTACTAAATCTAAATTCTGTGAATGGGCTACTGTAGGTATATATAAGAGTAGACGAACGCTATTCGATTTATACGCCCAAAAGCAGTACAATTTTGACGGTGGTTTCATTGACTATGTTAAAAACTACTCCAAGTTATTCAAAAAAGTATGTAGACAAGCAAAAGCCATTCACATTAAAAGGAAAATACTTGAGGCTCCTAATAAAATGAAGGAAACTTGGAAAGTGATTCACAAAGAGTCTGGTAAATGTAAAATGAGGGATAGTATTACTAAAATTAAATTAGAAAAAAGGGATATAACCTCTCCAAAAGATATTGTAAATGCGTTTGAAGATTATTTTACTAATATTCCATTGAAACTCACATCCTCTATTAATTCTAACGCTCAAAGTGCCGAGAGTGCCCTTCTTGAGAGTAATATCAGTTCTTCCAAATTTAACTTCAAACATATTGACCCCATTGACATATTAAAAGCATTTAAAAATCTCAAAATGAAAAAGTCTAAAGATTACTGGGGCATGTCAGTTACTTTAATTAGTCATGTAATTAATATCATTGCACCTGATTTAGCACTCATTTTTAATGAATGTATAGATGAAGGCACATTTCCTAATTTAATGAAACATAGTAAAATAATACCACTATTTAAGAAAGGATCTAAGTCAGAACTTGGAAACTACCGCCCTATCTCTATTTTGCCAGCTTTGAGTAAGGTGTTTGAAAGAGTGATGCTCAATCAAATGCAACTACATTTCAAAACCAACAATCTTTTCCACAGCCAACAGTATGGCTTTACTGGCGGGAAATCTACCACCGATGCGGGAGTTAGCCTAGTTAACTTGATTTACGACGCTTGGGAGGGATCGCAGGATGCTATTGGGGTATTCTGTGATCTTTCTAAGGCGTTTGATTGTGTTGACCATCAGACACTTTTGCTCAAGTTACGTCGGTACGGTTTTGACAAAAAATCCACAGAATTAGTAGAATCTTATTTAACAGATAGACTTCAGACTGTTGATGTGAATAACGTTAAGTCAAATGGATCAAACTTAAAAATAGGTGTACCCCAGGGATCAATCCTAGGACCTTTTCTCTTCTTGGTTTACATCAATGACCTGCCTAATATAATTGAAGCACAAGCTGGCATAGTATTGTTTGCGGATGACACGTCGCTAATATTCAAAGTGGATCGGCGTAATACAAATGCAAATAATGTTAATAATATTTTGAACGCCATTTCAAATTGGTTTTCTGCAAACAACCTATTGTTGAATGCAGAAAAGACCAAATGCATTAGGTTTACACTGCCTAATGTGAGGCAAACACACGTTGATATCATGCTGGGGGGGCAAAGGTTGGAATTTGTAAATAGCACTACCTTTCTAGGAATTACAATGGATTCGAAATTGCAATGGGGTGACCATATCACTATTTTGGCCAATAAACTCAGCTCTGCTGCTTACGCTGTCAGACAGATTAGGCGGTTGACAGATGAATCTACTGGTAGGCTGGTATACTTTAGTTACTTCCATAGTCTGATGTCCTATGGAATACTACTTTGGGGGAATGCAGCAGATTTAGAAACTATCTTTATATTACAAAAAAGGGCAATTCGTGCCATTTATTGTTTAGGTAAGAGAGATTCTCTTAGGGAACGATTCAAAAATATTAATATTTTAACTGTAGCTTCCCAATATATATTCGAGAACATACTGTATGTCAGGAAAAATATTTCCAATTTTACAAAAGTAAGTGACATTACAGACAGAAATCTGCGCAATAAAAATAAACTGATCCTTCCATGTTATCGGCTAAGCAAAGTTAGTGATTCTTTTAGGGGGGAAGGTATACGCTTTTATAATAAATTACCTGAATCGGTCCTTGGTATGCCTGACAATAAATTTAAAACCTTTGTTAAGACCACCTTATGTAAAAAAGCATACTATAGGACAGATGATTACCTTAAAGACAAAAATGTCTGGCTTGAGCATGGTGCAGGCCCCTCTTAATGCTACAACTATAGCATAATATTGTAGTAGGCAACCTTTTTTTTTTTTTTTTTACCATATTTTAACTTTTTTAAATTATTTTAACGTTTAACTTAGGTTAAATTTTTATTTTAACTTTTGTTTTTTTTATATACCTTTATTTATCTTGACACGAGACAAAAATGTACATTCGTCCATATTTAGTCTTAAGAAATCACTATTTATAATATGACGTCTCGAAAATGCCGCAGTGGAGTTTGTTGCGCCGTTTCTTCTCCACTAGGGCCTAGGAAGCGGTGGTAAACTTAGTTTTAAGCAGATTTTGACGTCAAAAAGATGTAATTACGTTACACTATTTTGAAAAATAAAGACTTTGACTTTGACTTTGACGACGGAGGTGGCATGGGCAAACATTAGTTAACCACGTAGTCTGGCAGTCGATGCAGAATGTGACTGCACCTGCGTAAGCGACTCTCCTAGATTTTGTTCGTGATGTCGCGAACATGGAAGCTGTCGCGGATGTGAGTTCCTCACGAGATTTAAGGATTCTGTGTAAGGCCATCCGCTGCACCGCTCGCGTGCGGCGGCGTGATGTTTAGTACCAATATTATATTCATTCTGTCTTAATTTTCCAGGTGTATATGGTCAAGAGCGACCGGCACCGGAGTTTCTATCGCCTGTGCCAATTCGCAAAACTCGGGCAGGACTACAGTTCACGTGCGCAGCTCCTACGTTGCCACCAAAGGGACAGTCACCTGATGTTTGGGTAAGAATAACCTCAAGAATATTACCCTGACTGCTGTTTCTATAGGATTCATAAAACCTGATCTATATCAATTATCTGACTTATTTATTGGGTGCTACTTAACATGGAAGCAAACGATCCTTCCTCAGCTTCTTTCCTCCCTGCGTGGTCATGTCTGTTATTTATTATGTTAATCCGCGTGAGAAATTCCATAGTGCAATGCGGGATCTGTAATTCTGAAGAAGTTTAGCTTGTCTTCGATAGATGACGCAGGACATAATTTAGCCTCATTTAAAACTGTGAGATTGAAATCCGAAAATGAACGGTACAGTCAGTGTCAAAAGTATGTGATGATTGTACAGATTTCAAAACTAAAAATCTGAATGCAACTTTCCAATTAGATTTGAATCATAATTTAAATAAATATTTTAATAGAGCTCACTAATTAGTTAACCAGCATTTTCATAACAACAAAATACTTTGCTCAAATCCCAATTTTTAAAATCTAAAAATGTTCATCTGCTTTTGACGCTGACACATTATTATTATTATTACATCAAATAGTTAATGTACAAATTGTTTTTTTTCTTAATATCTCTTAACTCGTTACCAGGTATGCAACAGTGATGGTTACGTAGGCCAGGTCTGCGTGCTGACTCTTACACCAAAGCCGCAAGTGACGTCATGCAACGGCGTATGCAATGCCCGCATACTGTGCGTGGCGTGCGTTCCACCTGCGCCCGCGCTTACCAGGCAACAGACACTGGATATACCGTAAGCGTCTCTCTATGTATAAAATTGCAGTAGTAGTTTCACTTTTATTCATTTTCTCTGCTAACAACAATCAATATTTGTGTGGCAGCTCGCACTCAAGAACTTGCCCGGTAAATGGCATTGAGGTTATCCCCCATTACGCCAAACCAAAATCAAATCAACAGCATAAGTTCCTTAAATTTAATTAAAATGAAATAACATTAAACAAAATCGAAATACTCGACCGCCGTACTTTTTTGAAAATATACATTTTAGCGCCAAAAATCAACGATTTCAATTATTTTGGCTTTACCGTAGGCGGGTAAAAAGACCTGATATGCATAATAATTTGTACTGTACATCATTGCAGGAGCACGAGTTCGCTGAACAGCACAAGTTCGGTGAAACCAGGCATCAGTATATCGGATCCAGATGACAGCTGTAAGAATATACGATTAGACAGGTTTGTAGATGTCAGAACGATTTCGTCTACCGGTGTTATAGAAAGAATGTAAAAAAGTCTGAAGGAATTGACATTTTGCAAGAGAAGGAGAGCAGGAATTAAAATTTTGCAAGCCTATGCTTGCAAA
The DNA here is from genome assembly GCA_946251805.1 of Cybosia mesomella. NCBI lineage: Eukaryota > Metazoa > Arthropoda > Insecta > Lepidoptera > Erebidae > Cybosia > Cybosia mesomella. The sequence continues at coordinate 18,906,626 of OX276409.1, forward strand.
ATTTTAATTCCTGCTGTAGTTAGGATTAAATCAACAAAGTATTCCCTATATTATTTTAAACTGACACGTCTAAGTTAGACGCGATTTTGCTACATAGGAAATCGCATTATCGTATCACAAGATAATAAAATAGGTGAATATTAAAATTTAACATACGCTTTACTTCATTAAAATTAGTTAAACAATCTAAGAGTATAATTGAGTAAACTGAATCTGTAATTAATATTATTGAGCTCTGATATAATAATATATCTTACTGACATAGAACACTGGAAAATAGATTTATTTGTTTAAACTTCCTTTATATCCGAAACTTTTCTTATTTCCAGCTCATCATCTAGCGATGAAGAAGACGATGGTTCATCCACCAGCGAGAACCAAGACGCTCAGTCAGAAAGAAGTCAAGAGTCAGCAACCATCCGTCTGCACTCTAGCCTAACAGCTAGCCTCGGGAACCATCGGGCTACGTTGACGCCGAACCACAGCAAGTCGCTGAGCACTCCTCACACGGGGCAGAGCATTCAAGTACACCCAGTGATGAAGTCCAGTTCGAACCCGGCGGTGGATAAACAAGCTATGGGGATTAGTTCTGGTAGGTGGATACTTTTTCTTCAGATTTTTTATAGTTCCTAAAGTTTATATGAATTACTAAATTCGCTCAGTAAAAACAATAGTATGTGTAGTTAATAAGCCTTTTCCCAATTCAGTTCCTGGCTTCAATCTCACTACGAAGCGGTTGAACTTCGAAATTTTCCGAGAAGCAACTACCATTTGACTTAATAATAATAAATAAATAATAAATATTGTACGACAAAGTACACAACGCCATCTAGACCCAAACTAAGCAGAGCTTGTCATATGGGTTCTAGAATGCGGATAAACATACTTAAATACTTTTTTTTTTGTAAATAAATACATATTATACATAGAAACACCCAGACCAATGCAAATATACATATTTGCACTGAGCGGGAATCGAACCCGCGACCTTTGGCTTAGCAGTCGAATGTACTACCGCTACGCCACAGAGGTCGTCGAACTTCTACAATGCACTGGCGATATTGAAGTTCTGTAGTTAGACCAGATTTACTGTCTAGTCTAGAGCGTATGTTTGTAACTTCTTCTAGCTGTAAGCTGTGATGGCTAAACAAGTAACTGTAGAATTTGGTATAGATTTTTAATCTCGAAAATGAAAACCTCTGGGTATAGCTGGTAAAATAGTTTTCGGATAGATTTTGACCTATCCTAAGCCTTTTTGCTTTTATATCCAATATCCTTCTTACCATTTCTATAATTAAATTGAATTGTGTGGAGTTCGATGTTTAAAGTCTATTTTTATTAAACACTAGCGGCCCGGTACGAATTTTTTTTATTTATTTTATTTCTTGAATGCAAGGGCCTACCCGGGGTGCCCGGCAACGGACACTTGGGGAGGATCAATCCGTTCGGATACCCCCCACCGGCCAGCGGGGGTGGTTTTGTCGTGTATCGACTAAAACCGTACGGTGTGCGCACGAAAAAAAAAATCTGAGAGATTTTCTTAATATTTTTTTCCGTAAGAACCTTGTCAGAGTATTAGAAAACTACAAAAAAAAATCAGCCATATCGGTCAAGCCGTTTTCATGCTATGTCGTGACAACGGAAAACGGGTTTCATTTATATATATATATAGATATATTATTTTTAGATTGATTATTTGATGTTTGTAGTTTTCCTATTTTTATTATTAATAAATGTTTCCTATTCCATCGCCACTTAGTAACAGGACGGGCAATGTTGGGTAATAATAGTATCAACTATTTACTTTTGCTTTGATCTATAGCTCTTTATCAGAATGCCTTTAAAGCTATTACAATTTTAGGTCCAATTTTTCAATCTATACAAAAATTGAGATTATTGTCTGAAGCTTATGCCAATATTATACGTTGAAATGAAAGTGTGATGCTGAAAAGCAAAAGAAACCTCGGGATCAGTGTAAATAATAAAATGACACAAAATAAATCGATCGATAGAATCCTTTGAAATAAATTTATTTCAATATTTATTTAGTTATAAGTTCTTTTCTGATTGAAAAATTAGTCCTAAACTAGTTATTTCTTATATGGTAGTCGTTACGAATTAAAAGTTAAAGTTATTTCTTATTAATAGCTCGCACAAATTAGAGTTACGACGAGCTGCTAAGCGTCGTGTCGTGCAATTAATAAGATACAGCAGACGAAAGACTCGGATAGGACCCGGTTCTATGTAGGTTCTACTACTAGTAGTAGGCTCGATCCTACGGGAGAGTTGTGTAAACGCCCCGTCCTTTATGTATGTCTTGCGTCGCGTCGCTTTCATACATTTTCTGTGAAAGATCATAAAGTGACTTCTATAAGCGGACTCGCTTCGAAGCGAATCTGTTTCTATTTCTTTATCATTCGATGCATTAATGATCATATCAATCGCATTAAATTACTGAACAGTTCCACGTGCGTTATAACTAATAGAATGTCACTTTGTCTAGAGGTCCAAGTCTTGAATCTGTGTTCTTACGTCTGTTGTCTTACGTCCATCGTGTTTGTAGACTTACGTAGACAAACTACTGTTAACAGAAAATAATATTTATGTTTATGTTTCGTAACATCTACCACAATGCTTGCCTGCTTGTCCCTAGTTGGGTATCCGCTTTTGCAAGAACGTACTGGTATTTTATCATGTTCATAAAGTTGTTATTCGCATAACTTGTTCATGACAAACTTACAATGAAACCGTTAAAGAAAGTGTTACTCGGGGACTAATCGTAGGTAAGGTAGGTAACTCTTTAGCACGACACTGTAGCGTCGACCAATAGAATGAATCGATTTTGTGACGTGATAGATTTTTCTGCAATTTCATTGGCCGAAGACACACGAGTTTTCCCCACCTGAGGCTGCTGAATGAGATATAACGATAGTTTAAAAACCAATTATATCATAGCTTATTAAATAAATTTCTAGATTATTTTTATATAGCTTTTAACGGATAAGTCAACCTCAAGGGATAAGTACATACAAGCAGCAGTTCTAATATTTTCGGAATTCTCTCGACCATTTCTTATTCTGTACCTGTTTAGGTACAGAATAAGAACCTAAACAGTATTTATTATTTATTATTCCACTCTTAGAATGTTTATTCTAAGAGTGGAATTTCTTTTTTTTTTCCGAATTTTATTGAGTAAAACGTGCGAACCCAGTTTATATTAACTTGAACACAATTATTTTCACTGGTGAAATTCTTCTTACGAATATTGGTGGGACACATATCTAAAGTAATCGATGATTCCGTGGATATTGAGCATGTAGAGATTCAGATCCGTCCAGAGGTTGACATAATATAATATTATTAGACAGAATTAGCATAGTCATTGCTTTAATATTTAATCAAATGCATATTAGAACTGGCCACTAATATACCTTCGTTTGAAAATGAAACAGATGTTTTTTAATAAGCTATTGTAAACTTCCAGGGACTCTCTCGTCTCCAGCCAGCAGGCAGTCTTCTGAAGACAGCGGCACCACAGCGAACCAGCCGACGATGTGGTTGGGGACAGAAGATGGCTGTATACACGTGTACAACTGCTTAGATAACATTAGAATAAAGAAGAATAAAGTCAAACTGCAACATAATTCGGGCGTTCATTCCATTGTGTGAGTATGATTTAACATTAAATACCTTATTTAATAAGGACAATAAGCCCCTGTAGGAATGGTAGATCCAAGATATGCTGGCTTATTGATGTGGAAGATGACATGCGTGCCAATAGTCTTACTACCAGGGATGCCCAATTCCGTACGAAGTAGAGGAGTAAAAGCCGGTAGGTAAGCGGACCACGGAGTCCGAGGTACTAGCCTCGGATGCGTAAGAGATTACCGAGACCACGTGAACGCCAAACCTACGTCATAGTATAAAACTAAACCTTTTTGCACGTCACCTTAATATAAGCTCAGAAAGCTAACAAATAAAGGTTACTAATACAGATACCAGTAATGGTATAAAGGTGGCCTTTAGCTTGACGCCCTCGTGAGGAAGATGCCCCGCTTAAAAGACCCGGGATTGAAGGAAGACGGGAAAACGTGGGCTGGCAAAGAAGGTTTGAACGATAGTAGACGAAGCTCGTGAAGAACAGCAGTAAATAGCAGGCTTTTTAAAAAAAGGAGAAAGGCAAAAAAATATACCCAAAGCAACAATTAGTCACGTCAAAAAAACTTTTTTACAATTATTTTCTTTTTGAACGATGAACTCGAGTTAAATGCCGATTTTTTTGCAGATACATGGAGGGAAAAGTCTTTGTTGCGCTTGGAAACGGTGATCTAGTCGTATATTGTCGGGATTTAGGTAAGTGGACTATAAAAAAACCCTTTTAACACCCATATTTTTGCAGATTTATGTGAGAAATATCTTAAACGCAAATTAGCCAAAATGCTTCGCTACTTTTCAAAGTTGTGTGGAAATTGCTCTCTTCCAGATGGTTCATGGACAGAGCGATCCACAATCGCCGTGGGCACGGGGAGTAGTCCAGTAAGCAGTATGCTGCTATCAGGAGGAAAGCTCTGGTGCGCGACCCATGCCTCCATTAAGATCATAAACCCGCATTCGTTGCAGGTATGAGGACTTCCATCTATCTATGACTTTGAAGAATTTATTTTTGTTTGTGGATGAAATATGGAGTAGACCTATATCACATCATCAGCTTGTTTTTTTTTGGATTTTAGGTGGACGAAACATTCCAAATAAGTTCGGAGACGAAACCAATAAGTCACATGGCAGTGGCAGGGGGCACAATATGGTTGTCACTGCACAACGCAGCACAACTTCGTTGCTATAATTCCAGTAGTCGGGAACAGTTAGCTGAGATCAATATAACGCCGCACGTTACTAAAATGTTGCATGGTAAGTTCCCTGAAGGTTCAAGAGGTATATTTTTATGACAATAACAGTAAATTGACTCTGCTTTCAGCACGGTAATCCAATACAGTAAACCTATTTTTACTGCAGTAGCGAGACTTGCAGTACTTTACAACGACTTAAAGTACCATAGTACCACTTACAGTACAGTAGCAACATGTACAGTACAGTATTACCATTTACAGTGTAGTACCGCCACTTACAGTATAGTAGTACCACTTACAGTACAGTAGCACCACTTATAGTGCACCTACTGCACAGTAGCACCACTTATGTATATTGGCCCTAGTATCAGAGTAATGGTGAAGTAGCTTCATTTATAGTAGGTACTAATAGAATCACTTGTGCAGTGAACCCACTGATAGTGAATGCTGACTTCTGTTCGCCAGGCTGTGACGACATTATCCGCCAGCACAAGGCGGCGTGCCTGCGCGTGACGGCGCTGCTGGCGCAGCGCGACACGCTGTGGGTGGGCACGAGCGCCGGCGTGCTGCTCACCGCGCCGCTGCACAACTCGCCCAACGCCCGGACCGGCACCTTCGCCGTACCGCACCTCACTGGTATGTACTGCGGAGTCTGGGGTTTCACTACACGGCTTCTTGTTGATCACTAATGGTATTTAAATTAGAACACAAGGATTTTATATGACTTTATATATTTATTCATAAATATAACTCTACTCAACGTGTTTAAGGGGCTTTACGCGAGATTGTTTATATTTACTGAACGAACTAGGGAGGGGCGCGAACTCTGCTCAGTATTTGAGCCTAATGCACTTTTTACTACTTGATATTCTCTTCGTGCGGCGGGGCAAGGCCGAAGCCTCTTATCACCCGCTGACTCGAACTGTCCGCCAAGCTTTTGTTTTTTTCCTAAGCTCTGAATTCAAATTCAATTATACAATTTTATTTTAATATCGCTGACGCATGATGGCCAGGCAACTAACTATAGTGTTCGAAGGAGTCCGAACACTATAGTACTATATAGCGCAGCGGTCACTGTGGTTGGCACAAATCACCAAGAATGACATAAATCTATCAAATATTTCACGGTTTTAGTCGATACACGACATAACCACCCCCGCTGGCCGGCGGGGGGTATCCGAAGGGGTTTCCGCACGATAAAAAAAAAAGGCCCGCTCGTTTCGACAACCGAGTGAAGCTAGGCTAGCGAAGTTTTTAAACGTGCCTGAGCTACAAAGACCGCTATCCATCAGTATACTTAATCAAACATTCCTGATATTTATATTTATACCTTCATCATTCTAAAAACAAAAAGAAAATAAATTTTGACACAAGTTAACTCTTCATGGTTCCTCTTCAGTCCTCAAGGTTGACTACTAGCTTCTTGTATCCCTATTCTTTAAGCAGCCAAACGGGTCTGCTGTTCAACGGAGGCAATATCAGTCTACTCTTGAATGTTCCGCAACCGTGACTCTCGCCGGTGACCAGTGCGCCTCTACCCGTCTACTTTGGCCTTTATAACTAAACAAATTATATCATTAACTAAAAATATTATAGTGTTTCTGTGTCTTACAGGAATTACGTATGGACATACCGGTCACGTAAGGTTCTTGACGGTTGTCGAGAACCCGGTGGCACCAAAACAACCTGCAAAGCAGACGCAGACTTCACTGAGGACGAAAGCATTAAGTCGCAGGTCGACAAACGCGGAGAAGCTGCAAAAACAAACTGAGACCAACCAGAATAATAAAGAAACACTTATTATATCTGGTGGTGATGGGTATGAGGACTTCAGAAGTTCTACCATGACAGAAGATGCTGGCAGAGAAGATTCAACTAATCACCTCTTACTCTGGAGAGTTTGAACGAATTACGCGGCCTACAGGGTTCTAGAATTTTCGACGCATCGCGTCAAGGACTTTTAAATAAAGATTTGAATACCTACCATACGTTTCGCGCGACGGACGAAGCCTAAAGGTTATATTTTTTAATGTTTTCGTCAATGAATGTTAGTATAATTCCAGCTTTCATTTGGAAACGTTGATGTATGTTAAAAATATAATAAATCTTTTTGTGTTTTTGCGCTTGTGAGCGTGGTATGAGATTATTAACGTTAGGACATGAAATGTCAAATTTTATCGATTGCCCCATTGCATCAAAATTAATTTTAACATTGCAGTATTATTAAATAAATTTTGGACCACCTATATGTCCTGTTAATACTTTAGACATTTCTATCAAATATTTTAGAACTGTTTACATGTATCCAGCCCATATCAAGACATCAATGTCTTTTATTATCGTTGTCTGGTAGTAGTAAACTGTTGTAGGATATTGAAATATTGATATATTTGTGTACCTAAGAAGGTTTTTAGGTCTTAAATTATTCATTACTTTTATTGTTAAAGCTTAGAACTATTTATGACTTGTGACTCATGCTTACTGACTCAATTATCACTTCATTAGTCTCCTCCTCATAAGTTCCTTCAGCTTATGTAGCTTGTACTTTAATCTAATTATATCGGTGAAACGATTTTTGATGTCTGAAATTATCTGAAAATCTAGACTGATCTCTTCATCGTCTTTAATGTAACTTTACGTCAACGTCTCATCTTATCTCATCTTTCTAAATATTTCATCTTGGAGAAGTTGAGAGAGTAAATATGGGTTATTTGAAACGCATCCAAACGAATTTCGTAATCTATGTTTTCTCATTTAGCTTAGGAATTAGGTATACAAATGTTATTCCGAATGTACCTTGTCACATCATCGAAAATCTGATAATAGAATGTTATTTGTGTTATGTGATTGCTCAAAACTTTTTGAAATGTTACCTGACCGTACATAATATATGAGAGCAAAATTTTTTTAAATAGGATGTTTGAAAGATGTATCCTATATTTATAATATTGCAGAGTAATAAAAAATCGCACTAAAATGAATGTTTTTATTTTACCCACAACACAACATTTAACTGTTTGAAACTAAAAATAATACATTATTTAGAATAGCAAATGTAATAAATCGTCTGTGTTTATGTAAACCTGTAATATATGTAAACAAAAATTACGTCTGTTAAAAAATAACGTCCATATAAATTTATAGATTTCTTATATTAACTGTAATATCACAAATTCATGACGAAGTAGACCTATCAGTGAATTAAAATATTAATAAATCGGTGGTAGTTCATCTACCACCGATTTATTAATATTACATTTATTTGCAACTTAAACACGGACAGGCGGACACATCTAGTCTCGACGTCTGCGGACTATTACATCTATTCCCTCAGGTCCCCATTTTAGTAGGTGAAACTAAAAGGGGTGTAAGGTTGCCCATAGAGCATATCCCTCGCACCCCGACTGACCCTGGGCCATCTCCGGTTTCGAGATGGCCCCCTCGGGTTTGGGAACCACGGTGTCCCCGTCTTGCCCCGGTTTGGGGGAGGGGCGCTAGTCGCCCCACCGTCCCGGCCTGCTTCTGCTGGGGTGACAGGTGGCCTCACCCGCCACCCCCAGGCCTGCGCTCATGGAGGACGGAGGTCGTTAAGTGACCTCCGGCGCCGGAGTCGCCTGCGACGCGCGGCGAGCAAGTTGCGGGCTCGGCTGTCCGGGAGAGTTCTAAATCTCTCCCGGGCGCGCTCCGCCATCTCCTTCGCGAGCATTACATGCTCGCAGAAGGAGGTGGCGGCGGCCCACGCGCTCGCGCTCCGCACCATTGCCGCAATCATGCTGCCGAGCGAGAGGACTCCCACCCCGATGGCTGCCACGAGGTCACGCCTCGGCGCCTCCCACGCCGGGCAGTCCGTCAGCGTGTGCAGCCCTGAGTCCTCGCCGGTTCACCAGTACCTAGAAACTGCTCAGCCGACCTTATTCTTCCTAACGTAGACAAAAATATCAAGCGCGGCCGATATAGCTTATCTGATGTATCCTGGGTACAAACTCGAGCACAATTTCTTGAGTGATTTACATGTACGTCCGCGACTAAATTTGTTGTCGCCGTCTTAGTGGACTTGAAGACAGGGATCTTTCTACTTTGTGGACGCGTATAGATCATGGTGACCACACTCGTATCTCTGCGTGCCTCTACAGGTCTCATAGTGGTGACTTGGGCATGGCTCAACTGCAAGCGGTCAGCGGTTAGGGCCATTGAGCAGTACTCCACCGCGGACTTTGTTTTTGGGGGATTTCAACGCCCATCATGTGGAATGGCTGGCGCTCACAAATTTGCCCGGACCTATGAGTTTTCACCTAAAGTGGTCAAATCTATTACTAGAATACTAGATATAGACACACAAAGAAGCAGCTCTCTACTGGACCTTCTGCTAACTACGCACCCGGACAAATATTCTCTAACAGGGGAAGCAACGCTTGGCAGTTCTGATCATTGCCTCGTTCGGGCACAAGTGCCACTTGCACGGCCAGAACCATCTCGGCCATCCAAGTGGCGGCATCTTTGGCATTGCCAGTCGTTGAGGCAATGCTAGCGGGCATGGAATGCTACAATCCCAACCGCTGTATCGCAACAGGAGCAAGTTAGCGCCCGTGGTTTAATCGGCCTTACAGAAAAGCTAGACTTCTAAAGCAATCTGCTTATAAGGCTTTTTTTTTTACCTACCCCCGCTATGGAGCGGGGCCTATTTTCACATTTTTTGATTAAAGACTTCCTAGTTTAATCCTATGCTTTCCTCTTTCATTCCGAGTCTCTTAGGCATACTAGTTCTCGCTTGTATTCTTCTCGCGCTTTTATTCAACCTTTCATTCTCTGCAGGGATATGGGGGCATTTGGGAATTCGTTTACCTAAGCTACACTATTCTATATATTCCTTTTTTCTTTATTATTTATTGACAAAAACTTTACATATGCTCTTAAATTATTTCTTAGCTTGCTAATACATATTGTTTTCTTACAGCTATCTACACGTTATTACAATTTTATTATTTTCCTTATTTTATACTTCATTTTATTTTACAGTTTTATTTAGCGTTACAATTTTTTTTTCTAGCTTATAAGGCTTGGACCACGGCTCTTGCTAACATGTTCCGAGCATCGCTGAGGTAAAACGGAAACTGAATGCTGTCCAGTAAAAAAGCAACGGCCAGGGCTAAGTTTGATTTCATCGGCAGAATTGGCGAACGGCTTGCACTCCAAAGCTGCCGAGGGTAATTTCTGTCAGTCTTGTGCGCTGCAAAAAGCGCCATGGCGCTAAGGAGAAAGTCAATCTTTTGCGTCAAACTCGACAATGATCGATGGGAATGCCGTGCTATCTATTATCCCTTGGTGTGGTGCTGCTATGCCAGACGTTGAAATTACCCAATCCGTTCGGTGTGAGCTGAAGTCCCTAGATGTCCGGAAGTCGAGTGGACCGGATGGCACATCGGCGATGGTGCTTAAGCAGTGTACTCCTGAGTTGTGCCCTGTACTTACGCGGCTTTTCTCGCTTTCTTACTCCACAAGACAAGTCCCAGCTTCGTGGAAGACTGCATTCGTGCATCCTGTGCCTAAGAAAGGCGATAGAACAGACCCGTCCCATTACATGCCTATCGCTATCACTTCCCTTCTCTCGAAGGTAATGTAGCTTGTTATCAATGCACCGCTCCTGTGATACCTTGAAGGAAACGATCTACTGAGCGAACGAAAGTACGGCTCCCGCCACGGTCGCTCAACCGGTAACCTTCTCGTGTATCTCACACACCGCTAGGTGCAAGCCATCGAGAATCAAGGTGAGGCACTATTGGTCAGCCTCGATATAGCGAAGGCCTTCGATCAAGTCTGGCACAAAGGTTTAACTAAGTGGTATAAAAAAACTTTGATATACACAAATGACAGCATTGTTGAAATCTTTGAATGGTTTGAGGTGGATCACTGTGTTATTCATTTTCCAATGGGTTATAGTAAAAAGACTACAAAGCACAATTATCATGATTAGTCGAATCACCGTTCTGGCAGTGTGCAACACGTAATTCTTGTTCACTGAATAAATTACCCATCATCATAGTTTACGAGTGTAGTGTTGGGCAAAATGAATGTGATATTATGTTGAATAGTTATATGTGTGTTGCAGAATTCTATACGAATATTGTATCATCAAGGGTGAATTTTCGAACGATTTAGCGTTTACGGCTTACATGTTTTTAAAGCACATAAGCGGATCAAAGTTAGTACAAAAGCTGAATGACTATTTATGATGATATGAATATTTTTCGTAGGTATGTTTAAGTGATCGAATGCAAAGGAGGCAGGCACCTTACTAAAATTAAAAATGATTGAAGACATGATGAACAAATCTATATTTTATTCAATCAGGTCACAGACATAGTTTTAATTGTATTTCTTACTACGAAATTACAAAGTAATAATAGTATCGCATCAAATTCCGTAATTATATTTTCAACATGAGAACACTGATAAATATATTTAATAATATTATTCACATTTTGCTGCTATATTACTAATAAACTTCTGGAGATAATCCTTTTCGCCAGGAACTTCACGCTTTTTACCCCTGCTTACAAAATATGGGTCCATTTGTAACTGGGCGGCTAGTTTTTTCAATATTGTTCGCCTGTCTCTGTCATTGTCACCAATTTCTCTCTTAACTTTGACACCATCGCTTTTTATCATTATCAAATTAATGGCAGCACAAATCAATTCTTTAACTTTCGTATATTCTTCCTTAAGCGCTGATGAGCTATCATTTTTCAAGCCAATGTCTTTTTTGCCTCTTGCTATGTAATAAGGGTCATTACGCACTGATTTTACTATTTCTTCAATTGCACCACGTCTATCTCGTGCGACTTCCTGCAAACTGGAAGTGAGATAATACTTTTTACCTCTTGATATATAATAAGGATCTTCTTCACCAGAAGACCGACTAGATCTCTCTACTAAAATATAATTTGGTTCTTCAACGTACATTTTATTATCCAATACAGTTCCTGGTTCAGTAGATTTCCCTAAGAAAGATTTATCTGGTTGTGATAGCATAGCCCTGGTTCTTAAAGGTCCGCTGAACAGAAGCGATAGTTTATTATTCCTTCCCGTGTTAGTCCAAAAAGAATTTTGATTTTCACTTTTCTTCAGCCTAGAAAGGTGTTCTATGTCACTTTCAACATCATTAATGGCGCTTTGAATATATTCTTGTAAATCTTCTTTTTTGTTTTGAATCAAACTTTCTTCCGAATCTTTTCGTCTACCACGATTACCCCAAAATGGTTCTTCTCGCCTACCACGGTTACCCCAGAAGGGTTCATTGTCCTGTCTTCTACCTCTATTTCCCCAAAACGGCTCAGAATCTTGTCGTCGACCACGATTCCCCCAAAATGGTTCTATATCCTCACGTCTTCCCCGATTACCCCAAAATGGTTCATCATCCCGTCGGCCTCGAGTTCCCCAAAATGGTTCACTTTCGGTACGACGACCTCTATTACCCCAAAATGGCTCCTTTTCTTGTCTCCTTCCCCTATTTCCCCAAAAAGGCTCAGATACGTTGTCAATCTCCAATGAACTACGTCTACCTCGATTCGCCCAAAATGGAGACATAAATTCTTCCCTTCTGGATTCAACATTTTTTACGTCACTTGTCTTAAACGGAATCTCAATGCAATGCTCACAGTGTTTCATTAGAATGTCTGGATACTCGTTATCCAAGAATACTTCTGAAGAACTACCACGTCTGCCTCTGTTACCCCAAAAAGGCTGATCTTTGGCAAGCTTATCACTAAACTTTGTTACTTTTTGATTGTATTCTCGGTTATTATAGTTCGAATTATCAGGTGGTTCATCATCAACTTGCTTTTTTATTTTATTCGACCAAAAAGGACCCTCGTCATCGATTGTTGACCTTTTCATGCGCCCGTTATCAATTTTCTCTTTTACAGAACTATGTTTCTTATGCTTACCTTCGGTTAACTTTGTCTTATTATTATTACCGAGTGCCATATCAGTTGTTATGATTAATAGGAAGAAGAGAAACGTTTGTACCTTTTTAGGCATTTTGTTACAATCTGAAAAAGAAAACATTAATTAATATGTATATTTTTAATGTGATTGGTTGGAACAAACGAAAGAGATTTCGGAGAGTGTGCGCTGGAATTGCACAACTTTATACTTCTAAGCCCTTTCCACCAACGAACGACCAGACGCACAGCGACACGCCACCACTACATGGTGGATATTCCACTCATACGCACGAAGCGTTTCGGCAACACATTTATTATGCGTACAGCTAAGGAGTGGAATTGCCTGCCTGAGTCTGTGATTCCGGAAAGCTATAACCTCGGAATCTTCAAGTCTCGAGTGAATAGGTTCCTTCTAGGCAACGTGATCCATCGTAGATCACATCGTCACTTACGAACAGGTGAGATAGAGGTCAAACGTGAGCCTATCATTCATAAAAAAGAGGGCCTGAAAAGTATTATCATTATTATCATAGTGTTGAATTCGGTTAGATCCGTGACTTTCAGCTCGGAGCGCTGGGTCCGCTTATTCCATCTCCTCCTTTTGATTTAACTTATACGTTTTTTATGAGAGCGACTGCCGTCGATCATCCCAACCCTGAGTATATTATACTTTTTACCTTATAAATAAATAAATAAATAAATATTCTATGACATTCTGCACAGCGCTTTCTAGACCCAAAGTAAGCATAGTTTAACTAGCTTGTGTTATGGGTTCCAGAATACGGATAAACATGCTTATATACTTTTTTTGTAAATACATACATATTATGCATAGAAACACCCAGACTAATGCAAATAGACATATTCATTCATGCGTACAAATATTTGCACTGAGCAGGAATCGAATCCGCGATTATGAGTTAATAGTTCCATAATTTCACGTAAAATACGACCGCCATGGTATGCCTTACTGTACTTGGACTAAGAAGGTCTGAAGTGGGTACCTATATCTTTATGATGTTAATTGATAACTGCTTTGGTAGCTGCCTATAAATGCTTGCAACGCGAGAGGCATAAGAAGCACGTGCCAGATAAGACTGCGCAGGTTTCGCGTCTTCCTGATTCTGTTTATATAGATTAGAGATATATCAGATCAGATATATTCGGTCCGGGTTGTACTATTTTGTTTTTTCCAGTTGAGTACGCCATAAATATAATTATCTCGAGGGTTGATTACTTACATTAAAAACTATATAATGTACAATTATACTGTAAATTAATGTATTTAATTCATTTCTATTTAACAGTATCACTGTCATCACGGTTAGGTAATAAAAAATCAATCTGTTGTAATTGTTTGTGGTTAAGCAGTCGGCCGTACAATCGAGAGGTACTGGGTTCGAATCCTGGCCATTACACTACTGAAGGAAACCTAATTCTAACACAAGCACACACAAGCAGGTTAGTTTAGCTGGAGGGGATAGGGGAGAGATTTCGGTTACTAATATTCCTTAAAAAAGAATAAAATATCCAGCACTAGATTGTAATTGATTGAAACTGATATAACAATATACATACTGTCCAAAAAGTACCGGGAATTGATCATTTAGAAACTTTGCTTGTACTGGTCGTAGATCTTTATTTCGCTAAGTGAGCACAACTGTCCACTATGACCATGCGGTGTTTGAGCGTCACTAGTCATTTACTTTGTTTAATGTGCGCCATTATTAAGTTCATCTTAAGTGTGTTTTGCGATTTTCACAATAGAAGAAAATTCCTTGTAAATGGAATTTTTTGTTTCAAAGTGCTGAAAATGATAAATATGGCTTATGATGAACCGAATTAATTTAAAAAAAAACTGCCTATGTGTGGACCAGCAAATTTAAATACGAACGAGATGTTGTGGAAGATTTGCCTCACGCTAATCTGTTGTCATCGTCTTCAACTGAAGTAGATTCGATTACCGCGATGCAGATGCGATGTCATGCACTCGGAATTTCTGTCAGAAGGTGGGACAGCAAATAAAAAATATTATATGAGCATTATAAGGCGTTTGAGAGAGTTAATTCGTCGGAAATGGCCAGACTTGCGAGAAGAAAATGCATGAATTTTGCACCGCGAAAACGCACCATCTCGCAAGGCTATAATTGTGAACGAATTTCTGGTCAAAAGCTCTGCCAATCATATCGAACAGCCACCATATTTCTCTGTTAAAGCTCCGGCTGACTTTTTTCTGTCTCGAAACCCAAATCACTACTTTAAGGCACCCGTTTTCAGTCAATAGATGTCATTTAAAAATCGCGGCCAGTATTGAAGGCGACTCTAAAAACTACGTTTAAAAAATCGTTTTGATGATTGAGTAGTTCGTTGGCGTATGAGAATTATTTCGACTGGGGACTCTTTCGAAGGTGATGCAAAAAATTTAGACGAATAATACATATTTTAAGTTTCATTGACTAATTCCCGATACTTTCTTGCCAGAGTATTGTTTATTTCAGGTAATTCACACCCAAAAAAAATAAACACAATTTCAAAATAGGTTAACATAAAATTACTTTAAAATAAAAAATTAAAAACAAAAAAATATAAAATTGCTTAGAGGTACTCACATATATTTTCCAATTAATTCTAATACCATTTTCCCACAACTTGGGAGCCAAGTTCAGTAGTTGCTTCAGGGCTGCTCCTTCGTTTCTGAGGAAAGAAAGCTTTGCTTCTGCCTTTTATAAAGGATAAGCGAGTAGGCGAAGTCTCTAGGGGTGTCACAAGCAATTTTTTGTTTGTCCCGTTCAATTCTAGCGGGACTGCGTGACGGTTATTAAATTAAAACAATGCTTGTTGCGTATTGCTCTGGTTTTCTGTTAAGGAGACTGGTAAGGGGTAGTTTCTTTGTTATTTTTAATAAAATAGCATAATGTTGATTTTATACACGTGTTTTGGTATTTCTTCAATCCTGGGTCCTTTAAGCGGGACGTGGAAGAGTATCTATCTGTATCAAACTTAAGACTAGCGTTTTAGTATTGGTTAATGTTCACTTATTTACGCCGTTTACCCGAAGAGTAAGTAAAAAACAGCTCACCATCCTTATTATTTTTACGAGCTTTCTATGACGTCATAAAAATTGAATTCGGTCTTACCCGCTTCAGGTGCCTCTGGTCCATTATTTTGTTGGTCGGTGTTTATTTTTTATGCTACTATTAATGTCGACTGCAACCAGTCTGTCTACCTACATTTGTATTAAGCATGGTTTTGATTAATAACAAATTTAATGTATTTATTCTTTAATTCTAATCTTTGTGAATTCGACATGGCAAGAGATGATCTAAATGCAATATAGCTATTATTTCCAGTCAACTTCTTGGTGGTTTAATGTTTATATTTCAAATACACTAAACATCGTAATCTTCAAGTTCGAGTGAATAGGCTCCTTCTAGACCAACGTGATCAATCGTTGACCATAGCGTCACTTACAACCAGATGAGATAAGAGTTAAAAGTGAGAAATCATTCATAAAAAAACCCACCGAATCTTTAGCTATTTATAAGTAGTTGTACATAATCATTTTAAATTATTGTTTTGTAATGTTGTTCTATGAAGATTATAAAAATTAAGTAAATATAAACATATGACCCTTTTCTATTTTTCTTTCTTCTTAAAGAGAGAAGCAAATTAGAGACACGACAAAGGAAAGAAAACCTTTTCCGAGTTTCCTTTATCTATGCTCTCTTCGGCGCACAGGTGAAACCTCTGCGTAATCGTTTATGGGCCACAATGACCACTATATCATCGTGTGGTGCACTGTTGGACATTGGGAACCGATGCACCTATGTTATATTCAATTGCCGCAGGCTTTTCCTTCATTTTTTCTCATCAACTAGCTACGTGCGACTGCTATTGTAAGTTTTAGGCCAAGGTAACTTATTACCATTACGTGGATCAAGTACCTTATTTTTTTTCGTGCGGAAATCCCCTCGTATACCCGGCCGGCCGGCCAGTGGAGGAGGTTATGTCGGGTTTCAACCTACTAAAACCGCACGCCGTCTCGTGTAGTAATTAAAAAATCTAAACCGGTCAAAAAGTGTCATAACATAACTTCACGCCTGTATCCCCTAAGGGGTAGGCAGAGGTGTATTACACACCCCACGATTCGCCAGTTATTTTTTAGGTCCCAATGTAGAGCCTATTGACATCTACTATTTCTATTGTCAGTGTCAACCCTATTTTTTTCAATATCAAGTCCAGTGGGAAATATTCAATGAATATGTTATCTGTCTTGTGTGACGTTTTATTCGAAAATGCCCTTGACCATATGGGTTTTTGTATTAAATTATGTATTTATTAAAATTAGCTCCATATTACATATACTCGTACATTGGCGCAAAAACCAATTCCTAGTTAGTTTTTCTCATCAAACAGACATCGACGGGATACGTAAAGGTTCAGGTACTTTAATTCTACATTTTGCGAGCTATATTTTTGATTACACATTGTAGAGGGTGAGTTTTACAATATTACTGTCGTCTAGCGGGCACATTATTTTATAGACATATACTCACGCCTTTTCCCTCCGGGGTAGGCAGAGACAACAGCCCGCCATCTGCTTCTGTCCTTACATACTTCACGAGCTTCCTTCACTGTCATTAAACCTTTTATACAAGCCCTCCGGTTTCGAGTGCTTTTGACCTGCCCTTTTTTCAAAACCTTGTTAATTAGATCACACTGATGATGATGACTGAGGTACATTGCACTCGGGGTAGCCTCATTCCCTAGAGACCGCGTCCCCAGGTGGCGGATAAGGGAATGCTCGCTGGGGGCTCTGTCCCCTGGAGGGTAGGAGGGAAATAAAATACCTCCCGCGGACCACAAGGCCGGAGAAAGGCACTACTCCGTTAACAAATCCCCGCCTGCTGGGCCTCTTCGACATATTCGGAGCAGGGGCCACGGGTGTGCTGCGGGCTTAGGTCGGAGCACGCAGTAGGGATGGCGGCGGACGAGCCCATCATCGGGCCAACGGCGGCTCCCACCTCTTGTGAAGAGGAAGGCCTTGGCGTCAGGTGGCAACCGGCCGTAAAACTTATAGCCAATCAAAACCCTCCAAATGGCTGTCCAAAAAACAAATAGAGCGATAACTACTAGGGCGTCCCCCTCAAGCGACGGTAGAACCCCAGATGCAACGAGTGCGAATGCGATCCCAAGAAAGAAAAATACTAGGACGTACCCCGTAAGCGACGCTAAAGACAAAGGTGCCAACCGGCATACTACCATCAAGAGGATACGCATGGGTACATGGAATCTTGGCTCCATGACCGGACGCAGCGCTGAGCTTAGTAACATCTTAAATAAAAGAGATATCAACATCTGTTGCATTCAAGAAACGAGGTGGAAGGGGTCAAAATCCCGGGACATTGGACACGGCTTTAAACTTATATACCACGGAACTGACAACAAGAAAAATGCCGTGGCAATAGCACTAGATAAGAATCTAAAAGATAGGATCATTGAGGTAGATAGGAAAAGTGACCGTCTCATCCGTATAAAACTGGCCGATCATGAACGTTATCTCCGCCTTCGCACCACAAACCGGATGGTCAGTCACTGAAAAGCAAACCTTCTGGGACGACTTCGACGACATGATCCAGAGTATACCCACAGAGGAAACAGTTTATGTGGGAGGAGATCTTGAAGGACATGTAGGAGAAACAGGCGACACCTATGAAGCACATTGAGGCTATGGGTATGGTACCATTATTCCACAGGGTGAGGAAATCCTGAACTTTACTACTAAATATGGTTTCAAAATCATAAACACCTGCTTTAAGAAAAAACAAGATCACCTAATATCGTATAAATCGGCACAACATCAGACACAGATCGGTTACATCCTAGCAAGAAAAGAGTGCCTACGGTACTTCAAAGACTGCAAGACTGGAGAAGCACTCACCTCCCAACATCGCCTCCTGGTGGCAGTATACGATTTTCAGAAACCGATAAAGTTCAGGATCGACAAAACAAAGCGCATCAAGTGGAAGGAGCTACACGGGCCCAAAAGTGAGACCCTTGTGTCTGAACTAAAACAATATTTGGAAACTGATCAGAAATTCAAAAAGTCTCCCGACGCTAGATGGAACGATTTCGAAAGGAAATGCCTAGAATGTGCAGGAAGAGCACTTGGAGTGTCGAAGGGTGGCGTCAGTACCACCAGAGATACCGAATGGTGAAACAGCACCGTAGAAGACATTTTAAGAACCAAAAAGGAAAAATTCAAGATCTGGCAAGGAAGTGAGTCCGATGAAGACAAAGCCGAATATAAAAAGGCAAAGGTTTTGGCCAAGCAGACTGTTGCTGAAGTCAGAGCCGCGTCTCAACATAATTTTTATGAACGGCTAGAAAACGCAACAGGCGAATCAGAGATATACAAAATTGCAAACTTCAGAAACAGGGCTACTCAAGACACCAAACTTAACAGGTATATAAAGGACTGTAATAACCAGCTTCTGACCAATGACAACGACATCAACAAGCGCTGGCAAGAATACTACGATCACCTTCTAAATGATGAGTTCCCCAGTGAAGACATTCCATATATAGCTCCAACTCAAAGCCCAATCGACCCGACCACCAGAGGAAGTCAGCAAGGCGATCAGTAAAATGAAAAATAACAAAGCTATGGGCCCTGACAACATCCCGGCAGACCTATGGAAATAACTGGGCGCTATTGGAGTACTATGGCTTACTGGCTCTTTAACGATGTTGTCATCGAAGGTAAAATACCAAACTCTTGGCGAGCCAGCTTCCTAACACCAATCTACAAGAGCAAAGGTGACTAGCTCAGTGCAATAATTACCGTGGTATAAAACTCACTTCCCATACGCTCAAGATTTGGGAGAGAGTAAAAGGAAACCGTATCACCAGTCTCGCAGATCTAAGTGAAAATCAGTTTGGTTTCACAGCCGGAAAATCTACCAATGATGCTATCCACACTCTGAGATTACTTGCAGAAAAATACCGACTCCTGAAAGAAAATTTGTTCCTCCTTTTCATCGATCTAGAGAAGGCCATTGACCGAGTGCCTCGAAAACTGTTATGGCAATCGCTACGAGCACAGAAAATACCCGAGGCATATGTCACCATAGTGCAAGATATGTACAAAGATGTCACAACACAAATAAGGAGCCCAGCAGGCCTAAGCAAGCCCTTTGAAGTAAAGGTTGGAGTGCATCAGGGCTCGGCACTGAGCCCTCTGCTCTTCAACTTAACCATGGATTACATATCACGCGACATCCAAGAGCCCGCACCGTGGTGCCTGCTGTATGCTGACGACATCGCCCTGATCACCAAGGAGGCCTCGTCACTGCAAATCAAATTTGATAAATGGGTGGAAGAGCTAGAGATACACGGATTACGCGTCAGCAGGACCAAAACAGAGTTCAAGGAGTGTGACTTTGGAGGAACGACCGCAACAGGAAACGATATATATATCGACAATGTCCCTCTACCAAAAGTACCTAAATTTAAATACCTGGGCTCTGTTATCGCAAATGACGCGACTGTCAATGAAGACGTCACTCATCGTGTCAACACCGCCTGGCTGAAATGGAGGTCGCTTACAGGTGTTCTATGTGACCCCAAAATGCCAATAAAGACCAAAGGCAAAGTATATAATTCCGTAGTCAGACCATCCATGCTGTACGGCACCGAATGCTGGACCACCAACAAGGTACACGAGAACCGCTTGCATGTGAACGTAATGAAAATGCTGAGGTGGACCGGCGGTGTCACGCGGCTGGATAAGGTCAGGAACGACTACATTAGGGGCACATTTAGAACCACTCCTATTGCCGAAAAGCTGCAAGAAGGGCGGTTAAGATGGTACGGTCACATCATGCGACGAGACGACACGCACACTGTCCGAAAAGTGCTTGACATCCCAAACCCGCCCAGAGGAAGAGGAAGACCGCTTGCCACGTGGTGGTCCAATGTGCAAAGGGATTTGAAAACCAAGAACCTACCAGATTCGACAACCCAGGACAGATCGTCCTGGCGCCGTGCCATTAGAAGGCCCGACCCCAAATGAAATGGGAACAGGGACAGAGAGAGAGAAAGATAGAGAGAGAGATGTTCTGCGAGGTCGATCCCGGCTTGCCTACCCACTGCCTTATATACTTTTATTGACTACGCACTAATACTGATAATATCCTAACGAAATAACCCCAATAACATTTAGCCCTACCTCGAAAGCGATAGGCCCTTGATAACAACGATTACTAAATTAATATTGTCCCTTTTTAGGGTTCCGTAGCCAAATGGCAAAAAACGGAACCCTTATAGATTCGTCATGTCTGTCTGTCTGTCCGTCCGTATGTCACAGCCACTTTTTTCAGAAACTCTAAGAACTATGCTGTTGGAAAGTGGTAAGTAGATGGACTGCATTACGATTTTCACACAAAAATAGAAAAGAAAACCATACATTTTGGGGGTTCCCCATACTTAGAACTGAAATCATTTTTTTTTTCATCAAGCCCATACCCATATCTATGGATAGGTCTTCAAAAATGATATCAGCGGTTTCTAATAACATGTATACCCCCCCCCCCCTGCAACTTCTAAAATAAGAGATCGATAAAACTAAAAAAATATATGTTGTACATTAGCATGTAAACTTCCCATGAAAATTGGTTTGGACGCGATCAAGTAACTAGTTTTTTTTGATACGTCATAAATCGTAAACCGCAATTTACCTTTCATTCAATCAACTCAAATATTAAAATTTTACTTTTGTTTTAAATAGTTTGTCTAATAGTAGGTATACCTCCATAGAAGTCAATGAGGATAAATCGAAAAAGTTTTCCATATAATATTTTTATATAAGTACATTATACTCACATCTGTGAATCCCTGAAGAGACAGGCAAACGTGTATTTATTTAGGATAGTAAGTACAAAAACATTGTTGAGCTGAGCGAGAGAAGCTTTTTTACCCGGCATAGCCGTTTGTTGGTGGCTGAACTCCTCCGTAACCACTCGCGCGATCTGGACCAAATTTACCATGGTGATAGTGTGGACACTGAGGAGTGTTTGAAGCTAAGAGACGGTTCATGTCCGATGTACCATTGAGGAATAATCACCGAAAAACAGTTTCACGAGCGCGCGGCCTTAACTAAGTGCGCGACCGTAGTAAGATGTCTTATTTTCAAGTAAGAGTCCTGCTTGCTCAGCTCAATTTATTCTAGTTGCACCCTGTCCTGAATTCCTAGTATATAATTACACAATTCACATTACATACAGTTGTTGGTAAGTATTCTGATATCTATACAACAATTACGGTATACATAACATTCATAGTAATATCAGTCTTTGAGATAAACTTTGTATGAAAAAGAAACAGTAGGAATAGCACTAATAGCAAAATACTGTGATAATTAACTAAAAATTTTAAAGAGAAGAACTAAATGGTTTCCACACACTAGTTTTTAGTAACATTGATTTTAAGCCAGTTAAGCGTATTAACACAAACATCTCGACAACAATGTATTTGGTCGCATATAATACCAGGCAAGCCTATTGCGATTTACCTAGCACGCTTTTATGTGTATTGTTGAATGGAGAACAGGTTTACCCCATTCTTGTCTGTTACGACGCCCACATGAAGAGGGGTCGCCTTTGTATTCTACTTCGCTGGAAGACTTCATCATCGATTATATACAAATTCTCAATAATCGAGTAAGAATATCGGTAGAACCTCAGACTAGTATGATCTGTGTATGGAAGACGAATAATTACCGTTCAATCGAATGGGTAGGTAAATGATATGTGTATGAAAGACGAATAATTACCGTTCATTCGAATGGTAGGTATCTGTAGCGGCTGCCGTCTAACCTCCCAACGCCGAGAGGAAAGCTTTTGCCTAAGTCTCGGTGTTAACATGACCACTTTATCCATTGAAGCATGCAGAACTTATACATCAAAGGAAACAATTCAAAATGTAATTAAGAATCGGACAGTGTTCAGTCGCCCGAACAAAAGTTATATAGCTACGATACTTCATTGCTCTTAAGCTTTCATTCCAATTCCGACTCAAAGCGAGTCGAAAATATAAAAACAATTAAAATTAGGAAATATACAGAGGGCTTCCTCTTAACTACCTCGCCCTCAACGGTCAGGGCATGTTTGTTTTGTTGCCTTGATTACAACACACGAGAGCAGCTGGACGGGGAGAGTGGGGTAAATGTGACTTGAAAAGGAACGTTATTTTTTATTTACCTGTTATGATACATTGATTTATAATTATTAATTTTTATTTGACTTGCAGTGTCAAAATTAACTAGATTATCTAGAACTTATGAATACATGGCTGAGGGTTTGGTACGATCCGACATTTTTTTTAAATCATTGATTGACTTACGTTTGACTTCTCTCTCACCTGATGATAAGTGACAATGTGGTCTGTGTGTGTGTGTGTATGTGCGTGTGTGTGTGTGTGTGTGAGTGCGTGTGTGTGGTCTGTGATGAAGTAGTCATTTCACTACCTTTTTAGGCCTTTCTGGAGATAAATTCAGCTCCAAAATGACTGGCTAAAGGTGTTTATAACATCATGATACGAAGGAAAAGGCTTTCAGCCAATTATCACGGAATTAGCCTTTTAAGTGCTATAGGAAAATTAAAAAAACATTAAATAAATTTTATCATATAGTACTTAAATGGAATTATTGATAATTTAAGCACCGAATTGATCACTGCTTGGCCTTGGCTGCCTACTTGGTGGCCCTCCTGGGTGCTGACTTTTTAATCCCTACACTTAAATGCCTTAAAATCTATATCTGAATCACCCTGAAATAATATTTATGCGTTGTGTTAATTTTCCAAAAAATTTGAAGAATTCATCCATCACTTACTCGTGTATCCTTTGAGCCTTTTCCAAACTAAGTTGATGGCGGCTTATTGAATAAAAGTTTTTGAATAGGATAAACCAATACAGGTATGTTCGTTTTCTACAATCCGGGTCCTATAAACGAAACGTAGAAAAGCATCTATGGAACCTATCATTGTTATTAGCATCTACAATAGTGGCTTTTATTCTTGAAACTTCACCTACAGTTTACCATCAGGTAGAGTGGCCAAAATAAGAAAATAAATACATCCCAAGCCTGCGAAGAATTTTGGAATTAAAACATAATATTGAATAATTAAATAATAAACATGGCGTTATTCGAAATCATATTCTATTATTCCCATTCTCCTTAAAAGAATTCCTATGTGTTGCCCAGTAATAAGATTTTCTGTACCTATTTCTCGGACCGGTACACATTGTTGAAATGAAAATATGTATAAAGGCTGGAATCTCTGTGTGCTAGCCATTCTTTTGCCATCCATCCTCGTGTACGATTCAGTAAAATCTAACAATTTGAGTTTCATTTCTAGAATAAACCCTAGTTTGTTTTAGACACTTGGTATTTTCTTTGATAGATATACCTATATCTACTTATATATAAAAATCTGGTGTCAAAACGCGTGCAAATCCCGAGATGTCATTCGCACTTTGACACTTTCAGAGGGAAAGAGGGCCGGCGAGTAAAGCAGAAAGAAAAAAAGCGGCCAAGTGCGAGTCGGACTCGCCCATTAAGGGTTCCGTAGCAGCAAGTAACCTGATAATGTTTTTTTTAATTTTTATATTTGAGTTGATTGAATGAAAGGTAAATTGCGGTTTACGATATATGACGTATTAAAAAAAACCTTCTTACTAGATCTCACTCAAACCAATTTTCGTTGGCAGTTTACATGGTAATGTACATCATATATTTTTTTAGCTTTATCATTATCTTATTTTAGAAGTTACAGGGGGGGGGGGGCACATTTTACCACTTTGGAAGTGTCTCTCGTGCAAAGTATTCAGTAAAGAAAAAAATCATATTAGAAACCTCAATATCATTTTTGAAGGTATCTTATACCACACACGTATGGGTATACACGTATGATGAAAAAAAAATTTTGGGTTTCAGTTCTAAGTATGGGGACCCCCAAAATTTATTCTATTTTTGTGTGAAAATCTTAATGTTCACAGAATACATCTACTCACCAATTTTCAACAGCATAGTTCTTATAGTTTCGGAAAAAAGTGGCTGTGACATACGGACAGACAGACAGACAGACATGACGAATCTATAAGGGTTCCGCTTTTTGCCATTTGGCAACGGAACCCTAAAAAAGGGCATAAACCGAAGTTATTTTGATGTAGAAGGACTATTGAAAATTTTTAACTGCCTTCTCACCTAAAATTTCTACGGAGCACGCAATTGTTTTTATAATGTGTTTTCGTCCCTCTTCTTCCGGGGTTTTTTTTCCAGAATTTTGAAAGCACTTTATCCTTTGAAGTGATGGCTCATGTTAAATTCGCAATGGTCATTTTATTTTCCGATTCAACTGGGTCAAAAAATCGTGAGATAAAAACTGCGTATCTTCGAATTCGCGTAACGTGGGGTAGCGTAAGTCGGGGTATAATCAAAGGAATTGTGAGGTATTGTGATTAACCCTCTCAGGGTACATAATATGCTCGGGGTGCGAGGGATATGCTTTTTGGGCAACCTTACACCCCGGCGTCTGAAGACCCGAGACGGCGTGCGGTGCGGAAAAAAAAGGGTACATAATATGGGACCAAACACAAAGATTGGTGAAATTTGGGTATTCATTCACCTCAATCTATCCTTTCTGAGAAGATAGGCGTGACTACATGATAATATATGTATGGTCTAATTTAAGATTTTTAGAATATATAAGGCTCCTCCTCGGAGCTCAAGGTCACCTCATCTACAAGCCGGTACTTATTGACAGACGAGGATCTGGTGCAGGGTTTCTTCTCGGAGTTGGGGGTTAGTTGGCAATGGATTTTCTAAACCAGAGTGAGTACAACCCTCTGACTTTATTTCGGATTGAAGTAGCTAACAGGTGAGGTTAACAAGGGCCCCAAGATCTTGAAGTGGCCCCCATACACCCTATTCATTTCCATTTACCCATAACGCTAGACAACGCTAGACCACACACTGCACAACAGACGGCTATCAAATTACAGGAGCTTCAATTGGAATGTCTAAGACATCCACCGTACTCGCCGGACCTTGCTCCAACAGATTACCATTTTTTTCGAAATTTGGATAACTTCTTGCAAGGGAAAAGATTTAACTCCGTTGGGCAGTCCAAAGCGCCTTCAAAGATTTTATTGATTCCCGTCCGAATGGTTTTTTTTAGTAAAGGGATCAATGAACTACCAATTTGATGGCATAGATAGCAATGGTACATACTTTGATTAAATAAATATATTATATTTAAAAAAAAACGACTTTGTGTTCCTCCCTTACAAAACGCCAATTTCATATGTAAGGACCTAATATTACGCCTGCCTACTCACCGACGCGGGATAAAACCCGACCCCACCAGTCGAGGCGCAGGCGCTGGCGGCCACGGTCCGCCGGTAACCCTGGGGTTATCCTTTCGAGGGCGTACCCGGGGTGCCCGGCAATGGACATTTCCCGGCAGGACACCGTGCGGTTTGAGTCGATGCACGACATAACCGCCCCCGCTGGCCGGCGGGGGGGGGGGGGGTATCCGAAGGGATTTCCGCACGAAAAAAAAAAATGTATCCGAAGGGATTTCCGCACGTAAAAAAAAATAGGACCTAATATTATTCTTTCTCTTCACTCTTTCCCTTTGCAGGCGAGTCGCCAATGATACAATGTTGTAAATGTTCAGACACTACTGTAACTACATACCTTTAGCTGAGCCAATACAAGATACCTTCATGAAAAACAGGAGGACCAAGATGATATTGTTATGTAGGTATTTCACTAGGTTAAACATTAATTTGAAAATATAATATCTGTTTTCCAAATTAAATTCGACTTGATAACCTCTGTGGCGTAGCGGTAGAGTATTCGACTGCTATGACAGAGATGGCGGGGTCGATTCCCGCATATTGCAAATATGTATATTGCATTGGTCTAGGTGTTTCTATGTATAATATGTATTTATTTAGAAAAAAAACATCTATGTATATTTATTAACATTCTAGAATATGGCAAGCTTTGCTTAGTTTGGGTCTAGATGGCGCTGTGTAATATGTCCTAAAAAAAAACCGCACGGTGTCCTCCCCAAGTGTCCGTTGCCGGGCACCCCGGGTAGTGTAATATGTCCTACAATATTTATTTATTTATTCGAAGTTAAAGACGAGAATTATCGCATGATTCCATGCGATAATTCTCGTGTAATAGGAGATGACACTGTCAGATTTTCTGGAATCATTAAAATCATTTATTACTTTTACATTTTCCTTATCTTCTTCTTCTTCTTCTTTCTTATATATAAAAATGAATTGCTGTTCGTTAGTCTCGCTAAAACTCGAGAACGGCTGGACCGATTTGGCTAATTTTGGTCTCGAATTATTTGTGGAGGTCCAGAGAAGGTTTAAAAGGTGAATAAATATGGAAGTTGCTATCGATTGAGGCAGTACGAAGTCTGCCGGGTCAGCTAGTTTGTAAATAAAATGCTGTTACACATCCAAATATCTATACACCATTAAATTTGTACTCACAATGTTATGCTTTGTTTAATATTCAATAGCTATTGTCCGCGGTTTCACTGGCGTGGAATTCAGATCCCGTTCTCTTTTTCATGGGACTTTATTCCACCACCAGAACCTATATTAGATACATAATTCCACGATACATCATTTTGTTATATATATATATTTTATATTTGAGATATTATCTCAAAGGCAGCGTTTCCGTAGAAAGCTCTCAGAAGGCTTATTCTTTTCCGACAACAACCTGATTACATACTTTGTGTTGGATTTATGATGAGTGTTTGTTGTGTTCATTGGCATGGTCCGGGCATGTTAGTCAGTTTTTTTTTAAGAATATTAGTATCCGAAATTACTAATATTCCCCCTAACCTCTCCAGCTAAGCTTATTGCTTGTGTTAGGAGTGGGTTCACGTAGGTGTATTGGCCAGGATTCGAACCCAGGACCTCTCGATCGTAGGGTCGACTCCTTAACCACTAAGCTGCCGACGTTGCATCCGACGCTTATAATTAATTGCCGTCCTATTTGATATTAGAACTAATAAAATAAATAATGTACATACACCTACCTTTTTTTTTTTTCGTGCGGAAATCCCTACGGATACCCCCCCGCCGCCTAGCGGGGGCGGTTATGTTGGGCTTGCACCGACTAAAACCGCACGCCGTCTCGGGTCTTAAGACGCCGGGGTGTACGGTTACCCATAGACCATATCCCTCGCACCCCGACTGACCCTGGGTCATCTCCGGTTTCGAGATGGCCCCCTTACTTGCTCTCCACTGTGCCATCTGCTAATCAGAGGGACACGTGGAAAGCTTCCGAACAGCCCTCAACAGGGCCGTCCCCGCCTCGGTCGGAGTTGGCCGTAGGCGGCAGCGTCTCTCCCACCCTAGGAGAGAGGCGCTGCCGTCTCCGTTGCCCAGGGTGCACCGCGTGGAGGTCCCCAACCAAGCACCCCTACATACACCTACCTATAGAAAATTAATGCTACTAGCATGCATAACTTCACACCTATATCCCCGAAGGGGTAGGCAGGAACTTATTAAACACCTATGATTCGCCCGTTATGTTAGGACCCAATGTAATAGGGGGCGAGCCTATCTACCGAGCACATTACTAAGCGAGAGATAATTAACATTTTTAATACACACATAACTACGAAAAGACAGAGGTGTGTGCCCGGGGCGACTGGGTATCGAACTCGAGACCTCGTCTCGGCAGTCCGTTACGTACGCCACTGGGCTATCGCCGCGCTTGCTACTACTACTACTACTAGAAATAAATATGATTATGTGATAACAAATTTACATTGCATATATAATATGTATCTTCTTAATTTCAATGGTTTTACGTCCAAGTCTTGAATAGAAGTGACGTTCGGTGGAGAGGACTTGCGTATGGTGGAATTCAATCCCGTGATTGGTACCTGCTTCTAGAAGATGTTCTGCAATCGCTAGTGCTGGTGGATTAAGAAATTTCTACATCACAGACTCGAAGACGGAGTACGTGCACCACTGAGCCAATCAGCGTGTGACCACGACCATTGTAACTTGGTCGAAACGTCAGGCAATTCAAAAGTATGATGCACTTATTATACATGATCGCGTTAATTCCCGTTAACATTATTGTATAAATAAATTATTATAAAAACAAATATGTCGGTATATTCGTATATCTGTGTATATACATTGACTGCAATGTATATACACAGATATACGAATATTGCCAAATTTAATATACTATACATACTGATGTATAGTATATTAAATTTGGCAATAATAATAAATGAAATACAAAAATTTATAAGTTTGTTGAACCCGGGAACTTGATCTACTAACAAACTGTTATACAGTTTAGCAGAAGGTATGATTTGTAAAGATGTGCAGTTCTTAAATAAATAAATTGTATTTCTTTTTCATTCATTCATTCACCTACTAGGTTCAAACTCTGTAGATATATAACCTTCAACGACGAAGAAACGAACAAACAGACGTTTTTAATATATTAGAAAAACATTTCCCCAAAGAGTTTACATTCGAAATTCAAAAACGTTTTTCTTAAAAAACTTTCACACCAGTTCTAAAAACTTACCGCGTAAATTAATATGCAAAAAAAAAATAAACAAAATCGCTCGAGACGCCTTAATTAGTTTAATAATCACCATAATCTGATCCGTTTGTTGTTTCTCAACTAACACATTAATTATAGATTATATTACAATAGTATATTATACAACTAGTGAATAAAGGACGGATTTAAAGCGAGGGCCGTAGATGAGTCACGAGCAAGTGAAGGATTATAATGATTGAATCACGAGCGCAGCGAGTGATTCAACTGTTAGAATCCTGAACGACGCGAGTGATTCATGGCCCTCGATATAAATTCGTACTTTATTCAGGAGTTGCATACTATACTTTATACCATGACTACGAGAAAAGACATCATACAATTCACAGTAAGTATTATAAATGGCGCTAATTCACTATTTTTTTTCTATAAAGGCAGCAAACACAAAACAGTTTTTAATCTAATGCCAAACTCCTTGTCGCAAATATCGACCAATCAAATCTCGAGAATTTATTTGCACCAAAGAGTTTTGAATTTCGAATCTTAGCGCAAGGAGTTTGTGTAAGCATTGAAATAGAGACCGGATATATTTTTGTGTTCCAAATTCAAACACCAAAATAGTGAATAAAAACAAAACAGTGAATAAAAGGCCTTTTTATTCACTGTTTTGCGTGAATAAAATAAGCTTTTTAGAGTAGGTATGGTATAAAATATGTTATGATATCGTGCCGAAATAGAACGGCCTCTATGAACCAGCTTGCACACTCAACATCGCCATTATTTATGAACAATCTAAATATATCGTCTGTATTTATGTTTTTTTTTCTGCATTTATTTTGAGACTTTTCGTCGATGGTGTGTTTGAGTTTGAGTAGTTGGCGTTCTCAATCTCTGATGGAAAGGATCAATATTTACTACAGAGAAGAGATGTGGAGTGCAGATGAAAATCTGTTCGAATTTAGATTTTTTTATAGGGCACGTCAAGTGCCACCTGTGAATAATCAAAAGCTCTCTTAAGAGTTATTTTCATCAATGATAGGCACCAAAATCCATAACTAAATTGCGTTATTCAGTTTCACCCAAAAAATGCAACATCTACGGCTTTTTCGCGCTCGTAATTTAGTGTGCGTTAAGCCTTTCAGATTGATAGTCCCCATAAAAACGCCACCTGACGCGTTGGGATGAAATGTTTCCTTTCACGGTGAGCATGGTCACCAAATACCTCGCGACGTCATTGATGGTGGTGAAAAAATTACACGCTAGTTTGCATACTGTTACTGGATTTCACGAAATAAAATCCGATAAACTTTTTTTAATGAAAAAATATTAGTAACCGGAATTATTAATTACTTGTGTTAGCAGTGGGTCCACGTTGGTACTGTATTGGCCAAGACTCAAAGCCGGGAGAACTCGATCTTAAGACCGATTCATTAACCACTTACCTACCTACCTAAATAAAATGTGGTAACCTATTTTAGTACGCCTTAAATGCAGTTCCTATACATCTAAATTCAGCCTAAATATTTGATCGAGCCGTATTTTTCGTGCTAGAAACAGTATGGCTTACCTAACAGATTGTTTCATAACACAACATTAAAGTAAATAAACTATTTAAAATAGTCCAAATTCTTATTATATCATTCGTTTGTATAATTTCATTATCAAGGTCAGCTTACTCCAAAACTCAACGAGTAACGGAAATATGAGTCAGACTGTACTACATATTTCTGGCATAATTTTATATGCCTAAGATTTTTTTCAGCCTGAACCTATACATATAATAAAATCGTTACGAGGTAAAAACTGTATATTGAACATTTAAAAAAAAATTGTTCCTGTAGATAAAAAAGAAACTTGTTATGTGTTCTAGGACGATACCGATGCCAAAAATATGATTTTAAGAATTTATATCTGTATATCGGTTTGTCTGTTTGTCTACTTTTATTATCAACGCTGAACAGATTCAGCTGAAATTTTGCATGAACATTCGTCTAGGTTATGGTCATAAAGTGCGCATCACGCTATTATAAGTGTGATAGGAGCAGCAGGGTAGAATCGACTAAATCTATTATTGATGATCCCTTTATTATTACAAAGCTGATCATTACGAAATTCTGAATAATAAATAACTAAATTGGATTCGATTCGATAGAACTCGGACAACGTTCGGACTTTTAATTATCACGCTATAGCAAGGGGTGATAAGCAGTAAAATATGAAATCTCGAAACTACAGAGTTACTTACTTGTAAAAGATAGTTGATTAGAGATTCAACCTTTCATAATAAATTTCATCATGTTATTATAATTATTAGGGAACCGGGTAGAATTTATTTCGATGTTACACATACACCTCTATTTCCTCATGATAAATGATTGAAAATATAACTATGAAATAGATAACATATATGCTGGGTTCGAAACTGCAGCAGTATATAACAAAACAACACACAGATTTAATTTAAAAATACACGTAAGACTTTTCTCCAACTCGTTGAAGACACCGTAATCACACGTTTTTTGATTTAGTCTATCTCTACAGTATCTCTACGAGGCGTCGGCGTCGGGCGTATGAGAGTCAAACTCGTAGCACATGGTAACACCGAAGCTACGAGGCTTCATATAATGCTTGTAATGTTTTAGTTTATTGTTAATCTATGAATCTGGTTTGAAAGTTATAAAAGAACAGTGGGCCTACCGCCCAAGTGTCGTCGACTTGAACTCGATTCCGACGGTTGATTACGATGACGATGCCTGCTCTGGCTTTTGTGGAGGCGAGTGCTGTTGAGCGGGGTATTCTCTCTTAATCCACCGTCTAGTGGTCTGGCCTGGCTTTATGGGAACGACTGCCGTCTGAGGGAGTGCACCCCCCTACTGCATCTTTTATCGGTTTCTTGTGGCTCTTGTGGGGACGACTGCCGCCAGGTAGGGTCTGGCTTCCTGTTTCACCTATCTCTGGTCTACTTTGACTTTTTTGGGAGCGACTGCTGTCGGGCGAGGCCTACCCACCTATTCCGCCTTTCAGTGGTTGGCTCTGGCTTCTATGGAAACGAATGCCGACTAGTGGGATTCGCCCTACTATCTCGCCTCTCATTGGTCTACTTTGGCTTTTATGGGAAAATCTGCATTCGACAGTGGAACGGCTTTCTATTCTCCTTTTCGTTAGTCTGATATGGCTTTTATGGGAACGCCTGCCTTCTGATGTAGTACCCCTACTATAACTTTTAATGGTTTGTTGTGACTTTTATGCGGGCGACTGCCGACGAGTGGGTTCTGCCCTCCTATTGCACCTAACACTGGGCTACTATGGCTTTTATGGGGGCGACTGGGTTCTGCCCTCCTATTGCACCTAACACTGGGCTACTATGGCTATTATGGGGGAGACTGGGTTCTGCCCTCCTATTGTACCTAACACTGGGCTACTATGGCTTTTATGGGGGCGACTGCCGACGAGTGGGTTCTGCCCTCCTATTGCACCTAACACTGGGCTACTATGGCTTTTATGGGGGCGGCTGGGTTCTGCCCTCCTATTGCACCTAACACTGGGCTACTATGGCTATTATGGGGGAGACTGGGTTCTGCCCTCCTATTGTACCTAACACTGGGCTACTATGGCTTTTATGGGGGCAACTGCCGACGATTGGGTTCTGCCCTCCTATTGCACCTAACACTGGGCTACTATGGCTTTTATGGGGGCGACTGGGTTCTGCTCTCCTATTGCACCTAACACTGGGCTACTATGGCTTTTATGGGGGCGACTGGGTTCTGCCCTCCTATTGTACCTAACACTGGGCTACTATGGCTTTTATGGGGGCGACTGCCGAAGAGTTGGTTCTGCCCTCCTATTGCACCTAACATTGGGCTACTATGGCTTTTATGGGGGCGACTGGGTTCTGCCCTCCTATTGCACCAACACTGGGCTACTATGGCTTTTATGGGGGCGACTGGATTCTGCCCTCCTATTGCACCTAACACTGGGCTACTATGGCTTTTATGGGGGCGACTGGATTCTGCCCTCCTATTGCACCTAACACTGGGCTACTATGGCTTTTATGGGGGCGACTGCCGACGAATGGGTTCTGCCCTCCTATTGCACCTAACACTGGGCTACTATGGCTTTTATGGGGGCGACTGGGTTCTGCCCTCCTATTGCACCTAACACTGGGCTACTATGGCTTTTATGGGGGCGACTGGGTTCTGTCTTCCTATTGCACCTAACACTGGGCTACTATGGCTTTTATGGGGGCGACTGCCAACGATGGAATTTCGTCCTCCAACTCCTTCGCTTATTCCTTCCTTCTGAAACATAAAGAAAACAACAAACAACACAGCAAAAACGGTTAAGTAGGTAAGATAAAGATTAAAGAGTGTTTTATATTAGTCGCTAGAAAGCAGGATAATTAAAAAAAGCAAGCTAAAATTGGAAAGACCAAAATTATTTTCAAAGAAAATAATATTCAAAACGACAACTCATGAGGTGCCGCAATGAAATGACACTTCAAAGCGACGCGTCGGAATGGCCGTCGACTTGAATTTTTTTAGGCGGTAGCTATTTAACTGTCAAAAACAGCGTTTCATTCATTCTTACGCCGCCGGCATCGATTATCAAACCGACACGTCGGTTTGGAAAATTATGCGGTACAAAATGGCCGTCGACTTCATTTCGACGGCTGTCATGTCGACGACACTTGGGCGGTAGGCCCACAGATTTTTCTTCAACCACGAAGCATAACTTTGATATATAGTTTCTGTCCTAGTTTTCAGGAGCGCTTCCCTAACCTAAAATACAACCAAAAAGAATTTTTTACATGCTAATAACAAAAACTGAGCGCAAAATTGTATGAAAATCTATAACATACTAATTTAATTTTTTTCCTTATGTTTCCTATAGATTTAGATCGGAAAAGAGAACATCTAGGACGGGACTTGAACCGCGACCAGTCCCATATAGGAGGAATGCTCCTGCAACTGAACCACCTAGACACGTCCCAGATATTTGAAATTCTCCGATGTATTATATACGTCTTAAGGCGACGCTGGAGCCATCTACCGTAATTCTTGCGAACTACGGAAACAATGAATGACTTTTAAATATTGTTTTTTTCCGATCTATAGGGAAAGTGGTGGTGGTAGAAATTTCATGACACAAATTTGTCACAAAATTCGGCCGGGTAGGTACCACCGTGCACGATTGCGAAAAACCCTCCATAGTAATCCAATTTCGGTTTGATTGCGTTCAGGGGTCAGCAAGTGCATAGCCGGGCAGGGGGATTGTGGTCGCAGCACTAGTGGGACCGGTAGGTGTCACGCGGTGCTGCGACGACAATCCTCTTCTGATGAGGCCGTCAAGCTGAGTGCCACCATTGTTAACATGGTACGTGTATGTAATGGTGACCCTCTTTCCAGAGACTTTACCTTCAGCTTACCATCAGGCGAGGTGAAGTCAAATTGACGTGTCCTAAATATAAAAAAAAAAAAAAAAAAAAAAACATACTTATTACTTAAAAATTTAATTCAATTTTCCATTGTGTTTATTCTTTATACCAGATAATACATAAAAGGATTCATAAGTATCTTAATGAGCGAACATTAGAGATTATTTTTAATTTACCGTTATTAATTAAATATGTAAATAATTACGTTCTATTTTTAAAATCTCTTTCAATATTCTTTTGTGATCAGTCATAAAGACTATTTTTAATATACCCGTAATTTTAAAAGTGATTGGGAATAATTTTGGCTTCACTTGGATTAAAGTTCTCGCTGTAAGGAAAAGGAAGCTGGAGGTCCACCGTAACATGTGCGAGTACATCCGCAAATTATATGCCCGAAATACCAACGAAAGACGTAGTATTTGGATACCATGAAGTTACTTGGCATTTCTTTCGGTGGGGTTTAAGTCGATAAAAGCTTCACACATAGAGCCTAAATGCGTGTTATGGTAGAAATCGGCCAACTTTGGAGCCACTTTTTGTTGGTGTCATAGAGTATATTAAATTTATTTCATACGAATTTATATGAGATCATCAACTGATAACGTAGTGTAGTGTAAGGGCGCCAAAATTTTGAATCTATGGTGAGGCGTCCTGTATGTATGACACTTTTTGTTCTGAATTGGTTGTCTCGTAAACATGGAAATCATTGGTGTATCTATAATATATTAATACGTGAAGGCAAAACGTTACATCCCTTTTGACGAAAATTGCGCGGACGCAGGATTGTGACATTTGGCATAGTTATAGCTTACTTGGAGGAGAAGTGCAGATGGCTAATAAAAAAATGAATAATAAGAAAATACATTACATCAATGAATAAAACATTACACACACTACCGTGCATTTATTACACACCCATGTTACTTACGGAAGTTCATACCGCCAATGTCAAACGACACATTTTGTATAATGTTCACAGCTGATATATATAATAAAATTAAAAAGAAATCCAATTAGGCTTAACTTTCTGATAACCTCAAAAAAGGTCGAATTTTGACGATCCCACGGGGTTAATAGTTTTATTAAATTTACCCATAATTTGTGCGAAGCGTAAATGACACTTGTTAATTAAATGATTTATGATTTCTGATTTAGGTAACTAATTAGTATTATAATTGTGTTTCCATTCATAAATTTTTAAAACCTGGCCCCCGCACCCGTCACCCTTCCCCCAAACTGTGACACATTGTGGGTTGATGTCAGCTTTTCGGGGAGGGGCTACCATCTGACCTCCCAACCCTGAAAGGAAAACCTGCTCCAGAGCCTCGTCCTTGGTTTAGCAGGTGCACTGACGTGTAGCTGAGGTTAGCTTGGGCGTCAAGGGTGTTGATAGGGCCCTGTACACAGTGTATGTATACAGTGTATGTACACAGTGTACGTACACTGTGTATGTACACAGTGTACGTACACTGTGTATGTACACCGTGTATGTACACAGTGTACGTACACAGTGTATGTACACAGTGTATGTCAGACTACATTGCTACTATATATACATAGGTAAAAATAGTGATAGGGAAAATAAATTACTGAGTGAGAGCACTAAAGAGCATTGATCTCACTGGTAGTTGTGCGTTGATTATTGGCGGTTACTGTAATCGTACCACGTATCTCGTAAATTAAAAGTTCGTAAATATTTGTTTTATTCTTACCATAAACTGATCATTAAAACGTTTATTTTGTTTTAACTTTATGGTTTTGTACGCAGAAATTAAAAGTATATGAATGGAATTATGGTAGTGCGAGGGATATGCTCTATGGGCAACCTTACACCCCGGCGTCTGTAGACCCGAGACGGCGTGCGGTTTTAGTCGGTTCAAACCCGACATAACCTCCTCTGCTACCCGGCGGGGGGGTATCCGAAGGGATTTCCGCACGAGAAAAAAAAGGTATTTCGTGTTTAATCTCGTGATTTATTCACATCCATTTGTTCTGAAAGGGGTAGTCCGATATATGTTACACCCAGACATAATATAATTAAAGGATGAATGCGGTCCTACAAAGATCTTCGGAGCCCAAGTCGGTACGCCTGCTAATTAATGGTTGGTTCATAATGTGGTGCGTGACGTTACACGAGGAGGCACCATCTGACAACCAGCGCTGCACATGTTAAATAGTATGTGCAGTATTATGCTGAGATGGCGACCTTATTTGGGCTCGCTCAATAGACGTCAGGTTAGAAATAGTATTATAATAGGTACAAGTTTAGATAATAAGTTAATATGTTATGCGTACAGCAAATTAAATATTTTCTTTCTTTCTTAACTGCAAACTTACTGTTGCTGGCCGCTTTATCTGAACACCAATCCTTGTGGCATCCAAAGCTCGTATTTTGAAGCCCGGGCTCCACTCTTTTACTCCGCCTCTCCATTATTTGGTTTGTTTTGGTTGTTACGGGAGCGACTGTCGTCGCCTAATCCTGAGAGAGGAAAACCTGTGCTAGAGTCTCATCCGATTGACGGTTTACAGGTAAAGCCTTACCTGTAAACCGTAAACCGTAAGATATTTGAGGCCTAAGCTAGCCAGCTTAGGCCTCATATATCTTGGTGGGAACTCATACACCCTTCACACCATACACGTTCATGAATCCTATACTGTACAAGGTTTAAAATAATAACACTCTAAAGTAAAAGATTGTAAAAAAATATACATACCATCTGTTTCGTGCTAATATATCTCTTACATAAACACAGTTACCGTTTAGAATCGCATAAATGTTACTAATCGTTCTGTTTTAATGTTAATAACATTAAACATTTGGCCGAATTGTGGGCTCGATTAAATATATTTTTTGTTTAAAAAATATAGTATTGAGTACTGAGTTTTTCTTTAAATATACATATACTTACATATACATATTTATATCCACATTTAATTGACACCCACATTAACAAGGAATAATCACGTACCATATTTTTATACGACAGCGCCAGCGAGGGTATTGGTTTTTTAGAATAGGCTTTGCAATCCATGCAAGATCTTACCAGATTTATTAAAATTAGACCCGAAAACGAACCTTACTTAGTCAGTTAAATCAAATGTATTGCAAGCCATACCTAGTTAGTGAAATGAATTGCATTGCAATTCATGCAACACCTTAGTTAAATAAAAGACATTATAAACTACTAATTCAGTGCAGGGTGCTTGAAAAATAGGGCATCTTACTACAGTCGCGCGCATAGCTAAGGCCGCGCGCTCGTGAAACTGTTTTTCGATGATTATTCCTCAATGGTAAATTGTATTTGAACAGTTGACCCCTCTTAACACTCAGCGGTGTCTACACTATCACCATGGCAAATTTGGTCAAGATCGGTATTGTGGTTCCGGAGGAGTACAGTCTCAACCAAACGGATTATAGCTGGAATTGCTGCAGGCCTTACCTAATTAGATATAATAGAGAATAAAATGCATTGCTAACCATGTCGAATTATAATTATCCCGGATGCTTCAAGCGTCGCGTGAAAAAGCATCTGATGAGGCTGTCAACCTGAGGGCCACCATCGAAACATATTGACGTGACCATTACTTTAGAAAAAACTATTTCTAAGGGATTCTATCGCGATTTATTTGGTGTTATTGAGCTGAGTGAGACGAAGTCGAGCGAAAGCTCCTCATACCAGACTTCAGGATTTTCTTTGTCACAGGTCTCCTCCTAAACTACTAATCCAATCAGAACCAAATTTGGCATGATTAAAGAGGTCAGTCAGAGGAAAGTTATGGATATATTTTGAAAAAATTAATGCCACCACAGAGGAATGATCACCGTTAAAAAATTCCAAATGGAATTACATAATAACCGCTCGAGACACTGTGACCAAACTTTACACGCTCCGAAAGCATGTCCAGAGTTGTGACTTTCAAAAAGAATTTTCAAAATCGGACTTGCCACGAAGGAATGATCACTGTTCAAAATTTTCCAAAACTGAATTTCAAATCACGATGTCTCACTCAGCTCAACATTGCAAGCAGCGATTCGCCTTGCAGACCTAGTTTTATTATTTACACTGATGCTGGCGATTCGATTGCTTTTTAACAAACATGGTGAAGGGGAAACTGATGATGGCTACTGAAAAGCCTAGTCGCCTACCTATATGACCTTAGTTACTTGAATAAAATGCATTGCAAGTATTTCAAGATCCATCAATTTAGATATTAACTAGTTATTTAAAAACGCTATACTTACAACAAATGCCAAATTTTATTTCGTTTGATATAAATATTTCAGATCATAGTGGAAGTTTTAGTTTAATACACGTGTAATATTTTGTCAAATATTTTGTTCCCCCGTGGCATCTATTTAACCCATACCTATCAATCAATCAATTAGCCTATTGCAGCCACTGCTGGATATAGGCCTCTCCTATTTTACG
This sequence comes from Cybosia mesomella, assembly GCA_946251805.1. Classification (NCBI taxonomy): domain Eukaryota; kingdom Metazoa; phylum Arthropoda; class Insecta; order Lepidoptera; family Erebidae; genus Cybosia; species Cybosia mesomella. Next base: position 18,945,910 of record OX276409.1, read on the forward strand.
CCATAGCACCCGATCCTTCGCCTTGCGCATCCAGTCTATCCCAGCTACCTTTTTCAGGTCGTCCGTCCATCTTACTGGGGGACGTCCTACCTTCCGTTTACCGATTCGTGGTCTCCACTCTAGGACTTGTTTGCTCCATCGGCCATCGGTCCTTCGGCAGATGTGGCCAGCCTATTGCCACTTCCACTTGCTTATTTTGCGAGCTATGTCGGTGACTTTAGTTCTTTGTCCGATGGCCTCATTTCGAATTTTATCCTTCAAAGAAACCCCAAGCATAGCTCGCTCCATAGCCCGCTGCGCAACTTTTAAGTCGTGGACTAGCCTCACTGTCAATGTCCACGTTTCGGCACCGTAAGTCATGACAGGTAGGACGCACTGGTCGAACACCTTTGTTTTTAAGCATTGCGGTAAAGGGGAGGAGGAAACCCGACGCAGTTTGCCAAATGCTGCCCAACCTAACTGGATCCTTTACCTACCCATACCTAAATGTCTGTAATTTATTCATTTTACAATAATGTTTGGAAATTTGCCTGATTTGTTGACAAATATGATTACTGCTCAGCTCCCTTGAATAGTAGCGTAATAATATATAGCCCACAGCCTTCCTCGATAAATAAGCTATCCAATACAAAAATATTGTTTAAATTCGAACCAATAGTTCCTGAGCGCTTTGAAGCGCTTTGAACTAAACAAACAAACTCTTCAGCTTTATAATATTAGTATAGATACAGTGTTTGACTTACATATTTCTTTATATTATCATTTTGTAGAGGGCCCGTTACTAGATGAAATTTGATATGAGGGCTTAAGGGCTCAGGTATATTTAGTACCTACCTACTTTGATATATGAGAACCCCTCAAAACACGGAGGATTACGAGATGTACAAGGGAATCCCAGTTCAAATTGGAGATGCCGGTTTAGTAAAGTAATAATTCTACAGAAAATAGTAGCTGAAATAAGATCATGTTTTGTTTCTTACGAGGTGTAGGATTGTGAGTACTTTTGAAAAGGTGTTGAAAAATATCTATCGAAGACCTTAATCACGTTTTAGATTTGATAGCACCTGAAATTCAATGATACCATACAAAAAATTGATTACTTACATATACTGAGATTAAATTGTGGAGATTTTTTTTGTTATAAATGTAGGTATATCACGTTAAATAAATAAGCTATAAGTACAGTCAAAAAACGTACTTTTGGAGCATTAATCATAAATTCCCCTTTTTATCTGAACTCACGCGGTGCCGGTGTATTTCAACCAACTTCACATTAGAGTTGACAAAACATGCTTCGACTGCCATAGATTATTTTAAAACAAGGTATTTTTTTAAATTGGGTTTGTTGTAGGTACAATACTGTCCAACGTATCACAGGTACAGTTAGTTATATTTTATTGAGTAGGGGATACTCAATAAAATATAACTAAGTGTACCGAATTATATATTATATGTTAATCGACCATAGTAAAAATAAATTAATAGCAAAGAACACTAAAGAAGACTGTTAAGTACATAAAATGCGCACACAAATTATCGTGTCCCTGCTCTTAACCGTAGAAGAGTTCCTTTATCTGCTGCTATTCCTGGATGTTGATCCAGATTATGCTTACCATAAAAGTACATTGATATTGAATTGAACCAACCTTAACAAATTTAACTCCGTAAGAGCATAAAAAGTATATATTCTAATTCACAAACATTGCAAGTTAAACAAAAACTTCTTGTAAAAAGCATAGTTGTGTAGAACGTAGGCAACCCTAGACAAAATTAAAATTCTATTTTAAGCACCAACAAAATAATTTATTATGTAAATAAGTACCATTCAAACAATAAATCTCCATAATTTACAGGACTTCAGTACAGAACCGAGTAGCTCAGTGGACGAAGCTTAATTAACTGTGAGCTAAAAGTTGGCACTAACTGTACTTTATGGGACCACAGAGGGCAAAGTTCGTTCACAAAGTCGTGTGGGAGTGTATACCTACTAATGTTTATAATTAAATAATTTCATCAAGTTTGAAGTATGCAGAAGCGAAAAGTTTCCCGTCAACCTTCAAATTGGGGTGAGAATTTTTTTTAATTTTTTTTTTCGTGCTGAAATGAAGATAAATAAAATGCATTGCTAACCATGTCGGACTATAATTATCCCGGATGCTTCAAGCGTCGCGTGAAAAAGCGTCTGATGAGGCTGTCAAACTGAGGGCCACCATCGAAGCATATTGACGTGACCATTACTTAAAAAAAACTATTTTTAACGGATTCTATCGCGATTTATTTGGTGTTATTTTATTATTTACACTGATGCTGACGATTCGATTGCTTTATAGCAACCATGGTGACGGGGAAACTGATGATGGCTACTGAAAAGTCTAGTCGGCTACCTATATGACCTTAGTTACTTAAATAAACTGCATTGCAAGTATTTCAAGATCCATCAATTTAGATATTAACTAGTTATATAAAAACGCTATACTTACAACAAAAGCCAAATTTTATTTCGTTTGATATAAATATTTAAGTGAGATCATAGTGGAAGTTTTAGTTTAATACACGTGTAATATTTTGTCAAATATTTTGATCCCCGTGGCATCTATTTAACCCATACCTATCAATCAATCAATTAGCCTTTTGCAGTCCACTGCTGGACATAGGCCTCTCCCATTTTACGCCATAGCACCCGATCCTCCGCCTTGCGCATCCAGTCTATCCCAGCTACCTTTTTCAGGTCGTCCGTCCATCTTACTGGTGGACTTCCTACCTTCCGTTTACCGATTCCTGGTCTCCACTCTAGGACTCGTTTGCTCCATCGGCCATCGGTCCTCCGGCAGATGTAGCCAGCCCATTGCCACTTCAGCTTGCTTATTTTGCGAGCTATGTCGGTGACTTTAGTTCTTTGTCGGAAAGCCTCATTTCGAATTTTATCCTTCAAAGAAACCCCAAGCATAGCTCGCTCCATAGCCCGCTGCGCAACTTTTAAGTCGTGGACTACTCACTGTGAATGTCCACGTTTCAGCACCGTAAGTCATGACAGGTAGGACGCACTGGTCGAACACCTTTGTTTTTAGGCATTGCGGTAAAGGGGAGGAGAAAACCCGACGCAGTTTGCCAAATGCTGCCCAACCTAACTGGATCCTTTACCTACCCATACCTACATGTCTGTAATTTATTCATTTTACAATAATGTTTGGAAATTGGCCTGATTTGTTGACAAATATGATTACTGCTCCGCTCCCTTGAATAGTACCGTAATAATATATAGCCCACAGCCTTCCTCGATAAATAAGCTATCCAACACAAAAATAATTTTTAAATTCGAACCAATAGTTCCTGAGCGCTTTGAAGCGCTTTGAACTAAACAAACAAACTCTTCAGCTTTATAATATTAGTATAGATACAGTGTTTGACTTACATATTTCTTTATATTATCATTTTGTAGAGGGCCCGTTACTAGATGAAATTTGATATGAGGGCTTAAGGGCTCAGGTATATTTACTACCTACCTACTTTGATATATGAGAACCCCTCAAAACACGGAGGATTACGAGATGTACAAGGGAATCCCAGTTCAAATTGGAGATGCCGATTTAGTTAAGTAATAATTCTACAGAAAATAGTTGCTGAAATAAGATCATGTTTTGTTTCTTACGAGGTGTAGGATTGTGAGTACTTTTTGAGAAGGTGTTGAAAAATATCTATCGAAGACCTTAATCACGTTTTAGATTTGATAGCACCTGAAATTCAATGATACCATACAAAAAATTGGTTACTTACATATACTGAGATTAAATTGTGGAGATTTTTTTTGTTATAAATGTAGGTATATCACGTTAAATAAATAAGCTATAAGTACAGTCAAAAAACGTACTTTTGGAGCATTAATCATAAATTCCCCTTTTTATCTGAACTCACGCGGTGCCGGTGTATTTCAACCAACTTCACATTAGAGTTGACAAAACATGCTTCGACTGCCATAGATTATTTTAAAACAAGGTATTTTTTTTAATTGGGTTTGTTGTAGGTACAATACTGTCCAACGTATCACAGGTACAGTTAGTTATATTTTATTGAGTAGGGGATACTCAATAAAATATAACTAAGTGTACCGAATTATATATTATATGTTAATCGACCATAGTAAAAATAAATTAATAGCAAAGAACACTAAAGAAGACTGTTAAGTACATAAAATGCGCACACAAATTATCGTGTCCCTGCTCTTGACCGTATAAGAGTTCCTTTATCTGCTGCTATTCCTGAATGTTGATCCAGATTATGCTTTCCATAAAAGTACATTGATATTGAAATTGAACCAACCTTAACAAATTTAACTCCGTAAGAGCATAAAAAGTATATATTCTAATTCACAAACATTGCAAGTTTTAAACAAAAACTTCTTGTAAAAAGCATAGTTGTGTAAAACGTATGCAAACCTTGACAAAATTAAAATTCAATTTTAAGCACAAACAAAATAATTAATTATGTAAATAAGTACCATTCAAACAATAAATCTCCATAATTTACAGGACTTCAGTACAGAACCGAGTAGCTCAGTGGACGAAGCTTAATTAACTGTGAGCTAAAAGTTGGCACTAACTGTACTTTATGGGACCACAGAGGGCAAAGTTCGTTCACAAAGTCGTGTGGGAGTGTATACCTACTAATGTTTATAATTAAATAATTTCATCAAGTTTGAAGTATGCAGAAGCGAAAAGTTTCCCGTCAACCTTCAAATTGGGGCGAGATGTTTTTTTTTTTTTTTCGTGCGGAAATCCCTTCGGATACCCTCCGACAAAAAGTGAGGCTCCTCTGACAAGGCAAGGTGAACACGCCTGACTTACGGTTACAGTTGAGTTGGGATATTGTATGTATGCTATCTAGCGCGTGAACTCAAGGTTCGGCGATGTAGGATTGGTAGTTGTGTTGTAGTATCGAAGTAATTTAACTTGTTATCGCTAGATGGCGCTAGGTACATGGGGTATCACCACAACTGGGGTGCGACTGGTTGGATCACCTCCAGGTTTGGTGCACCCTGGGCAACGTGGGCGATGACGCATCATTGATTGCTCCTCTGGAGTAGCTGGCGTCAACGTCAACGGCCGGGAGTCTGACCAACCGGCCCTTTTCGGGGCCAGGTGACCCCATTGCGCGGGGGGGGGGGTCGGGGTGTGGCGGGCCTTCAAGTCCTGCGGGAGTGGTCGCTGCAGGTACCCCTCTGCTGTTATCAGAGGGGACACTGCGAATGGCACACGGTCAGTCGGGGTGCGAGGGATATGCTCTATGGGTAACCTTACACCCCGACGTCTGTAGACCCGAGACCGCGTGCGGTTTTAGTCGGTTAAAGCCCGACATAACCGCCCCCGCTGGCCGGCGGGGGGGTATCCGAAGGGGTTTCCGCACATATAAAAAAAAAAAAAAGGTATCACCACAACTGAGCCTTTGTTATGTTACCACGTAGCCAAACTGTTAATGCCACAGCCAAATTTTATGTCCGGCCTAAGGACCCCAGTTGGAGAAGTAGACTCAAGAAGTGCCTAATGTCGCAAGAGATGGCATGCGTGTCAATAGTCTCACTATAAATAAATAAATAAATATTCTACGACATTCTACACAGCGCTCTCTAGACCCAAAGTAAGCATAGTTTAACTAGCTTGTGTTATGGGTTCCAGATTGCGGATAAACATACTTATATACTTTTTTTTTGTAAATATATACATGTTATACATAGATGCACCCAGACCAATGCAAATAGACATATTCATGCATACAAATATTTGCACTGAGCGGGTATCGAACCCGCGCCCTCTGTCGTAGCAGTCGAATGCACTACCGCTACGCCACAGAGGCCGTCAAATAAAATAATAAGGGGTGCCGACGACCATGCAAAGTGGAGAAGCAAGCCGAGTTGAAGACCCCGGATGTAAACGGGACCCAACGCTAACATAATGATGATTGAAATTAGCTTAAAGCTAGCTAAAAGCTAACTATAAAAGTACCACCCTCCTACTTAATATCCACGTTAGGTAGCAGTATGCTGGGGTGCTTGGTTGGGGACCTCCACGCGGTGCACCCTGGGCAACGGAGACAGCAGCGCCTCTCTCCTAGGGCGGGAGAGACGCTGCCGCCTACGGCCAACTCCGATCGAGGCGAGGACCGCCCTGTTGAGGGCTGTTCGGAAGCTTTCCACGTGTCCTTCTGATTAGCAGATGGCACAATGGAGAGCAAGTAAGGGGGCCATCTCGAAACCGGAGAAGGCCCAGGGTCAGTCGGGGTGCGAGGGATATGCTCTATGGGTAACCTTACACCCGGCATATTAAGACCCGAGACGGCGTGCGGTTTTAGTCACTTCAAGCCCGACATAACCGCCCCCGCTGCCCGGCGGGGAGGTATCCGAAGGGATTTCCGCACGAAAAAAAAAAAAAAAAGGTATCCGAAGGGATTTCCGCACGAAAAATTAAAAAATTAAAAAAATGTAGCAGTATGCTTACACAGTAAGTGAGACTGCTGGTAGTCTATCTAATACTTCTACTAATATTATAATGCTGAAAGTTTATGAATGACTTAGTATGTTTTTTACTAAATCCACGTACAAATCGTTGTACGGATTTTGATGAAATATGGAGTAGACCGACTTTTTACTTGGCCTGCAGCTATCGAAAAGTCAAATGCCTTGTATATTTCCTGAGGGAATAAGATAACATTATTTAAGGTAGTTTCGCCTTACCCTTAGTAGGATACGAGGAAACTATTATATATATTACAAGCTGATGCCCGCGGCTTCGCCGAGGTTCATTATCTATAATAATGTTACATATTCTTTATACTTTCTATATAAAATTATGAACAATAATGTTGATCTCAGTAACATATCAAAACGCCTTTTGCTCACTGTTCCACGGAATCCACCGCACTATACATTGACTAGAATCTTCTGTCAACTTTTGGTGAGAACCAATATAGGACTTAATTCATCCCTAACACGTGCATATGTCGTGAATACAAAACGCTAAATATAGTAAACTCGACTGGCTGAATATTTTTGATAACTCTAGAAATGTCTTTAGGAGAAGGTTACCGAGGTCGCTCACATAATCTTTTCTCTTCTTTGTCTACTTTCCACTTTAATCTCAACTTTATCCTATTAGTACTTAAGTGTATTTCATCTTATGGTGTGAACCATACATGCCTCTAATTGGTCTACATATAAGAAATGTATTTACTCTGTATTATATTAAGACAATGTTGTATATGGAGACTGTTGGTGTGTCTAAATAAATAAACTCACCATCAGGTGAAGTAAAACACATAAAAACATAACTAACCTCTGCTATTGACGCTTACGTCCGAGGAGTTGTGACTCTCACATTGCCACCTCAGGAGAGGACGGGAAATGAAGAAATTTAACTCTTCTGACACTTTCATAAACAATAGCCTTACCATATTGACTCAGTTTCGGAGTAATTCAATATAAGTTTGTAAACTGAATTGCTATGATCCGTACTATGCCTTTTTTTTTTTTTTTAACGTGCGGAAATCCCTTCGGATACCCCCCGTCGGCCAGCGGGGGTGGTTATGTCGTGTCTCGACTAAAACCGCACGGTGTCCTCCCCAAGTGTCCGTTGCCGGGCACCCCGGGTAAGCCCTCGAAAGGATAACCCCAGGGTTGCCGGCGGCCTTTGTCTCTTTCGCGCGCATTACCTGCTCGCAGAAAGAGGCGGCGGCGTCCCACTTGCTCCCGTCGGAGACCACGGCCCTCACCATGGTCTCCAACGAGAGAACGTCCACGCCCAGGACCGCAACGAGATCCCGGCGTTGACTCGCCCACGCAGGGCACTCTACCAACGTGTGGAGCGCCGTGTCTTCGCCAGGATCCTCGCAGTGCTGACACTGCGGCGTTGTCTCCCGGTGGATACGCCACAGATACTTACCGAAACACCCGTGTCCGGTAACCATCTGGCACATCCGGTAGGAGAGGTCCCCATGGTCCCTCTCCAACCACTCCTTCATGATCGGTCTCACCGCCGCAATGGTGGATTCCCCCCACCTTGGGTGCTCAAGTCGCACCCTCCATATCTCCATGAGTTCCTGGCGGAGCAGGGACCGCTGAGCCCTGATTTCTTGGGGCTCCGGCCTATGGCCCCGCTCCAGCGCCTCCTTGCGCCACTGGTACAGCAGCGCAAGGGCTCTCGCTTCCAGGTCCCATGGAGGGGTCCCGGTCCGTACTATGCCTGCTTAAACTGAAACGCGTTCGCGTTTAGTTTGTTTTGTTGACACGTTTGGCGCTAACCGAACCGTACCGTATTATCCGACGCATAACGTCTTTTTAATTTTACGTCAGTTACTTATTCTATCTCAAATAATTCAAATCCACCGACTTCTCACGTTACGACTGTGATTACAACTCGATGTCAAATAGAATAATGCCCCTGAACAACTTAATACGGCGCGCGGCGTCATGGTTTGAGTACGAAACTATTCAGTTTAGGTCTGCAGTTGAATTGCTATCAACCGATCATGGTTAGCCTTCAGTACGAAATACACTACGAGTTGCCTCGAAAAGTATCGAGCTAGATATTTACATAGATTCTAATATAGATGGATGGTAGACCACCCATAAGAATCTACTTAAAAACTACTATAAAAATCTATAAAACTATATTTTATATTTTTGTTTCAGTTTTACTATAGAATTTCATATACATTTAATTTTGGTGGTAATAAAAGTTTACGGGATTTAGGGCGCGCTTAAAGAATGCTGGGATTTTTCATTACTTAATAAATGCTCAAAGATTTTCATCTTTTTATAAGTAAAGACCCGAGCATATAAATTTATTCAGGGATTTTATAGACATTGGACAAACGTTTATGGTACGGGCACGTTTATCATAACAAACGCCAGGCTATTAAGTAGTAGTAATAGTAGTAGTATCTCTTTATTGTACACCAAGAATAAGATAAAAAGAAATACATACATACATAACTTCAACCCGAAAGGGTAGGCAGAGGTGTATTACACACCCACGATTCGCCAGTTATGTTGTGGTCCCAATATAATAGGGGGCGAGCCTATTGCCATCTACCGGGCACATTATTAAGCGAGGAATAATTAACATTTATTAATGCACACATAACTACGAAAAGTCAGAGGTGTGTGCCTGGGGCGACTGGGGATCGAACTCGAGACCTCGTCTCAGCAGTCCGTTACGTACGCCACCGGGCTAACAAATAAAAATAAATACAAATATTACATTATACGTAAGTACATTGTTTATAATAATTGGCTTCTGAATCGATCTTAATATTTGCCAATCCGACTTCCTACCAATATTGTAAACGCGAAAGTTTGTAAATATGTATGTTTAGATGTTTGTTACTCTTTAACGGAATAACGGCTAAACGGATCTAGCTGAAGTTTGGTAAATTGATAGATTATAGTCTGGAATAACACAAAGGCTACTTTATATCCTTGGAATTTTTATGAATTTAAATCGGAAGCCAACACAGCCTATTAATTTCTAGACATATTTACAGACAATATTTTCTAATGCCAGTCAGTAGAAGTAACAAGAAGAAGTAGAAACATATTAACTAAAATTCTAGTCCTAAGAATCAAACAAAATAACCTAAATCACTAGATAATATTCCCCCTCACCCCTCCAGCTAAGCTAAATTGCTTGTGTTAGGAGTGGGTTCACGTCAGTAGTGCAATGGCTAGGTTTCGAACCTGGGAGCTCTCGATCGTAAGGTCGACTTCTTAATCCCTTTTTAGGGTTTCGTAGCCAAATGTCAAAAACGGAACCCTTTTAGATTCGTCATGTCTGTCTGTCTGTCCTTCTGTATGTCACAGCCACTTTTTTCCGAAAGTATAAGAACTATGCTGTTCAAAGTTGGTAAGTAGATGTGTTCTGTGAACCGCACTAACATTTTCACACAAAAATAGAAGAAAAAATAAATTTTGGGGTTCCCCAAACTTAGAACTGAAATTCAAAACTTCCAAAGTAACAAAATGTAACCCCCCTGTAACTTTTAAAATAACAGAATCATAAAACTAAAAAAAATATATGATGTACAGTCAGCGTCAATAGTAGCTGATCAAAAACTGAGTTCCAAAAGTATTGACTCTATAATTTTTTTTAATAACCTGACTTACTTCTTTTTAATATTAATCACTCGCGTTAAGGTTTCAAAATAATCAAAAAAACTATTTTCAAAATAAGCTGATTCAATTTTTCTTCAGTACTCATAACTATATTGTGTTTTTAAAGTGACTGATATTTAATTGAATCAAAATAGTCAGACACAAGGGGAAGTGGTATTATTCAATTATTAGCAGCAGTGTCGGCAGCTCGAGTGTGATGCCCCTGGTGTTGTACATGTCTATAGGCCACGGTAACCACTTTCCATCAGGTAGGCCGTGCGCTTGACTGCCATCTAAGTGGTATAAAAAAGTGCTATTCTTTAACTTTTTACTAGTCGACGAGCCCGCAGCAATCGACCAATCACATCATAGAACAAGGTTGTGCTCGCCGACGATTCTATTATGGGATTGGTCGATTGCTCTACGACGAGCCAGCAGCGCTGTGTCCGTCGACGAGTGAAAGTTAGAGAATAGCACTGCTGTTCGATGTAGTGGGACCACGGGCCCTTAATGGATTAATCACATATTTGAGAATAAATAATAAAAAAAATGCTTTGTTGTAAAAAAAACATAAACTTTAAAATTAACATACCACTTATCTACTAAAAAACGTTTACATTGTAGCTAAAAAAAATTTACACTTGCATACTTGCATAATTAAAGTTAAGGTTTTCAATGGCGTTTTTAGAATCGGGTATGGCCTCCTGCATTATCTATAATACACTGAAGACGTTCCCGCATGGACATGACCATGTTCTGACATGTATACATTCCTCTATAGTGTTCCCATAACTCGAATACATGATTACAAATAGCGGTTGCAGCGCGAGGAGTTGACGGATCCCAGTTTTGCACCATCAATCCCCACATGTTTTCAATTGGATTTATGTCCGGAGATTTAGGTGGAAATGGCAAAGCAATAATTTCATCGTTGTGCTCTCTAAACCATGCTCTAGTCAATCTTGCAGTGTGTACGGGTGAATTGTCGTGAACAAAATTAAACGGATCGATGCCTGGATAACAATTTCTAACAGTTGGTATCAAAACGTCTTCCATAATATCAACGTAACCTTGAGCATTAAAACGTCCACCAATTTCTATTAATTCTCCAGGCCCAGCAGACGACATCCAGCCCCAAAAACCAAGGTTTATTCTGCCGCTTGCATGAACATTGACAATATTTCTTTGAAAATGCCTTGTGTTATTAATTCGCCACAAGGTGACCCTTCCACTTTCATCTGATGTAAAAGTTTTTCATCACTGAATATGACATTCTCGAAATTGAAGTCTAGATAGTCTCGTGCAAATCTCAATCGTTCTTCCTTGTGTATTGCAAACCGGCCAGGAAGCTTGCTCTGACAGCAAGCTTCCTGGCCGGTTTGCGGTGATGTACTCCTGCTTTATGCAATACACGTCGGACTGTTGACCGTGATATATTAAACTTAGTAGCCAAGTTTGCGACTGGAGTGAACCCATTGTATCTTGTCCTTCTAACAATTTTGTTACTTGTAGAAGCAGACGTAACAGTCGGTCGTCCTGTTTTTCGAATTTGATTAACACGTCCTTCGCTTTCCCATCTATTGATCCAAAGAGTAACGGTATTTCGAGCAACACCAACACGTCTTGCGATGTCACCAATTGGTAAGCCATCTTCATGAAGCGTTACTATACGATGTCTTTCATGATCTGATAGATAATGCGACATATCGATGATAAAGGAATTAAGGAAATTTACTAATTTGTAGTGCTATTTAATCAAATTATGACTTCCTAGAAATATATAGGTGCCTAACCTACTTAGGAATAATCAGTAATAGATTATATTCAGTTCAGATCTTGGTTTATATAGCCACTTCAAGTGACAATTCTTGACAATGCCATAAAACAAAAGGCAGAACACAATATTTAAATCAAAATATACATCAGCATTCTAAAAAGGTTTATGTTCGACGAAAGTTTTATTCTTAATTCAGGTACTTTTGAAACTTTTTATAGAACCATTGTGTGAAAAAATTTTGAAAATTTCTGATACTGCTTTACTTTTGATGGATAGTTTTTTTGCATTATGAAAAATTTATGTACCAAACACTTTTGCGACGCGATTTTGTCAGACTATTGTGATATATCTTGCAATGCATTTCTTTTGGACAATTCAGATACTACGCTTCTATTGATGTTGACTGTACATGTACATTGAACGAGATTGTTTGAACGAAATCTAGTAAGTAGTTTGTTTTAATATGTCATAAATCATAAACCGTAATTTACCTTTCATTCAATCAACTCAAATATAAACACAAAAAAAAGAATTAATTCCATAAACATAAACCTTATGCATAAAACCGTGAACCATTATTTTCTAAGAATAAATCTGTAATAGGTGCTTAAGTAAATTATAATTATAATTCGCGCAGGGCGTGGCTTGAACGAAAAACAAGAACTTTTATATTATGTTACTTGCTGCTACGGAACCCTTCATGGGCGAGTCCGACTCGCACTTGGCCGCTTTTTTTTAATTCATTTGTTTATACAATAGGACTTTACCTAGGAATCTAACCAGGGACCTTACACACAGCAGTCGCAAAAAGGAGCCAATGCAAATAAAGTTCAACTTGAAATGTTTTACACTACTAAAACCATTTCTAAACATCAGAATAACAAAAGAAATATGGCATAATAAGTTTTCCCACAGCGCTAGTACCCACTTCATGTCATGTTTTGTTCAGTTTATTGTCTCAAACTGGGGCTCTTGGTTATAATAACAGTGATACGCAAACAATCCTCTACGTCTATATTAGTATACAATTTTGAATTGTAAACATAAACATACAAAGACGCCTCCTATTTTACAAGAACAATGTAAAGTAAATGTTGCCAAATATTTTGTTGTCTGTAAGTAAATATTCGGTTAGGAAATTTATAGCTTGTAGGAATTTGAGGATATGTTGTGGAACTCTATTTTCCACTACTCGTTTTCTTGATGCCTAGGGCTACTACCGCTACACCACAGAGGCCGTCAATATTCTTAAATATTATATATATATATATATATATATTGTTAGGAGAGAGCTGTGCACGTGACCCTACCCCCCTCCGTCGTCTATATAAACGGAGCAGCGCGGACAGATCGGCCATTTGCTTTCCAACTCTCGGAGCGTACGGAAGTATCTCGTAATCGCTATCGGTCGTCTTAAAGGTCACGTAAGCCACTTTTGATTAGCTTTACGATCATTGTAATTGAAAACCGTGTGAACATTGTGATAATACAAGTGTTGTAATTGTGACTCGTTAAAATAAAAAGTTGTGGGTGGTTTTGTATAAATCCTAATTTTGTTAGCTTGCTGTTAATAAATCTTTTTTTAAGTCAATTTATTATTCTAACCTAATATCAGAAGTGGGATAAAGGTTTTACGTCTGCAGTCCTTGTCTTTATTTCATATCAGAGTAACAATTACTAAACTTGTTGTATTTTTTTTCTTTTTTTCCGAATACCGTAGTTTTGTGTGAGTGTATTACTATGGTGCGTACCAAATCGCGTAGCAGTGTGAGGAAGCGTACTTCAGGTCAGTCACGCAAACATAATAAGCATCGTAATTCTGGAAGTACAAGTGGTCGATCTTCCGATCGTAGTGTTTCGCGACTTAGCTCTAATGACGAACGCCGCGATTCGCGAAGTGGCTTGCGTGTCCGAGATCGACGCGATTTTCGTGATGCTGATAGACGCCGATCGCGAGATAGGAATAGGCCGCGATCGCGTAGTTACACACGTGGGTTACGATACCGTAGTAGGTCTCGTTCACCACTACGAGAGACGCCGCGTAATGAAAAGCACCCTAACCGCGTCCTAAGTGAGCCCGTACCCGGTACGTCAACGTCTATACTTCCTGTTACTTTAGACCAGCCGTCTTTTGTGGGATCGGGTGTTCCTTGTTCCGAAACGTCTACTCTCGCTCGTGCTTTGTTAGAAGCTATTAAAACTGTACAACCTGTCAAATCACAGAGTTACTATGTGTCTCCATTTGACCCTTCGATAAACGGTTTCGAAACGTGGTGCAAAGAGGTAGACCGCGCACAGGAAGCTAACGGGTGGGCCAATCACGAATGCCTATCACGCGTGGCATCTTGTTTGAAAGGCGATGCTAAAGTTTGGCTCACCGAGTGGGTCACCAACGACAGGACGTGGTCCAATTTTAAAACTGAGTTTAAGGCCCTTTGCCCCAATAAGTTAGACTATGCGAATATACTGTTTGACGTAATGAACACTACGTCCGACAAATACCTAACTTACGCGGAGTATGCACGTCGCACCCTACTACGCTTACGAATTATTCAGGGTCTTAGCGATGAGTTACGAACACTAGTAATCATTCGCGGGATAGATAACGCCCAGGTACGCGCTGCCGCCGCAAATGCAAACCTAACCCCTGATACCATTGTCTCGTTTCTTTCGATATACACAAAACCCGGGTCCATAAAGCACGATAAGAGAATTGGTTCTAAAACGCGTGACGCCCCTAAAACCGACAATCGTTTAGATAGAAGGTGTTTTAAGTGTAACAAACGAGGACACTACAGTCGCCACTGTAAGGGGTCGAAACCCAATGCAACGCCTGACACTAAGCAGGGAGCAACCCCCAGTACCTCGAGTAGTCCTTCTAACGTACAGTCAGGCTCAGCTAGCTCGTGCACCTTCTGCAAGAAGCGAGGGCACACTGAGGACGTTTGCTTTGCCAAGGCAAGGTCGGAATCGCGAAACAAGCGTAATGTGAATCTCTGCTCTTACCATCACGGCCTTACTCAGGGCAACGACGTTACCTGCGCTGTAGTGGATGGCATACCCGTAGACGTGCTCATTGATAGCGGTGCTCTCGATGTGTCCCTTATTTCTACAGACGTGTTAAAATATATTTCGTGTCAACCAAAACCGAGACGTCACGTGTTAAAGGGTTTGGGTGACAAGGAAATTGTCACAACGTCATTTGTCACGCTAACCGTTGAATTTAGAGACATTTCGATTGAAGTGGAATTAGTAGTAGTTCCTTCGTCATTCATGAACTTTCCCATCATTATCGGTACTGATGTACTCAATCGAGATGGAATTACCTACATTCGAACAAAAAACCAGCAGTATCTTACCCGTTCGTATGGTAGGTCTACAGATGTCAATAGCGTCCAGCTAAGCGATTCCCCCAAGATTAATACACCCCTTCACGGTGAGGAGTTAGAGAGCCTTATGTTAGTGGTTAAAGACTTTTCAGGGTCTTTAATATCAGGTACCGCCTGTACTACTGTACGTACAGGCGAGATGGAAATAAAGTTATCACAACCGGGTCCCGTGGTTTACCGTCCGTATAAGCTCTCGTACCAAGAAAAACTGAAGTTTAGGGAGATCACTCAAGATCTTTTGGACAAGGGTATCATAAGACGTTCTAACTCTGAGTTTGCAAGCCCTATTATACTTGTAAAAAAACAAGATGGCTCTGATCGACTTTGCGTTGACTTCAGAGCACTCAATAAAATCACAGTTAAAGATAGGTACCCACTTCCGTTAATCGATGACCACATTGACCGGCTTGGTAGTTTCAAATATTTCTCGAGCCTTGACATGGCCACGGGCTTTCATCAGATTCCTCTCAAAGAGGAGTGCATACACTACACTGGCTTCGTGACACCGGAGGAACATTTTGAGTATATAAAGATGCCGTATGTTCTCGCCAACTCACCGATAGTATACCAACGCATTATAAATGACACCCTACGTCACCATATTGAAGCGGGGAACGTGTTGGTGTATGTCGATGATGTACTTCTCCTCAGCCATACTGTGTTGGAAGGGATCACTCTGTTGCGCCAGGTGTTAGAGACCCTCACCTCCGCTGGGTTTCTAATCAACCTACGCAAGTGCTCTTTCCTTGTGACCGAGGTAGAATATTTAGGCAAACTTGTTAGCCAGGGTCAGGTTAGACCGAGCCCTCGAAAAGTAGAAGCTCTGGTCAATACATCCTCACCAGGAAACGTAAAACAAGTTAGACAATTACTTGGTTTGGCAGGTTACTTCAGGCGATACATTAAAAACTATGCCACTCGGACAGCTCCCATAGCTCATTTGACGCGTAAGAACGTGGCATTTAATTGGTCCTCCGAATGCGAAGCCATTCGCCAAGACCTTATAAAAGAGTTGACCAGTGAACCCGTGCTTGCTATTTTTAACCCAACTCTACCCACGGAGGTTCATACAGATGCTAGCAGTGCCGGCTACGGCGCTGTCCTACTACAAATTCACGAGGATTCGAAAAAGCGTGTGGTTGCCTATTTTAGCAGGTCTACGCAAGGTGCCGAGTCTAAATACCACTCGTATGAACTCGAAACCCTTGCCGTAGTAAAAGCCCTTCAGAACTTTCGACACTATCTGGTGGGATTAAAGTTCCTAGTCGTTACTGATTGTAACGCGCTCAAGTCGACCGAGCGTAAGAAAGACCTTCTACCTCGTGTTGCTCGTTGGTGGATCTATCTCCAAGATTTTGATTTTTCGATCGAATATCGTAAAGGGGTATTGATGCCACATGCAGACTATTTGAGCCGCAACCCAATAGTTAGTGTCAACCAGATCAGTAGACCACGCAACTGGGCCCAAATTGCCCAATCTGCT
Source organism: Cybosia mesomella (assembly GCA_946251805.1). Classification (NCBI taxonomy): domain Eukaryota; kingdom Metazoa; phylum Arthropoda; class Insecta; order Lepidoptera; family Erebidae; genus Cybosia; species Cybosia mesomella. The sequence goes on from OX276409.1 coordinate 18,962,697, forward strand.
GATGATGAGTGCCAGTTACTCATGCAGAAGCTTCAAGACGGCAACATTGATACCACTCGCTATTCAGTACAGAATGGCCTTCTGTGCTATAAATACACCCCAGTAGCCGGAGAGCCACGGCTTCTCTGCTATATACCCAAGGCACATAGACTTAGCCTACTAAGGGTGTTTCACGACGAACACGAGCACATTAGTGCCGAAAAAACCGTCGATCTAATCCTCAGACATTTTTGGTTTCCATGTCTCAGACAATTTGTTAGCAAGTACGTAGCACATTGTCTTATATGTATTTCACAAAAGAGAGTTCCCCGAGCTCCACTACAAACCATAACTTCCTGGGAAAAACCAGACACGCCGTTTCAGACCGTACACGTAGATGCTCTGGGCCCTTTACCAGTGTCGAACGATTACAAGTTTGTCCTGCTCATTGTAGATGCCTTCACAAAATTTACGGTCCTATACCCGATGTGCCGACAAGATGCTACGGAACTAAAGCGCGTTATTACCCAAACAATCTCTTTGTTTGGCGTGCCGCAGATTATGGTTACCGACAAGGGACGTATGTTCGAATCCAATGACTTTGTGTCGTGGATAACCCAGCTTGGCTGCAATCTCCATTATATTACACCTGAGATGCACCAAGCCAACGGTCAGGCTGAACGATACATGCGTACTGTCTTAAATATGCTACGGCTACAGGTAAACCACAAAACAACATTGTGGTCTGATAAATTGTGGAAGTTACAGCTCGTGCTAAACATTACAAAGCAGAAGACTACTCAAGCTTCCCCTATGAACCTGCTCATCGGCACCGAGGCTATGACGCTCCTCGTCCGCGCGCTGGTACGTGACGTCGCCTCCGAGAGCTCAACACCCAACAGGGAAGCTATGCGAGAGCTTGGCAGAAGCAGAGCTCGCCAGTTGTTGAGGGCCAATCAATCCAGTCAGGATGAACGAGTAAACCAACGACGCCGTGCGCCTCACCAGTTAAACGTTAACGACCTTGTGTTCGTCAACAAAATGTCTCAGTCTACAGAAAACTGGACTCCGGCATGCGTGGCCCCTATAAGGTGGTAGAAATACTACCTGGCGGACGCTATACGTTGCGCCTGGTCAGTGGTGCCTATGGAAAGACTACGCAGGCTGCAGCACAGTACATGGTACCGTGGCGTGGCGAGTGGTGCCCCGATACGTGCGCTGCGTTCTTCGATAGTAAGTTCTACTGCTACATAACATTGTGTGTGTGTGGTTGTTTCAGAAAGAGGCGAGTGGTCCTGGTAGTCTCAGTTCTAAACACTAGAACCGCTGTTGCCCAACGAGTGTTACGGCACTCTGAGGCTTTCTCGCCGGGAATGAGCGAGTGAGACCTGTGACCAGCCCTACCATGGCTACGGGACGTGTGGCTGAAGTGTCCATGTCCGGAACAGTACAAACGTATGGTTGTTGCCTGCGTATCGAATGAGGGAACATTATGGTTATAGCCTGTGTTACCCGCCGTGCTCGCGCGTGTGGCTGTTGCCTACGCGTCGAATGAGGGGACACAGACGCTATGGTCTGGGTTACCCGCCGCGCTCGCGCGTATGGCTGTTGCCTACGTGTCGAATGAGGGGACACAGACACTATGGTCTGGGTTACCCGCCTGCTTCTACGTACGGTTGGTGCCTGCGTAGCAAGTGAACATGACGTATGGTTGGTGCCTGCTGCCGGACCATCTCAAGAGCGGTGCGTGTCACGAGTCTGCGCGCGCCCGACGACGTGGAGGTCTCTTCCACCAAAGAGGCTACGTCAGAAAAAAACCACATTGGGTTTGCATAGTTTTAAGAGACGTCTCTGCCTATTTTAAAGTGATTTATAATTGTGTACGAGTGTACAATTTGAAAGAGTGATGCCTAAATTGATTGAACGGTGATGTGGCATGAACGGATGTATGTTGAGCTTAAAGCTTCTTGGATAGTTCCTAATCCGGGACCCCATTACAGATGAAGACGTAGACGATGACGCTGCCATTCCCGAGGTGGCTCCGTCTACTGAGCCATCTATGCCGCTGCTAGGTGACGGCGACGCCGACGTGGTCCCTACAGAAGAACCTGCTGCTGGTCCCAGCGGCTTTTCGAACACCATTAGTGTCGAGGACGACACACGGTCAGGAGAGGCCGTGTTAGGAGAGAGCTGTGCACGTGACCCTACCCCCCTCCGTCGTCTATATAAACGGAGCAGCGCGGACAGATCGGCCATTTGCTTTCCAACTCTCGGAGCGTACGGAAGTATCTCGTAATCGCTATCGGTCGTCATAAAGGTCACGTAAGCCACTTTTGATTAGCTTTACGATCATTGTAATTGAAAACCGTGTGAACATTGTGATAATACAAGTGTTGTAATTGTGACTCGTTAAAATAAAAAGTTGTGGGTGGTTTTGTATAAATCCTAATTTTGTTAGCTTGCTGTTAATAAATCTTTTTTTAAGTCAATTTATTATTCTAACCTAATAATATATATATATATATATATATATATATATATATATATAAATAAATATTAATAGTTATTGAGTTATTGACAAAAACTGGATACAATTTTTTTTTTAAATCTTATTTCGTTAATGCCTTCCTTTCCTTGAAATATATTTTTTAGAAGTCATTCCCAATTCAACAAGGTACTATTCTTTTTTCTATCAAGGAGCTTTGTCTATAACATAACATAACATAACTTTACGCCTATTTCCCCGAAGGGGTAGGCAGAAGTGTATTACACACCCACGATTCGCCAATCAATCAATAATTCGTTTAGGTCCCAATGTAATAGGGGGCAAGCCTATTGCCATCTACCGGGCACACTACTAAGCGAGCGATAATAAACATTTTTTTTCTTTTTTTGTAAATTTCTATTTTTCTTTTTATTCTATAAAGCTTCTTAAAATATGTACGATACCTCGTTGGATTTGAAATCACTGATCGAAGTTGAGAAACGTGAAATAGACATTTTATCATGTTAACTTGGGTGTACCCACGGCGCCCTACCAACATCCTTGAGGCCCGAGTCAACATCACCTGTAAATCCTGCTATACAACGGACGATAAATCTGGCCCAGGCTTTTCTCTCAGGAGTTTCAAAGCTTTGGTGCCCACGTTAGTGGGTACGCGCTAGGGTGGGTCGCCATAGAAGTATTCTCGCATAGTTTCAGGCCCCCCCGACTAGGCGCAGAGCGTGGCGCACCGTGGGGTTTAGTGGGTATGCCCATCCGTCTGGATGGGCACACCCACTAAATACACACGATCTCCGGCTATTGCCCCGTGGCCGTAGGTGCCTTGCGTAACAGCATTCCCCACGTAGAAAAAAGGGCTTTTCTCTCAGGGTTGTGAGGTCAGATGGTAGTCACTCCCGAAAAAGCCGACATAACAATCAAAAACAATAATCAGAGCTCAGACTCTGAAGTGCACTTAGACACAACCGGAAAATTGCTACGAGATTGATGATGTGATATGCAACCAATAGTGGTTGCATAAATTCATCAATATGTATAGATCACTAACTGAAGTCTAAATAAAAAAGTAATTGCCAGTAAAACCATGGGTAGAAACCAGTTTAAAAAGAAAACAAAGCGAAATATTTATTTTGTATTAATTCCCTTTTGATGATATGATGTCATACCTTTGTATAATACAATGAATAACATCGATTCAGATCATAACACATCGTTTACGTAACCCACTTGTAGCAGTACGAATATACTTGCCCTGTTTATATGTTCTATATATAGGTACTCATCATTAAAGGGACTTGTGGTCAAAGAAAAAAAATCGTTATACTGTAGGTAGTAGGTACATACAGCAACCTTCCCTGTGACGCGAGCGAGGACTCGGGGCTGCACACGCCGGCGGACTGCACGGCGTGGGAGGCGCCGAGGCGAGACCTCGTGGCAGCCATCGGGGTGGGAGTCCTCTCGCTCGGCAGCATGATTGCGGTAATGGTGCGGAGCGCGAGCGCGCGGGCCGCGCGTAGCGCGCCCGGGAGAGGTTCAGAACTCTCCCGGCCCGCCGAGCCCGCAACATGCTCGCCGCGCGTCGCAGGCGACTCAGGCGCCGGAGATCGCTCAACGACCTCCGTCCTCCAAGAGCGCAGGCCTGGGGGTGGCGGTGAGGCCGCCTGTCACCCCAGCAGAAGCAGGCCGGGACGGTGGGGCGACTAGCGCCCCTCCCCCAAACCGGGGCAAGACGGGGACACCGTGGTTCCCAAACCCGAGGGGGCCATCTCGAAACCGGAGATGGCCCAGGGTCAGTCGGGGTGCGAGGGATATGCTCTATGGGCAACCTTACACCCCGGCGTCTGCAGACCCGAGACGGCGTGCGGTTTTAGTCACTTCAAGCCCGACATAACCGCCCCCGCTGGCCGGCGGGGGGGGGGGGGGTATCAGAAGGGATTTCCGCACGAAAAAAAAAAAAAAAAAAGGTTCTCATCATTAAAGGGACTTGTGGTCAAAGAAAACAAATCGTTATACTGTAGGTAGTAGGTACATACAGCAACCTTCCCTGCGACGCGAGCGAGGACTCGGGGCTGCACACGCCGGCGGACTACCTGGCGTGGGAGGCGCCGAGGCGAGACCTCGTGGCAGCCATCGGGGTGGGAGTCCTCTCGCTCGGCAGTATGATTGCGGCAATGGTGAGGAGCGCGAGCACGTGGGCCGCCGCCACCTTCTGCGAGCATGTAATGCTCGTGAAGGAGATGGCGGAGCGCGCCCGGGAGAGATTTAGAACTCTCCCGGCCCGCCGAGCCCGGTACATGCTCGCCGCGCGTCGCAGCCGACTCAGGCGCCGGAGGTCGCTTAAAACGACCTCCGTCCTCCATGAGCGCAGGTCTGCGGGTGGCAGGTGAGGCCGCCTGTCCCTCCAGCAGAAGCAGGCCGGGATGGTGGGGCGACTAGCGCCCCTCCCCCAAACCGGGGCAAGACGGGGACACCATTGTTCCCAAACCCGAGGGGGCCATCTCGCAACCGGAGATGGCCCAAGGTCACTCGGGGTGCGCGGGATATGCTCTATTGGCAACCTTTCACCCCGGCGTCCTTAGATCCGTGACGGCGTGCGGTTTTAGTCGGTTCACACCCGACATAACCGCCCCCGCTGACCGGCGGGGGGGTATCCGAAGGGATATCCGCACGAAAAAAATAAATAAAAAAGGTACGTACGGTGTTGTTATAAAAATGAATATTATACCATATTATACCTACGTAACATCGCAAAGAATATCTATGTAAATTGCTACACAAGCAATTTAGAATAAAAATTGTGTCAAGGTTCAGAAGTGCAGTGGGGGGGTTAGAGGGCTACAGGGGTGAAGCAATGACTTCTACTCGTATGTGTACTAGACAAGCTGTTCAGAACAAAAAAAAAATGGTATAGATTTACAACCACCATTGGACCCACAACATTGCGCCAAGTTTTGTTGTTGTCATAGCCACAGAGTATATTAAATTTGTTATATATGAGACCATCAGCTGTCATCTGTAAAGTAGTTTAATGGCGCCAAAATTCAAAAAGACATATTTTATAAACTTTCTTGGAAATATACTTAAAAATTGTTCAAAACCGAGTGATTAAAGTGTGTTGGAAGTTGATTTAGGTCAGTGATTAGCTGTCTTTTACATATTTTGCTGTTTATTGAGTTTGACATAGATATACGCAGAGATCATTATTAATCTATGGTGAGGCGTCCCGTACCCTTCCCCTGTTCCCGCCTTTCCTCTAAGTGTGATACACTACTTGTTCTGAACAGCATGTCACACATAGAAGTCATTCCAGTCATTTTTAGTCTAGCGATACACCCTATAATTCAACAGATAAATCCAAAATTCAACATAATATGGTATCTAGACTACGGGACCCTTTTTTTTTTTCGTGCGGAAATCCCCTCGGATACCCCCTCGCTGGCCAGCAGGGGCGGTTATGTCGGACTTGAACCGACTAAAACCGCACGTCGTCTCTGGTCTACAGACGCCGGGGTGTAAGGTTGCCCATAGAGCATAAGACGACGGGACCCTAGGGGGTAGCGTACAAGCAGTTCTACAAGACCTAGAACTTATCAAAAATAAATTTAAATCCATTGGCTTAGAACTTAACTCTGTCAAATGTGAAATTTTTATCAGTGACAAAACAAAAAGACTCTCGACTATAGAAAAATTTTATTATTTGGCTCCCGACATTAAAATAGTAGAAAAAGCTTCACTACGTCTCCTTGGGTCCCCGGTCTTGGAAGATGGATATCATTCATTCATAGAGGAAAAAATTCAAAATTTTGAAAAAATAACAGATCAGTTGCAAAAACTAAGTGTTCATTCGGCTTTCACCATACTTCGGTTTTGTCTTATTGTCCCTAAATTTACTCATGCACTTCGATCATCCCAGTTTTGGCAACATCTGACACTTTTGGCAAAAATTTACAACATTATCCATAATACACTTTTTTTTTTTTTTTTTAAGTGCGGAAATGCCTTCGGATACCCCCCCGCTAGCCAGCGGGGGTGGTTATGTCGTGTCTCGACTAAAACCGCACGGTGTCCTCCCCAAGTGTCCGTTGCCGGGCACCCCGGGTAAGCCCTCGAAAGGATAACCCCAGGGTTGCCGGCGGACTTTGGCCTCGCCTGGTGGGGTCGGGTTTTATCCCGCTTCGGTGAGTTGGCAGGCGTGTGTAGGGCACACACGACACGCCTCCACCACGGCCTGCTTCTGTAAGGACAGCGAGTCGGCCAACTGCCGTCCTCAGGCCCCGATCATGGAGGTCGGTAGTCCCGGGCGTAGATGAGTCTGCGGCGTCCTCGCCGCAGACTGCGAAACTCGGGGGGCAGGGTTCTCTCCCGCTCCCTCTCCGCCGTCTCTTTCGCGCGCATTACCTGCTCGCAGAAAGAGGCGGCGGCGTGCCACTTGCTCCCGTCGGAGACCACGGCCCTCACCATGGTCTCCAACGAGAGAACGTCCACGCCCAGGACCGCAACGAGATCCCGGCGTTGACTCGCCCACGCAGGGCACTCCACCAACGTGTGGAGCGCCGTGTCTTCGCCAGGATCCTCGCAGTGCTGGCACTGCGGCGTTGTCTCCCGGTGGATGCGCCACAGATACTTACCGAAACACCCGTGTCCGGTAACCATCTGGCACATCCGGTAGGAGAGGTCCCCATGGTCCCTCTCCAACCACTCCTTCATGATCGGTCTGGTCATGAATGGTGGATTCCCCCCACCTTGGGTGCTCAAGTCGCACCCTCCATGTCTCCATGAGTTCCTGGCGGAGCAGGGACCGCTGAGCCCTGATTTCTCGGGGCTCCGGCCTATGGCCCCGCTCCAGCGCCTCCTTGCGCCACTGGTACAGCAGCGCAAGGGCTCTCGCTTCCAGGTCCCATGGAGGGGTCCCGGCTAGGAGACATGCCGCCTCGACGGAGATCGTGCGATACCCCCTGATGACTCTGACGGCCATCGCTTTTAACGGGCTGTTTAATACAGCCACGTTGCGGGCCGCCAGAGTCTCTGCCAATACTGGGGCCCCGTACAGGGCCATGCTTCGCACGATCCCCAGGTACAGTCTCCTAGTGGGGGCTCCATAATACCCTTAGCAAAATTTTAAATGTGGCCTTGAACGACCGAGCCTGGCTCCAAGCATCTTTACCGGTTCGCTTGGGCGGTCTCGGTGTTCGCAAAATTTCCGATGTTAGCCTACCACCATTTCTGTCGTCGGTCCATGGCACTGAGCAGTTAACCAGGAAAATTCTATTAAACACACAGGTTGACTCTGAAGTGTCGTGCAAGACCGATGCCATAAATGCTTGGAAAGTGGCTTGTCCCAATACTGAATTGCCTGTTAACCTTTTCTCCCAGAGACAATGGGACGCGCCGCTCTGTAAGTTGGTCAAAGATAATATAATAAATACATCTTCCAATGTTTCAGAGCGTGCGCGTTTGTTGGCTGTGGGTGAATGGGAGTCAGGACTCTGGATCCAGGCACTTAAATCGCCCAACATAGGTACCATGTTGGACGATACTACTTTCCGCCTTGCCACTTGCCTCCGTCTTGGAGCGCCGTGTGTTTCGCCGCATCATTGTCACTGTGGTGAAGCTGTCGACCGCCTTGGGCACCATGGCCTTTCATGCAGCAGAAGCGCAGGCCGTATTTCGTGACACGCTGGCATCAACGACATAATCCGCCGTGCTCTTGTCACCGCAGACGTGCCAGCCGTTTGTGAACCTAATGGGCTGGTACGCAACGATGGCAAGAGACCGGATGGTATGTCGTTATTGCCTTGGAAGATGGGTAGGCCTTTGGTATGGGACGCAACGTGCGTCGACACCCTAGCGCCTCCACACCTTCCACAGCGGGTTGTGCCGGCGCTGCTGCTGCATCTGCCGAAAGCCTCAAACGGCGTAAATACTCCAATCTAGTAGGGGATTATGTTTTTGAGCCGTTTGGGGTTGAGACATTGGGGTCATTGGGTCCAAGTGCCCGTTTTGTCTACAAAAATTTGGCAAAGCGGCTGATTGACGCTACACGTGACCAGAATGCTGGACTTCATCTTGCACAAAGAATTAGCATTGCCATTCAATGTGGCAATGCTGCCAGTCTTCTGGGAACACTATACCAGTCGGTGATGATGCGGAGGGATTCTATGACGCATGTATGTAAATATTTTTCTATCTTTTAGGTTTAGTTCTTTTTACATTTATTTATAATTAGCTTTAAATTGTATTTTTATTATAAGTAGATCTTTCAGTTTGTTAATTAATAAACAATTTGTCTTAATATAAATAAATAAATAATAAATATTCTACGACATTCTACACAGCGCTTTCTAGACCCAAAGTAAGCATAGTTTAGCTTGTGTTATGGGTTCCAGATTGCGGAGAAACACACTTATATACTATTTTTTTGTAAATACACACATTGAAATAAAACTATTTTTTAACGGGTTCTATCGCGATTTTATTGATGTAGTTTTATATTTTACATTGAACCCGACGTTTCGGTTGCTTTTCAGCAGCCATGGTCACGGGGCGACTAAATATGGTTGTTGTCTATATAATATAATATATACATAATATAATACATACATATTACACATAGAAATACCCAGACCAATGCAAATAGACATATTCCTGCATACAAATATTTGCACTGAGCGGTAATCGAACCCGCGCCTCCTATCGTAGTAGTGGAATGCACTATCACTACGCCACAGAGGTAAGCTTAAAAGTCACTAAATTGAGAAAATTTATTGCAGATATCCGTACAGCTCGTTTATCGGTCAACCGAGTAATAATGCGGTAAGACAAGCGGTTCGATAATAATATAATGACGTCATGTCCGGAGTATGACGTAGGTTGAAATTAGAACATCGCAAAATTATTACTCTGTATCTAGGTTATATGAATGTAAAATTTATAACGTTATTTTAGTTTGTTGAACCTTGTTTCTTTCATCTCATCCATTCGACTTTCCGAATGCCGTCCGTTATCCGGATGTTTCTAAACTGTCCAGAGTGTGTACACTTCATAATAACGGAATTAATTGTTATGAGTTTGTAATAGGTATGTGGGGTTTATGAATAGGTATTTAGTTCAAGAATTTTCGCACATCCTGTAGAGAAACTTCTAGAAATACAACGGATCACGCGTAATTATCTGAACGCTATACATCTCAGTTGGATTCTGAATCATCGTCGTCATCACAGCATTAGTGGATGAAACTAAATCTCTCCTAGCATTTATCTTGATTTGACCCTCAACCCCGAGAAGAAATTTTCGCTTGGAGTTAGGGGTTCAGATTGCAGTTTCTGCTGTAAAAAGCAAAATAAACCATGGAGAGGGAGAGTGGGGACCTTGGGTCCCAAGGTGCAGGCCTTGAATGAAACCGGGATAGCACTCGGATGAAGAAAGAAAGTACAAAATCATATTACTTATGGTAAGACATCAATGTATCTAAAGTATTTTTTATGGTAAGATGGTAAACTCTTTATAAATATACAAGTTTATACGGGGTTGGCAGCGCGAATGTGACGCCCCTGGTGTTGCATACATCCATAGGCCACGGTAACCGCTACCTCTCAGGTGGGCCGTGTGGTTGTCTACGACGAAGTGCTATAAAAAATCTTTAAAAAATATAATTTCGATGGAAATCTTATACAGTTGCTGTAATTATAGTCACGAATTTATTATAATAAGTGATATATAAAAAAAACAAGATCAACTATCAACAGCAATAAGTGCAAACGCGTCCTTACAACATTGCCGTTGCAAAAAATATCGTTATTTTATCGTTCTTAAAATAAACACAATTTATTTATATGATCTAATACAAATGGCGGTATTGCAATGTTACTAATTTGAAATCAAGCCAATATGTTCATTCACATAATATATTGAATTCCATAATAATATTAGCTACGATATAAAGAGGTTGGTATTTTAATATGAAAAATGTGATGCCGAATTGCTCTCATTGCAACCATTATCTATTACTTTTTATTTTATTGATTGTGATGACATAACCAATGACTTCTATGAATATATACTACTAGACAAACTATTTAGAACAAAAATTGTGTCACGGCTCTTGGGTGAGGCGGGAACGAATTTTGAATTTCGAGTTTGGATCAGGATTTACAAACTAGATAAATGACTTAATGAATTTTGAAACCTAGCTCTCTGTATCACCGTAACAAAAAGTTACGTATTATTGGCGGTCTTTTGGTGATCTGTCAAGATATTAAATTTTTTGTCGATATTAACTTTTTTTAGCCTGTCTAGTAGAGTCTACATAGAAGTCATTGATTTCAATGTTTAAAAGTCGCACTTTTGACAATATCAATAGGCGACTACTTAAGTTACAGGACTAACAAGGCAGTATATAAGTTCAACAATTAAATGATTCTACACTCAATCAAATATTTGATCTAACACAAACTGACGGCAAACTATACGAACTTTGAATTACTTTGAAGATCTTTGTGTTTTGCAATCAAACTTAGAAACTTTCGTGATCATCTCGATATAAGTTCTTCATGTTTATTTATTTCAAAATTTAAGTGATGTTGTTTTTTGAAGTGAAAACTTCTTTAGCGGGGTTGTGCACTTTTTTTGTAATGGGTAAAAAAGGTTAAACTCGCGCCAGTAAACCACGTGACTGATCGTAAGACAACAAATATAGAAGCGCTAATTTCACATTGTACTTAACAACCTTGGTGGCGCGTTCGTCTAATGAGTGGTCGTTGACTTCGTCAAGACTGAGATCGATTCCGACCGAGGCCCAAGAAACACTTTTTGTCATCATATAACTTTTTGTAATATTTATTCAATTTTGTGCCATAAGTCTATTGATATAAAATGGATATTAAACAAAGTGCATCTATTAATGAAATAAAATTATTAATTAAAAAATCAAATAACCCGACTGTCCTAAAAATACAGAAACACCCATTAATTTTCTTTCGGTGTATGATTTGCATCTGGGTCCCGCCTGATATCAAACATGTTTCGGTCTTTTTAGGGCAGTCGGGTTATTTGATTTTTTTATTAATAATTTTATTGTATACTTTTTAGTTATGATATATATATATTTGAAATCCCTTTTAAAGTTCTTCATTTTGATACCCTACTCGATAAGTTTGAGTGAAAATATTTTTTGAATAACATACATTTAAGCGCCAAAAAGCCACCATTTCGTTTATATTTTGATATACCCAGTGTCACTCTCACAGTAAATACGAATCTAACGACACCTCTCAAGCTAAAATCCATCGAGCCGTTCAGGCTGCAGAGCGTGCCAAACAATTGTACATACATACATACATACTCTCGAAAAACATAACCCTCCTTCTGGCGCAGTCGGGTAAAAAGTGGCGAAGAAATAGTGAAAGAAAATGAGTGAGTACTTTATAAATATATTGGCGATGATGGTTCTGGTAATAATGATGGTGAAAAAGTCTTTGAAATTATGGATGGAAGTCGATTTATCTGAGAGATAAACTGTTTAATGTAAAATAATTGTAATAGTTCTGAAGTGTTAAATTTTTAATGTAATATAAATTGTCATGTTGGTGTACGATAGCGCAATAAATGAATATTGTATGTTACCACATAAATGATAGTACTTTTATACTGGTAATTAAAGCAATTCGTGCAAAATTATTCCCTAACCATTCCAAAATATTAAAAATGCACAACGTTAATATTTTCAAGTTTTCACTTCTGCCGGCACTCCCGGAGTGCAACCCGTCGTTTTTTTTTGTGACATTTTTATGGCATTTGGCTTCAGGGTCAACAGAAAGTACATTATGTATATATGTATATATATATATATATAATATAATACATTTATTGCGTTCCATAATGTGATACAGATGTCATGATATTATTATTAAGTTACAATTATGGACCATGTCGGAAATAGCACAATGTTTGGAGAGGGGGAGATTTTTCTGTTGTACACAGTTTCGTTTCTATAATTTAATTTTGGATATTATTATTATTTATCTATTTGTTTTTATTAATTAATTGTAATAATCTTCATTTTATTCCATTTTGTTTGATGAGTGATGATGTGTGATTTAGTATTTCATAAAATATTATTTAACAATAGGAAACGCAATATTAATAACAAATTATTGGTTGTATGTCCATTCATATCTTTCATGCAGATACATATTAGTTATACATAGTCTTGCTTTTAAAATTTCATTAACATATACATAGTTTTTTATTACATTTAGTTCCCATTTTATATTAATATGTTTAACAAAACAAAAAATATAAATTGTATAAAAATATACAAAAATGTCAATACTAGATGTCGATACAGAATACAAAATCTCAATATTAGATGTCAATACAAAATACAAAAATCTCAACATTAGATGTCAAATACAAAACACCAAAATGTCATTATTAGATGTCAACATAAAATCCTAAGGTCCATTACATACTCCGTTTTTAGTAGGTATATAGACATAAATTGTCTCCATCCAATGTCAATGGTTTATCAATCGTTAATAATTCTATGTCCTAGTAATAATAAATTTGCGTCCACATAAGTATATTATTTAATATCATTGAGAATTGATTATATTATTCATTTTATTTATTAGGTATATTTTGTGTAGATATTATTTCAGGTGTCTTATTAAATTAAACATTCAATAATTTTATGTAATCATTTTATATAATTGTATGTAAATTAATTACAACTTTTATCATTTAAGTATTTTTGTATACTGTGATGGCTTTTAATTAGTAGAAAGCTTTTTAGTTTGTTAATAAAACTGCAAAACTTTTTTTAATTTTTTATGGGCTCGGGCAACTTATTATAAATTTTTATTGACATGACCAAAGGACCAGAAGAATGCATTTCGAGTTTGGAGGTAGGCAGGTTTAGTCTATTTTTGTGTCTCAGTGTATACCTAGTTTGTATGTTTTCACGTGTAGTATAGTGTTCTGGGTATTTACGGACAAATTTACATACTTCTAAAATATAAATGCAAGGCAATGTCAATATTTTTAGGTTCTGGAAATGGGGTTTGCAAGTTTCTGTTTATTCTCTATTGTTGTTCTATATTTACTAATATTCTTAGGAGTTTTTTTTATTGAGTAAATATAGTAGGCGCATCTGTACTGTTTCCCCACAAAATGATACCATAGGTCAGCCAAGAGTATGCATAGGCATTGTAGGTTACCAAAGCAGTCGATTGTCTTTTTGACTTCCCGTAGGGCATAAGAGAACCTTGCTATTTTGGCTCTCACCTTTTGGACACCATATTTATATATACATATATATATAACATCTTGAGCTTGAATTACATCCTAAGTAAAATTATAGCATTTTGTAAATAATTGTCTGTTATAATTCAAGAATTTATTTTACCTATTACGTAGAAAATAATATGCTAGCACCAAGAAACAAGAAAATTTAGTTTAGAATGTTTTAGGTTCTTAAAACTAAAATTTGAGGACTTTCTACTCAGAACTTGGCATCCATATTCAATCTTTTATCGGCGAAGTCGACAACGACACATATTATTAATCTTGAACTCGGCTATCATTTCACATTTATGTTTTTGATGGGATATCGTTACTTTCTGTACAGAAATTACGGATACCTGTCATTAATACACAGTTATTTAAAGATGTAGATTGGAAAAAGAGAACATCTAGGACGGGACTTGAACCCGCGACTAGTCCCTTACAGGTATCTTTTTCCGATCTAAATCTTTAGAAAAAGTAAGCATACAAAATGCTTACAAATTTAATTGACATAGTTAATTGTAAAATGGCTCTATGTTCCTACTAGTCCGGTCAATTTAGACATTCGAAGGTGCGTAACATCCCAACAAGCTGAAAATCAGTAAAATTGTTCAAAACATAATTATAAATAATATTTAAAAGTTCCCCATCATTCCCGTGTATGGAATTTTTTTAATTCAAGGTCAAAGGTCAAAAAAATGAGATTTCGCGATTTTCAGCAAAACGGTAAGTTTTATCATAAACGTACCTTTTTTTTTTTTTTTTTTTTTTATCGTGCGGAAATCCCTTCGGATACCCCCCGCCGGCCAGCGGGGGTGGTTATGTCGGGCTTGCACCGACTAAAACCGCACGCCGTCGCGGGTCTTCAGACGCCGGGGTGTAAGGTTACCCATAGAGCATATCCCTCGCACCCCGGCTGACCCTGGGCCATCTCACCACTAACAGCATCGCTCATCCTGTCTCCTCTGAAAGCAGAGGAGTACGGAGAGCGATGTGTTCCCGCCACGTTGGGTATTGGCCGACGATCAATGCCAACCCTATGAAGGGGTGAAGGGGAAGCCATTGACCGCCGCCCAGGGTGTACCGGCCGCTCCGATTCCGTTCCCCCCGGACTGCAGCGGGATCGGAATCGGAGCGACACTCGAGGAGGTTACCCAACACACACCCCATCATAAACGTACCTTGACAAAAATTGTAGATCATAAAATTATCTTCATACAATACTTTTTTTTCTACGAGCCACCGTTTCTGAGATATAACGATTCAAAAAGTTAGAAAAGTTGTTATCGTCATAATATGCACACGTTTCCACGCCACCTATGTGGTAGTGTACTTTGCGCGTTTCTGACATGAGGAGAACGATGGAAAACTGCTGCTGCCTCGTACATTATTGTATCATTATAAGAAGCACATAAACCACAAGCCGAAAATATTTGTATAAGACGTTTAGACCCGAACCCTCGATGAAAAAATACTGCGAGGCCTAATTGTAATTTAGACTTAAAAGACCTTGGTCGACCAGCAGTCATGATACAGTGGCAAATATTTGTGCATATTAATTTAAAATGATCTAAATTTGATCGTTTATTTTTTTAAATCACTCGTTCCACAAGATATGTCAACGATTCTGGGATTTCATTATTTAAATCTTCAAACATGCGACTTGGTGAAGGGTAGTTAGAATTATCAAATACTGCGGTTTGAATATCTTCGCGAATAATAGCTGCAGCTGCGTCTAGGACTCTCAATCGTTCTTCTGTTTTATTCATTTTTTTTCGTTCTAGGCTTGATCCAAAATATCATGATGATTATCCACTAAGCATATGAATGCTGATGCTCCCGATTTCTCAGTGATAATAAGTTTATCATCATACTTTACTTTTAGTCGTAGCTTAATCGTTCTGTAATCTAAAGTCGTAGTTTTGCAAACATTTCGTAATTCGTTCAAAGTGAACTGACAGTCATCACTATTTTCAATGCAAGTAAATATGTCCTCCATTGCCAGATTCGTAGCTTCGTCTTAAGGACGACACATTTTAGCTCCAGTGGAAGGTTTTAAAAAAATAGCATAGCAATCTCGATGATACTTAGCTTCAGCAGCAACTAAATTATATTCAAATTCGACTCGAGCAAGAACAGCTTTTGCTATAGCATCGTCACGAGTCCGAGCTGTTTCCAGAATTGAATCTTTAAAATGAAGTTTACTTACTTGGCTAATAAGTATAAGTAAGTAAGTATAAGTTACAATGACCGATAGGGAAATATTTCAACATATAATATAATATATATATATACATATATATACATACAACATAACTTCACGCCTGTATACCCGAAGGGGTAGGCAGAGGTGTATTACACACCCACGATTCGCCAGTTTATGTTTAGGTCCCAATGTAATAGGGGGCGACCCTATTGCCATCTACCGGGCACATTATTAAGCGAGCGATAATAACATTTATAAATGCACACATTACTACGAAAAGTCAGAGATGTGTGCCCGGGGCGACTGGGGATCGAACTCGAGACCTCGTCTCAGCAGTCTGTTACGTACGCCACTGGGCTATCGCCGCTTCACTATATATATATATATATCGTATTATATATATTATATAATATATATATTATAATATATAACAACTCTAGAGATGTATATACGTGGCGTACTCATGCATATTATGATGATAACAACTTTTATAACTTTTTGAATTGTTATATCTCAGAAACGGGTGCTCGTAGGAAAAAAAGGATTGAAACATTTTTATAGATAATTTTATGATCTACAACTTTTGTCTTTTGCGAAATTGCGACGTTGCGAAAAACACATTTTTTTGACGTTTGACCTTGAATAAAAAAAATTCCATACACGGGAATGATGGGGAACTCTTAAGTAATATTTGTAATTATGTTTTGAACAATTTTACTGATTTTCAGCTTGTTGAGATTTTATGTACCTTCACTCTACACATGTTTTGGTGTAGATTGAACTTACTATATAATACGTTTACATTGTAAAGTTTTCTTTTTTCCATATATTCTTGTAACTTCGAAATATTAAAGTAATGACTAGTCATTCTCTGCAGTTTTACTTAAATGTCTTCTGTTTATTTTAAATTAGGCCAATCCTCTTCTGATGAGGCCGTCAAGCTGAGTGCCACCATTGTTAACATGGTACGTGTATGTAATGGTGACCCTCTTTCCAGAGACTTTACCTTCAGCTTACCATCAGGCGAGGTGAAGTCAAATTGACGTGTCCTAAATATAAAAAAAAAAAAAAAAAAAGTCGGGGGAGGGTTTGGGGTGAGGTACAACGCGCGTGGGGGTGCGACTGGTTGGATCACCTCCAAGTTTGGTGCACCTTGGGCAACGTGGGCGATGACGCATCATTGATTGCTCCTCTGGAGTAGCTGGCGTCAACGTCAACGGCCAAGAGTCTGACCAACCGGCCCTTTTCAGGGCCAGCTGACCCCATTGCACGAGGGTTCGGGGTATGGCGGGCCTGCAAGGCCCGCGGGGGTGGGTGGTCGCTCCAGGTACCCCTCTGCTGTTATTAGAGGGGACACTGCGAATGGCCCAGGGTCAGTCGGAGTGCGAGGGATATGCTCTATGGGTAACCTTACACCCCGGCGTCTGTAGACCCGAGACGGCGTGTGGTTTTAGTCGGTTCAAGCCCAACATAACCACCCCCGCTGGTTGGCGGGGGGGGGTATCTGAAGGGATTTCCGCACAATAAAAAAAAAAAAGGTACAACGCGCGTCTCGGGGTGCGAGGGATATGCTATATGGACAACCTTACACCCCGGCGTCTTAAGACCCGAGACGGCGAGTGGTTTTAGTCGGTTCAAGCCCGACATAACCGCCCCTGCTGGCCGGCAGGAGGGTATCCGAAGGGATTTCCGCACGAAAAAAAAAGGTACAACGTACAGATACAGCGTAGGAGGTTGTATTCTACTATATTACATTTATGACACCTTGATTTCATTGGATCAAGATTCAAAACATGTACTCGGTGGCCGCTATTAATTCTGCCTACGGTGGCGTAGACAGAATTAAAAGCTCATCCTTGGGGAAACGTGGACAGTACATATTGTTACTACTAATCCTGCTTTATATTATAAATATGAAAGTTTGTGAAGATATTCGGATGTTTGTTCTCAATCACGCTCAAACGGCTGAACAAATCTGGCTGAAATTTGGTACAGGGATAGATTATAGTCTACAATAATACATAGACTACTTTTATCCCTAGAATAGCTTCCCATGGGTTACGGAAACGGGATCAAAATAACACGCGGGCGGAGCAGCGGTCAATAGCTAAGTATCAATAATTTTCAGTGTTCAGATTTTTTCTTTTTACATTCCTCATAATCTACCTTGATGCCTATTAAGTTTTAATCTCCTTTGCAAGTGGAATAAGTTTTTGACCTATAACAGTATAAAAATGCCGGGTTTTAAACGTTAATATATCAATAACTATTTGAGACAGATTACATTTATGAAATTTTGGATTCTAAACAAACTAAGGGGTTTTTACTGTGGCGATACCACATATACCCAGCACCATCTAGCGACAACAAGGTGAACTACTTGGATACTACTACATCAATACCAATCCTGAATCGCGAAAGTGAAGTTCGCGCGCTGGTATAACATATATACAACATCCCAACGACAACCGTTGGGCCGCGGCCCGCCAAGCGTGATCACCTTGCCTGGTCGGAGGATCCTCCCTTTGTGTTGGACGAACGTCACACTCTGTTCCTCCACATTACTAATATCATGCCAAATTTTGTATATGTACATAAAATTGTTTGCAAGTTTTGAAGGGGTCACAAGTGGCTCGAAATGGTTCGTGTAAATATACACATGACTGCTGCGTCACCAGTTCCATTTTCTTTGAACTCGGCTGGACACGCTGCTGCGTGTCTAAATATAGGTAGTATCGTGAACTAAAAATGGTCTGGCTTTTGAGTGTACTTTATCTTTTAATTGTATTTGTAAAGTCTCCACAATACAGATAACACTGGCGTTGAAGTTTTCTTTATTATTCTTATTAATTTTAACGATGTAAGTACTTGAATATTCGGGAATTTTTCAAACATGGTTAGTAAGGCGAAATAAACTAAGTCTTACACGAACTTTTGTTCACAATAGGCAAAACAATGTCCTTAAAAATGCGTCGACCACAGAAAGAAAACAATACACATTACAGAAACTTTGTGGATGGAAAATCGTTGAAACAAAAGAGACTTTACGTTCCTTCACAATTATTATGAAAGGACTTTGAAACACAATAAAGTCTTGTAATAAATTATGTTAACTCCACGTTCCTTCATAACTTTATGCCCTTGGAGTAACTAAAGGTCCGTAGAATATGATTCTTATCAGTTTTAGTTTAGTTTTAATGGTTAACTTTGTTTCGTCGGTAGTACTGGTGATAGAAATTTGATGACACAAATTTGTCACAAAATTCGACCGCGTGGGTACCACCGTGCACGATTGCGAAAAACCCTCCATAGTAATCCAATTTCGGTTTGATTGCGTTCAGGGGTCAGCAAGTGCATAGCCGGGCAGGGGGATTGTGGTCGCAGCACTAGTGGGACCGATGGGTGTCACGCGGTGCTGCGACGACAATCCTCTTCTGATGAGGCCATCAAACTGAGTGCCACCATTGTTAACATGGTACGTGTATGTAATGATGACCCTCTTTCCTGAGACTTTCCCTTCAGCTTACCATCAGGCGAGGTGAAGTCAAATTTACGTGTCCTAAACATAAAAAAGGCCCTCGGGGTTAAGTCAACCTCACTTGCTGGCTGGTACACCTGCTGATTGACGGACGAGTCTCTGGTGCAGGCTTACTTCTTTGGGTTGGGGGGTCAGATGGCAGTCACTCCTATAATAGCCACACAAATCAACTTTTAAAAAGAGCGGCCAAGTGCGAGTCGAACTCGCCCATGAAGGGTTCGGCAGAAAGTAATAATTTTTTTTTTTTTTTCATATTTTATATTTGAGTTGATTGAATGAAAAGTAAATTGCGGTTTACGATTTCTGACATAAAAAACTACTTACTAGATCTCGTTCAGACCAATTTTCGGTGGAAGTGGGTTTGATGAAAAAATATTTTTGAGTTTCAGTTCTAAGTATGGGGACCCCAAAATTTATTGTTTTTTTTATAGTTTTGGGTCAAAATCTTAATTCGGTTCTCAGAATACATGTATGTACTTACCATAAGTTTCAACAGCATAGTTCTTATATTTTCGGAAAGACCTGGCTGTGACATACGGACGGACAGACAGATGACAGACAGACATGACTAATCTATGAGGGTTCCGTTTTTAGCCATTTGGCTACGGAACCCCTTAAAAGGAGTAAGCTGTCTCCGAGTTAGGAGCCTCAAATACCACCGGTGCTAAGATGATGATGATTACCTTTATTTCGTATTTATGAAGTATTTAGTCATTATTTATCTTCTCAGGTCGGTTACTTATAGGTGTGGAAGAATAAAATAGGACGTTCTTCTAACCCAACGGCTGTTCTGCTTTTTTTTTTTTTTTACGTGCGGAAATCCCTTCGGATACCCCCCCGCTGGCCAGCGGGGGTGGTTATGTCGTGTCTCGACTAAAACCGCACGGTGTCCTCCCCAAGTGTCCGTTGCCGGGTACCCCGGGTAAGCCCTCGAAAGGATAACCCCAGGGTTGCCGGCGGACTTCGGCCGCCACACGGCTGTTCTGCTAAGAAATTTCTAACACGATTGACACTATCAATTTACGGGCGTAGTTTCTAAGTTTTAACTGGAAATCCCGTAATATCCCATACCCTAAATTTTTCCCTATTGACTGGTATTTGAATAATAGGTCAAAAGACGATATAATATTTCAAAACTCATATGATACAACTGGAGATTTATTTCACCAAAAACCCAAACGTTAAATAAACTCAACACTGATATAAAAATATGAATTACCAATTTTTAATAATACTAGAACAAACAAACTGAATGTATTATTAATTCTAACATAAGCGATCGTGGGTGCCGACGCAAATTCCCATAGAACACCGCATTCAACAACTGGGGAGCTTTTCCGCAGACGCGAAACTTGCGAAACAGCACCATCTCGCTCTAACCAAAGAGACAGTTGTTCGTTTGTCCCGTTTTATTTCTCGAGCGGGAAATTTTGTGGTATTACAGTGCAGACCTGTAGATTCGCGTGACAAGCCTGGACGGTTTTTCAGAGTCGCTCCCTTCAATACGCGTGGTTATCAACTTTTTATTGACTATAATAGTGCAATTGTAAATATAGTTATCAAGTGTGAAATAAATATTTTAAAATAGTGAAGTGTTGTGTAAGTGTTTTAATTCATAGTGTTAGTGAAAGACATAATAGTGAGGTGGGTAAATATTTTTGTAATTTTCTTTATATTTTTATTGTTTTTATTCGAGAAATTGAAAGAAATATTATGAAAAGAGTTATTATAATAGTGGTTATGGCCTTGCCGGAGGTATATCGCGTCATAATTTTTAATTTACGTGAAGTTTATTTTTATTCGACAGTTCTTTTTATATGTAATGGTTTGTTTTGTTGATGTTTTTACATACATAATAATAAATCATGGATTATTTTTATTTTAAAATTATTAACTTCATAACTCATAGTATTGTAAAGATTACATATTATAAAGCTTAAGATTGGTCCAAAATGTTTTTCCTTTTCGTAATAAATAAATATTCATAATTCAGAATTTAGAATTTCAGTTACTACCAAAGGAAACCCTAAATATTGATAGGAAAAGATTTTAATAATTCATTTAATAATAAATATATAAATAATCCATAAAAACATTAGTTGTAGGTAAAGTGAGTTCAACTTTTATTAATTGGGGCGAAAGAAATAAAATGTGGGGCGAATAAGGAATTTTGGATCCGAGGCGAAACTCGTAGGGCGAATAAAGAATAAACCTGGTTTTGTGATGTTTTGCTAGGACTGTATGAATGGACAGCCTTAGTAAAACGAAAATTAAACATTAACAATAAAACATAATATGGAATAGACTTGCCCCCCTGGGATCGCGACGAGGAATGTGGGTGGCATACATAGGCGTGGGTGTATATTTCGGCTTTGCCACAACATTTGTGCTTTGCTAGGCCACGGTTGGAGTTGCCTAAGTCGTTGGACGTATTCGGCGGCTGAATCTTGAGGTGGCCCTCCACAAGTCCGAGGCTCTATTTTTCCATGACCCCGGAGTCGGAAAGGGTCTTCTGAGGGATCTAGTCTTGTCGTAGGATGCTTACGCATTGCTATTATACCCTCGATGGTTGTACCTGGGGCTAGTACTGGCGGCGGTGGGATTTCGGGCATTATTTTCGAAATCTGGCTGCCAAGCTCAAGGAGATGGCGATAGCGCTCGCACAGCTCCTTCATTTTGAAGAGTCCTGACGCCTATAGGACGCCTCAGGAGGCTTTACGCCGAGGTCATATTGTCCATGACCCGTTATGGGGCTCCAATATGGGCCAGTAACGTCGGAACTCTGCGATCCCCGTTACGGGTGCTGGCTGTCAGAATCATAAGGGGATACCGCACGGTACTCTCTCGTCCATGGAAGCGTCCCGGCTTACTAGCCGGGACGCTTCCATGGACCTGGAAGAGAGTTCCCTTGCAGATCTGTATCAGTGGCACGAGATCTGATTCCTGACCCGCGCAAAGCGATCCCAACTCCTCCAGATGCTCATGGAGGAATGAAAAGAACTACATGGGCAACCAAGCACAGGGCACGGCGGTAAGACCTGTCATTACAGAACAGAACAGGCTGGAGAAAATCAAGAGTCCGATTTCTGTAGATATATCAATTTATTCGGTTTTACACTTAAATATAAACAAAAATAAATATTTTTCTCATTATTTTTTTCTTTTATCACATCTTTATGGGATAATAATAAACAGCCTTTCTGCCAAGCTCACCGTCGGTAGTCGTAAATCAATAGGGACGGCAGAATCTGTGCTGCACATGGGCATTCCAATAGCTGGCGGCGGGCCTGCTTGCAGGTGAGGTTGGTAGTTGTAAGAGATCAATATGGCCATTTGTTTAAACCAATCTGTTAATTCCTATACTGTGAAATTTCCTTCATTGTTTTTTTTTTTTTTTTTTTACGTGCGGAAATCCCTTCGGATATCCTTCAATGTTAATATTTTTCATGTGTCCATATTGTTATATTTTTGATGTCTTACTCCTGAGACCACCCTTTCAGGGATGGGAGTAAGGGATGACATACTGATTAAATTAGAGTCGAACCGATTAATATTATACAATGTCACCGAGGTCAAATACATTACCAAGAGACTTGGTACGTCGATATTTCTCAAAGTACTTTCCATTTTTGACATATCCTTACTAGATCTAAATCCCGGAAGATAATCAACGGAACTCTATTACAAAGATTAAACAGTATGTCCGTCTATCAGCGGGATGTATCTCATAAACTGAAATAGTTAGAAAATTAAATTTTTTGAAAGAGTGTGTATAAATTACTACTGCCTATAAAAAAACAAATAGTATAAAATACTTTTTTAATAAAAGAGGAATTTCTGCATTTGTTTTTTTTCGCGTTTTTTTGCTCTATTTTAATTCAAGGAATGCATACAACGGACTGGATGCGGAAGGCGGAAGATTGGCCTATATTGGGAGAGGCGTATGACCAGTAATGGACTGCAATAGGCTGATTGAATACATACAAACATGTAACCAATAAGTACAAAGATATCACTTTGTGTACGACTCCAACT
The DNA here is from genome assembly GCA_946251805.1 of Cybosia mesomella. Lineage (NCBI taxonomy): Eukaryota > Metazoa > Arthropoda > Insecta > Lepidoptera > Erebidae > Cybosia > Cybosia mesomella. The sequence goes on from OX276409.1 coordinate 18,986,241, forward strand.
CGCACTTGATCTGTTTTTTCTTTAATCCTACATCTTATGCTGGTTTTGTTACGAGTTTATATTTTAACATAATGATGCAGACTCGTCTCTATGTTTATGTTGTCCTGAGTACACGTACTATCATATTTCATTGTTAATTATACTAAAGCTAGCGCTTTCCTTGAAGAAAATGTATGTTGTATTACAGAGCTCCTTTTTAAATAATGTTTATGAATAACTTAGTTATGCTATTATGTTTTTATACATGTTTTGCGTAATTTAATAAGTTAAAGAAAATATATTTAAATACTTGTATACTTTAAGAACCATGACTGCTGAAAAGCAACCGAAACTTCGGGAAAGTGTTAATACAAAAATAACAGGTTAGAAATCTCGATAGATACCGTTGTGTAGAATGTCCATGTGTCTTCACCATTCAACTTTAATAATATTATAAAAAGAGAAGCCAAATTTTGAGATTTTGTTTATATGATTGGGGTAATCTTCGGAACGACTGCACTTATTGGAAAAAATCTTTCACCATTTGAAAGGTCCTCGACGGACATAGGCTATATATTACAAAATACATATAAACCGAAACTAAACGAGGTCAGGTTATTAGCTGATATATAAAATTAGCAACTTGGTAATAAATGGTTATCTGTGGCTGTAAATGAACTAACAGAACATCAGAACCGTTGCATACATTATACTCTATTCTATTATCAACTAGGAATTCAGTGCAGGGTGCGACTGAAATAAATTGAGCTGAGCGAGCTGGACTGTTACTTGAATAATAAGGCATCTTACTACGGTCGCGCGCATAGCAAGGCCGCGCGCTCGTGAAACTGTTTTTCGATGATTATTCCTCGATGGTACATTGTATTTGAACAGTTGACCCCTCTAAACACTCAGCGGTGTCTACACTATCACCTTGGCAAATTTGGTCAAGTTCGGTATTCTGGTTCCGGAGGAGTACAGTCTCAACCAAACGGCTTAGCCACGTATAAGAGCTTCGCTTCGCTTAGCTCAATCAATTAGTCTATTGCAGTTCATTGCTGGATATAGACGTCTCCCAATATGCGCCATAGCACCTAGTCATGCGCCTTCCAGATTCAGTCAGTCCATCTGTCTGGGGGGCGACCCCGCCTTTCATTTTCCTCTCATCCTATTATATCTTCAAAATTGGTTTGTTTATTGACCTCGTAAATTATTGGGGTTTGACGTCACAAAAGAGCTGCAATTAAAGCAAGAATGTTTACAAAGACTCCACTTTTAATATTAATGGGAAAAGTGAATCTCAAGGCGAGATTTGAAACTCGCACGAGGCCACTCGCGAATACCATCTGAACAATTTTGCAGTTTTCCTTCACGTGAGTGACATTTCGAGATGCTCGAATAACGCGGCTGAATTTCAGTAATTGACATGAGAATATATTACGTACTAGTTGCGCGCCCTTTCTTCGCCCCGCGGCAATTGTAGCACCTTACCCGTGGACTTTCTTTTCCTTTTTTATCACACAAACGTTGTCCTGGCAATAAAAACAAAACAAATATGGTGCAGTCGTTCGGAAGTTATGCGCGTACATACTTGCGATTCATTTTTATTTATATAGAATACTAGCTGACCCGGCAGACTTCGTACTGCCTCAATCGATGACAAACCTTTTAAACCTTCTCTGGACCTCCACAAATAATTCAAGACCAAAATTAGCCAAATCGGTCGAGCCGTTCTCGAGTTTTAGCGAGACTAACGAACAGCAATTCATTTTTATATATATTGATGATCTACACAAATAAATAAAATTTAAGTGTCGGTTTGCAACAATTAAATAACCGGTTTTAATTAAAATGCATTTGAGTGTATAGAGTACATATAACAAAAAAACTATTTTAGAAATTTTGTCCGTCTGTCTCTCTTTCTGTCTGTTTAAATGACTAAGTAAACTAAGTCACCTGAGCTAAATCACCGAGGTGCATTCAATACACTTAAACTTCGAAAATCTATACCTACCGCTGTTCATAAAACAAAAGGCATCTCTGAAACGGTTAGGGCCGATTTTGATGGGACTTTCACTATCAGATAGGTAATTAGGTACTTTTATTGTGGAAAACGAATTCAGGTCCCGCGCAGAAAAATAAATCTTTAAAACTCGAAATCCACGCGGGCGAAGTCGCGGGCACAGATAGTAATATTATAAAAAGTTGTATAAGTGAAATCAAAAGGAGGATAAATAGTGGACGCCTGGGGTCGCGTAAAAGTCTCGAATGCGATCAGGAACAACGCTAAGGATTTTGATGAGATGGTACCGTAGCATAAGTGAATGCTTTTTTGTATGTGATTCGATGCTTAGATCGGGCAAAGTGTTTTGAATTTGGATAGAAACGTGCCCAATAGATGGCAATTTGAACTCGACACTATTACGTACAGCCAACAACAAGAGTGAATTAACACTTGAATACTTAGAAACGTTCTTTACATTGGAATATTAACATCCTATAATGAATATACATGTAGTTTTATAATTCTCAGAGGACAAAGTTAATATATTTCATGTTTTGTTTATTATTTTACAAAAGGTTTAAGAGCTAAAGTGATTAATAAATTATAATTTGTTAAGCCACTTTTGTCGTTGACTGTATATAAGTGGTTTAAAAAAGTATAGCGAAATATGAGGATTAAGTTTTACTTAATACTGTGGGGTGTCGAGTGCGTTACTATTGAACAATATCTTAAGAGGTTAAACTCTGCTCCTCATTTTCTAAACTACAAGTCATTGACTATCACATGTCTGTGAGGACATTTTCGGTGGCAATAATTTAGAAACACACTCGTATGAGGGCCATGGGCTATGCAAGGGGCTAAGTGCAACCAAGTGGAACCAACAATGGTTGGTGAAAATGGCATTAAGTATAAAATATACTCTGTCAACCTTCGGGAACATCATGGGAAACAGCCATGAAATAAAATAAAAGTCATACAATTACTTCCGTTGTGGTTAAACTTTAGGGAAAAAACAAGACAATCGTGTTGTAGCCGCGGTCACATCTAACAACGGCAATTCGCTAGGGACTGCTTTAGATGCGAGACGCTACATCTTCATTTAAGGAAAAAACTAAGTACAGTAAACGCTATACATATAGGGCACCGGACAAACAGAACGGACGCGCGTCCTAGACGTGTCTTTGTAACGCCCCGCGCACGCCTGCATGGGGTTAGCGGAGAGTTAAAGAGGTGCGCGGGGTGAATAACTGTATAGCGTTTAACTGTAGCTAGTTTTTTTCTTCAAGAAAGATATAGATTCTTACATCTGAAGCAGTCCCTGTGGAATTACCGTTAGTAGATGAGACAGTTGTGAACACACGATTGTCATGTTTTTTCCCCAAAAGCTTTTAAGTAAACGATGTACTTATGTAGCGGTTATTTATCACCTGCTTAGTAACACTTACTTCTAGGGAAACGTGATCCATCGTAGACCACATCGTCCCTTACGACCAGGTGAGATGGAGGTCAAACGTGAGCCTATCATTCATAAAAAACAAAACTTAACTTTATCGAGACTTTTAGAGGTTTTTGCAACCGTTTAAAATATACCTTTGTTAGATGCGTTAACAAATATTTACTATCTTTGAACGTTAGAGGAAGTTTTTGGTCATGTAATTTTTATATCGGTTTTTAAGTAGGTACCTACTCATCATTATTCGAGCTCCAATCCCGCTTTCATACAAAGTTTGCGCTTTCGAAAAAGTCCATTCTCCTACTCCACTTTTCCAGGGATTTTACGGGGTTGACTACCCGTACTCCAAGGTGAGAGCCTACGCTAAAGCCTTGTTCATCATCAGCAGGTGGGAAAATATCTTGGTGGGGCCCATTCCATAAGAGCTGTACAGGCCAAACTAAAAGCAGGAGAAGGCGTAAACGGAACCCGGGATTTGAGGTGAAAGCCTAAGATGCTCGGAAACCCTGCTAAGATGATGATGATATTTGCTCAGTGAAGCATGACTACTAGCCAGTGGGCTACAACTTCCTAGTAAGTATTGTTAGTCCAGTCATAACGTCGGATAAAACTGGTTAGAACTGCAAATAAATCGAGAAACCTAAATTTTGGATATTACGTGAGGGGGCGTGGGGGGCGCCATTTCATCATTTTCCGCCATCTTGGTTCGTTATGGCGCGGGGAGCAACGCACCGAAGCGCGGCACTAAAGGCCACGGCAGGGGTTGCTCAAGTCGTGGGTCGAATACGGCGGCTGGGACTCGAGGTGGCTCTCCACAAATCCGAGGCTATGTGTTTCCACGGGCCTCGGAGGGGGCCACCTGCGGGAACCAACATAACCGTAGGGGGTGTAAGCATCGGCATCGAGCCCACGATGAAGTACCTTGGGCTCGTACTCGACAGCCGATGGGACTTCGGACCTCATCTCCGAAGTCTGGTCCTGAAACTGAGGGGAGCTGCGGCCGCGCTATCGCGGCTGATGCCCAACGTCAAGGGACCCAACGCCCCCACTAGGAGACTGTACCTGGAGATCGTGCGAAGCATGGCCCTGTACGGGGCCCCAGTATGGGCGGAGACTCTGGCAGCCCGCAACGTGGCTGTATTAAACAGCTCGTTAAAAGCGATGGCCGTCAGAGTCATCAGGGGGTATCGCACGACCTCCGTCGAGGCGGCATGTCTCCTAGCCGGGACCGAAGCGAAAGCCCTTGCGCTGCTGTACCAGTGGCGCAAGGAGGCGCTGGAGCGGGGCCATAGGCCGGAGCCCCGAGAAATCAGGGCTCAGCGGTCCCTGCTCCGCCAGGAACTCAATAAGACATGGAGGGTGCGACTTGAGCACCCAAGGTGGGGGGAATCCACCATTGCGGCGGTGAGACCGATCATGAAGGAGTGGTTGGAGAGGGACCATGGGGACCTCTCCTACCGGATGTGCCAGATGGTTACCGGACACGGGTGTTTCGGTAAGTATCTGTGGCGCATCCACCGGGAGACAACGCCGCAGTGCCAGCACTGCGAGGATCCTGGCGAAGACACGGCGCTCCACACGTTGGTGGAGTGCCCTGCGTGGGTGAGTCAACGCCGGGATCTCGTTGCGGTCCTGGGCGTGGACGTTCTCTCGTTGGAGACCATGGTGAGGGCCGTGGTCTCCGACGGGAGCAAGTGGCACGCCGCCGCTTCTTTCTGCGAGCAGGTAATGCGCGCGAAAGAGACGGCGGAGAGGGAGCGGGAGAGAACCCTGCCCCCCGAGTTTCGCAGTCTGCGGCGAGGACGCCACAGACTCATCTACGCCCGGGACTACCGACCTCCATGATCGGGGCCTGAGGACGGCAGTTGGCCGAAGCAGGCCGTGGCGGAGGCGTGTCGTGTGTGCCCTACACACGCCTGCCAACTCACCGAAGCAGGATAAAATCCGACCCCACCAGGCGAGGCCGTGGTGGTGGCCAAAGTCCGCGGGCAACCCTGGGGTTATCCTTTCGAGGGCTTACCCGGGGTGCCCGGCAACGGATACTTGGGGAGGAAACCGTGCGGTTTTAGTCGAGACACGACATAACCACCCCCGCTGGCCGGCGGGGGGGTATCCGAAGGGATTTCCGCACGTTAAAAAAAAAAAAATGGCACTCCACCATAGTCTAAAATTATTATATATTATCCACTAACTTTGTTTAAATTAATACATATTTTACTTTTTTAAATTCCAATATAATATTTGCAAAATAGTAGTACCTACTTTTAAAATGTATTTTATAACGTTTTTGAATTATCAATAGGATTGTCAACGAATAATGTTAAATTCGCTTTCTTGTAGCATAAGGACAAATCCTTTTGTGCTATTGTATTATGTATTGTATTTTGTTTAATTTGTAATAATAAAAAAACGACTACTACAAATATAAATACCATACCTTAGCTATTCAATCAAGTTGTTACTCTACGGATTAAACAAACACACGACATTGTCCACATAATAACATCGTGCATAATTAATTTTGCACCTCTTTGTGACGTAAGGGCTTGAGTACGTTGAAAGGGAATCATGGTTACAAAATCTATTAATATCTACTCTTTTCAAATATAAAAAACCGGCCAAGTGCGAGTCGGACTCGCCAATGAAGGGTTCCGTAGCAGCAAGTAAAATTTTTGAAACATTTGAGTTGATTGAATGAAAGGAAAATTTCGGCTTACGATTTATGACGTATTAAAAAAAACTACTTACTTGATCTTGTTTAAACCATGCTTCGCTCGAAGTTTACATGTTAATGTACATCATATACTTTTTTTTTAGTTTTATCATTCTCTTATTTTAGAAGTTACAGGGTGGAGACACATTTTTTCTATTTTTTAGTGAAAATTTTAATACGGTTCACAGAGTACTTACCAAGTTTCAAGAGCATAGTTCTTATAGTTTCGGAAAAAATTGTCTGTGACGAAAGTGGGAGGACACATTTTTTCTATTTTTGTGTGAAAATCCTAATGCGGTTCACAGAATACATCTACTTACCAAGTTTCAACAGCATAGTTCTTATAGTTTTCGAAAAAAGTAACTGTGTCATACGGACGGACGATAGACAAACATGACGTATCTACAAGGGTTCCGTTTTTTGCCATTTGGCAACGGAACCCTAAAAACTAAAGTAGAGTAATACAGGTTCGTTTCGTCTGTCGGGGTGCGAGGGATATGCTTTATGGGCAACCTTACACCCCGGCGTCTGTAGACCCGAGACGGCGTGCGGTTTTAGTCGGTTCAAGCCCGACATAACCGCCCCCGCTGGCACCCGAAGGGATTTCCGCATGATAATAAAAAAACCGCGGTAGCCTAGTGGTATGGGTAATGGACTGCTGAGACGAGCTCTCGGGTTCGATCCCAGGTTTTACCATGGCACACACCAATGACTTTTCGATACTTTTCGAAGTTATGTGTGTATTTATCGCAGGTTTATAAGTGCCCGGTTAATGGCAATAGGCTCGCCACCTATTACATTGGGACCTAAACATAAACTGGCGAAATGTGGGTGCTAGCACCTCTGCCTACCCCTTCGGGGATATAGGCGTGAGTTTATGTTATGTTATGTTAATAAAAAAAAAAAGGTTCGTTTCGTCTAATATCAGTTTGCGTAAACGTGATGCGTAAACTTATTTGTTTGCTTGTGTATTAAATTAGAAAACTTTATTAGGGTTTAAATACTCGACTCGCCGTTCTTACAGAAGCAGGCCGTGGCGGAGGCGTGTCGTGTGGTGCCACACACGCCTGCTAACTCACCGAAGCGGGATAAAACGCGACCCCACCAGGCGAGGCCGCAGTGGCGGCCAAAGTCCGCTGGCAACCCTGGGGTTATCCTTTCGAGGGCTTACCCGGGGTGCCCGGCAACGGACACTTGGGGAGGACATCGTGCGGTTTTAGTCGAAACACGACATAACCACCCCTTCTGGCCGGCGGGGGGGGGGGGGTATCCGAAGGGATTTCCACACGTTAAAAAAAAGTTCAAGATCAAAGTAAAAGAACTGTTCCTTGCTCAAACTAGATAACTGTGTATTATTTATTTATGTAATTTCCATAATTTATTGTATATTTAGGAATTTATGTAGTGTATTTATGTATACATATATTTATATATATAAATTTGTCTGTATGTATGTCATTTAATATGTATGGTATGTATGTTCTTAGTACTTTTGTATTCTATTATTAAGTATGTTCTCTGCAATTGTACACTTGCACTTACTACCCTTTTGTTGCTGTTTCTCCTTTATCCCCCAAAGGTTTGCTGGGAGAAAACTCAATACTGAGTTAAGCTCGCCTTTGTACATCTAATTATAATTATGCCTGTTACTGTACTATTTTATGTGTGTACAATAAAGAATTAAGAATTAAGAAAAAAGAGTAATACAGAAAATAGAAATAGAGAGAGAGAACAGAATGAGAAAAGTGTAGATTAAAAATGTATAAATACTTTACTATACCTACTTAGTAGGTACTGATACCTACTAATCTATACTAATAGGTATTATAAAGCGGTGAAGTTTGTGAGGTTGTAGGGGATAAAAAAAAATCCTATTGAAAGCTTGTTTGGCGCCGACACAAAATTACTTAGCTATACTTACATTAGTTTAAGAACTTAGTTATCAAGGTTAATTAAAGCCTCAACTATTTACAAAAATATATACTTAGATAAAGTTTCAATACTTTAAGTAGTTAGTTATTAAGGTTAAATAAAAAAGGTTTATTATTTTTTGCTTTTCTGTTTTTTCGGCGGTTTAATTTTTTGTTAAAAAGTTTTTATTTCATATTTTTTGTGGCTATAATCCTCTAATTACTACATTTCATGAAATATAGTTATATATAATTATTTAATTATTATATTAATATTATATTTATATATTATATTAAATTAATTATTATATAATTGTTATATATTTAATTATTATAATTATATATAATACAGTTAGATAGTTAAATGTTCATCAAAATCGGACTACTCCGTAAAAATTTCTGCGTGGTCATACCATACAATCAGTGAGTGAACAATATATCATCCCCTGTTTTCCTACCCTTAGGGTTGGATTTTTATTTTCAAATTTATGTGAGACCAACTTCGGGGTATACTCTTTCCAATAAAAAAGAATTATCAGAATCGGACTACTCTGTAAAAAGTTATGCGTATAGTTATGTATGACCACATAAAAAAATATACGCGTTGACTTGAGAACCACCTCCGTTTTTTCGTCGGTTAATAACTTCATGCCTATATCCCCGAAGGGCAAGGCAGAAGTGAATTACACACCCACGATTCGCCAGTTATGTTAAGGTCCCAATGTAATAGGGGGCAAGCCTATTGCCATCTATCGGGCACATCATTAAGCGAGCGATAATAAACATTTTTAATACACAGATAACTACGAAATGTCAGAGGTGTGTGCCCGGGGCGACTGGGGATCGAACTCGAGACCTCGTCTCGGAAGTCCGTTACGTACACTACTGGGCTACCGCCGCTTTTGAAAAAAATAAACATCATTGGTGTTACTACCCATTGCTTAAACCGGTAAAGCCATTTAGAAAAAATAAACAGGAAAATATAAAGTTACGTTGTGTAGGCGATAGAATTAAAATAATAGAATCGTTCCAGACTTTTTAAACTGAGAGCGATCGCGGGTAATAGACAAAGTATTTACGGGTCGGTGTCACAGATGCTACTGACACCCCGACCGCCTTCACACGTTTATTAAGTAAAACGTACAGGCATAAATTACATAAATGTAGGTAGGTGCATGTAATAAATTTCATACTTACTAAAATTAAATACAACGGTTCACTGATAATACAATGAAAAAGTACTTGTAGTGCGTCGCTTACACGTTGTCTCTATGCTTGTATATACAACTGTTACAAATACTGCGAGATCCAAAATTAACCTACGGCATTGTCCACTTCGCACGGTCTTAGACATCTATAATAGTGAGACCATTGACACCCATGTCTTCTTCTACGAGTCCAAGCCAGGACTTTTTGAGTCTACCCACGGGGTCTGCCACTTCAAGCGGGGCCCGGCAGAGGTGGCATGGCCAGACATTTATTACATGGGATTCTTCATCTGTGATGGAAATAAATAAAATAAATAAATAAATATTGTAGGACAAAGTAAACAACGCCATCTAAACCCAAACTAAGCAGAGCTTGTCACATGGGTTCTAGTATGCGGATAAACATACTTAAATACTCTTTATACCATACCTACTCTAAAAAGCTTATTTTATTCACGCAAAACAGTGAATAAAAAGGCCTTTTATTCACTGTTTTGTTTTTATTCACTATTTTGGTGTTTGAATTTGGAACACAAAAATATATCCGGCCTCTATTTCAATGCTTACACAAACTCCTTGCGCTAAGATTCGAAATTCAAAACTCTTTGGTGCAAATAAATTCTCGAGATTTGATTGGTCGATATTTGCGACAAGGAGTTTGGCATTAGATTAATAAATATTGTTTCACAAGTTGACCACTCTAATGATAATAATAAGAAAATTACGCTTAATTTTAGTCATTGCTCTAATTTTAATGTCCATTTCAATTAATGTTACAATTCTTATTTCTTGATTAAATTTATATTTTCGCTTAAATTATGTCTTTTCTCGTAGTCATGGTATAAAGTATAGTATGCAACTCCTGAATAAAGTACGAATTTATATCGAGGGCCATGAATCACTCGCGTCGTTCAGGATTCTAACAGTTGAATCACTCGCTGCGCTCGTGATTCAATCATTAGAATCCTTTACTTGCTCGTGACTCATCTACGGCCCTCGCTTTAAATCCTTCCTTTATTCACTAGTTGCATAATATACTATTTTTGTAAATAAATACATTTTATACATAGAAATACCCAGACCAATGCAAACATAAATATTTGCACTGAGCGGGAATCGAAGCGAGCAGTCGAACGCACTACCGCTACGCCACAGAGGTCGTTGCAATCAACGTTTACTTTACTAGACAAAATGTCTACTACTTCTCACGCCTTTGACCCTCCGGGGTAGGCAGAAGAACATACACGGATCAAATTGATGATGTTTTGAAAAAGCGCAGGTCTAAAGGCACTTGATACCGGGGGCTTGCATGAAAGGTTGCTGTATAGGAAGCTCGTGAAGTGTAAGGACGCTAAGGACAGACGCAGATGGCAGGCTTTTGTCTCTACCTACCCCGGAGATGATAATTATGATATCAATTTATAAATAACTAGCGAATTCCCGCGGCTTCGCCCGTTCGGTGGTAGGTTATATCTCCGGTTCTACTTAACCAATTGCAAACATACATACAGATATAGATAATTACATTTTATACGGTCTTGGTAGGACAAGACCGTTCTAATAGAAAAAACAGCATCCAAATCCGTGCAGTAGTTTTTGCGTCCATCTCCAAACAGATAAAAAGACAAGAATTCCAAAACATATATTTTTGTGTTCAGTATCGTTCATTTACTTACTGGTGGTAGAAATTTGATGACACAAATTGGTCACAAAATTCGGCCGGGTGGGTACCACCGTGCACGATTGCGAAAAACCCTCCATAGTAATCCAATTTCGGTTTGATTGCGTTCAGGGGTCAGCAAGTGCATAGCCGGGCAGGGGGATTGTGGTCGCAGCACTAGTGGGACCGGTGGGTGTCACGCGGTGCTGCGACGACAATCCTCTTCTGATGAGGCCGTCAAGCTGAGTGCCACCATTGTTAACATGGTACGTGTATGTAATGGTGACCCTCTTTCCAGAGACTTTACCTTCAGCTTACCATCAGGCGAGGTGAAGTCAAATTGACGAGTCCTAAATATATAAAAAAAAAAAAAAAACATTTTTTTTTAAATATCTCCACTGTACTGACACAAACAATTTCATAATATGTAGAATGTAGAATATACTGCTAATTTCATAATAGTATATACGAGTAGATAGATATCAGTTAAGGGTTAATTAAAAAAGTTAACTTAAGCCATTAAAAGTTTTGTACGATTAGTTTCAATTAAGAATTCATAAAAGTTCGAAAGAACACACATTAAAAAAATAAAACTTTTAAAGGTTGTTCTTCAAACTAATTTCGGATGTTTGTTTTCTCGAAGTCCCAGGAATTTTGTCCTATTAATTGGACCAAGATCAAGAACTGTTTTTTCGTAGTCCCATTTCGTGTACAATCATCTTTACTATTATAAAATAGTTGTGTACAGTACAATATACAGATATTGGAGATATTAAAAAAAACCTCGCTACGTTATATGAACGATCATGAATAAAATATAATTTTTGGAATTCTTGTCTGTTTATGTTTGTTCGCGTAAGACGTAAAAAAATACTGAACGGATTTTGATTTGGTTTTTTTTATTAGGTAGATCTCAGTCAGATTTAAAATTTGCCGTATGATTGATTGCAATGGGTTAAGTAGAACCGGAGATACGACCAAAAAACTATAATCAACCTCCGTTCAACTTCGGTTTCGTTTCGCATAGAATCTCACAAAACTTTCAAACTTACAAATCTTTTATTAAAATTAGGTAGATCTATAATCTCAATACCATCGCAATGTCAAAAGTGTACCGTATTGCATGTCATTATCGAATCGCACTCACTGTTTAGTGTAGGTAGTCCTATAGCACTCGTGGTTGCGTCTAGGAGGCAAATTAGCCTTATTTTGAATAACCGTACGATAACCGTACCGCGTTTGGCTTATACGGCTTTTATGGGAGTGACTGCCGTCTGCCCACGCTTTTTTTTTTTTCGTTCGGAAATCCCTTCGGATACCCCAGCGGGGGCGGTTATGTCGGGCTTGAACCGACTAAAACCGCACGCCGTCTCGGGTCTTAAGACACCGGGGTGTAAGGTTGCCCATAGAGCATATCCCTCGCACCCCGACTGACTCTGGGCCATCTCCGGTTTCGAGATGGCCCCCTCGGGTACCGTCTGCCCACCCTCAAGAAAGAAGCACCTGCGCCAGAGTCTTGTCCGTTAATCAGCAGGTTTGCAGGTGAGGGTGACTTGGCTCCCAAAGATCTTGGTGGGACCCCGTATACTCGACTTCGTTATAAGGTAAGCATTAATTAGTGATTTTCCCAAGCGACTACAATATGGGTTCTTAAATATTCTAAATATTCTTCGACATTCTACACAGCGCTTTCTTGACTCAAAGTAAGCATAGTTTAACTAGCTTGTGTTATGGGTCCCAGAATGCGGATAAACATACTTATATACTTCTTTTTGTAAATACATACATATTATACATAGAAACAACCAGACCAAGGCAAATAGACATATTCATGCATACAAATATTTGCACTGAGCGGGAATCGAACCCGCGTCCCCAGTCGTAGCAGTCGAATGGACTACCGCTACGCCACAGAGGCCGTCTTCAAGAATTAAAAGGCTTTTACAGGGCCGGCAGCGCGAGTTTGACGCCCCTGGTGTTGCACATGTCCATAGGCCACGGTAACCGCTTCCATCGATGGGCCGTATGTTTGTCTGCCACCTAGGTGGTATGTAAAAAAAGCAGTAGCACTCTAGGAGTGTCGACAGAAGTGAAAACTTGAACAATTATGTGTGTACTTTTTGAATCCTCCGGAAATATTTACCAATCAGTTCGGAATTTCATCAAGGTCAGAAAAAATATTTTTTTAAAGTTCCAAACGAATTTATCAGGTACAGCAATGATGGCGTTGATTTAAAACAAGTTGAATTCCTGAGACGAGCTCAGCCGAATCCAAGGGATTTTCGATTTTGCGTTTTTTTTATTTTGCGATTTTTTGCGATTTTTTCTTTATCTTGCAATGGTTCACCCCAGCACAAATCTATTACCGAAAACAGCAACTCGATAGCTCATCTCCTTCATACCCAAAACCGTGACAGAAAATTGGCAACGACGACGTCGACGACGACGACAACTCGATAGCAATAGGGCTTTTCTAAAGAAAATCCCTAAAAATATATACTGAAAGCGGTGACGATGACGGTGACAATAACACGAATTCCATAATTTTCGATCACTCAAAAAGAGCTCAAAGTGCATGAAATTTTCACTTAAAAAAATGTTACTGACACATTATTGGAACTATAATACCTTTTTTTTTTTTATTTTTTTTTTCGTGCGGAAATCCCCACTGACGAATTCGGTAAGTGACGTCTGTTCGAAACGTCTGTACGCGTCAGAGCCTAATACATAAACAAACACGTGCCAAAACCTAATTTCGAAAACTCCCAAGGCACTTGAAAAAGTAAACTGAATCTACATTAAGAATTGAAGGGGGACTAACAGTCCCCGCATTATGTATTCAACTTCTCTTTAAAAAATATACCTTGTATTCCCTTACTGTCCGTTTATTTAGTTAATAGGGTTACCTACTTTGAACTGGGTAGTTTTATATGGTTATTTTTTTTAACTGAGCTTATTAAATTATCAACTCCTGCATGCATCCGAGGAATGCATCCTGGAGCCCGGGTTCGCTTAGGGACTCCTTCTCCGATTTTTGGTTTGCCATTAATGGGGTTCGATTCCCGCTCAGTGCAAATATTTGTGTGCATGAATATGTCTATCTGCATTGGTCTGGGTGTTTCTATGTATAATATGTATGTCTTTACAAAAAAAAAGTATATAAGTATGTTTATATTATATATATATTTTTTTTTTATGCTTTTTTGCATTGGTCTGGGTGTTTCTATTTCTATGTATAAAATGTATGTATTTCCAAAAAAAAAGTATATGTTTATCCGCATTCTGGAACCCATAACACAAGCTAGTTAAACTATGCTTACTTTGGGTCTGGAAAGTGCTGTGTAGAATGTCGTTAAATATTTAATTAATATTTAATTTAATATATAGTATAAAAGTATATAACACAAGCTAGTTGAACTATACTTACTTTGGGTCTAGAAAGCGCTGTGTAGAATGTCGTAGAATATTTATTTATTATTTATTTATCTCTCTCTCTTGTATACCTGGGGTATGGGTGTATGGTGACCACCAAGACGCTCAGGGCAAACTCAACATCAACATGAAACCAGTACACCTTCTTATTAACTGACGAGGCTCTGGCACTGACTTCCCTCACGAGTCCAATGACAATCGCTCTCATAAAAGTCGTATAAGCCAAATCTAAAAAAGGAGAAAGAGTAATCGGAATGCTTTCTAAGATGATGATGTCTAGTTTTAGGAGTGGGCTAACGTAGTGGTTATTAATCATAATAATCAAGTTGGTATCTATGTGTGTCCCGCCGAGCCCGCAACATGCTCGCCGCGTGTCGCATGTGACTCAGGCGCCGGAGTTCGCATAACCACCTCCGTCCTCCATGAGGGCAGGCCTGGGGATGACAGGTGAGGCCGCCTGTCACCCCAGCAGAAGCACGCCGAGACGGTGGGGTGACTAGCGCCCATCCCCCAAAGCTCCGGGCAAGACGGGGACACCGTGGTTCCCAAACTCGAGGGGGCCATCTTGAAACCGGAGATGGCCCAGGGTCAGTCTGGGTGCGAGGGATATGCTCTATGGGCAACCTTACACCCCGGCGTCTTTAGACCCGAGACGGTGTTTGGTTTCATTCGGTTCAAACCCGACATAACCGCCCCCGCTGGCCGGCGGGGGGGTATCCGAAGGGAAAAAAAAAAGTCAAAGTCAAAGTCTAGTGGTAAGGGTAAAGGACTGCTGAGACGGGGTCTCGGGTTGGATCCCAGGTTTTACCATGGCACACAACAATGACGTTTCGATGCTTTTCAAAGTTATGTGTGTATTTATCGCAGGTTTATAAGTGCCCGGTTAATGGCAATAGGCTCGCCACCTATTACATTGGCACCTAAACATAAACTGGCGAAATGTGGGTGCTAGCACCTCTGCCTACCCCTTCGGGGATATAGGTGTGAGTTTATGTTATTTCATGTATGTATTATCACCACAGAATACATAATATCGTACCGTATCTATTCATGTGGTAGCAATCTACAACACACATTTTAATTAATATAATATGATACTGTTATTATATATATTATATAGATAAGAGAATCAAGAGTAGCAAATATCTAAAACTAGCTGTTGCCAGAGGGCTTGCCTGCGTGGAACAGTGAACCCATTCGTGCAACCCATGGGAACATAGGTTTCCTAGGTTGCGGGTTGCGGGTGGCGGGTTGCGGGGCTGCTGTTTTTCCCTGGATTAGTTCAGAGATAAAAAGTAGTCTATGTGTTATTCCAAACTAATCTATCCCTGTACCAATTTCAGCCAAATCCGTACAGCCAGCCGTCAGTTAGAGCGTGATTACTAATAAATATCCAACCATTCAAACATAACATAAAAAAAAAAAAAAAAAAAAAACCGTTCCCGCAGGGGGAACGCACAGGTAGATTTCGTGAAGCAATTAATATTATTTTTTAACATTTTTTTTTCTCGAAAACGGTAACTTTTAGCGAAAAACTTTTCAGACATTTATTTTAGACTTAAAAATGGCCTATCGATTAAAAATGTTTCCGACATCAAGAATGTTCACCGGTTAGAAGTTATGATTTTTTTCCCGAAAAATTTTGGTTTTTCCCCCTTCACTTTTAGTTAAAGTTTTAATCTTATAGGTTTATAATTAAAAGTTGTTGGTATTCATGTATACTATGGGATAAAATTAGAACGGTTCGAATATCTTTCATGGAACGTGAAATTTTGAGGAAAAACTGATTTCACAAAAAGTGAGGCCCTACCGTCCCCTTAGGCCGGATTCCACCCGTTCACGAACTTAAACTAAGTTTACACCCAAGCAATTTCTGACGAATCAAGAAGGGCATTAGAAGGTTTCTACAGGGTCGGCAGCGCAAGTGTGACACACGTCCATAAGCCAGGGTAACCACATCCATCAGGTGAGTCGTGTGCTGTCTACCACTTAAATGGTATAAAAAAAGCAAAAATTCAAACATGTAAACAGCCTCACAAACTTTCACATTCATAATATTAGTAGGATTACAAGGAATATTGATATTAACAAAATGATAGCCAGAGCGCGGTGCTTACATTGAAAGCTGCACGAGTTCACACTTGCTTACATAGTACTTACGTACTTAACGTACGTACTTACACAATTAAAACATAACAAGTAGTTTGTATTTCGAATTTTGATGTGACGTGGATTACTCTCAGTTAGATAGTCCTGCAAATCTTATTACTCTATTATACTCTATCTACTCTTATACCCAGCATAGCCGTTTGTTGGTGGCTGAACTCTTGACCAAATTTGCCACGGTGATAGTGTGGACACTGAGGAGTTTTTTGAAGCGAGATAGTACATGTCCGATGTACCATGAAGGATAATCACCGAAAAACAGTTTCACGAGCGCGCGGCCTTAGCTAAGCGCGCGACATTAGTAAGATGTCTTATTTTCAAGTAGAGTCCTGCTCGCTCAGCTCAATTTATTTCAGTCGCACCCTGCACTTAATTCCTAGTGTATTTTTTGAATTATGTAGAATTTTTCACCGTATAAAATTAAACATTTAGTAAATTAGTGTGCACAAATTTGTCTTAGGTTTCCGTACAGTGACCAGTAAACATAAATCTAATAAACAAACCGCACCCGAACGATGTGGCGCAGTAGTACCTTTTTTTTCGGATACCACCCCGCAGAGCTGACCTCAAATAAAATGGGATGATGCCTAGGACAAAGAAGAAGAAGAGAGATTTTATTAAACCAATCAAGGTCTCAAAGGGCTCGCGTCATTGGTTGATCAGTCGACCTTTGCACATTGCACACCCATTAAGTAGGCGTCTGAAGACCCAAGACGGCGTTTGGTTTTGTCGGTTCCAGCCTGACATAACCTCCCCCGCTGGCGGGCGTCGGGGTATCCGAGGGGATTTCCACACGGAAAAAAAGGTACTTATATTAATCGGAAATTCATAGTAAAATTTGATCCAAAGTTTTCATAAAATTTGAATACTGTAATTCTAAATTTATAAAAAATTCTACGCGTGTCAAGTAACATTATTCTCTCTAAAAAAGTGGCACGGAACAATTTTTCATTCCCTTTGATAGTAGAAAAACGTTCTTAAAAAGTCAACTATACGATTCTATGGCACGCGTTCCGAAATTGATCGGTAAAAAGGTAGATAGTGTCATAGACCTCACGTTAAAATAAAATACAATATAGGAACCAACTGGTTTTTTGTGGTTCAATTATGTTTGTAATTATGTAATAGTTTTATTAAAAATAATATAGTAATACTCATTTTAACAAATGTATGGCTATATGTAATGTTCGTCCTTAAGGTATCAAATTCTTTATTTATATATCTTTTCCCTTATTTCGTCCTTTTAAAATCTATCTGTTGAAAATCCAAGGTATTATGAAAAACCTAAGCTGTGTGTAGACTCTCATCACTCGATCAATGAAATAGCATATAAGAGAAAGAGAAAGAAAGAAAGAGAGAGAAAGAAATAAAATAGAAATCTACTCTTTTAATTGGTCAGACAGACCCGAAAGCCGTGCGGTTGACATCTGTGGTGGTCAAATAACTACATTCGAAATTCAAAATAATATTTTTTTGTATAAAAAGAATATTAGTTACTGAAATTATTAGTATTTCCTTAACCCCATCCAGTTAAGCTAATTTGCTTGTCTTAGGAGTGGGTCTATGTAACGACCAGGATTCAAACCCGGGACCTCTCGATCGTAAGGCCAACTCCTTTACCACTAAAATCTATCCGAGTTCTTTAGTTATACCAGGTTATCGTGAAACCTGGTAGTAACTAACCTGGTAATGTGTTAACCTAGTAAGAAGGTATGCAAGCGTTTGGTCATAAAATATGTATATTACGTTAAATTTCTACAAAATAATCGAATCTTTGTGTGAACGACAACCCTAACCGTGACCTATGCAGCAATTCATTTACATAATCCAAAGATTGTTATGAGGGTAATATTTGAGTTCATTTAATATTTAAATAAAATGAAGGGCGATGAAAGGAACTTTCAAACCGCCTTCATTTGTTTAGAATGCTCTTATAAGCTCTACAAAATTCAGAACATGATAAAATACTTATCTGACAACATAGGCTGGATTTTAACAATGAAAATCCGTTCAACGAAACTGAGTTCTTGAATTTTACTAACTGAATTTACTGAGCAAAACGTGAGAGCTCAGTGATAACTCATTGAATTTGGATTGATCTAGATTTCTATCTATCTATATTCTTAAAAAAATTGTAGATTTGTTGAGTCTGCCCATTAGAAATATTTAAAAAAAATACAATAAATTAACGATTCTGACAGTTTTTTTTATTTTTTTGGATTTCTTGTCTATTTGTACGTGATGGATGCAAAAATTACAGAATGCCTTTCAGGCGATTTTTTATAGGACACACTTAAAAACTGCTGTATTTTTGAATGTAATTAAAAATAAGATGATATACTTTTATCATAAATAAGAGATATGTAAATTAAAAAATAAAATCATCTGATCGCGGTAATCGACATCGACACAGGCGGGCATCTGCTAGTTAGATAATGTGTGTGTTTATTAGATTTTATTATAATAGTTACCTACCGAGAAGCATTACACTAGATAATTATTCCTACCTAAAATATGATAAAGCACCCTTTTTTTTACGTGCGGAAATCCCTTCGGATACCCCCCCGCCGGCTCGCGGGGGCGGTTATGTCGTGCATCGACTAAAACCGCACGGTGTCCTGCCCAAGTGTCCATTGCTGGGCACCCCGGGTAAGCCCTCGAAAGGATAACCCCAGGGTTTGGCCTTGGCCGCCAGCGCGGCCTCGCCTGGTGGGGTCGGGTTTTATCCCGCGTCGCTGAGTAGGCAGGCGTGTGTAGGACACACACGACACACCTCCGCCACGGCCTGCTTCTGTAAGGACGGCGAGTCGGCCAACTGCCGTCCTGAGGCCCCAATCATGGAGGTCGGTAGTCCCGGGCGTAGACAAGTCTCGGAACTCGGGGGGCAGGGTTCTCTCCCGCTCCCTCTCCGCCGTCCTTTTCGCCTGTCCTGCTCGCAGAAAGAGGCGGCGGCGTGCCACTTGCTCCCGTCGCAGACCACGGCCCTCACCATGGTCTCCAACGAGAGAACGTCCACGCCCAGGACCGCAACGAGATCCCGGCGTTGACTGACCCACGCAGGGATAAACCACCCTTTTTTTTTTTTTTTAACGTGCGGAAATCCCTTCGGATACCCCCCCCCCCCCGCCGGTCAGCGGGGGTGGTTATGTCGTGTCTCGACTAAAACCGCACGGTAAACCACCCTGTCATAAAAATATGCTTACATCACTACCCTCAGTTTTCTGAAGATTGTTAGACAATATTTTCATAGCACAATTTCCTCAATCATTAGGCCCTCGCCGTTATACAAATAATGCCAAAACTTTGCCTGAGAATATTTAATTCCATTATGTTACAAGATACTGGTAGTGATATTCTTTACCTTCTAAAATGATTTCCCTAAGGCTATCTTTGTTACATTGTATAATTATTTTTAATGTCTACAGTCCTTGTTAGAGGTAAAGTATAGTAGGGATATGATGCGATTTTAATTTGTGAAAATCAAAAGATCTAAATCAAATGTATCCTCATTTATTGAGGTTCCAAAGTTACACTCATGAACCTCGTACGAAGCTTAAAATAAACGTGTTAAAAACGCGTATTTGTGGCATATTTTTAATTACCCTAATTGCTAGTATAGGCGCAGTATCCTGAAGGGGCCATCTTAGAGCCGTAGACGGGTCTTTGCCACCTTACATACCAGCATTAAAGACCTGATACGACGGCGTGCGGTTTTGGTCGGTTTGAGACCGACATAACCACCTCTGCTAGCCAAAAGGTAGGGGGGCTAAACGTGGAGATTTCAGAAAAAAATACAAAATGGCACAGTTAAGGCAGAGACAAATCTAAAGAATCAAAGATCATGACGATCGGTCCACCCGTTCTCGAGTTATAAACTGTATCACTTGGGTATCATTAACCCGATTTTGTTTTATGTACCTTTATGTATAGATATAAAAACGTGTCACAGTGTTTGCTATCGAACTGCTCCGAAACGGCTTGACTGATTCTTATGATTTTTTGTGTGTATATTTGGTAGGTCTAAGAATAGGTCGTTAGCTATTTTTATACCCCTAGGTGAACGGAATCAGAATTTCACGCGGACGGAGCAACAGCTAGTATAATATTATAGATACTTACTAATTACTTCTTACTAATTACCATTTGCCATATGATTTATTGAATAGCCAGCTTCAGACATAGCACTTTCACTGCCCGGATGAGTGATGGATATTGAACACTGACAGAACAGTGGAGCAGATAGGAAGAATTGTGTCAAATGAACATCATAAATACTAACATGGCTTTTAGTACCACTAGTTGACGGACGAGCACATATCCACTTCTACATATTAACGGACACTTTACAGTATATAATATTGACGGTTGAAAGACAAAGGGGCGTAAGCGCCAACGAATGTTCGCAGAGAAAAGATCCCGAGCGACATAAATAGTTTACTGTAAAGCGATTTTTTTGTGAACTATTATAGTCACTTACTTCTAGCCTTTTAACTGTCGTTATATTATTATATTTAAAATAAATATCGCGTATATTTTTTTAAATTTAAAATACCAACTTTTTGAGTTGGGTGCAGTAGGTATTGGGGTGTGTGTTGGGTAACCTCTTCGAGTGTCGCTCCGATTCCGATCCCGCTGCAGTCCGGGGGGAACGGAATCGGAGCGGCCGGTACACCCTGGGCGGCGGTCAATGGCTTCCCCTTCATGGGGTTGGCATTGATCGTCGGCGAATACCCAACGTGGCGGGAACACATCGCTCTCCGTACTCCTCTGCTTTCAGAGGAGACAGGATGAGCGATGCTGTTAGTGGTGAGATGGCCAAGGGTCAGCCGGGGTGCGAGGGATATGCTCTATGGGTAACCTTACACCCCGGCGTCTGAAGACCCGAGATGGCGTGCGGTTTTAGTCGGTGCAAGCCCGACATAACCGCCCCCGCTGGCCGGCGGGGGGGTATCCGAAGGGATTTCCGCACGATAAAAAAAAAAAAAAAGTACAGAGGATGTTCACAAAATAATGATGTCAGCCATGTTTCACCATTTGGGCATACAATATAAGTATTGATAGACTTATCACATAGATATTATTCAAAATTAAATTAATCATACAAAACACACAACATTAATTGAAATTGAAATAGAATTAATCATGCATTACATTCATTTATTGTTATATCTTGTTATTATCGAAACTCTTCATAATCATGAAAAAAATGTATAGTGATTGAAGTATGTAAGTATTATTAGGTTAAGTGTATGACCAAATATGGTGATTTTAACATTTGTTGTGTAAACTTCCAGTAGATTTTTTTGTGATATTCCCGAGAGAGAGAAAGATAAGGGCTCTCTTTTTTGCCTTATACGATATGAAAGCCTGAGATTACGCAATATGGTTACCAAGGATGTAAAATGTGTCAGTAAACACCATAAAAACCAAAGTGAACCCAAAAAATTTCTACCCTACTTCATCTTATGACCTATTTTCTTCATTTCATTCGTTCGCTAATCCGCTTTGGGTCGACCGACCTATCTTGACCTACTTCTATTTTATAACGAAATGATTAATTGTAAAATAAAGTAAATAACTGCTACAGTCAGGTTCTCATAAACAAAATTTAGCAGAAAGACATTCTTATAGAAACATTGCACAATTGCGAAAATCCCACCATAGTAATCCAGTTTCGGTTTGATTGCGTTCAGGGGTCAGCAAATGCATAGCCGGGCAGGGGGATTGTGGGTGTCACGCGGTGCTGCGACGACAATCCTCTTCTGATGAGGCCGTCAAGCTGAGTGCCACCATTGTTAACATGGTACGTGTATGTAATGGTGACCCTCTTTCCTAAGACTTTACCTTCAGCTTACCATCAGGCGAGGTGAAGTCAAATTGACGAGTCCTGGCTTAGGTGACGATTCACCCTATAAAAATCTCAGCTAAAGGTGAGTTGTCACTTTTTCAAATCATTGGTGGTTTATACACCCACTGTATGGGTGAGTTCACTACGTCCAAATTTAGACGTGGTCAACTCAGCCAACTAATATTTCTAACGCGTTTGCAACTGTTTATACAATTTTTGTGCTTATATTTTACCAGTGTATGTAGCTAATAAAAATATGTTCAAAAGAATAAAATTGATAGATATAAAAAGAACCGTTAGTTATGCAGTTAGGTAAATAAAGAAAACCAATACCAAAAACAGATTTAATAAAAATGGATTTAACTCATATAACAAAATGTAAAAATAACGTTATTTAACAAAAAGTGCTGATATGAACTCGTCGAAAATAAGGTATGGAAATCCGTCATTTTCAAAGTAAAATGCACGACTCTCATTATACCTGTTTGTAATTAGAAATAAATGTATACTTATGCCAGCATTTTTGAGGTAAAATAAGAGATTATAGTCTTATAGCTTCATTTTTAAAGTAAGAAGTAGGAGTCGGAGCTGAACAATTCAAAATCTTTTTTAAATTTTGATACTGTATCTTTCTTTTCTTCCTCATAATACCCCATAATAATTAAAGGATAGCACAGATTAAAATTCAAATTCATTTACTGATGCAACTGGGCCCAATTTCTGTCTCTCTCTCTGGAATGGAAATCAGAATTACTGACCTGGAATTTCAGCAATCCGGCTCCGCTAACCGAGAACATTTGCTACATTTTCTGCGTTCGTAATCACAAAGCTGTTCTGCCAAATGAAAAAATGTATTTCAGCGCCCTAACATCATGTATTACGATCGATTGTTATCATTTGAACGTATTATCGACTAGCTCTGCCCGCGACTTCATTCGCGTAGATTTCGATTATTTTGTTTTAGTTCTTTTGCGCGAAACCCTAATTGTTTTTCCAAAATTGAAGTGACCTATGTAACGCCTTGTAACATTACCTATATACCAGTGAAAGTCCCGTCAAAATCGACCCAGCCATTCCAGAGTAAATCAGATTTTATTCACAATTTTGCGAGTTTTAATTTTTTTGCACGGATCCCTAATTAGGTTTCTAAAATTAAAGTGGCTTATGTTATACCTTGTAACATTACCTATCTGCCAGTGAAAGTGCCGTCAAATCGGCCCAGCTATTCCAGAGTTCACCTCTTTCAAACAGACAGAAATCAGATAGACAGAAAGACAAAATTTACAACAATTGTATTTTTATTTTAAAATTAGAATTATAAACGGGATATTTACCATGTTTAGTATCTTTTTCGAGAATCCGATATTTCGGCACTGTTACAAGTACCATGATCACGGATGTACTAAAGTTCTGCAAGCTAGTTGTTACTCGGCAAACCGTATCGGTCTACCCTCTTCCTCGCTCGTTTCTGACGCGCGTCACCACTACCACTGTTCCAAACTTTGACAACATGAGGTGCAGTGGCAATGGCTCTGTTTTCAAAGTGTTCCATCCAGAGGTTGGCTACCACCTAGCATGTTGTCAAAGTTTGGAAGAGGTATGCCGATGACGTTTTTTGTATACTGGAGGGTGACGAAAGTGTTGTGAAGGGATACTTGGCACATCTCAATAGCATTCATAGGAAGATCCAGTTTACCCATGAAATGGAAAGGGAAAGAAGTCTAGCATTTCTTGACGTAAAGGTGGTAGTTCGAGAAGATGGTTCCCTAGGTCACACAGTGTACAGGGAGCCCACTCACACTGACCGATACCTGCACGCCAGCTCGCATCACCATCCCCGTCAACTGAACTCTGTAGTGGCGTCACTTACCGACCGTGCATATAGTCTATGCGACGAGGAACATTTAAATGCTGAAATTGTACACCTAAGGGGCGTTCTACAGAGAAATGGTTACAAGAAGCGTATCATGCCACCTAGATACACACCATCACCTAAACGCCTGGACTATAAGGTTGAACGACAACCCGCGTACTTACCATACGTGAAAGGAGTGACAGATAAGGTCGCTAATATTTTAAAGAAGTTCTCAGTAAAAACTATCTTCACTCCTTTTAAGAAACTGTCTCAATACCTACGCACACCCAAAGACAGTTTTCCCTTAGAACATCCAGGTGTTTATAAAGTTGCCTGCAGCTGTGGGAGCTCCTATATAGGCCAGACCAAACGTACTGTCTCAAGCCGGATCAAGGAGCACATCAGGGCGGTCAAAAATAACGAGCCACAGAAATCGGCTATCGCTCAACATCTTTTGGAGGAGGGGACGAATCACTGGATTGAGTTACATAACCCTCAGATTCTCTCGACAGAACGCCACTACATACCCAGAATGGTGAAAGAAGCAATTGAAATTAAAAAGTACAAGAACTTCAACCGGGAGGATGGGTTTCAACTGTCGAGTGTCTGGCATCCAGTGATCCGTATGTTCACAAGGCCCAAACAAACTGCAATTCCAAAAACCGCGCGAGCCGATACTGTGATTGTTGTGTGTCGTGAACGTGATCGAGTGCGTAGTGAGAACGCGGACAGTGGTAGTGGTGACGCGCGTCAGAAACGAGCGAGGAAGAGGGTAGACCGATACGGTTTGCCGAGTAACAACTAGCTTGCAGAACTTTAGTACATCCGTGATCATGGTACTTGTAACAGTGCCGAAATATCGGATTCTCGAAAAAGATACTAAACATGGTAAATATCCCGTTTATAATTCTAATTTTAATGTAAATGACCATGTCAATCTAAAATCATATATAATTGTATTTTTTTATACATTGTATAAATTCATGTCAAATAATAAAAAATCAGTTATTTTAATATTACAAACAGACACTTCAATATGATTTAGTTGTATAGATGAACATTTTAAAGATATTAAACGATCTATGTACATACTCAATCTAATATCATTATTTCTAGTAAAGGAAATTTAATACCCGCGGTAGCCTAGTGGTATGGGTAATGGACTGCTGAGACGAGGTCTCGGGTTCGATCCCAGGTTTTACCATGGCAAACACCAATGACTTTTCGATACTTTTCGAAGTTATGTGTGTATTTATCGTAGGTTTATAAGTGCCCGGTTAATGGCAATAGGCTCGCCACCTATTACATTGGGACCTAAACATAAACTGGCGAAATGTGGGTGCTAGCACCTCTGCCTACCCCTTCGGGGATATAGGCGTGAGTTTATGTTATCTTATGTTATGTGAAATTTAATATCCCAAACGGAAACCACTTTTCAAATCGAATACCAAGACATGTGTATTATGGATTTTAAGGTTTAAAAAAAATCAAAATCAAATTGTTTTGAGCGTTATTCTCCCATGACACCACCAAGTGATACATTATCTCCTCACTCTCCTTCATTATATATAGAGAAGTTATGGTTTTGGTTCTTATTTAATTAGAGGTTAAAATGATCTGTAAATTGGAATATGTTTAGCTATATTCTCTTGCTGCCTATACTCACACTTTTATATTATAGCCGAAAGGTCTTCATGAGATTGGGATATGCCTTATACGTCCAACCTACATTAGACCAAGTCCCAACTGTTACTGAAAATCTGCCCATCCTGGCATTACACCACCGAAACAGGAGGCATACGATGAAACGCACATCCGCAATTGCGGACTGAAGTTTCGGGCAATCATGCGCCAGTCAGTCAGTGTGACCACGGTCTGTGTATCCTAGTCGAAACGTCAGGCAATCGAATGTTATGTATTAATTACCGTTAACATTATCGTATATCATGGAACGCGAAAGTTTAAAAAGCCATTGATACAAGTCATCATCATCATCATCATCATCAAAGTGTGAGTCTTGGTTAGTCCAAAACTTATATACTTCGAAGCCCGGGCTCCGCTCTTCTAGTCTTGCTCTTGATTTAACTTATATTGACTTTTGCGGGAGCTACTGTCCTCTGATCTTCCAACCCTGTCCGTCGTTCGAGGTTGGCTTGGGCTCCGAAGATCTTGGTGGGAAACCCAAGAAAATGTCCATTTATGTAAAATTAGATGGCAATAGGCTCGCCCCCTATCATTGCGACCTAAACATAACTGGCGAATCGTGGCTGTGTAATAAACCTCTGCTTGCCCCTTTGGGGATACAGGCGTGAAGTTACGTTATGTTTATGTAAGTATATTGTATAATATTGAATGCGGTATTGTATTAAATTACGAGCTATATCAGTACTAAGTCCCATAAATCCCCAATAGAAACAAATTAAGCTTTGTCGGTTGAACCAATTCCGAGCGATGTTGTAGGTAACTGCTCAAATTAATTTTGACAGAGACCAGAACAAAATATGTACGAATACATACTTATATTTGTGTTGTATGACGTGTGTCTTTAGAAGACTAACTAGCTGTTTTATACTACATACAATAAATATATATATATATATATATGACTATGTATGGTTCCACTTCCCAAAATTTGCGGCACTTTCTAGGTCGCATTTTTGCCCCGATCGCTTTCAAACTGCGGTCAAAAATTGCTTGGGTGTAAACTTAGTTTAAGTTCGTGAACGGGTGGAATCGAGCCTAACGGTAGGGCCTCACTTTTTGTGAAATCAGTTTTTCCTCAAAATTTCACGTTCCATGAAAGATATTCGAACCGTTCTAATTTTATCCCATAGTATACATGAATACCAACAACTTTTATTGATAAACCTATAAGATTAAAACTTTAACTAAAAGTGGAGGGGGGAAAAACCAAAATTTTTCGGGAAAAAAATCATAACTTCTAACCGGTGAACATTCTTGGCGTCGGAAACATTTTTAATCGATAGGCCATTTTTAAGTCTAAAATAAATGTCTGAAAAGTTTTTCGCTAAAAGTTACCGTTTTCGAGAAAAAAAAATTAAACTGTTTAAAGTCCGTAGTTCTCTATATAAAATAATATTAATTGCTTCACTAAATCTACCTGTGCGTTCCCCCTGCGGGAACGGATTTTTTTTTAATGATATTGTCGGAAGTTTACGAGAATGTCACACATTGAAATAAAAAGTCACACATAAAAAAATGGAATAAAACTATTTTTAACGGATTCTATCGCGATTTATTTGACGTTATATTCTACAGCCTCCCTGTGACTATGGCTGCTGAGAAGCAACCGAAATGTCGGGATCAATGTAAAATTTAAAATAACATCAAATAAATCGCATTAGAATCCGTTAAAAATAGTCTATTCCATTTTTTTTATGTGTGACTTTTTATTTCATTTTTTTTTAAATGTATTTATCTATAAACTTTATTGTATGTAGTATAAAACAGCTAGTTAGTCTTCTAAAGACACACGTCATACAACACAAATATAAGTATGTATTCGTACATATTTTGTTCTGGTATATATATATATATATATATATATATATATAAATATATAAACTTTTTGACCAGTGGTCATTTCGGACTCAGGGGGTCATAACTAGACCTCCTATGAAGAATTTTTTTTTAAATTCGACAGTAGTCAAGAAACCAATAGGTAGATCGATTTCATCGAAATCTACCTACAAATGGTACACCTATTACTTGACGTATGTGAAACGTGGCTATTGCTGGAGCGGCACAAGCAGGAGCTGCGTGTTACGGAGATGAATATGCTGCTGATAATATGCTGTATGTGCGGAGTCACGCTCAAAGATAGCGTGAGGAACTCTCGCCTCCGCTGCAGCCTTCATGTCCGAGACATCGTAGATAAAATGCAAGAGTGTCGCCTTCGCTGGCACGCCCACGTTTCGCGGCAAACGCCAGGTTACGTGGGTAACAAATTTCTGGCCATGCCACTTCCGCCGGGCCCTGGTAGGAGGAGGAGACCCAAGAAGGACTGGTTTGACGTCGTAAGGGATGACATGCCTCTGATCTCACTACAATAACTCAAGATCGTGCGAAGTGGAGAAGAAAATGCAGGAAAGCGGACCCCGGGCTCCGAGGTGTAGCCTCGGATGCAATCGGCACACAACACTCAGATGTAATGATGATGATGACCTATTACATGACTAGTTGCACAGAATAGATAATAGTTCTAAGGTACTAGTTTGATTGGGGTGCTTGGTTGGGGACCTCCACGCGGTGCACCCTGGGCAACGGAGACGGCAGCGCCTCTCTCCTAGGGCGGGGGGGCGCTGCCGCCTACGGCCAACTCCGACCGAGGCGAGGACGGCCCTGTTGAGGGCTGTTTGGAAGCTTTCCACGTGTCCCTCTGATTAGAAGATGGCACAGTGGAGAGCAAGTAAGGGGGCCATCTCGAAACCGGAGATGGCCAAGGGTCAGTCGGGGTGCGAGGGATATGCTCTATGGGTAACCTTACACCCCGGCGTCTTAAGACCCGAGACGGCGTGCGGTTTTAGTCGGTTCAAGCCCGACATAACCGCCCCCGCTGGAGACCCCCCGCTCTCCAGCGGGGGCGGTATCCGAAGGGATTTCCGCACGAAAAAAAAAAAAAAGGTACTAGTTTGATTGCTCCTCTGGAGTAGCTGGCGTCAACGTCAACGGCCAAGAGTCTGACCAACCGGCCCTTTTCAGGGCCTTCTGACCCCATTGCACGAGGGGGTCGGGGTATGGTGGACCAGCAAGGCCCGCGGGGGAGGGGTGGTCGCTCCAGGTACCTTGTTATCAGAGGGGACACTGGGAATGGCCCAGGGTCAGTCGGAGTGCGAGGGATATGCTCTATGGGTAACCTTACACCCCGGCGTCTGTAGACCCGAGACGGCGTGCGGTTTTAGTCGGTTCAAGCCCGACATAACCGCCCCCGCTGGCACGCGGGGGGGTATCCGAAGGGATTTCCGCACGAAAAAAAAAAAAAAAAAAGTACCAATGACTTATATATATGTATACTAGACTCGTGCGAATCGGACTCGCTCATGAAGGGTTCCGTAGCAGCAAGTAATTTTTTTATATTTGAGTTGATTGAATGAAAGGTAAATTGCGGTTTACTATTTATGACGTATTAAAAAAAATTACTTACTAGATCTCGTTCAAACCAATTTTCGGTGGCAGTTTACATAGTAATGTACATCATATGTATTTTTAGGTTTATCATTCTCTTATTTTAGAAGTTACAGGGTGGGGGGGGACACATTTTACCACTTTGGAAGTGTCTCTCGCACAAACTATTCGGTTTAGAAAAAAATGAGATTAGAAACCTCAATATCATTTTTGAAGACCTATCCATAGATCCACACGTATCGGTTTGACGTAATAAAATTATTTGAGTTTCAGTTGTAAGTACGGGGACCCCCAAAATTTATTGTTTTTTTTTCTATTTTTATGTGAAAATCTTAATGCCGTTCATAGAATACATATACGTACCAAGTTTCAACAGCATGGTTCTTATAGTTCCGGAAAAAATTGGTTGTGACATACGGACGGACAGATAGACAGACATGACGAATCTATAAGGGTTCCGTTTTTTGCCATTTGGCAACGGAACCCTAAAAATGGTATAGATTTGGACCCACCACATTGCGCCACTTTTTGATGCTGTCATAGCCACAGAGTATATTAAATTTGTTATATAAGAGATCATCTGTCAGCTGTCATCTGTAAAGTAGTACCTTTTTTTTTTTTTTTCGTCGGAAATCCCTTCGGATACCCCCCCGCCATAATGCCGCCAAAATACAAATAGACTTATTTTATAAAAGCTTTCGACCTCCGTCCTATATGAGCGCAGGCCTGGGGGCGGCAGGTGAGGCCGCCGGTCATCCCAGCAGAAGCAGGCCGGGACGGTGGGGCGACTAGCGCCCGTCCCCCAAACCGGGGTGAGACGGGGACACCGTGGTTCTCAAACCCGGCAACCTTACACCCCGGCGTGTTAAGACCCGAGACGGCGTTCGGTTTTAGTCGGTTCAAACCCGACATAACCGCCCCCGCTGGCCGGCGGGGGGGTTTCCGAAGGAATTTCCGCACGAAAAAAAAAAGAAAAAGGTACCATAAGATGCCATTTTCCTGCTATGGGGTCCAAAGAGGGAATGTACCATTTATCAATAATACTATAATATATTAATAATATGTCCTTTCGATCATCTATACAAATAAATAAAATTGAAGTGTCTGTTTGTAATCTTGAAATTACAGTTTGAGTTCATATATCTAGAACATGATATATTTTTGGAGTAGTTAAAACCGAAACTATAGTTCAATATTAGGTCGTTACATATGAAATTGCCGTTTTTCTTGAAGAAATTGGAGGAAACCCAATTTTCAGCACTAACATTTTTGCAATTTTTTTTTAGGAATGACAAATCCAAATTTTATGGTTTTTTTTTGTGTATGAATGAGACAACATTAAGCTAACAAACAGCAAATTTTATTACATTTTTGAAAAGTGACAGCTGTTAAGTAATACGAAATTTATCATCAAAATGGATAGCATTTAGCAAGTACTGTTTTTGAAGATCGAATTAATTTATTAAGCGGCCCATAAAAACAAAATTTAATACAGAGTTGTAAAATCTTGAAATCAACTTTCAAACAAAATATAAATCATGGAAATAGCTATTAAATTACAGGAATAAAGAACTCATGAATTTGTAAGAAAATTTCGGCAATTACATAGGTATAAAACCTTTTTTTTTTATTCGTGCGGAAATCCCTTCGGATACCCCCCGCCGGCCAGCGAGGGCGGTTATGTCGGGTTTGAACCGACTAAAACCGCACGCCGTCTCGGGTCTTCAGACGCCAGGGTGTAAGGTTACCCATAGAGCATATCCGTCGCACTCCGACTGATCCTGGGCCATTCGCAGTGTCCCCTCTGATAACAGCAGAGGGGTACCTGGAGCGGCCCCCACCCCCATTGTGGTGTGTCGGGGTGTAAGGTTACCCATTAAAGACCTATTCTTTTCTGTACACAAACAGTTGTATCTACTCGTTGTGATGTACCACACAATTCAAAACCAGGTTATAAATTCAATGTCAAAATATCTTCGAAACATACCATAAGCTTTTAAATCATCATTTACTTAATTATACTTCTGTTTTCCAATTGAGCCTTGAGGCAAAATAATTTCAGCCGTAAATAAACAAGTTCCTGCTAATTAATTTCGCTCAGAGCACTCATTTTTTCATTCGCAACATGAATCGACTGTTTTTCTGACCCATTTTTTTTTCTAAGAAAGTAATGTTTTATTTTTACTTGTAATTAATATTCTGAGGCTCAGAATGTTAATTATTAAAATAGATACCCAGGTCTAATAAAATTAATAAATTTGGATAAGATAGGATATTCTAGAACCTAGGTAGGTAGGTACTTCTTAGCTGGGGTGCGACTGGTTGACGGTTCCACAAGTTTGGTGCACCCTGGGCAACGTGGGCGATGACGCATCATTGATTGCTCCTCTGGAGTAGCTGGCGTCAACGTCAACGGCCAAGAGTCTGACCAACCGGCCCTTTTCAGGGCCAGCTGACCCCATTGCACGAGAGGGTCGGGGTATGGCGGGCCTGCAAGCCCCGCGGGGGGGGGGGGTCGCTCCAGGTACCCCTCTGCTCTTATCAGAGGGGACACTGCGAATGGCCCAGGGTCAGTCGGAGTGCGAGGGATATGCTCTATGGGTAACCTTACACCCCGGCGTCTACGTAGACCGCTGGCCGGCGGGGGGGTATCCGAAGGGATTTCCGCACAATAAAAAAAAAAAGGTACTTCTTAGCTACTATACTATAACTACTATCTAGACCCAGATTTAGCATAGCTTAAACTTAAATATGGGTTTTATAAACCAGAATCTTTTTTTGTAAATTACGGATTTACAAAAAAAGTTTAGTTCAGTAAGACCAAGTTTTTAAAAGTTTCTTCATAATTTATAAGCCACTAATAAATCTTGCTAAGCTTTTCCACTTGCGACATTGCATTGCTTAGTCCTTTATCAGTTGCCAGCTGTGCCCCAGGGTTTCACCCGCCGTACTTGGTTCGATCTCTTCCACCGCATCGCATTACTCGCCCGGTGCGTCTTGATTTCTTATTGCTCGGCTCCTAAGTGTCTTGTGGTAATGGCAGGCTCATGCCCAGGCTATCAAATGCTAAAATAGTTTTTCACAACGCACATTATTATAGTTCTACACATTAACGCGTTGAGACAAACAAGCAAGCTCTAACAGCTTTAGTATTAATAAATAATAATAAATATTCTACGACATTCCACAAAGCGCTTTTTAGACCCAAAGTAAGCATAGTTTAACTAGCTAGTGTTATGGATTCCAGAATGCGGATAAAGTAACTTCTATACTTTATTTTTTGTAAATACATACATATAATACATAGAAACACCCAGACCCATGCAAATATACATAATCATGCATACAAATGTTTGCACTGAGCGGGAATAGAACCCGCGCCCCCTGTCGTAGCAGTCGAATGCACTACCGCTACGCCACAGAGACTGTAAATTTAAGGCTGTTATTAAATATTAAATAAATAAAGAAATATTCTAGGACATAATTACACAGCGCCATCTAGACCCAAACTAAGCAGAACTTGTTATATGGATTCTGGACCAATGCAAATATACATATTTACAATGAGCCAGAATCGA
Organism: Cybosia mesomella; assembly: GCA_946251805.1. NCBI lineage: Eukaryota > Metazoa > Arthropoda > Insecta > Lepidoptera > Erebidae > Cybosia > Cybosia mesomella. The sequence continues at coordinate 19,019,193 of OX276409.1, forward strand.
ACCCGCGACCTTTGACTTAGCAGTTGAATGATCTACCGCCACGCCACAGAGGGCGAAAATAAAAGTTTACCCTAAAATATTGTTGTCTCTTGTTCCAGGTAATTTAGTGCAAACATTTGGCGAAATTGGAAACTGGCCCAACCAAGTGTTTAAAAATAGTTTAAAGTTTTAGTCCATAATCAAACTAAAAATCTATTTACTGAATATATAAATAATAAATATTATGTAAATAAAAAATCAATGATTTTGAATATTTGAAAAATGAATTCCATAGAATTAAAAAACAAATTGATGATCAAATGGAAATTTAAATTCTGAATTCGGGACCAAAAAATAAAAACCGAATTTAGTAGCTAAAATTTGAATTGTAAGATTGGTTAATATAGTGAACAAATCTGCTTCTCAAAATGGCTTCCTTTTCGTCTACACCGAAGGCGCCTTCTCCACCGCCAGGGCACGCCCCGAGCAAGATGGAGCGAAGAATGTCCCATTTCAAAGAGTACAAGTTCTTCAGGAGCTTCAGTGCTAAAGTGGAGAACTGGCCCATGAGAAAAGCTGAACAACTGTGGAGAAAGATGCGAGAAAGAAAAATTGCAGGTAAGTTTTGTAAAACCTACTGCCAAATATATTTTCCTGCTAAGGATCCTATCCTATCTTATCCTATCCTACTAATATTATAAACGCCGAAAGTTTTTCTGCATGTATGGAGTGTAGGGGTGTGTGTTGGGTAACCTCCTCGAGTGTCGCCCCGATTCCGATCCCGCTGCAGTCCGGGGGGAACGGAATCGGAGCGGCCGGTACACCCTGGGCGGCGGTCAATAGCTTCCCCTTCATGGTTGGCATTGACCGTCGGCCAATACCCAACGTGGCGGGAACACATCGCTCTCCGTACTCCTCTGCTTTCAGAGGAGACAGGATGAGCGATGCTGTTAGTGGTGGAGGCCACCGTAGGGTCCTGGGGGATCCAGGGGCGGGTTGGCCCACTGCTCACGCAGGGGCCGACGGGCACTTGTGCCGCCGCCGGTCAGAGAGGACTAGCCATCCTCTCGCGTTCCGTAATCGGCAGGTGATCAGCAACGACCTGACTGGTGGTCTCCAGAAGGGTACGCTGTGAACTTGCCGACCGGAGGGCTTGCCTTTATTGGCCGGCCCACGACAAGGAAAAGTCTATAACACCCGCAGCGAAGTCGTCAAAACCTATGGATACCAGCCGACCTCCATAGTATATAGGCTTATCCAGGTGCAGGGGGCTCCGCCTGGATGGACCATCTTTCCCCCATACTCGTGGGATATATTATGAATAACATAAATCCAAATAAAAACAAACAGGACGGAACTCATAACAACGACCAAGGCGCAAACACTGGTACTCGAGAGGATGGAGTGGAGGTAGTTGGGGGTGAAGAGGAGATGAGGCGACGGCCTCACTCACGGTCAGCTAAGGCCGTCTTCACCAGACCCGCTACCCCGTTACCACTAGGAGGGGAAACGGACGCAGACGTTGCGTCTGCGGCGTCGACGGCGGGTACTGACAACGAGTCAGTATCCAGCCGAATGGAGACCGAGGAGGGTCTCCGACGTAAGCAACCTCGCTCGGGTGGACCGTCCCTTGACCGTAGCAGAAGCTCCGGGCAACAGACGATCTCCTCGAGCGAGGATGATCGGCCGGCCAAAATATTGGCCACCGCGGCGGCTAGAACGCCGAAGCAGCCGGTGCAAGTCCCTCCGCTACCCAGCGGCAGGGACCAAGGCGTCCCCGCGGCGAGGGAGCTCCTCACAGCGCTTGCCCGCATTACCGACTCCATAAAAGGGTAAAAAAATGTGTCGGGAAAGAAGAAGACGGTGGCTGAAAACGTCGCCGTCGCCAGGACGGCGCTGGAGGAGCTCCTCGGTAGGAGCGTCTCCGAGGAGGAGGCGAAGCTCAGGGCCCGGGTCACAAGCTGGCCAACTCCTTGGAGCAACAGCGGGTCCTCCGGAAGGAGGTCAGGCAACTGACCCAGATGGTCAGGGGATCCCCGGAGGCCCAGAAGGCCCCAAGAGCCCAGGAGGTGGCGGACCACCCGAGGGCTCTCGTGCCGCAGGGGGGGACGCCTACGTCGTCGTCGGCGCCAAATCCGGCACCAAAGCCGGTGAGAAAGTCGGCACAAAAGGTGGCGCCAAAAACAGTGCCTAGGCCGGTGCCCAATCCGGCACCCGAGATGGCGCCTGAGCCTGCACCGAGTGTGGTGCAGCTCCTGGCGGCCATCGAGAGGCGGCTTGGCGTGTTAGAGGACCGGGCTTACCGTCCCCCACTGGCACGGCCCACGTCTTTCGCCGGGGCTGCTGCCAGTGGTAAACCCGGCCTCAAAGGCCAAAAGTCCGCCGCCCCAGTGGCCCTAACGCCACAAGGGAAGGGGAAGAAGCGTGGCACCCCCGCCCCCGCCATAACCGCCGCTCCCGCTGCACCCGAGCGTTCCTCCAGAGGGGAGGAATGGGTGGTAGCGGGAGCCGCCAAAAAGACGAAAAAAGCCGCCAAAAAGGCGGCTAAGATGGCGGCAAAAGCCGCTGCGGCGAAGGCGCCGAAGAGGCTCCGCGCCCCACGCTCCACTGCCGTCGTCCTGACGGTGACGACGGAGGGTGTGAAGAAGGGCGTGGGGTACGCCCATGTCCTGAGGCAGGTTAAAGCCTCAGTGGACCTCAAGGCCCTCGAGATTGAGGGGGGGCTCCGGTGCAAAACAACTCGCACCGGAGCTCGCCTCCTCGAGGTCTCCGGCGCCACCAGCGGCCCCAAAACCGACGCCCTAGCGGCCAAGCTGAGGGAGTCGCTGGATACCGAAGCCGTCCGCGTCACCAGACCCAACAAATGCGCAGGTTTGCGCATTTCGGGTCTGGATGATGCGGCCACGACGGAGGAAGTCATCTCCGCCGTCGTGGAGGCGGGCGGCTGCCCCCGTGATCAGGTGAGAGCTGGAGAAATCCGCTTCAGCTCCACCGGTCACGGCACGGCAGTCGTCAACTGCCCCGTCGCAGCGGCGCAGAAAATTGCGGACGAACGGAGCCTCCTCGTTGGGGGCTACCTAAAGGCGCGGGTGCAACTCCTGCAGCCCCGCGAGACCAGGTGCTTCAGGTGCCTGGCCGTGGGGCATGTGGGAGTGCAGTGCACAGCGGGAGACACCGTGGGGGATCGGTGCTTCCGCTGCAGTCAGCCCGGGCACAAGGCCAGTGCTTGTGATGCTCCGCCGCGCTGCTACAAATGCGTAGCGGAGGGCAAAGCGGCGGAGCACCGGGCGGACAGCAGAACCTGCGCCGCCTCGAGGCCAAAGCCCCGTTCGTTCGCAACGGGTAGCGGGGGTGCCGCTCAAGAGCGGCCACATTTGCGGCGGGATGCGGAGATGGACGTCCATTAATGGACACACCAATCCGCATCCTGCAGGCGAACATAAACCACTGCACCGGTGCTCAGGATCTTCTGTACCAGAGCATCGTGGAGTGGTCTATTAATGTGGTCGTGGTCGCTGAGCCGTACTGGGTCCACCCCAGAAGCCCGGTGGACCTGGACGGCGTAGCGACCCTCTTCGGGGGGTCCGCCGCGGACACCTCGCGCCTTGCACTCATTGCAAGGTGCAGAGGCTGTGTCGCGGCGGACTATGAGGGCTTAGCTGTCGTGGCCGTCTACTTCTCGCCAAGCCTTGACCAGTACGAGCTTGAGTTAAGGCTCGCTGAACTGGACATTGTTCTCGCTGCGTGCCGTCCTCGTCCTGTCTTGGTCCTGGGAGACTTCAACTCCTGGTCTCAAGCCTGGGGCTCCCGGGAAACCAATGACAAGGGGCGAGTACTGGAGGACTGGGCCAACACCCGTGGTCTAGAGGTCCACAACCGGGGGAATGTCGCCACCTGGGAGCGGCGGGGGCTCAGTTCGGTCGTGGATGTCGCGTTCGCGACCCCTGCTCTCGCCCGCCGCGTCCAGGGTTGGCGCGTGGTGGAGGAGGAGGAGACGGATTCCGACCATAACTACATTCGGTTCAACGTCTCCCCTCCTACTAACCTGCCGCCGACAATCGCGAATCCCCCGGATCCACGTTGGGCGCTCAGACGCCTGGATCGGGAGGCTTTCCTGGAGGCATCCATAGTGCAGGCCTGGATTCCGTCACCAGCCAGGCCTGCCGATGTCGATGCAAAGGCGGAATGGTTCAGGAGAGCCATGTCGCACATCTGCGATGCGGCGATGCCTAGGGTTAAGCCCGGCCCGGCCAAGAAACAGGTGTACTGGTGGTCAACGGAGATCGCACAGCTGCGAGCAGCGTGCGTGACCGCTGGCCGCCAGTACACCAGGTTTCGCCGGAGGCGTCGCCGACCAGACGATGCGGCAGCCCGAGAGGCGGAGCTGTATGAGGCGTACAAGGGGGCCAAGAGGACCCTCCAGGAAGCCATAAAGCAGGCCAAACGGCGGGCCCTCGAAGAGCTGCTGGAGTCTCTGGAGCAGAACCCATGGGGGCGTCCTTACCTTGCGGTCAGGGGCAAAATCCGCCCAAGGGCGCCCCTACTGACCCAGAGCCTCCAGCCGGAGCGGCTGGAGGGGATACTGAGCTCCTTGTTCCCAGCGAGAGCGGAGGAGCATGTCGCTGATAATAGCGAGAGCGATGTGCCCGAAGTCAGGGAGAGTGAACTGGGGGTAGCAGTGCTCCGGCTTAAAGCCCGGAAATGCACTACCCCCGGACCCGACTGCATTCCAGGCCGAGCATGGGTCCTGGCCCTGGAGGAACTAGGGCCTCGACTGGTGGCGCTCTTTAGCGCATGCCTCGAAAGGGGCCAGTTTCCAAAGGCTTGGAAGACGGGGAAACTGGTCCTTATCCGGAAGGCGGGGCGGCCGGCGGACCAGCCATCCGGTTACCGGCCGATCGTGTTGCTCGACGAGGTGTGCAAGCTCTTTGAGCGGATTATTGCACAGCGCCTAGTCGAGCATCTCACGAATGTGGGGCCAGATCTGGCGGACAACCAGTTCGGTTTCCGCCGGGGGCGCTCCACGATGGAAGCGATTATGCGCGTTAGGCGCCTGGCGGAGGAAGTACTCTCGCGGGGTGGGGTGGTGGTGGCGGTGTCTCTTGACATCGCCAGCGCCTTCAACATCCTACCCTGGAGCTGCGTTAGGGAGGCACTCGCGTATCACGGAGTGCCTCCTTACCTCCGCCGCATTGTCGAGGTATACCTATCCGAGAGGGCCATAGTTTACCCGAGCTGGCTAGGGCCAGGGCGGCGAGAAGTGTCGTGCGGTGTTCCGCAGGGGTCGGTCCTAGGGCCACTCCTGTGGAACATCGGATACGACTGGGTGCTGCGCGGTTCGTTGCTCGAGGGTGTCAGCATAACGTGTTATGGTGACGACACCCTCGTTATGGCGCGGGGAGCAACGCACCGAAGCGCGGCACTAAAGGCCACGGCAGGGGTTGCTCAAGTCGTGGGTCGAATACGGCGGCTGGGACTCGAGGTGGCTCTCCACAAATCCGAGGCTATGTGTTTCCACGGGCCTCGGAGGGGGCCACCTGCGGGAACCAGCATAACCGTAGGGGGCGTAAGCATCGGCATCGAGCCCACGATGAAGTACCTTGGGCTCGTACTCGATAGCCGATGGGACTTCGGGCCTCATCTCCGAAGTCTGGTCCCGAAACTGAGGGGGGCTGCGGCCGCGCTATCGCGGCTGATGCCCAACGTCAAGGGACCCAATGCCCCCACTAGGAGACTGTACCTGGGGATCGTGCGAAGCATGGCCCTGTACGGGGCCCCAGTATGGGCGGAGACTCTGGCGGCCCGCAACGTGGCAGTATTAAACAGCCCGTTAAAAGCGATGGCCGTCAGAGTCATCAGGGGGTATCGCACGATCTCCGTCGAGGCGGCATGTCTCCTAGCCGGGACCCCTCCATGGGACCTGGAAGCGAGAGCCCTTGCGCTGCTGTACCAGTGGCGCAAGGAGGCGCTGGAGCGGGGCCATAGGCCGGAGCCCCGAGAAATCAGGGCTCAACGGTCCCTGCTCCGCCAGGAACTCATGGAGACATGGAGGGTGCGACTTGAGCACCCAAGGTGGGGGGAATCCATCATTGCGGCGGTGAGACCGATCATGAAGGAGTGGTTGGAGAGGGACCATGGGGACCTCTCCTACCGGATGTGCCAGATGGTTACCGGACACGGGTGTTTCGGTAAGTATCTATGGCGCATCCACCGGGAGACAACGCCGCAGTGCCAGCACTGCGAGGATCCTGGCGAAGACACGGCGCTCCACACGTTGGTGGAGTGCCCTGCGTGGGCGAGTCAACGCCGGGATCTCGTTGCGGTCCTGGGCGTGGACGTTCTCTCGTTGGAGACCATGGTGAGGGCCGTGGTCTCCGACGGGAGCAAGTGGCACGCCGCCGCCTCTTTCTGCGAGCAGGTAATGCGCGCGAAAGAGACGGCGGAGAGGGAGAACCCTGCCCCCCGAGTTTCGTAGTCTGCGGCGAGGACGCCGCAGACTCATCTACGCCCGGGACTACCGACCTCCATGATCGGGCCTGAGGACAGCAGTTGGCCGACTCGCCGTCCTTACAGAAGCAGGCCGTGGCGGAGGCGTGTCGTGTGTGCCCTACACACGCCTGCCAACTCACCGAAGCGGGATAAAACCCGACCCCACCAGGCGAGGCCGCGGTGGCGGCCAAAGTCCGCCGGCAACCCTGGGGTTATCCTTTCGAGAGCTTACCCGGGGTGCCTGGCAACGGACACTTGGGGAGGACACCGTGCGGTTTTAGTCGAGACACGACATAACCACCCCCGCTGGCCGGCAGGGGGGTATCCGAAGGGATTTCCGCACGTTGAAAAAAAAAAAAAATGTATGGAGTGCAAATTCTTCCAGTATTCAGAACTCCAGTACATCTTATCTGCGGAAGGGTTTACAAGCATTGTATAACAAAAAGTAACTTTAAACCATTCCACTATTCAGAGTTGCGAATGATCTGGTTCAGTATTCAAGATTTTATATTATAAATGCTTCTTCTACTCAGATCAGATCTCTAGTATAGATAGTTTGCTATCTTATGAATGATAAATTAATGAGAGATGTCGACGGAGCCCCGCTTAGCTGGGCTCCTATTACACGCTGCAGCGCTGTGACCACGGCCAGTGTAACCTGGTCGAAACGTTAGGCAATCCAAAGGTATGTATATACCTACACATGATCGCGTTAATTCCCGTTAAATTATTGTTATATAAGTTATATAAGGTATTGAAGTTAAAATCTTACATCTCTCTTTTTGTTCTGATATACTCTACTATAATATTAGGTCGTTACATATGATATTGCCGTTTTTCTTGAAGAAATTGGAGGAAACCCAATTTTCAGTACTAACATTTTTGCATTTTTTTTAGGAATGACAAATCCAAATTTTATGATTTTTTAGTGTATGAATGAGACAACATTAAGCTAACAAACAGCAACTTTTATTACATTTTTGAAAAGTGACAGCTGTTAAGTAATACGAAATTTATCATCAAAATGGATAGCATTTAGGAAGTACTGTTTTTGAAGATCGAATTAATTTATCAAGCGACCAATAAAAACAAAACTTAATACAGAGTAGTAAAATCTTGAAATCAACTTTCAAGCAAAATATAAATAATGGAAATAGCTATTAAATTACAGGAATAACGAACTCATGAATTATACTTATAATTATCTATTATAATATTTATAGTTTACAAGTGTATAATAAAAGTATGATATTTTTCATTAGTATTATAGTGAATATCAGGCCTAATTTATAATACGACAATACCATATTGAATTTTTTTTTAAATCACGCGGTAAATAAATTAATATAATAGATACCCCAAGTCATTTAATCGACACATTAAATAAATATTTTTAAAAATAAATTGTCAATCAAAATTTATCATAATATTGTCATAACCCGTTCATAATTTCGTCATACATGCATTAAAATCTAACAAAAAGAAGTCGCCCAACGTGGGGCTCGAACCCGCGACCCTGAGATTAAGAGTCTCATGCTCTACCGACTGAGCTAGCCGGGCTGGTACTAGCGAGGTTGAAATTACAAGCCAGGTTCTGCGTGTCAAATATATTTCTATCCCTGACGTCATCATTGCTTAGTGTAAAGCGGCCTTCACACTCGGTGTTGTAAGAACTTGTATTCTTTTTATACATTCATTTGTATTCAAACAAAATTTTCTTTGATGTCTGTTGAATTATTAAATCCTATTAGAAACGTACTGTAATGTTGTAGCAAATTTTCTGTTTACAGTCTGTGTGAGATAAACAATTTGCCTGTAACTCATTATTTGCCCTCCTCCTAAATAAGTATGTACTACCCGTGTTTAAAGGATACGATAATTTTGTTTAAATAAGGACAATTTAATTTATTAATAACTTAGTTAGTTTTGAGTTTTTTCTTTCTTTCAAGTCACTCACTCGCGTATGTAGTAGTGACAAATTTTATAGTCAGAAAAACCACATTTTAGGGTTCCGTACCCAAATGGCAAAAAACATAACCCTTATTTGGTCATGACTATCCTTTACATACTAATTTCAAAACTAAATACATTTAAAAAAGAATCTTCATATACAATTTAAGCAAAAAGTTCATTAAAAACTACAAAACGTGCAGATTTAATATATTTACAGCTGTTTCCTCCATAGGGATCACATGCCTAAGTGCTTTGTTGAAATTGAAAATGGAACAGTAAGCCACCACTTTCAAACGGTTGGAAGCCCTAGTAGCTTTAACCAAGAAGCGGTTCAGAGAAATGTCGCTCTGTTACTATATTACCGTAACATTAATAATGGTTGTTTTGCTTTAAACATTCAATATCACTTACAACGTTTTGGCCTGTAAACCAAATCGATAAAGACTTCTGATGTTTTCACTTTTTTGTATGCAGCCAGTGGCTGTAGGGTTTAGAGTTTAGAAGTACTTTTTGATTACATCATACTTAACTGACTTATAATTACTAAGTGTTTAGCTGGGCATCCTTAAGGTGGATTTTATCAATGAAAGAAAATAAAGATTTAGATCGGAAAAAGAGAACATCTAGGACGGGACTTGAACCCGCGACCAGTCCCTTACAGGGGGAATGCTCTGACCAACTGAGCCACCTAGACACGTCCCAGATATTCGGAATTCTCCGATACATTAATACGTCTTAAGGTTCTCTTTTTCCGATCTAAATCTTTAGAAAAACATAACATAACATAACATAAACTCACGCCTATATCCCCGAAGGGGTAGGCAGAGGTGCTAGCACCCACGTTTCGCCAGTTTATGCTAAGCATACAAATTGCTTAAAAATTTAATTGAAAGAAAGAAAATAAAATTAACTGAATTAAACGTATACTCACCATCTTTCACATCTAGTACTTACTAATATTAAATAATAATATACCTATAATAACTAGAAAGAGAAAGGCCGAATTTTGTGAGTTTGCTTATATTAATGTTGGGAGTAATCTTCGGAACCACGGCCCTTATTGCAAAAATCTTTCACCATTTGAGAGGAACAGTCAACGATAGAAGTCGCTTAGCAAATTCTAATATTGATCACCTTACTATGCTGTAGTACCTCTTCGCCCTTTCATGAAATAAATAAATGTAACAAGAATAATATTAACTTTATCCTCTGGCGATGATGAAACTACTTGAACATCCACTATAGGTTCATGTATCCCTATATAAAAAATGTTCGTAAATATTTCAATGTTAACCAACTTTTGTCGCTGACTGTACATTGTCCTTGATGGACATAGGCTTAATATTATGTGTAAATTAAAATGGCTTGACTTAAAAAAAACATATAAACTGAAGCGAAGCCAGGGCGGGTTGCTAGTTTATAATATTAGTAGTATAGTCCGTAAGTATGATTTCTGTGACCCATCATACCCTTTCACGGTTGATAATATTCCCGTATCCATCTACATAAAAAAGCGGCCAACTGCGAGTCGAACTCGCCCATGAAGGGTTCCGTAGCAGCAAGTAACATAATAATGTTTTTTTTTAATTTTTATATTTGAGTTAATTGAATGAAAGGTAGATTGCGGTTTATGATTAATGACGTATTAAAAAAAAACTACTTACTAGATCTCATTCAAACCAATTTTCGGTGGAAGTTTACATGGTAATGTACATCATATATTTTTTTTAGTTGTATCAAAATGATATTAGAAACCTCAATATCATTTTTGAAGACCTATCCATATGGCATGGGACACGTATGGGTTTGACGAAAAAAATTTTTTGAGTTTCAGTTCTACGTATGTAACCCTCAAACGAACCCCCAACATTTATTGTTTTTTTTTCTATTTTTGTGTGAAAATCTTAATACGGTTCACAGAATACACCAATCAACAGCATAGTTCTTATAGTTTCGGAAAAAGTGGCTGTGACATATGGACGGACAGACAGACATGACGAATTTATAAGGGTTCCGTATTTAGCCATTTGGCTACGGAACCCTTATATAAATCCTTGAAATAAAACTATTTTTAACGGATTTTTTCGCGATTTATTTGATGTTATTTTATTATTTACATTGTACCCGACGTTTCGGTTGCTTTTCAGCAGCCATGGTCACGGGAAGACTAAAGATGGTTGTTGTCTTATAGTATAAAGTGTAAATTATCTCCAAGTACCCGAACTATGTAGAATTGTTGATGTTACTATTTACGCAGAATGAGCTCACAGTGTCATGAAGTCTTGTTGTGTATACATTTTTCTTGGAATTAATTATGCGAATGACTGGGTCCCAAGCTGGTGGTACATTCCAACCATCTTCTCTATTAAAATTAGGATGTTTTTAAATTTCAATAGCTTCGCGGAGCATCCTTTTTTTCTTTGTTACACCATAATTTGATAATGACTTTACCAATTTTGTTCATCTTTTGTACTTTGCAGAAGGTTTTTACATTGAGAAAAATTGTAAAAATTGTGCAAGAGTGGTTCACGCGGGCGGAGTGGTAATAGAATAATATATTTTGTACATTCAAGCTCTTTGTTACTCGTAAAATAAATGTCAGATATTACGTACGTACATATATTGTCTTGTTCGCTCTAGCGGAAGGGTGATTTATTTTTTATTGAAGATACTTAAGTGAAACCGAACAAAATTATTGAAATATTTGAATGTATTTTCTGTAGCCAATTTTATTTCAGACTTCATTTTTTTGCACTGATATTGTCTCTGCCTACCCCTATGAGAAAAGGCGTGACTTTGTATAATGTGGGTACTTAAATAGAACCCATGGGGCCTCTGGACCCATAAGACTTATGGGCTCTATTTAAATAGGATTTCCAAATATGTCCATTGCTCCCAAGAGACCTATCCTTGTAGGTCTTATGGGAGCAATGGGTATGTCCCGAAAACAGAATTGAGAGACTCGCTAGATAAAGTATCTAGTGAAAGGATACTTACTCTTGATGTCACTGATAAAATACGAATATTTTTATATGCTGACTGTATATTACCGAATTTCAATTAAATTTTCAAATTATTGCTAGAGCGATTTAAACAGGAGTTGCGTGTCAAGGAGATGAATTTGCTGCGATGGATGTGCGGAGTCACGCGTAAAGATCGCCTCAGGAACTCCCGCATCTGCGGCAGCCTCCAGGTCCGTAACATCGCTGATAAAATGCAGGAGTGTATCCTTCGCTTCTGCGGCCACGTTTTGCGGCAGCTGCCTGACTATGTGGGTAAAAATGTCTGGTCATGGCACTTCCGCTGGGCCCCGGTAGGCGGGGGAGACCCAAGAAGGGCTGGCTTGACGTCGTAGAAGATGACATGCGTGCCAACCGCCTCACTACCATGGATGCCCAACATCGTGCGAAGAGGAGAAAGAAAAGCATGAAATCAGGCCACAACGCTGAGATGATGATAATGATGTATATCACCTGTAAGAATCGATTCATTATAAAGTATATTTATTTATTATTGAACTAGTTTATTTTTGTGATATGGCAATACTACCGATTTAGTAAATTCACGAATGTAAATGTTGAAGTGACATCTATGATTTTGACGTAAGATGACACTTCAACATAGACTAGACGGACAAGCGCCAGCATTGTAAAATCAGATGTCGAACAGTGTAGACGATTTGACTGATTTATAATAAATCTGTTTATAACAAGACAATCTTGCATTATTTCATCGAATATTGAGAAGATCTATCATCTCAGAAGTGGGATTGATGAAACTCACTAGTTATTTCCACGACTGGTGCATCCTGTGAGAAATATTTTTTCGTAACTACCCGCCATGAGTGATATTGACCGAACGCAACATAATCATGAAAAATCATCACGTAAACGACGCCATCATCGGAAGACTCGCGAGAAATCGTACGTCCAAAACACAGATAGCGAAAATAGCCAAAAGAAATTACGGAAGAAACGTCGAAGAACAAAATTACACACCCCTGAAGCTACAGTTGATGGAAGACATGACAGTGGACAGAGCAGCGTAGATGTGAGTCGGCGCTCTCATTCGAAGCGTAGGCGTAGTTCGAGTTCTACACGTGGAGATAGTTCCAGATCAGCACGTCGATGCACTTCGAGATCAGCACGACGGGATCATTCCAATTCGGTGCGACGCGGCTGCTTGAGCTCAAGCCGTCAGCGCAGTTCAACACCACAGCATCGTGGTCGTAAGCATCGCAGTCGTAGCGCATCACCCGATGACAGATACGTGAGTCGTTCCAGTTTTAAAGATAATAGCACTCAATTATTATTGACAGAGTTAATTAAAACAATATCATGTAGTCGGCCTGAAAGTAATAAGTTCCCAATGTTAGGCAATGTCATTCCGGAGTTTGATCCCATGTCTAAAGCCCAGACTATTGACACATGGCTTAGCAAAGTAGAGGAATGTGGCCGATTATATAAATGGGGCGAAGATCAGATTATACATTACGCACTGCCTAAACTTAGTGGAGTGGCCAAGACATGGTATCAGACTCTGCCGTCGATGTCGTATTCGTGGTCTGAATGGAAAATTAAATTAACCGAATCTTTTCCATCGAGTGATGATTATGCAGAACTTATAACAGAAATGTTGTCTAAAAAAGTTAAATACAATGATTCTTTAGAATTATATTTTTATGAAAAGATTAATTTATTAAACCGATGTGAAATTAAGGGTAAACGCGCGGTTGATTGCTTGATATATGGCATAGAGGATCGTGGTTTAAGGTTAGGTGCCAAAGCAACAAAATGTGAGGAGCCTGAACAGGTGTTGCGATACTAATCTCACAGACCTCATGATAACACTAAGTCTATTACTTGCTTTAATTGTAACGAGACGGGGCATTATAGCTTTAATTGTACAAAGAAGATTCTCAAATGTAATATTTGCAGTAGACTAGGACACCAAGCGAGTAACTGTTCCAAATTACCTAATGACACATCAAAGTCGGATAAAAGTAACGAAAAGTCAGTTATGGCATTAAACTCAATACTTAATGTGAATTATGACAAATATTTCATCGAATTGGGAGTCAATAGTCAATTTTTGCACGGATACGTTGATCTAGGCAGCCAGTGTACTTTATTACGTCGCAGCACAGCACAGAGATTAGGTATTAACTGGTCGTCAGAGCAACTACCTACTATGCGTGGCATTGGTAACAATGTTGTTTTGCCACTAGGGAGGGTGGTAGTCGAGATCGAAATTCAAGGGATATCACGATCAGTAGATAGTTATATTGTTGAGGATAATGTGATCAAGTACGACATTTTGATCGGACACAGCTTTACTGAGTTACCAGGTATAACTATAACAAAGATAAGCAACGCTCTGATTTTTGAACAATCTTTACCGACTAAACTTAAACTTACACTTTGCAATGATGTATTGATTCCACCGCGTGATACATGCGTAGTAAAAATAAATAGTGACGTCAATTATACAGGTGTCGTACACGTTAATGGCTCTTTGCGGGGATTTTCTGGAAAGGAATACTACTTGATGCCCGGCGAATATAATATAATAAATAAGACCGGTGCACTATTAATACAAAATATATCAGATAATAATATAAATTTAGAACAGGGTTTATTGATAACTAATACGATTTTGAACGTAAATTGTTTGGATTTCAACGATGCCTATACAGATATATATCTTAATTATGATAAAAAGTTATCTCATGATGAAGTCTCCAGATTGAAGAATACATTACAAAAGTATAAGGAATGTTTTTCTAGTAATATGATGGAGTTAGGGTATACTAACGTGGAAAAGATGGAAATCGAATTGATTGATACAAAACCTGTGGTCTATAGGCCTTATAGGTTACCTTATCCGGAAAGAGAACTTGTGAAATCAATGGTACAGGAAATGCTTGAAGCGGATATAATTTGTGAATCCAACTCTGCTTATGCCAGTCCAGTTCTTCTAATTAAGAAGAAGACTGGGGACAAACGCCTCTGCGTTGACTATCGAGCTTTAAACAGAAAAACGAAAAAAGAGCATTTTCCTTTACCATTGATCGATGATCAGTTAGACCGATTAGCAGGTCATTCTCTATTCATTAGTCTAGACTTGGCATCAGGTTATTATCAATTGCCTGTTGATGAAAAATCCCAGGATAAAACAGCATTTGTAACCCCTGATGGCCAATACCAGTTCAAGAGAATTCCTTTCGGATTAGCTAATGCCCCATCAGTATTTCAGAGGACAATGAATAAAGTATTATCTAAAATAGCTTATACTATAGTTTTCATGGATGATATTTTAATACCAGCACATACGTTTAATGAAGGTTTAGATCGATTGAATGAAGTGTTAGGTGTTTTTCGTGATGCTAATCTTACTTTAAAATTGGAGAAATGTTTCTTCTTTTATACACAAATCGATTTCCTAGGTTTTGAAGTTAGTGGATCTGGGATAAGACCTGGATCGCGTAAAATAATAGCCGTATCTAATTTCCCGACTCCCAAGAATGTTCATGATGTCAGACGTTTCATAGGGTTAGCCAGCTTCTTTAGACTATTTGTAAAAGATTTCTCCCTGATTGCACGTCCTTTGACCGATTTATTAAAGAAACAGTTTACTTGGAAGTGGACTGAAGAGCATATGTTGGCGTTTGAATCCTTAAAATGTAAATTAGTAGAGAGACCCTTACTCGCCTTATATGATGCCAAATTAGATACAGAGTTGAACATAGATGCATCGAAGCACGGCATTGCAGGAATTCTCATGCAGCGCGGGCAAGATGGATTACTGAGACCCGTAGCATATTACAGTCGCAAAACAACAGCTGACGAACAAAAACTTCTATCGTTCGATTTAGAGACACTTGCAGTAGTAGCGTCGTTAAATAGATTCAGAGTTTATTTATTAGGATTAAAATTTAAAATAGTGACGGACTGTAATGCGCTACGGACTACCATGACTAAACGAGATCTAGTCCCAAGGATAGGTCGGTGGTGGTTGCAGCTCCAGGAGTACGACTGTGAAATATAATACAGAGCTGGTGTAAGTATGTCACATGTCGACGCACTCAGTCGTGCTCCTGTTGATGAACCTACCACTTCTGATGTGACCCATGTTTTCGATGTACTTACTGTAGACGTACAGGATTGGATCGCAACAGTTCAAGGCGATGATGATGATATTAAGAGAATAAAAGAGATCTTAAAGAGTAATGATACTACATTCATGGTAGACGTTCATAAAAATTATCAATTAAATGGTGATCGTGTGTATAGAATAGTTGATGGAGGAGTGCGTTGGGTAGTACCAAGGTCAGTCAGGTGGCAGTTGTTACGGATGAACCACGATGACGTGGGTCACTTTAGTTACAATAAAAAATTAAAAAGGCTCAAGGATTCATTTTGGTTCCCAAAAATGAATAGATTCACAAAAAAATATGTAAAGGCATGCTTAGAATGCGCATATCATAAAACACCTGGAGGATCAAAAGAAGGCCTACTTCACCCTATTCCAAAGCCAAAAATTCCATTTCATACAGTTCATGCCGACCACTTGGGTCCATTCGTTCGTTCACGTAGAGGAAACATGTATCTTTTGGTAGTTATAGACGCTTTTACCAAGTTTATTAGTATCAAACCCGTTCGAGATACTAAAACTACTACTGCTATTCGTGTACTTCAAGATTATTTTAGTTATTTTGGTGCACCTACTAGATTGATAACTGACAGAGGCACATATTTCACAAGTTCTAAGTTTAAAAGTTTTGTCCAAAATACTGGTATCAAACATATTTTAAATGCCGTAGCAACTCCTTGTGCAAACGGACAAGTCGAGAGATTCAACCGGACGATTTCAGAGGCGCTTGGTACTAAATGTCATAATAAAAACGATAATACTTGGGATGAGTGCGTGAGTGAGATTCAGCTAGTATTAAACACATCAGTCAATAAAGCTACTGGTAAAAGTCCTTCTGAATTACTATTTGGATACAACGTTAAAAGTATATCGGAAAACATATTGAGTGATGTGATAAATACAACAGTAGATCGGGTAAGTGGCGATGATTTGATAAATCTAAGGAAGGAATCTAGCCGTAAAATTGAGAAAGAACAGGAGGTAGCAAAAAATCGTTACGATAAGCGAAGAAAGTCAGTGACGAAGTATAATGAGGGTGACCTTGTTAGGGTAGAAAGAACTACATTTGATAAAGACAGAGTCGGGAAATCAAAAAAGCTTGTAGCTAAATTTCATGGTCCATACAGAATTGTTAAAGTGTTACCGCACGATAGATATTTAGTGGAGGATACTCCTATTACGAGAAAAGGGGGCAAAAAGTACGAAAATGTAGTTTCCATTGACAAAATACATCCGTGGCTAAATTTTAAGGGATTCGGAAGCGAAAACGATAGCGACGGTAATGACAGTAATAACGAGAGCGATGAATGAATGATGAAGAAGATAAATGAATAGATATTTTGTTATAATATTTTAAGATTATATGATGATAGCAATGTGAATGTTTAGATTACTTTATGTTATGAGCTCCAATAAGTAGTCGAAGTAAGAACACAGATCGCAACAGACTATACTGATATAGGCTACGAGCGTCAGTGCAATCCGCATAGATGACGCTGATCGTAGCAGACTATATCGGTATGGGTTGCGAGCGTTAGTGCTTTACGCTCAGATAACGCAGATCACAACAGACTGTATCGGCATGAGTCGTGAGCGTCAGTGCCGATTGCACAGATGACGCAGATTACGACAGACTGTGTTGGTATGGGTTGTGAGCGTTAGTGCAGTTCGCACAGATGACGCAGATCGCGACAAACTATGGTGGCATAGGTTGCGAGCGTCAGTGCCAATTAGAAAGAAGATGAATTGTGATGGAGATTGTGAGTAACACTGATTGTAATAGAAACAAATAGAACATACGTTAATTCAATCAATATTGTTTGATGTTAGTGCAATTTATTTGATTTATTACAAGTTATTTTTTTTTGTATACTTGAATTAGTACATTATACCAAAATAGAAGTAACCCTAATAATTAATTTGGTGTGAGGACACACCATTGTAAGGATGGCCGAGCTGTAAGAATCGATTCATTATAAAGTATATTTATTTATTATTGAACTAGTTTATTTTTGTGATATGGCAATACTACCGATTTAGTAAGTTCACGAATGTAAAAGTTGAAGTGACATCTATGACTTTGACGTAAGATGACACTTCAACATAGACTAGACGGACAAGCGCCATCGTTGTAAAATCAGATGTCGAACAGTGTAGACGATTTGACTGATTTATAATAAATCTCCGTATTAATGATCTATGCAGAATAAATGGTTTTTGACTTTGACTTTGACTTTGGGCTCATTTGATTTGTCTTGTTATGCACTTACTAGATAGCTTGATTTGAGTCCATTCCAATCGATTTAAATTAATCTATACTATTACAAATTGTCAATTAGTTATGTCTGTACATCGTAGATATTAAAAAAAATACTTGGATTATGTTAAATGAACGATTCTGAACACAAAAATATAATTTTTGGAATCCTTGTAAACAAGGTGCCAACAAGAATAATAAGATATGAACTAGTATTTAATATTATCAAACGACCAACGAAATATATTATTGCAAATGTCAACAAAGTACTTTATTTGTAAGATTCAAAACTTTGCTTTTAACCATACAACTGGTGCAACTCCCTCGCTGTGACCGTGCGAGGTTGCCTAAAACAAATGAATTCAACAATGTTTCAAAACTAGCGTTCTTAGTTTGCAACTTTGTAATTATCTTCAGTTGGTAGTGTGCTTAAATAGTAACACCCCGCAAAGTCTTAACATTAAAAGCATTTAGAGAATTAATAAAATTATTATCATAGTTCAGTTTTTATGCACTGGCAACACTAGTACTGGTAAATTATTATTTTCCTGACCAATGCCCGTTTCAGTAACACCACGTTTTCAAAATACGTGATTACAATTCTATTAAAAGAGTCCTTAGCATTCTGTATGATCTGTCAAAACATAACATATCTACGTTTTCGTGAGGTTATTAAACTTTAAGAATCACTCATAGTTTGGATGCGGTTTTTTTCTATTAAAAGGTCTTGTTCCGACTTAAAATTAAAATTGAAAGTGGAACCGGTGATATGACCAAAACATGATAACAAAGACGTTGAGTACTGATATTACAATTAGAGGAATAGGGTCAGTATTCAACGCAGGTGGCACCGCGGACGGCCTCTGTGGCGTAGCGGTAGTGCATTCGACTGCTACGACAGGGGGCGCGAGTTCGATTCCCGCTCAGTACAAATATTTGCATGCATGAATATGTCTATTTGCATTGGTCTGGGTGTTTCTATGTATAATATGTATTTATTTACAAAAAAGAATATATAAGAATGTTTAACCGCATTCTTGAACGAATAACACAAGCTAGGTGAACTATGCTTACTTTGAATCTAGAAAGCGCTGTGTAGAATTTCGTAGAAATTTTTTATTTATTTATTTATATTTATTATTTCAAAATTTTAATTTTAGAAATTTTCCTGAGTTTAATTAAAATGTAATATTATTGAATCGGACTACTAGTAGACTGTATGCTTTTTTGCTACATTAGAAGTATAAGAAACATGGAACAACTTGGTTCGATTCACAACACTGGCTAAAATAAAATCATATACTAAACTACTATATGTAAACTATGTACTTACTATGTTCCATAATGGTTGAACTGGTTCAACTAACAAACACTGAGAAGTTGCAGACTCACCGCGTTGTACTCGTAACTGTTGTAACGTAACTTACGACCGCAGGGTGAGTCGCGCGAAAACATTATTAATGTTGTTTTTATCAAGAACGGTTCTTAGAGAAGAATTAACTTTACATTGCAGAATTTAACAAAGTGTTCAGTCGTATAAAGTAGGTACATAGCTGGGTTTATTAGAGGAAGTTTAAAAGTTGTGCCAGTGAACAAAAAGTTGGATAGGCTGAGATTTTAATAGCAACATTATTCTTATCCCAAGAGTAATGTTGCTATAAAGGTTTGAAGTACGGACTTTCGGTGTAGCGGTAGGTCCGAGCAAATGGATGAATTGCATGAAGAGAACATGGCATTGAAAGGAGTAACTGAGGAGATAAAGACTAAGAGGCAAGTATGGAAGAGGATTAATGTTGCACCTAATACAAATAATTTGGACAAGTGCTGGTAGGTCGTAAATTTTTGAAGGTATCATAGAACAAGCACAAAAAACATTATTACAGGAAGTTAATTTGAAAGAAGGCACAAAAACGCACACATTGACAATTAATTCAATCTCGTCGTTGCCGTCAGTATTATTTCAATTGCAGATGTTTTTCTTCCAGGGTATATTACTGCAGTCATATTTCCAAAGAGGACTTTTTGCTCAGAGCATAAAAGGTAAATTCCCGCTCTGTGACAGTAAACACCTGCATGTGAGACGGCGTGCTTTTTCGCTTGTTTTATGCTTTAACATATTTACCCATTTTCGTTAAGGATTTTGTTATTTTAGTACTACGACTAAGCGTTACGAAACTAACTTGTAGAGTTTAATTTTGCATCAAAAAATGTTGGACAGACGGGACAAGGGTTGCTACCTCACATATTATATGAATTTAACTTTACACCAACCCTATCTTGACATCCATCAAAATAAAATTACTTTCTCTAACTTTTGCACGTTAAGCCCAAAAATGTAAAGTCATCTCAGTCACAGCAAAATCTGCAAATATAAACAATACCTACTAATACCTAATATAAACAGTATTTTAACCTATTCTTATATTTTTAAATTAAGCAACGTCACATTTGAATCAAACCACTTTAATTTCAATAAACTTAGTAAATACCACAGGAATACTGCGATATTTACTCGGGCAAATATTAAATACTTGCGACAATAAGACCCACGCAAAAAATCGAAGTCTAAGGCGTGCGGTCGACCTAAGACTTTCTCATTATACTTACTTTATTTACGCTCATTAAATGAAATTGAATTTCTAGAAGAAGCCACGACCGCTCTATGCTAGGAATGAATGAACGAACAATAGGGAAGAATGTAAAGAATTGTTCATTGTTAGAATATGAATTCATTATTGAGTATTAGCAAGGCCAGGAAAAACTTTATATTTGAACTAGCGGTTATCGTTTTTCGTTATTCGGTTCTACTTTACCAATTGCAATGAAACATAGAGCATTTTCAGATTTTAAGTCTGACCAATACCTATCTAATAGAAAAAACCGCATTAGAAGGTTTTTACAGGGTCGGCAGCGCGAGTTCGACGCCCTTTGGTGTTGCACACGTCCATAGGCCACGGTAACCACTTCCCATCAGGTGGGCCGTGAGCTTGTCTGCCAACAGAGTGGTATAAAAAAAAAACAAAATTCGTTCAGTAGTTTTTGCATCCATCACGAACAAACAGACAAGAATTCCAAAAAAATATATTTTTGTTTTCTAATCTTTTATTTGACATAACTCAAGTTTTTTTTAAGGGCACGCCGCAATAGTGGCGGTGTGGCCCATCATGGAGGATTAAAGAGGCGACACGGAAGCCTCTCGTACCGACTGACGCAGGTGATCTCCGGTAAGGGGAGCTTCGAGGACCACCTGCATCGGATCAGGAAGGCGCCAACGCCTGAGTGCCATCACTGCGACGCGAGCGTGGACTCAGGCGCCGAAAATCGCTTAACGACCTCCGTCCTCCATGAGCGCAGGCCTGGGGGTGGCAGGTGAGGCCGCCTGTCACCCCAGCAGAAGCAAGCCGGGATGGTGGGGCGACTAGCGCCCCTCCCCCAAACCGGGGCAAGACGGGGACACCGTGGCGATGGCCCAGGGTCTGTCGGGATGCGAGGGATATGCTCTATGGGCAACCTTATACCCCGGCGTTTTAAGACCCGAGACGGCGTGCGGTTTAAGTCGGTTCAAGCCCGACATAACCACCCCGCTGGCCGGCGGGGGGGTATTCGAAGGGATTTCCGCACGAAAAAAAATGGGTCAGTCGGGGTGCGAGGGATATGCTCTATGGGCTACCTTACACACCGGCGTCTGAAGACCCGAGATGGCGTGCGGTTTTAGTCGGTTCAAGCCCGACATAACCACCCCCGCTGGCCGGCGCGGGGGTATCCGAAGGGATTTCCACCCGAAAAAAAAGAAATTAAAGGTACTAATGCACTGTCTCGAGGGAAATTTCACCGTCTACCATAACTTTGTAGAATTCAAGTATCTAAGACATATTTATGAATCATCATCATCATCATATCAGCCGTAGGAAGTCCACTGCTGAACATATGCCTCCCCCATCGACTTCCATTTCGACCGGTCTGAATAGTTGAACTCAATTCAAGGGAACGATTGACCTATAATTTTTATGGTCTCCACGTTAGAACGCGGCTACATCAAGATCTTCGGGACCCGAGCTAACCTCAGCTGCAAGCTGGTACATCTGCTGATTGATGGACGCGGCTCTGACGCAGGCTTTCCTCTCAAGATTGGAGGTTAAAGTGGCTCTCGTCAAAGTCAAGACGAGCGAACCCCGGGCTACAAAGTACAAGTATTGGATGCAGCCGGGATAGGCTTTTGGATAATGATGATAATAAGGATCCCTACAAAAGAGATTAAGCTTTATATTAATGTCGATTGAAATTTCTGTATTCAACTTTTGGTGATGACGGTAATAGACGCTCTATTACGTGAGACCGATAAGCATAATTGACGAAATATGGGTGGCTTTACACCTCAGCTACTCTTCAGGCGTGACATGTTCCGATGAGCTCTTGCAATTAGTCCCACACTGTTGCATCTTTGGCAGTCTTTTGCCACCTCTTCCTATGGCGAGTGTTCCGATGAGCTCTTGCAATGAATTCTACACTGTTGCATATTTGGCAGTCTTTTGCCACCTCTACCATTGCGAGTGTTCCGATGAGCTCTTGCAATTAATCCCACACTGTTGCATCTTTGGCAGTCTTTTGCCACCTCTACCATGGTGAGTGTTCCGATGAACTCTTGCAATTAATCCCACACTGTTGCATCTTTGGCAGTCTTTTGCCACCTCTACCATGGCGAGTGTTCCCATGAGCTCTTGCAATTAATCCCACACTGTTGCATCTTTGGCAGCCTTTTGCCACCTCTACCAAGGCGGGTGTTTTCCGATGAGCTCTTGCAATTAATCCCACACTGTTGCATCTTTGGCAGTCTTTTGCCACCTCTACCATGGCGAGTGTTCCGATGAGCTCTTGCAATTAATCCCACCCACTCCTTTCCTATACAGAACAACACGTGCAATGTTGAGGTCCTCTACCCATAGTATACGGTGCAAAAAATTCCATCAAGAACCAAGCAGTTAGGTGCCTCTTTTCGCTGCCTTACCATAAAGACTTGGAATTCTTTACCCGCACACGAGTTTCTTTTTTCTTACAGTCCCGAGTCCTTTAAATTGGGCTTGAAATAGCATCTGATGTGGCCGTCAACCTAGGCTGAGAGCTACTATTGTTACATTATTGGTATCTATAACAGTTACCGTTATAAAAGAAGGGATAAGTTACTTTGTTAGTTCAACTAAATTGCCAGTGCAAAAAGTAACATGTATGCGTTTGGCCTTTAGCGTAAATTCTCTTAAATACCTCATTTTCAGCGATAGGTATTCCTCTTCAATTAGGAGGGCCGCCTTCTAAATACTCATCATTTATACTTGAAATGCCACATATATTGGCTGCTATCGCTATTAACGTAGCACGTTATTTGACAGTGTTGTTAAGGTAGCTTTCAAATAACGTGCCGTGATGTTGATTGCCTGTCAAGGTAAAGCAATATTTAACCACCCCCGCTGGCCAGCGGGGTGGTATCCGAAGGGATTTCCGCACGTAAAAAAAAAAAAAAAAAAATGTCTTTTAATATATCGTCGAAATGATCTGCGGGAGTTTATATGAAGTTACAATGTATGAGCAAGGTTTCAAGACTGTCTGAAGAATCTAATTTCATTGAGAAATACATATAAGTATAATGAAAATAGTTATGGAACTAAACTAAAAAACTATATAAAATTGTCGGAAGTTTACGCGAATGTCACACATTGAAATAAAACTATTTTTAACGGATTCTATCGCTTTTTATTTGATGTTATTTTATTATTTACATTGAACCCGATATTTCGATTGCTTTTCAGCAGGCATGGTCACGGGTCCCTGACCCTATCAGTTTTACTTCTACTATATAAATATTTACATACCGACATACGTCATAAAAATCCTCCGCATCATCACCGAGTGGTAATTTGCCTAGAAGGCTGGTAGCGTTGTCACGTCGGATGGCAATGTTAATTCTTTGGGCAAGATAATATCCAGTGTCACGTGTGGCGTCGATCAGACGCTTTGCCAAGACTGTTAATTTTTTTTGATTACTCTGTGTTTTCGTGGGTCACTGCTGTGACCCGGTACTACGGTATTACAGTTAATACCAGTAGACCAGAACGGTCTACTGGTATTAACTGTAATACCAGAAGACCAGAACCAACAACACAACAACGTGACTTATCTCTTCCACACCTCCACTACCAGTGTTATGGACGTGTGGGAGAGATAAGTTCCGTATGAGCATGGTTTTGTAGGTGATGCTATACTTTACCATTTATGGATATGCTCGAGTTGGTAAAATAACATCCAGTTACTATAGCTTGGCAAATTTTTGCCTGACACTCCCATGTTTCGCGCAAGATGATAGGTGTAAGGCAGGGGAGGTGATGAAATGTTCGCGCTAGACGTTTCACTCACCTTTCTAACTCTTTTTCCCCTTCTCATTCTCTTCATCACAACATACAATATCCATAAGTTGATACTACATAATAATACCGGGGCAAATAAAGCTAGACCTTTTTCTTTCTCCTCGTTATACCTATGTATGTTAACCTTAACTATGTTACCTATCTGCTTTGTTCACGGTACAAAGGCACCGGGGTAGATGAGCTCAAGTCTATTTTTCGAAGCCAAAAAATCGGTTCAGCCCCTTAATGTGGACGCGCAGTTAACAAATGTTCTTAAGTATGGAGGTATATTGCAAGGATCTTTATTGAAATGAAAGCAACTCAACATTTATATGACACTGTACTCAAGAATCCCAAAGGAGAGAGGTTACTTCATAGTCAAACAGACTAAAAATACACGACGTGCCAAACATCAGACCGCAACAAAAACTTTTTTTTTTCAAAGCAGTTTCTCTATACGCCACCTACGTGGACCAATAATTTTTTTCTTTATACTTTACTTTCATTTTATGACGTCGTACCCCAAATATTCATTCACTCGTTTTCCACATCATAAAAATAACTCAAATCTTAACCTTTCAAATGTTCACCCAGTAATCTTCTCAAAAGGTCGCATCGTTCAAGGACGAGCCATTCGCGTTTCAGTTTTACGTCTTTTTTGTTTATAAAACGTTCAACTAGATTAGATTGGAGGGCTCCCCTATAAAAACCGCCGTAAAATCTATTATAGAAGCATAGATAAAGAGTCGGAATGTCCGCACTTAAACGAATGGCTTGTAAAATTTACAAGATGGCGGTTTTTAGCGTCAGATTTTGCTTGTACATTTTTGGACGATTGTTTTTTAATTTGATCAGAAAATTAAAGATTACGAAAAAATAATTCGAACTTCTGTAATGCCATAAAATCAGTACAAAAAGTATACGTAATGAAGTATATATAATTTACCTTTATATAATTATAACCATTTCCTAAAAGAAGAAAGATATTTACTCAACATTATTGTAACCCAATTAATATCGATGAAATTTAATTGAACCTACTTTTATAAAATTTACCGGATGGTAACAAGGAAAGTTTACCTTACACCAAATCAATTAATTTAAGGAGAGTCTTTAACAAATATGCTGCTATAATATACTCTGTAACGTTATTTGCAGCTTTTTGTGGGAAACAAGTTCACTACTTGATGATAAGCGGTTATTGTATTTATAATGCTTATGCCTGTTTCACCAACATCCCCTAAATTTTAGGGGTCACCTAGAGAAAGTTAAGTAACTCTTAGTGAGTGAACTTTTCGTTTTGACCAAACTTTAGGGGACACCTAAGTGCTTAGGTGTCTCTAAAAATTTAGGGGCCCGAATGTTCACCCCCTAACTAGGTGACAGAATAACTTGACGCATGTTTTGTTTAAATTATTGAAATGGAGGAGGACTTGTGGGATTTTTCAATATTATTGATATTTTAGAGATAATACATGTCATAATCCTAATTTATTCGATAGACCGAGAATTTACCATAATAGACCAGAGTTATTTACAAAATATGATGATGAAGATTTTTTTACAAGATTTAGGTTAACTAAAGAAATTGTTATCTTTTTATTAAATAAAATTGAGCAAGTGGAATATCACCATTAATTGAGCTGAGCGAGCTAAGCTCTTATACGCGGCATAGCCGTTTGTTGGTGGCTGAACTCCTCCGTAACCAATTGCGCGATCTTGAGCAAATTTACCACGGTGATAGTGTGGACACTGAGGAGTGTTTTGAAGCGAGATGGTTCATGTCCGATGTACCATTGAGGAATAATCACCGAAAAACAGTTTTGCGAGCGCGCGGCCTTAGCTAAGCGCGCGACCGTAGTAAGATGTCTTATTTTCAAGTAAGAGTCCTGCTCGCTCAGCTCAATTTATTTCAGTCGCACCCTGCACTAAATTCCTAGTTATGTATGGGACCGAGCCACCCTCACCTGCAAGCCGTAGCACCTGGTGCAGGCACCATGGCTAATCACCTTTATTGGCCAAGTTTGCATCCGAGGCTTTGACTTTCAGCCCGGGGTTGGTTTACTCCTTATCCTCCTCTTGGTTTGTCTTAAATGCTTTTATGGGAGGGACTGTCATCTGACCTCCCAACCCTGAGTAAAAAGTCTGCGCCGGAGCCTTGGCCGTCCATCAGTAGATAGGTGTACCGGTTTGCAGAAAAGGTTTACTTGGGCCGTAGATTTCTTGGTGGGCCCTAAAACACCAACAGTCAAGTGAATGAGCTAAAATTAAAAAACAAAGAACCATGCAAATATTTTCATACCACGTACACAAGGTAAGTCATGCTCGTAAATGGTTGAATTTACGAGTAGGTATAAATTATTGACCTTTGGCGGGAGTCAGGCCTCATTATCGGCATGTTTGGCCTCTGTTTGTGTTTGCAGGCAAGTAATGTGGAGTGATGCGGGTAGTTAATAAGGGAATTGAGTCATGTTTGCAACGTTTTTAATTAAAATGTGTAAGACTGAATTGATTAAACTGATAATTAGATTTGTTGAAATTTGGCATGTGGACTGGTAAAAAGAGGAAAAATACTAGCCGTGGTTATTTTTGAAATTAATTTATAAACGATCCAGCTTTAAACGAACTGAGGAATACCTACATAATTTAATCTATCCTACATAAGAGTACTGCTGTTACTTATTTAGTTTTGAGATTGCGATGAGCCGTGATCATGGCGCTTGCAACAGTGCTGAAATATCGCACATTCAAAATAACCCATGGTAAATGACTGTCAATATTATATAATTGCGATCCAATATCGTGAATGTGTAGAGACCAATCGCGTTTGCTTGCAAATCAATAATATCGTGTTTACACATCAATATTATTGACAGGATCGCGATATACATTGACGGTTTAGTAAAACCATACGCGATCCAGAAACGTAGTACAACACCATCTATTGAGCATTTCTGACAACTGTAGAAAAGTTTTATCTATCACAAGCTTGTAAACACATAATTTAACATAAACATTATAATAATCAATAAGATGTTTTGCGTGTGGTCTACTCTCAATAGACGAATGACCTTGCAACTAGATCTGTAATTGAAAAAGAATATTATGCTTGGCAAGTCTCCAACAACTCATGATGCTACTAAGGAAACATACGATTTCAAGTGGCTCTTGCCATGTTTTTATTGGTTTGTTTTAGGCAATGTTTGTTCGGGTTGAATTTTATAAGTAGGTAATTTATTTTACACAAACTTGTGATGAGTTTGAGACTTGATTTTTTAACTTAGCTCGATATATTATTAGATTATTACTATAAAACATACGTATGGTAGGTAGATACCTATAGAAGGTACTCCTGAAGATATTGGTACCACCACACTCATCATCAGCCAGTGTTAATCTCAATCATATCCAAAGC
Organism: Cybosia mesomella; assembly: GCA_946251805.1. Lineage (NCBI taxonomy): Eukaryota > Metazoa > Arthropoda > Insecta > Lepidoptera > Erebidae > Cybosia > Cybosia mesomella. The sequence continues at coordinate 19,046,833 of OX276409.1, forward strand.
TTTGAAGCCCCGGATCTGCTTTCCAACTCTTTCTCTTGATTTGGCTTCTCTTGGATTTTGCGGGAGCGACTGCCGTAAACTCCCAACTCTGAGAGTAAAGCCTGCGCTAGAGCCTCGTTCGTAAATCAGCAGGCGTACCGGCTAGCAGCCATTTAAAGTAAAAATAAATGGATCAAAACTTTTTTTTAAGTAGGTACAGTCAACGACAAAAGTGGCTTAACAAATTCTAATTATTAATCACTTTACCTCTTAAACCTTTCATATAAACAAAACATGAAATATATTTACTTTATCATCTGAGGATTATAAAACTACTTGTATATTCATTATAAGGTATTCCAATGTAAAAACGTTTGTTAATATTTAAGTGCTTATAAACTTTTGTCGTTGACTGTAATTCCTAGTAATTAAGCGCCTACTAATCTCTTAAGAGTTCATCAAGCTGGTGCACATTGCTATGAAAAAACTAAACGGCGCTACGAATTAATTTCTCGTTAACAAAATGTTTACCACCGTTTAACATGCGTGAAACGCAAAGCATCCAAACTTCTTACGACAAATTTAAACAGGCACAACTTTCTTATTGCTCTTTACAGAAGCGAATAAGTAAAGCCACTTAGCTAAACTGACTTGCCAACACAAAAGCGGTGGAAATATTGGATGTTTATAATATACGAAGCAGAACTGCCTATTGACAATAATAGTGCCTGTTGCTTTGCAATGTGGGTTCAAGGTGAAATTAGTGAATGATTTCAAATGAAAATGTCCGTTTTTTTATTTTGATTAACGGTTGTGTGAAGATAATAAACTCACAGAAAATATTTTGTGCACAAGGTGTCACAAAGGGTCTTACGTTTTTTAAATCTTTACTACTATTATAAAGAGAGAGGCCGACTTTTGTAAGTTAGATATTATAGCCTGTGTCCATCGGAGATAAAGTACCTTTTTTTTGGGTGTGGTTATGTCGGACTTGAACCGACTAAAACCGTACGCCGTCTCGGGTCTTCAGATGCCAGGGTGTAAGGTGGCCTAATAAGGCAATTCCCTCGCGCCCCGGCTGACCCTGGGCCATCTACGGCTTTAAGATGGCCCCCTCGGGTGTGGGAACCACGGTGTCCCCAACTTGCCCCGGAGCGCCGCCGCCCCGGCCTGCTTCTGCTAGGGAGACAGAGGGCCTCATCTGTCACCCCCAGGCCTAAGCCCATGGAGGACGGAGGTCGTTGAGCGACCTCCATAAAGTACCTAAGTAAAAGTCCTACCTTTCAAATGGTGTAAGATTTTTTCCAATAAGTGCAGTGGTTTCGAAGATTATCCCAAAGATAATTTTAAACAAACACAACGCGCCGAATCCATGGCTTTTAGGTATAAAATGTTGGGGTGTGTGTTGGGTAACCTCCTCGAGTGTCGGTCCGATTCCGATCCCGCTGCAGTCCGGGGGGAACGGAATCGGAGCGGCCGGTACACCCTGGGCGGCGGTCAATGGCTTCCCCTTCACCCCTTCATAGGGTTGGCATTGATCGTCGGCCAATACCCAACGTGGCGGGAACACATCGCTCTCCGTACTCCTCTGCTTTCAGAGGAGACAGGATGAGCGATGCTGTTAGTGGTGAGATGGCCCAGGGTCAGCCGGGGTGCGAGGGATATGCTCTATGGGTAACCTTACACCCCGGCGTCTGAAGACCCGAGACGGCGTGCGGTTTTAGTCGGTGCAAGCCCGACATAACCGCCCTCGCTGGCCGGCGGGGATCCGAAGGGATTTCCGCACGACAAAAAAAAAAAAAAAAAAAAGGTATAAAATGTTGGTCCAAAGCGTCTAAAATGGTCTGGAACTCTTCCTCTTCGATCTTCTTGGGCAATACGAGATCCTAGCTAGCTTAAAAGTTGACCCGCTGAGTGCTGTGAGTAATACCGCTCTCCGCTTCACACCTGACTTGTCGGTATCCACCTAATTATTGGCAATAAACCAATGGTTTAGGCGTTGCTTGAATGCCAACCAATCTTGTGAAAGATGGTCGAAAGTGTTCAATACACCTAAATTTTTCTTCGTCGCCACTGTTAAGTATGCGGGTGAGACGTGCAAATCAAACTCGGGTTAGCGATACACTCTTTATTTCATAGTGATGCGTCGCATGCGAACACAGGCAGGGCACGCGCTTATATCTAGGTATATATATGTAACAGCTGCCATCGGTATTAGCTTAACTCATTCCAAGTTACTGATCACCTTAGCTCTAAAACTTAACATAAAATAATAAACAAAAATCATAAAAATATATAATTTATCCCCTAATTAAAACTAATTAAATTTAATATTTATTTATTTATTTCAACGTAGAGATCATTTTGTACTTTTGTTAGTGTTCAGCTACTTTCTGATGGCGACTGTATATGAAAAATAAATATGTAATATATTTGATTGAACTGCTTATCTGTTTATAAGGTATGTAAATGTTATTTTTGTGTCTTCTAAATAAAGATATTTATATTAAAAAAGCGGCCAAGTGCGAGTCGGACTCGCCCATTAAGGGTTCCGTAGCAGCAAGTAACATAATAATGTTTTTTTTTAATTTTTATATTTGAGTTGATTGAATGAAAGGTAAATTGCGGTTTACGATTTATGACGTATTAAAAAAATTACTTACTTGATCTCGTTCAAACCAATTATCGCTGGAAGTTTACATGGTAATGTACAACATATATTTTTTTAGTTTTATCATTCTCTTATTTTAGAAGTTACAGGGGACACACATTTTACCACTTTGGGAGTGTCTCCCGCGCAAACTATTCAGTTTAGAAAAAAATGATATTAGAAACCTCAACTTCATTTTTGAAAAGCTATCCATAGATACCTCACACATATGGCTTCGATGAAAAAAAAATTTAAAGTTTCAGTTCTAAGTATGGGGACCCCCAAAAAATTTTTTTTTCTATTTCTGTGTGAAAATATTAATGCGATTCACAGAATACATCTGCTTACCAAGTTTCAACTGCATAGGTCATAAAGTTTCGGAAAAAAGTGGCTGTGACATACGGACGGACAGACAGACAGACATAACGAATCTATAAGGGTTCCGTTTTTTGCCATTTGGCAACGGAACCGTGAAAAGAAGAATTACTTTAAGAAACATTGAACAAAATAACGGTGAACGTCTTTACACTAAAATTTTAAACAAAGAAGAACCGTAAGACAATTAATCGCGTTTTTAAATAATCTCACAACACATAAATAAACCTTAAACACCTAGTACGATGTAATCACAAGAAAACTTTATTCTGTAAAACTATTCAAATTTTCCCCGAAGAAGGTAATCCACTGGCTCGCTCAAGATCTCAAGTGAAAATCTCGGTGGAAAGTGTGGTTTATACATTTTTTCAATTATTTCAATAAATATTTATACCATTACAATTATTTTTAAGTGATACAATTGGTGAAAAAGATAGCTTTCATTTGACATATTGAATTCTTGTTTTGGACAACTGTATTATGAACTGTAAATGAATTAACTTCTTTTATTTCTTCAGAAAAAAATGATTTTTGATATTAATGCCTTATTGTCTGGGACCAGAAATATCAAAGTTCTATAAATAAACTAGTTTATCAGACCTTTAAGGGCTCCAGCTTCTTGTAATGAATGCCACAGGTATTCGTATTTCACCCTTAGACGGTGGGGGTCAATTCGACATCGAACACGAGTTTCCATCTTCCTACGATCCTGACTCCGAGCATGAAAATATACCATCTATTGAGGCTACAGCTTGCCATCAATCAGGCTGAAGTCATATTAACGTGCCCTTTTTTTTTTTTTTTTTTTTTTTTTTTTTTTTTTTTTTATCGTGCGGAAATCCCTTCGGATACCCCCCCGCGTGCCAGCGGGGGCGGTTATGTCGGGCTTGAACCGACTAAAACCGCACGCCGTCTCGGGTCTACAGACGCCGGGGTGTAAGGTTGCCCATAGAGCATATCCCTCGCACCCCGACTGACCCTGGGCCATCTCCGGTTTCGAGATGGCCCCCTCGGGTTTGGGAACCACGGTGTCCCCGTCTTGCCCCGGTTTGGGGGAGGGGCGCTAGTCGCCCCACCGTCCCGGCCTGCTTCTGCTGGGGTGACAGGTGGCCTCACCCGCCACCCCCAGGCCTGCGCTCATGGAGGACGGAGGTCGTTAAGCGACCTCCGGCGCCTGAGTTGCCTGCGACGCGCGGCGAGCAAGTTGCGGGCTCGGCGAACCGGGAGAGTTCTAAGTCTCTCCCGGGCGCGCCCCGACTATGCGGCGGAGGTAGAGAGGCACTTCGTGATACACGAGCGCCTCCCTAATGCAACTCCAGGGCAAGGTGTTGAACGCGTTGGCGATGTCCAGGGACACCGCCAACATCACCTCACCCCGGGCTACTGCATCCTCCGCCAGAGCCCTCACGCGCATGATGGCATCCACGGTGGAGCGCCTCTGGCGGAAGCCATATTGGCCATCCGCCAGGTCCGGCCCCACTCTTGAGAGGTGCTCGACGAGGCGCTTCGCAATTACTCTTTCAAAGAGCTTGCACACCTCGTCGAGCAACACTATGGGCCGGTAAGCGGACGGCGAGTCCGCCGGGCGCCCCTCCTTTCGGATGAGGACCAGTTTCCCCGTCTTCCACAATTTCGGAAACTGGCCCCGCTCCAAACATGCGCTGAGAAGCCCTCTCAGTCGGGGCTCGAGAGCGTCGTCGACTAGAGCTAGGACCCACGCTCGGCCTGGAATGCCGTCGGGTCCCGGGGCGGTGTGTTTGGCTCTTAGCCTTCTCACCGCCAGCTCTAGTTCTACCCAAGTGACCTCGGGCACGTCGTCGTCTTCCACGTCGGGCGCCATGCGCAACCGAGGCGGAGTCATCTGCGGTGGAACATGTTCCACCGCCCGCGCTGGGAACAGGGAGCCAACAACTCCTCCGAGCAGATCCGGCTGGAGACACCGGGTTAACGGCGGGGCCTTGGGGCGCAGCTTGCCCCTCACCATCCGGTAGGGCCGCCCCCAAGGGTCCCGCTCCAGCGTCTCCAGCAGCTCGCGGAAGGCGTCCCGTTTGGAACGCCTTATCTCCGCTCGGAGGGCTCGTCTGGCCTCCCTGTATCCCTCGTACAACTCCGCCTCTCGGGCCTCCGCATCTGCGGGGCGGCGACGCCTCCTACGGAATCGGGCCCACCGGCGGTGCGTGATCACGCAGCCCCGTCTGAGCTGCGCGATCTCCGACGACCACCAGTAGACCTGACCCCTCGGATTATAGGGCGGAGCCCTAGGCATCGCCGCGTCACAGACACGGGTCATGGCCTCCCGGAACCACTCCGCCTCATCGTCTATGCAGACAGGCCTGTCCGGCGCAGGGGCCCAGGCCTGTACGATGGCGGCTTCCAGGAGGAGCTCCCGATCAAGTCGCTTAAGCGCCCAACGTGGCTCGGGTGGAGCCGGTGCAGCCGGCGCGTCGCTCACAGGGGGGGACACGTCAAACCGAATGTATCGGTGATCCGAACTTGTGTCCTCCCCCAAAACGACGCGCCAGCGCTGAACACGTCGCGCCAACGAGGGGCTCGCGAACGATAGGTCCACGATGGAGCTACCCCTCGAGGTCACGAACGTGTCCACGGCTCCCCGATTTAGGAGGACTAGGCCGAGTCGTGCGGCCCAGTCCACCAGTGCCCTGCCTCTATGCCCCGTCGCGCCCCTTTCGTGTCGGGAACCCCAGGCATACGACCAGGCGTTGAAGTCCCCGAGCACAAGGACCGGACGGGGCTGGCAGGCATTGACGACGACGGCCAGCTGACGGAGCCACTGCTCATATGCAGCTTGGTCTCGGTTCGGCGTGATATAAGCGGCCACGACCGCTATATCCCCAACCGCCGCCGCCACGCAGCCGGGTCCCCTTGCAACGACGGCAAGAGGGGGGCTGCCGGCGGCAGGGTTGTGCACCAGTGCCGCCGACCCATCCAGCGCGGTTTCCCAGGCAGGCCCGAGGAACCGGTGGGTGTATGGGTCGGCGACAGCGGCGACATTTATGGCCCACTGTGCCATGCTCTGGCGCAGAAGATCCTGAGCATGGGCACCGTGGCCAACGTTCACCTGCAGGATGCGGAGTTGAGGATCCATTATGGAACCCCCATCTCCGCATCCCGCTGTGAACTGGAGGCGGAAGGCCGGCCTCCCGGCTTCGGCTCCCCTCCGGCGCAGGCCTTGCTGCCAACCCTGTGGTCGGCCGGCTTGCCTCCCGCTGCACACCTAAAGCAGTGCAGCGGGGCATCGCAAGTGCCGGCCTTGTGACCGGGTTGGCCACAGCGGAAGCAACGGTCACCCGCCGTCACTTCCGCCGTGCAGTGCACCCCCACATGGCCCACCGACAGGCACCTGAAGCACCTGGCCGGTCGGGCCTGCAGGAGCCGTGCCTGCGCCCTCAGGAAGCCTCCCACCAGGAGGCTCCGCCCGTCTGCGACCTTTTGGGCCGCCGCGATAGGGCAGCCGACAACTGCTGCCCCCTGTCCACCGCGGCCGAAGCGTATAGCTCCGGCCTTTACTGTGTCCGGGGAGCAGTCCCCGGCCTCCGCCACGGCGAGCCTGAGCTCTTCTGCAGTGACGGAGTCGTCCAGGCCCGTAATGCGCACTTCTGCGCATTTAATGGGCCTGGACACCCGGACGTCGGCTGCGTCCAGCGACTCCCTCAGCCGAGCCGCTAGGGCGTCGGCCTTGGGGCCACTGGCGGCGCCAGGGACCTCAAGAAGCCGGGCTCCCGTCCGTGTGCTCTTGCACCGGACACCCGGGATCTCGAGGGCCTTGAGGTCTACGTTGGCCTTAACTTTGGCCAACACCTCGGCATACCACATGCCCCTACCCGCTGCCTCCGCCGTCAGGGTGACGACGACGGCCGTGGTACGAGGGGCACGGAGCTTCCCCGGCGCTGTCTTCGCGGCGGCCGCGGCCTTCCTGGCCTTCTTGGCGGCCTTCTTGGCGGCCTTCCGCCTCTTCTTGTTGGCTCCAGCCACCTCCCAGCCCCCTTCCAATGGGGTGGAGGTGGCCGGAACCACGGCTGGGGCTGGGGCTGGGGCCAGAGCTGGGGACGTCTTCCCCTTGCCCTTCCCCTTGCCTTTGCCCTTCCCCTTACCCTGAGCGGGAGGGGGCTGAGGAGCCGGGACCGGCAGAGTCGCACCCGCACCCGCGGCCGGGCGGGTAGGGCCCCTTTGGGCTACAGCCGCGTAGCCGGCCGCTGGTGGCGCCAGAGGCGGACGGCGGATGGAGTCCATTAGGGCCTCCATCCGACACATCATCCTCTCCTCCAGCGCCTCCATATAGGGGAGCCAGGACTCCGCCGGCGGTGCCCGCGGCTGCGCCGGCCGCACCGACGGTGCCGGCTGCTGGACCGGTTGCACCGGCCGCGCCGACAGCGCTGGCTGCGCTGACCGACTCGCGGACGAGCGAGTCACGCGTGTCTGCTCCGCCAGCTGCGCCCTTTGCGCCGTTTGGGCCGAGCTCGCCATCCCCTTCTTGAGCTCCTCGACGGCTGCAGCTAGTCGAGCCGTCTCTCGACGGGACTCGGCCAGCTGCGCCGCCAGGCCCTCATTCTCGGAGGCGATGTCGAGCACAATGCTCAACATCGCCTCCTGCTCAGGGTTTGGGGACCCCTGGAATGACGCGGTCACCTTCTGGAGTCTCTCCAAAAGAGACCGCGTCCTCCCGCTCGGTTCCGTCACCGCCGAGGTGGAAGGCCTCGGTGGCGATTTTTCCGCGGCCCTCCCAGTGGCCGAGGGGGCCCGGCTTGGTTGCCCACCCCTCAGCCCTCCTCGCGCCCGGCGGACTGCAGCCACCTTAGGCGCCCACATGGTCGTCTCGTCGCTGGAGGAGGCCGTCCCGGTGAGGGTGTAATCCTCATCCGACACGCCCTCCCCTGGTCGCTGGTTCCTTGGGCGCCGTTTGCGCTTCTGCGCCTTGACGCCCAGTCCTAACGGGCTGCTCGCCCTACTCCTTTCACTCGCGGTGTCGAATCTCTCCGACACCGCCGAGGTGTTTGGCGTCACCTCTACGCCCGCCTGCTGCGCGACCTCCGCGCAGACTCCGTCATTTTGTCTGTCCTTTTTCGTGCCTAAGTCGTTTTGTTTTTGATCGGTCCGGTTTTTTCCATTTATGTTAGGGTTTATATCCATATCATATCCCACGAGTATGGGGGAAAGGTGGTCCATCCAGGCGGAGCCCCCTGCACCTGGATAAGCCTATATACTATGGAGGTCGGCTGGTATCCATAGGTTTTTACGACTTCGCTGTCGGGTGTTATAGACTTTTCCTTGTCGTGGGCCGGCCAATAAAGGCAAGCCCTCCGGTCAGCAAGTTCACGGCGTACCCTTCTGGAGCCACCAGTCAGGTCGTTGCTGATCCCCTGCCGATTACGGAACGCGAGAGGATGGCTAGTCCTCTCTCACCGGCGGCGGCACAAGTGCCCGTCGGCCCCTGCGTTAGCAGTGGGCCAACCCGCCCCTGGATCCCCCAGGACCCTATGGTGGCCTCAGCCACAAACACCATCGCTCATCCTGTCTCCTCTGAAAGCAGAGGAGTACGGAGAGCGATGTGTTCCCGCCACGTTGGATATTAGCCGACGATCAATGCCAACCCCATGAAGGGGAAGCCATTGACCGCCGCCCAGGGTGTACCGGCCGCTCCGATTCCGTTCCCCCCGGAATGCAGCGGGATCGGAATCGGAACGACACGCGAGGAGGTTACCCAACATACACCCCATATTAACGTGCCCTACATAAAAAAAAACCTTCCCTCTTTTAAGTCGGTTAAAAGTCTTATCGTCTTAAAGTTTAGACATTGTTACATTTTCATATTTCAAAATGTTTAATTTATCCTTTAGCACGTTTTCCAGGCTACTTGATATTCAGTGAACGTAGCCAAAAAGGTTTGCAACACCTACTTAATATAGGTGATTTAATTTAAATACGTTTATTTTTGCAGTAAAGGAAATTGTATGTTATCCACGTTTAAAATGTAACCTCATGACATTTTCATGTTTATTTTAATCCCTTTCACTAAGTTATGTTAGCAAAAATTTCTTTAGATATCGATGTTCGGTGCCCCACCAAGGGTTGTATGAGACCCGAACAAGATCTTCTGACCACCGGCTGATTAACTGATGAGGCTCTGCTGCAGGCTTTCCTCTCGGGGTTAGGTGATCAGACGGCAGTCGTTCCCATAAAAGATAACATAAACCAAATTAAAAGGAGGCGGAAGAGTAAATTCGGATGCAACCGGGAGATAATGATGATATGACCCACATACAAGTACCCGTGTGTTAACCTGATGAACTGGTGATTCCTTCGTTGATACGGTCATGAAATTAAAAGCGTCGGTAGCTTAGTGGTTAAGGAGTCGACCTTGCGATCGAGAGGTCTCGGGTTCGAATCCTGGCCATTGCACTACCGGCGTGAACCCACTCCTAACACAAGCAATTTAGCTTAGCTGGAGGGGTTAGGGGGAATATTAGTAATTTCGGTTACTAATATTCCTTTAAAAAAAAAAATAAGAGTGAGTGGTAACGCCATCTGTATTAATATGAAGTAACTAACATGTCATATTGTCAATCAGTTCCTACCTAATCCTTTCCGTCATAATTTTATTCGTGCACCGAAATATAGAGTCGTTGCACCCGCTGCGCCGCTCGGAGCGACGCCAATATAAAAACTATTGAACTCGCTAATCATCCGTTGCGGTGTAAGCAGTACATTTTTTCGTTCCCCGCTATTAATGGGTATGGGGACGTCGTTCTCTCATGCCTTACGACTACCGCTTTAAATGTGGTGTGCTATGTAACCGCCCCGAGTGCTCTAGTCAGAACTTTAAAACTACATCGTGTGGTGTTGGTGGTGACGTGATACTGGGCTGATTGACGCCCGTCGCCCTGAGGTCTTCAGATAGGTGTACGAACTCCCCTTGTGCCCTACAGCTGGTGAGATGCTATGACTCCATAAAAATTGAAGTAATTAACCATACCGCGCTACCAGTGAGTAAAATAGTATGACTATTTTCGTCTCACTCTTATCCAACTATAACCACTAACACGTATAATTGATAAGTACTTTTTAAAAGTAACACTTCAGAATATTTTTACAGATACCAACATACAAATCAATCCGCACAAGACGGATTTAATAATGCCGATGTTACGTGCACAGATAATACATTTACATTCTGATGTTGGCACTCGATGTCTGCTTCCGATGGGTTTACGCAGAATTCACTACTTAGGTGGTCTGACTTTGTGCTAATAATACATTGCACTAGGGACGGGAACATATTCGATTAGGAATTGAACATTATTGATTGATTCCAGAATTGGCATAGTAATCAAAAAATGAAAAACATAGCTACCCTCATCAATTATGCTATTGCAGTTCACTGTATGAGATAGGCCTCTACCCGGTCCTCCGCTTTACGCAGTCATTCTATCTCAGCAGCCTTTTTCAGGTCGCCAATTGCCATATTAACGTGACAAAGTAGTAACGTTAAGTCCAAATTTGACTACCGTAAGGACGCTGATTGATATTATTGTTACCCAGTTTCGGGACTGACAAATCTGTCAATCCAAATTTAGTCCACCAATTAGGTATATATCAAAACAGGGGTGCGACTGGTTGGATCACCTCCAAGTTTGGTGCACCCTGGGCAACGTGGGCGATGACGCATCATTGATTGCTCCTCTGGAGTAGCTGGCGTCAACGTCAACGGCCAAGAGTCTGACCAACCGGCCACTTTCAGGGCCAGCTGACCCCATTGCACGAGGGGGTCGGGGTATGGCGGGCCTGCAAGGCCCGCGGGGGGCGTGGTCGCTCCAGGTACCCCTCTGCTCTTATCAGAGGGGACACTGCGAATGGCCCAGGGTCAGTCGGAGTGCGAGGGATATGCTCTATGGGTAACCTTACACCCCGGCGTCTGTAGACCCGAGACGGCGTGCGGTTTTAGTCGGTTCAAGCCTGATATAACCGCCCCCGCTGGCCGGCGGGGGGTATCCGAAGGGATATCCGCACAAAAAAAAGGTATATATCAAAACAGTGTGTGTGTAGTTAAGTATATACACCAAAATAAACTATACAAATTAACAATACACAATATACAATACAATTTCATAATAAGAATAAACGAAATTTCTAATCTTAAATTTCTATGTACGCACGTAAGAAGTTATACTTAACAAGATAAAAATCTCTCTAAAATTTATATCATTCGCGTTAGCCTACGTTTGTAGAAATAATAATCTAAACAATAATTTTAGTTTATGATGTAAATAAATAATACATACCGTCAAACTAACCTCAAATTTTACAAATGTACCTACTCAAAGTAAAATGTTGACTAGCTAACTTTATGGTGTCGGTTTTCTAGCTATCTTCATGGTGTCGGTTTTTGGTGGCGGTGTGCGCGCGCATTGTAAAAAGTTAATTTCATCATTTTTCCCTAACTCGCCAAAAGAATTATAATTTGAAAAATGGTGCCTACGTGCTTATCTCACATGGCCAAGTTCATAAAAATAAGACATTTTTTCATTGAATATCGTAAAATTCAATCTAAACCCACTAGAAATGATACACAATTTTAACTCATTTATCCATTGCCTAATTTTCAGTTCTCTATCATCGTCAAGTCCCTGTTTGTACGCGAATCGATGTTCCCTTTGTTAGTGTTCGGCATTTTTTGAGGGCGACTGTACAAATCTTCGTCCACAGAAGGGACAAATCAAGTATGTGAAACCGATAAACATCCTAGCAGTGTGCAATAGTGCATTCGTAAGGTGAACACTCAGCCGGATAAACAGAGGGCGGGGTAATCGACCGATGTGCATCGTTGTCTACGACAAGGTGGCAATGGATCAGAAAAATATAGGATACAGTAGTACCTACGCATCTTCGATTAGAAGACTCGGTAAAGCCAGTAGGACTTGCAGAGATGAGATTTTTTAGGGTAGAAATTGTGGTAAAATTGTATTTTATTTACACTTTGGGCAAATGTGTAGTATTAAATTTTTTTTCGTGTGTAAATTCCCCCGGATACCAAACGCCAGCCAGCGGTGGTGGTTATGTCGGATTCAAACCGACTAAAACCGCACGCCATCTCGGGTCTTCAGACGCAAGGGTGTAAGATGATGTCCCATAAGGCATTTCAATGGCACGCCGGTGTGTGTAAACCTGTAAAATGTGTGGTAACTTTTCTTTTTTTTTTCGTGCGGAAATCCCTTCGGCTACCCCCCGCCGGTCAGCGGGGGCGGTTATGTCGAGCTTGAACCGACTAAAACCGCACGCCGTCTCTGGTCTACAGACGCCGGGGTGTAAGGTTACCCATAGGGCATATCCCTCGCACCCCGACTGACCCTGGGCCATCTATTCTGAAAACTATATTTTCTTTAACAAGTTACGAGTTCTTATATTCAGGGCTATGATTTTGTGTATTATGTGCAACTCAACATCATCTTAGTGTGTATCCTGTCGCATCCGCGGCTTCCACCTCGGACCTCGGGGTCTGCTTACTCCTTCCCCTCCAGATTTGGCTTATACGTGTTTTTTATGGGAGCGACTGCCGTCTGATATCGCAACCTCGAAAGGAAAGCCTGCGCCAGAACCTCGTTCGTCAATCATCAGGTGTACCGGATTGGAGATTAAGTTTGATTTGGTCCCAAGAATCTTGGTGGGGTCGCTTGAACATTGAACAGATGCCCTGACCTACACGAATGAACCTATCACTAGGATAGCCTATGTGCTATTCCAGATTATAATCTATCTCCGTGCGAAATTTCATCCAGATCCATTAAGCCGTTTTGGCGTTATTGAGGAACAAACATAAATAATAACAATAATATAGTAAGATTTACTTGGAATATATTATGTAAATATGCAAAAATGGCGGTCTTATCTTTAATGCAATTCCTTACAGGTGACTTTATTGCGATCGATAATAATTCTATTGGCGGGTGGAGTCACAAGTAAGCAAAAGTAAGCATACAAAATGCTTAATTTTTTTTTTGAATTAGTATTATACATGTCGTCAGTACACACAACGTTTCCACTCTGTATATATAATTACTCATCCTGACCGACTGTTTCTTCAACGCCGAGCCTAAATCACTGCGGCAACAAACTGAAAGTATCAGTAATTTATAACTTTTATGTTGTAAGCATTGACTTTAATGATTTCTAGAAAGTTTACCCCTAAAGGGTATAAAATACAATTTTCCCATTTTAACACTTAGTGGGTAAAATACAAATTATTTTTGTGCGTAACCGGGACGGGAAACTAGTCCTTAAAATATGGTCACAATATTATCCATCGCCATTGATGCGCCAGAGCACGCACACATTGTATGGTAATTGCCGCGCATGCGTCGTTAGTGCGGAAGGGTCGATTGTTTTCGTATTTCAACGAAGCGACACTCGGATATTAGCCGCGGTTTAGTCCAACGTGCTAGTATTTATGTTCGCTGATCGATGGGTTGCTTTAATAATGTCATCAGCAATGTATATTACACAGGGAATACTTATTTCTATCATGCGTATAATTCGATTGTCGTGGGTGGTACTGAAAGATTTGAGATTTATTGATTTTTGATGCATGGGCTTGAGGGCGCAGTGGTAGCGAGAGTGGATGTTGTGTACGGGTTCGATTCCCGGGTTGGGTGTTTTTTGGGTTTTCTGTTAGAAAAGTCTCAGCAGCTGTGCCAAGTTGATGGTAATAAGGTCGGTTCTGTGAGACATCGATTAAAACCACGTGGGCTTAAAATAATGTAATTTATTTTTTAGTACATATTTAAGTATTACGCAGAATTCAATCTTTGTATGGTTTTTAATACGTGCCTGTTTAATGGCAAGTATTGTGTATATCTGTAATAGGTTTGCATTTAAGAATTGTGAGACGGATGCTTGTCAGAAGACGTAGTTATTTAAGTATACTGTTGATGAACCAATATAAATAATAAATAAAAATTGTAGGACAAAGTATACGACGCCACCTAGACCCCAACTAAGCAGAGTTTGTTATATGGGTTCTAGAATGTGGATAAACATACTTAAATACTTTTTATTACAAATAAATACATATTATACATAGAAACACCCAGACCAATGCAAATATAGATATTTGCACTGAGCGGGAATCGAACCCGCGACCTCTGACTTAGCAGTCGAATGTACTACCGCTACGCCACAGAGGTTGTCCTGATTTTTATCCATTTTTATCCTAGATAAATAAATTAAAGAGGTTACATTAGAGTTTAAAAAATATGAGTGATAAATAATGAATGTAAACCTTTTTTATTTATTTCATTTTATTTTGAAGCATGGAAGACTTACCGCTAATTACACAGGTTTAAATAATAAGTTTAACATAGCTCAGCCAATTATAAGTCCTCACTTATAGAATTTTTACTCTATTAATGTAGCAAACTAGCACACAAATAAAATGGAATCTAATACTATTATAGAATAATTGTTAATTACCTGGGTCTTTACATTGAAAATATTTAAAAACACTCAGGTTTATGATATACGAACGATTCTGAATATAAACATTTTTTTTAAATTCTTGTCTATTTGTCTGTTTATCTGTTTTTCGCAATGGACGCAAAAACTACTAAATAGATTTTTATGCGGTTTTTAGGGTTCCGTTGCCAAATGGCAAAAAACGAAAAACGAAAATTTTTGAGTTTCAGTTCTAAGTATGGGGACCCCCAAAATTTGTTTTTTTTTCTATTTTTGTATGAAAATCTTAATGCGGTTCACAGAATACATCTACTTACCAAGTTTCAACAGCATACTTCTTATAGTTTCGGAAAAAAGTGGCTGTGGCATACGGACGGACAGACACACAGATATGACGAATCTATAAGGGTTTCGTTTTTTGCCATTTGGCAAAGGAACCCTTAAAACCCGTGGGCTTGAATGAAAGGTTTGATGACAGTAGAGGAAGCCTATGAAGTGTGTAAGGTCAGAGGCTATCCCAGAGGGTGAAAGTACGAGTATGTATGCATCTCATTATTATATTGAAGCGTCAGTAGCTTAGTGGTTAAGGAGTCGACCTTACAATCGAGAGGTCCCGGGTTCGAATCCTGGCCATAACACTACCGACGTGAACCTACACCTAACACAAGCAATTTAGCTTAGCTGGAGGGGTTAGGGGGAATATTAGTAATTTCGGTTACTAATATTCTTTAAAAAAAAAAGAAAAATAAATCTAAGTATGTAAATAAATCCATCGTAAACCCTGGGGTTCCTTTCGAGGGCTCACCCGGGGTGCCCGGCAATGGATACTTGGGCAGGATACCGTGCGGTTTTAGTCGGTTCATGCACGACATAACCGCCCCCGCTGGCCGGCGGGGGTATCCGAATGGATTTCCGCACGTAAAAAAAAGTATGTAAATAAAAAAATTAAAATAGTTGGATTACAGATTTCAACTTACTATTTCGAGAGTCTTATTTCCTAGAAAGAAATTATGACCATAAATAAACCAGCTTATACAAACATACTATTTTGTAAATAATTACCAGTTATTAATTTTACTGATAAACAATTCTGCAACATAGTACCCATTCGTTGTGAGATAAATAAAAACTATAAATTGAATTTTATCTACATAACCTTCCTATACCCGCTCATTGGTCTGTCAGACCGACTATATACGTTTGTCTTACTTTTATTGTAATGGAAAACATTGAGGTTTTAGGCTTCCTGGCTTCGTTTAACTTTTAATCAGTGCTTCGTGAAAAATGTGTTTTTTTTTTTCTAAATTTTATTATCTGTTGACAAGAAATACAGAATCAGTTTCCACTTCCGCTTCAGCACTCGCACCTATATCCAGCATAAAACGTATGACCTATATGCCAGCATATATTTCTAAATCTATAGTCTATAATCTAAATCTACTATAATCTATCTATATATTAAATTTCTTCTAAATCCGTTCAGCCGTTTTGGCGTGAAACAGTAACAAGTATCCATCCATATGTCTATCCATTCAACAATTCATACATCCATTCATTCTCACAAACTTTCAGGTAGATAGTAGAAATTATCCAAATACGTCAGTAAAGACTGAAGACAGAAATTTAAAACCTCCAGCTGGTGGCACACTGAGTGGGCTTCGACGATCATCTTCATCACTAGTACTTGAGGCCTCACAGACCGTTCACGGGTATAATGTGTTACACAATATGACGCGGGAGGGTTAAACCCCGAGTTTCCAATCGGAATATAATAAATAGACTTCTAGTTTCACTGCAAAACTTAAAAGGCGCCGGTTGAATACTAATAGTTAACAATAAAATAACTATAATTAATTGCGTGGGGCATAATACATTTAGTATACGTTATACCAAACTTACCTATGTAGAAACAGATGTTTAATTTTTTCACTGGCATTTTTTACGTTTTCAATAGTAAAGGTCATCAGCATTAAACTTCAACCCGTGACAGTTCTAATACGTAGGTACGTAGACGAGAATTCCTGGATCCTGGTAGCTAAGTTGGCAAAGTATTCACCCTACTACAGGACTGATATGGGATTAAATCTCGTCCTGGATGTCGACGTTTTCCGATTCAAATTGACAGTAAAATGTAGTGTACTACCAAATCTCAATAAAATTTTATTCATTTTTCTTGATTAGATATTATTAGCCATCATCATTGATCCCGATTGAATCCCAGGCTTTCACCTCGCAGCAGGTCTACTTTTAAATTCATGATTGGCTTGTTTTGGCTATCATGAGAGCGTTGCCGCCTGATCTCCCGACCCCAAGACGAAAGCCTGCGCCAGATGAGGTTGACTTGAGTCCCTAAGATATTACTAGGATCCCATACACCTGTATATAGGATATAGTGACTGCTAAGATTATATTGCAAATCAAATTATGTGAATGTGTACTAACATAAACAGCGAAATTTCTGATCCAAAAGGGCTGCATAAACCTTAAGCATGATTTACATCTATTTAGCAAGATAAATCTCCTGTTGTGTATGTTCCGGCTCCGCAATCGTGTTCTAAAACTCTTTGTTGACAAATGGAACAGGCTCCTTTGTGACACTGGATACGTTTACATACAACCATTTGTATAGGCTTAGCATGACTTTATCACCTATAATCTTAATCAGCTTAGTGTGGTTTAGGAGCAAGTTGGCTATCAAAATGATGATATGTTTCTTAATGTATCTGGTACTTACTAACTAAAAGTAAATAATGAAAATTTAGACAAATTTTAGGAAAGGTTAATCATTTAGCATTAAATTAAAGTTATAAATAATGGAGAAAGAGTTTTGGAAGCTGCAAATTTTATCCGTTGTACCATCAGCTAAACATCTTCTGTTTAGCAGATGGTACAACGGATAAAATTTAAAATTTAAATTACGCGAAGAGACCACGTATAATCGAAAATAAGAGCCTCTACTGATTCAATTGTAATTTAAACTATGTATAACGCAAAGGAAAGAAGAGCCGTTGCTATTGCCACTTTTTTGTTATCCGGGCTTTGTAGACCAGCACCAATAAGTATAGTTATGGGAAAAATCTTGATAATATACTCTTGTTGCGCAGTATGCATTTTTAGGTCTCTTTGATGGTAAGCGCGGGCGCGACGGCGGAGCCGGAGCCGGAGGCGCGCCAATCAACCAATCACAGATTATATTATTTATATACTAATTATGGGCTTCATCAGTCCTTTCATTGGTTTTTTGGTGGCCCACAAAGTGCACGAGCGCGAACTTTTGACGATTGCAGACGATTGCCGATAACTATACCAGGCCTGTTTATTACTTACGTCATTTATATATCGTAAGCTAAATATAAAGAAGCAACATAAATCTTAATATGGCCGCACTTCTATAAAATATGATTATTAATTTTTGCGACCAACTTTCACATATTGAGAGAGTCATTTCATTGGCCAAACTTAATTAATTTATTAGATATTTATTTATGTTACACTTAATTAGATGTTATTTGTTATCATTGCAATAAATAAATACGAAATGTATTCCCATTAATTATCGTAACTTCTACAAATTGATTATGTATGGTTTATAATTTCGGATTCGGCCGGCTTGTAAACTTTAATAGCTATAGAAGAAGCTATTGAACTGTGTAAGGACTGGTGGGTTGCTTACTTTACCTATCCCAGAAAGGGCAAGGCGAAATCTGGCCCAAGGATTGTTGTCCTAACAGATGGCCTTTGAAGCGTGTTTCTTTACACCTCTGCCTACCCCTTCAAGGATACAGAGGCTACTTGACTTAACTCTTAGGCTCGTATTCTAGAACTATACTCAGTGTTGAGTTACTATTTTTAAGTACAGATTGTATTCTAAAACTAAACTTGAGTGGAGCTTTTGTGAACGTAAATCACCTGAGCATTAATAAAATCTCCACTCAAGTTTAGTTCTAGAATGCAGGGAATGAATCCTCGTGACCAAATGTGCTGAAAGCAACTGAAATGTGTGCAAATAATTAAAAATTATGAAAATAATTAAACAATAAATCTTCACAACGTTAGTCCTGGTTGCATCCACAGCTTGCATTTTAGAGCTCAGGGCCCGCTTCTTAATATTGATTTGACTTATTTGGCTTTTGCGGAAGCGACTGCCGTTTAAAATCTTCTAATGCCAAAAGGAAAGCCTGCGCCATAGCTGCTGTCCGTCAATTAGCAGGTGTACCGGCATGCAGGTTAGATTGCTTTAAGCCCCAAAGAATTGAGAAGATTGAATGAGGGACCCATACACCTATCCTTATCGTATTTCTCTATATTGTCCTAAAATCTACATCTACACTTCTACATCTTCACTAATGTTATAAAGAGGAAAGATTTGGATTTTCGGATTTTTGTATGTAACGAATAAACTTAAAAACTATTAGACCGATTTCAAAAATTCTTTTACCGTTAGAAAGCTTTATTATTTTCTATTTTTTTTAAGAATGATGAGTGACGATGTGGTCTACATTATAACTGAGTAATACATTTATTACTAGAAAATATTGTTTCGTGCGCGGGGTACAAATTAAATGCCGTTTACACAACAAAGAGGTTTATTCGCTCACCACAAACTAGACAACTAAATAACTAGCACACACAGTACTCTTCAATAGTTCCAGTCGCTCAGCAGTTCACAGTAGTCCACAGTAGTTGCTTAAGTCGCAGGTATAACTCTCTTGAATCGCGTCGGTAAAATGTGTTCTCTTTCTCTTCCGAAAATTAACTGACTCGTGTCTAGAAGATACTTCTAGAAGATTCGGTTCAGTAGTTTTCGAGATATCGATGATCGTTGTAACAATATTATAGATCCTTAGAAATCCATACTAATCCCAACCCAAGGTGTAAAAAATTAGTAATAAAATGTCTTTCATCGCATCCGCTGCGGAAAGTATTAATGATAGAACAAAAAATGTTCTATGTTCTATAATATTATAGAACATATCAATAACTACAAAAAAGTTGACGAGACCATATGTCCAACTATTTTAGTTATATCACCATAACTTCTTTCCTTTTTCTAAATGTGAAAGTTTGTAAAGATGTTTGTATGTTTTTTACTCAATCACGCTCTAACGGCTGAACAAATCTGGTTAAAATTTGGTACAGGGATGGATTATAGTCTGGAATAACACATAGGCTTTTTATATTGGTATAGGTTTCCATGGGCTACGGGAACAGGATCAATATTCCACGCGGGCGAAGCCGCGGCCCTCAGTTATGTATAATATTCGCGTAAACTTTCAGCAATATTATGACACCTCTATATACATTTTTACTTCACTATAATTTCTAATTCATTAAGGAGCACCTGATTAATTTGCATCAATTTATGATCAAATGTTTAAGCTTCTAATTAAGCAGCTTGTTTGACAACCAGCAGATTAGTTTTGAATATTAATGAGATACATAGTGTTATATACCGGTTCCGTATAATGCGGGTTAAATTAAATAAAAGTCCTTTTCTATACTATTATAAAATTGTAAATTAGTCGTGTCTGTACGTTGGAGATAGTTAAAGAAAATACTTGGGTTATGTTAAACGAACGATTCTGAACACAAAAAAAAGTTTTTTTGGAGTCATTTTGTTTTTGTTCGCGATGGATGCAAAACTACTGAACGGATTTTGATGCGATCTTTTATTAGAAAGGTCTCGGTCAGACTTAAATCTGCCGTATGTTTGATTGCAATTAGTTGAGTAGAACCAAAGATATGACCAAAAAATGATTACCAACCACCGTACGGGCGGAGCCGTAGCCCTGTTAAAATTCTATCTTAACGCCTTTCAGATGACCCTCCCAGACCAGAGTAATCTGGTAAGCCCCACCTTACCAGATTACTCTGGTCTGGGAGGGTCATCTGAAAGGCCACAGAAAAACAATGTTATACTTGTGGTGAGGCAATAGGGACGGCTAGACACATATTAGTAGGATGTAGGGTGCTTCTCGATAGAGGCCATTACTCACGCCGCCACGATAAGGTGCTTATCATCATACGTGAAGCAATGAGTCTGGCAGTAGCTAGAGCCCAAAAAGGATTGACTACTACCAGACGTCATATCAACTTTGTGTCTGAAGGTTCATCCATAACATCCAGGAACAAACCTTATTCATTCTTAGATACTGCCCCAGATTGGACTCTCCTAAAACATGTGGTTCTTGTGGAACTTACTGTACCGTGGGAAACAAATATACCGAAGGACCACACAATAAAGAAAAATAAATACTATGATCTCACAAACGAATTAATCAAAAACGGTTACGTGGTTAATTTGTATACAGTGGAAATGGGAGCGAGAGTTTTAATACAAATACGCTACTATAAAGTCTATATAAAAGCTGTCACAAACTTAGGTCTCTGAATTTATGTATTTTTTTTATTTTACCCGATATTTTTTTTTGGTTTCAAATATATATTTTGTCGATACCAAGTCATCTCACGAAATTCAGAGAACTAATTTTGTGACACCTTATATATATATAGGATAGGATTCCTATCAATACTTACACTCATACTAAAAACAATATGGTTGAGAACTAGAATTGGTTACTTTTTGGGCAAAATCGGATCAAATAAGTTTTCGAAAAAAAAAGGTTTCTCTACAACTTATTTACTATGAAATTTTGAGAACATTTACAAATGATTTTTTGATGTGTTATGATTATGGATTATATTTATTAAAAAAAAAAACAGTTTTGGACAACTATCTTCAATTACGTGTACATTTTTACAATTATAATAGTTACTTCACTTTTTTTTTAATTTCCCGATAAATAATTTTGTCAATCCAACAATATTTTTTTCCTGACTACCCTCCACAATAATTACGTCACTCTCCGACAAAATCAGCGTTGAGAAGAATTTTCGTATTCACAAGACCTCACCTATGACTTTCTACCGTAGAAGTGATTCGATAACTTTCCACTCAACAAATTTCCAATAAAATTGTAGTCATTGGTGAATATAATTATTTATTGTCCATAAAGTGCCGAGCCCAATATGCCAAGGCTGTCACAGACTCATGATGTACTTTCTAATGTGGGTAGAACTAACGTGGTTATAAATTGTAATGGAATTAGTTACAAGAAGTATTTTGTCTGTGACTGTACTTATACATTTTGATGTAGTACCCTACAATTAGGTACTTAATTAATTTTGGTTTTGAGCGACTTCAAAAAAAGGAGGATATAAGCCGAATATTTTTTCTTTATGCGTCTTTAGCACTAATTCTTTAACACGTTGTCTGAACACGAAGAAATCAAATCTATCTATCCAGCGATCCAAAGCTAGCACGTTGAACCCCGGGTTCATTCTTCTGCTCCTTCTGATTGCTTTATTTTAGCTTATACGTAAGCGACTGCCCCCTCCTCACCCACCAACCTCTAGAGGAAAGTCATAGGGTTTTCTTTTTATATTACTCAGGTGGCAGACAAGCACACAGCCCACCTGATGGGAAGCGGTTACCGTGGCCTATGGACGTGTGTAACACCAGGGGCTTGCAACTGACGTTGACTTAGGCAGGGCCTCAAATATGTGCTCCATACACCCTTATATTATAATTATAATAATTATAAAAAACCGCGGTAGCCTAGTGGTATGGGCAATGGACTGCTGAGACGAGGTCTCGGGTTCGATCCCAGGTTTTACCATGGCACACACCAATGACTTTTCGATGCTTTTCGAAGTTATGTGTGTATTTATCGCAGGTTTATAAGTGCCCGGTTAATGGCAATAGGCTCGCCACCTATTACATTGGGACCTAAACATAAACTAGCGGTGCAACTGTGGTGTGGTGGTGTAACTGTGGGTGCTAGCACCTCTGCCTACCCCTTCGGGGATATAGGCGTGAGTTTATGTATGTATGTAATCGCACGCGCAGAGGTCGGTTATCGTTTTTTAGTCATATCTTCGGTTCTGCTTAACCAATTACAATAAAAAATACGGAAGATTTTAAGTCTGAACAAGACCTTTCTAACGAAAGGACCGCAGAAAAATCAGTTAAATGGTTTTTGCGTCCATCGCGAAAAAACAGATTAGAATTTAAAAAAAAAGATTTTGTTTTCAGAATATTCATTTAACATAACACAAGTTTTTTAGGGATTTTCTTTAGAAAAGCCCTATTGCTATCGAGTTGTCGTCGACGTCGTCGTTGCCAATTTTCTGTCACGGTTTTGGGTATGAAGGAGATGAGCTATCGAGTTGCTGTTTTCGGTAATAGATTCGTGCTGGGGTGAACCATTGCAAGATAAAGAAAAAAAAAAAAAAAAACCCTTGTATTCGGCTGAGCTCGTCTCAGGAATTCAACTTGTTTTTATATCTCCAATGTACAGACAACTAATTTACAATTTATTAGTAGTATAGAAAAGGACCCGGGCTATTCCGCTTTTATATCTAGTATATGTGAAAACAAATAACCAATGAGTGCAAGAACATTTTTCTCTAAGGATGATTCAGAACGCAAGTTGAAGGTCGTCACATTATTTTCTTCTGTAATTAGATACAATGGCCTCTTGTTTAACTTGCAATATCGGCACAGATGCGTAGTAGGCGCTTTTTTGTTTTTTTTTTTCACTGCCAAGCTGGACAAGGACTCCCTGCGTTTGTTTAAAACCTTTTTGAAAAGTTCTTTATAGCTGTGGTAGTAGAGTACATAATATGGAAATGTGTGCCATTTTGGTTCTTTTTTTCTATGTTGTGAGCGGATGCTTTGGTCACACAGTTGAAAAGTGAATTTAAAAAAATATGGACATAAAAACATTTGATATTATCCGTGTCATATATTAACGAAAACAGTTTTTATTTATACCTAAAGCGGATTTCAACATTAATAGGGACCGCGATCTAGTAGAATTAATATAATTTTTCACGTTTTACTTCATGAAATTAAATCAATATTTTTTTTTTCATAACATAACATAACTTCACGCCTGTATCCCCGAAGGGGTAGGCAAAGGTGTATTACACACCCAAGATTCGCCAGTTATTTTTAGGTCCCAATGTAATAGGGGGCGAGCCTATTGCTATCTACCGGGCACATTACTAAGCGAGCGAAAATAAACTTTTTTAATACACACACATAGTTTTTTTCATAGTTACATAATCATCGTTTTTTGGTCATATCTCCGGTTCTACTTAACCAACCAACATACGGAAGATTTGAAGTCTGATTAAGACCTTTCTAATAGAAAAAACCGCATCATAATCCGTTCAGCAGTTTTAGGTCTATCATGAATAAACAGACAATCACACAAGAATTCTAGACACAAAAGTATTTTTTTGTCTAGATTTGTTTATTTAACATAACCCAAGGATTTTTTTTATTAAATATCTCCAATGTACAGACACAGCTAACTCATAACAAAAAAGTAAAAAGAATTGGGTTGAAAATATGTGATTTAATATACCTCTACCCATGCCCGCCCACCTGATGGTAAGTCAGAGATATCACGAGTACGTGGCTAACCCTAATGAAATCTTATTTTACCTTTTGTATAGTTTATACTATATCAGTAAACAATACTTCTTTAGTACTTTAACTCTTTCAATACACTCAAGCACTAGGCAGACTTCAATTACGTAATAATAACAAATATATGGACAGTTGAGAACAAACAAGCAAGCAGCATCGAATGTTCAAAGAAAATAGAACTCAAAAGACATCATAAACACTTGACCTTTAAGTGATTTTCTTGTCAACTACCCTTGGCGCTTATACTCTTTCAATCGTCGATATCATAATAATAATAATAATATATCTCTTTATTGTATGTACACAAGAACAAGATTACAGAAACATAAAGTTGGTATACATAGTTATGCGGCATATACAATTGCAATATATATATATATATATATGTGGGATGATATTTATATATAATATATAAATATCATCCCACACTAATTAATCATACCCTACTCTATATATTTCCATATCCTGCACCCCACAGCCTATCAGATTTCCACAAGGGCACTTTTTATAAAAACGTATCATCAACAGGAGTATTCTGTGCAAAGTAATTACATTTACATATCTCCTGTCTCCCCTTTTGTGTGTGAACTAAAACGAGACGGGCACAGTGTTTAATGGAGTGACCACTCGTTTGGACAGAATAAGGAAGTTAATCGGAACCATAAGTTTTTTATTCGCTCGCAGTAATACTAGCCACTGTTACACGTAATATAAATCATTAATGACTAATGGATTGAATTCATAAGCTTTAGGCGAATTTACGACATCAAAATTAAGTAGTACTTACTTACGTGTACCCACCCCAATGTGCGTCCATCCGCATCCAGTCTATCCCAGCTATGTTTCTTTTTTCAACAGTAGACCTCAATAGGCTGGGGTGACGCCGCGTTACGCCTCCCCTCCCCTCTCTTTCCGGGGGGAGACGGGGACACCGTTGTTCCCAAACCCGAGTGGGCCATCTGGGTCAGCCAGGATGCGAGGAAAATGCCTTATGGGGCCACCTGAAGACCTATCTTAAGACCCGAGATGACATGCGGTTTTAGTCAGTCCGAATCCGATGTAGCCACCCGCTGGCCGGTGGGGGGGGGGAGGGGGTTCAGGAGGGATTTCCGCACGAAAAAAAAGTAGAACTCAATAGCCTAATTTACATTAATTAATTGATGTTATACTTGCGACTATTGTGTTCCTGAAGGGGTAAGCAGGATTGTTTTATTAAGCGTAGCGAGCCGAAGGCGAGCGAAGCGTCTTTGGTTTCAAAGTTGCATTTCAAACAAATGATACTCCTCCGAGACTGTTTGACCGATCTCGACCAAATTTGCCACGGCGATCAAGTAGATATTACTGAGTGTCGTAAGGGGTCGAATGTCCAGATCGGTCTTACCATCGAGGAATAATCACCGAAAAACCAAATGACGTTGACCTATTGTTGGATAGGCAAATCTCGCTACGCTTAAGTTTGGGTTGATTGCCAAGCTGGCAACCGTCCTAGTACACATGCTAGTTAAAGTTTTTAATCCTTCAATAGATAGCGATCCTATTTGACTTTTGAACTTGACTTTCTTACAGATTTCGTTGTGCTACTGAAAGTTACTTAACAAAATGATGGCCTACCTGGTAGTTGAACCCAAAACTATTGCACACAAGTTGCACTTGCTACCAACGTTACACCATGGCACTTTTTTTTTTACATGCGGAAATCCCTTCGGATACCCCCCGCCAGCCAGCGGGGATGGTTATGTCGTGTCTCGACTAAAACCGCACGGTGTCCTCCCCAAGTGTCCGTTGCCGGGCACCCCGGGTAAGCCCTCGAAAGGATAAACACCATGGCACCTTAGATTTATTTTCAAAAATGTCAAAATGTCAGTTTTAATTAACGTACATTTTAACGATCAAGGTAGTAAATTAAATGGTAAAAAAAGTTTAGTTATTACAAGTCAGTATAATCAGAATAATAGTTGTTATCGATTTATTTCCTTTTCTATTACTAGAACTACATATCTTTTACGTATTATATAAGAATCTATATTCGTTACTTTTCATGCGATTTTGATAAAACTTTGTAAACTTATTGCTTGCGCTTGCGTAAACCTTATCTACAGGCATAGATAAATGATTGAACCTGGTGGAGTTTGGGTTATGATTTTTTATATTGTTGAATTGAATTGTATTATTTATTCATGGACCAATATCGTATGTTAGTTTTAAATAACACTAGGTATTAAAAAATGCTAAATCGCTAACGCCGAAGCATTATACCATCCACCCATATGAGTCAAGTTTGGTTTACTTTCGCGCACGCGCCGCCTATGTCAATTTCCTGCTGAAATTTGATAGGCCATGTTTCAACTTCCGTCCATTGATCGTGTTAATACATTTCATTTAAAAGGTCAGTTAACCAACAGATGAAATTAAATTAATTAGAAATACAAAAACAAAATTCAATAATTTTAGTAATATTATAAATGCGAAACTTTAGATGAATGGATAATATTTATTAATATTTATTTTTTCATTGCCACATTGCCAGTGGTCCCACTCTAGATAAGCCTGTTCTGTGGGTGCCAGTAATGATACTAGTTTACATTCTTAGTTAAAATTGTTCAGTTAACGAAGTCAATGATAACAAATGTAATAAAATTGGTTACTCTACTACGATGTTCGTTACTCACTTACGCATTCACGCTAGAACGACTTAACGGATCAGGATGAAATTTCACACAGAGATAGATTATAGCTTGAAGTCTGGCGTACGGAACCCTACCAATATTTTCGGGGTCCAAATCAATTTCACTTGGTAACCAACGGACGAAGCTCTTGCGCAGGTTTTCCTTTTGGGGCGGGAATTAAGAAGAATACGCCAAAGAAAAACGGTTAGGAGTAGCTTTGAACGCAACTGTAACTTACAGCCCTTACTTCAAACGGAAGTAGGAACAGGGCTGTGAGTTACAGCCTCTTAACAACTCAATTGGAGTACGGCTTTCAGTCTAACTAGGAAATGGTCGATATTTTTGTATATTCCTATTTTTCCGTTCGGAAATCCCTCGGATATCTCCCCCCCCCCCCTGCCGGCAAGCGGGGGAGGTTATGTCGGGCTTGAACTGATTAAAACCGCACGCCGTCTCGGGTCTTCAGAAACCGGGGTGTAAGGGCCCAAAAGGTATTTCCCTCGTTACCTAACTGACCCGAGACCTTCGGTTTCGAGATGGCCCCTTCGGGTTTGGGAAACACGGTGTCCCCGTCTTGCCCCGCCACCGGCCGCTACTTCTGCTAGGGTGACAGGCGGCTCCACTTGTCACCCTCAGGCTTGCGCTCATGGAGGACGGAGGTCGTTGAGCGACCTCTAACGTGGCCTGCACGCATCGCGGGCTCTGCAGATCGGGAGACATCTGAGTGTCTCCCACTTCGAGGACCGCCTCAGTGCCTCCAACACCGGGCACTCCACCAGCGTGGGCAGCCCTAAGTCCTCGCTTGCTAATGCAAGCGAGGACTCAGGGCTGCCCCTGTCACTGTGATCAGTGATGGCACTCCGACGTTGGCTCCTTCCTGATCTGAAACAGGTGGTCCCCGGAAATGTGTACCGGAGATGTCACAGAGATGTGTCTCAGCCGGCACAAGAGGCTCCCGTGTCACCTCTCAAGCCAGTCCTCCACAACCCACTGGCAGAATGGTCACCTATCCTTAGATTGACCTGACCAATATTGATTAACCTTGCAATGTGCTAAACTACTCGGTTATTACTTAGCCACGTTACACATATTATTTATAAGATACATACATACATATACTCACGCCTTTTTCCCTCCGGGGTAGGCAGAGACAACAGCCCGCCATCTGCTTCTGTCCTTACATACTTCACGAGCTTCCTTCACTATCATTAAACCTTTCATGCAAACCGCCGGTTTCGAATGCTTTTGACCTGATCTTTTTTTAGTATCTCATAATTTGATCAGTGTATGTTCTGCGAGGTCGACCCCGGCTTGCCTGCCCACTTACATCTGCCTTATATACTTGGTGTGTCATTCGCTCAGTAGGTACTCATTCGTTCCAAGTGCCCAAACCACCTTAGCATACACTTTTTATAAGATAAAGATAAAATATTCTTTATTGTACACCATAAAAGTAGTTCTATATATAAATAATATTCGACTTAAGTTTAATGCACAATGGGCGGCCTTATCGCTAACAGCGATCTCTTCCAGGCAACCTTTGAATGTATAGAAACCAAAAGAGATGATAATGGCAGTGATGATGAACAGTAAAAAGAAGAAAAAATGATAAATATGTTAGATAAATAAACAAACATATTAGACAAACATATATATATTTATATCTGTACATAAAAATGGATACATAAACGAAATTTAATCTTCTTTCAGTACAGGTACATTAACATACAGTGTTGCCAGTAAAATTCTTATATTTAGGAATTTTCGTGCGTAGGATTTGGAATGTCTAGAGAATGCCTTTCGTCCTTTGTTTCCTTTGTAGGTAGTTCTTGGCAATTGTTACAAGTAGTTTGAGTAGTTATTATGTTCCCTTGACGAGTCTGGGATAGCTTTAGGTGTAGTAAATACTACCGATTAACATTTTGTCGGTAGGAGTGGCCCATCACACTCTCGACGACTGTGATTATGGTATGAATAATTGCTTTCATTACATTTTCTAATACTTATTCGAATGCGGCGAAGTCAAAAACAGGTGTACGTCTCTGTTAGCTTCCTCATAACCACTAAACAGCAGCAAAATTATTGCGCGAGTGTCAGGATGGAATTTTGGCGTCAAAATGTACCTGAGTCTGTACTTGTATGTTTTTAACCGCAGACGCAAAAACAACGGGGTGTTATAACCTGTGTGTGTGTCTATCTGTGGCATCGTAGCTCCGGAATGGATGAACCAATTTTGGTTTTGTTTTTTTTTTGTTTGAATGGTGAATTAGTCGGTAGTGTTCTCAGCTATACTTATTTGTTAAATACTTGTAGTATGAGAACTGATAAAGAATGCAAGTTATTGCCCTGTACTTGCACGAGAACGTTGTGTGATCGATTTAAAAGGGAAAAAGGGCAGGTCAAAAGCACTTCGAATCGGCTGGCATGATAGGTTTAATGATAAAGCAGCAAAATCAAAGCAGATGGCAGACTGTTGTGCTAAGATTTGTATGTTTGTAAATAATCGTGTACCAAGTTCATACTTCAAGCATCGGTAGCTTAGCTGCTAAGGAGTCGGTCTTTCGATCGAGAGGTCCCAGGTTCGAATTCTAGCCATTACACTACCGATGTGAATCCACTCGTAATTTAGCCTAATGGAAGAGGTTGGAGGTAATACTAGTAATTTCGGTTACTAGTACTATTTTAAAAACGGCTTATTTGAAACCAAAATATTGCGAATTCGAATCATTATGAAAACGTACTTCACTTAACATTAGTGTGATAAAATGAGTACGCGTCACAACATTCAACTGTCATTACGAAGTTGTTTCTAACAACCAGTGAAACTAGGCCGCTCATTCTTAACTATCTTTTAACTTTTTCATACTACACAATAATTCAGAGGCAGTTAAGAGGTCATCTTGTATTGGATAACACTTCGTCAGTTTCGTCATGCATCGTGTTACCTCATAATTGTTTATGAGGTGTCACGGAGCGATAAGTTTGAATTTGAGTTTCGAACGCAATTTGAAAATAATGACGGCTGTGAAATTATCATAATAAAAAATAATAACCGACAACTACTGAAGAAGAAATAGGGTGGACGTGACAAAGCCCATCCGAGCATTAAATTCAAAGTTACCATGATTGGTGCGAGGGAATTATCTTACAAACCAGTGATTTAGGCTCTCGCCTCTTTGTAGGAGAACAAATTTGCGTGAGTAATGTGACATGTAGATACGAAGCCCAAGAATTAGGTTGTGCAGAATTTTAAAAAATCTAAAAAGAAAATCAAAGACGTATCTTACTAAAAATATGGTGAGGATAATTTCTACCATTACAAATTTTGCGGCTATTTGAATTCTTACCTTTTTTACGGGAATAACCAGTACGAGTTTTAAGGACGTGAACCTAACTTCTCAGAATATTGCTTATGCACTCTAATATACCATTTTACCTTGCCCTATCAGTATATTTCTAAGTATTTTATCTTCAAATCTCAAAGTCCCTGGTTGCTGTAATGGGCTCACCTTTTATTTTTATGAGACAAAAAATTTAACTGACAAAATGTGGGTATATCACGCCTGTACGTAGGTACCACGTTGGGGATATACAGACAGGAGCATGTAGGTTTGTACTGTACTTGACGTTCGACGCACCAACCTAAGCGCCGAGTACTGCATTATGATTCTATGTATTTTCAATTTTTTTTTTTTTTATTGGTAATAGGCTCGTGTTTGACCACTATCTCACCTGTTGGTAAGTGATATCACTTACCAATTATGTTTTTATAAAAATATTTTGGCCATATGACTTAGAACTGCCAAGTCCACCCTACATACTTTCGAGTATTTATGACTACCACAGAGTCTTATTGAAAAAGAATATTGTATTGTTGTCTGTGACAAATTGTAGTAGACGCGCCATAAAATTAAACTCTACAATACATGCTGCTGCGTTCGACATTGTCCCCATTTAAGGTCACTGTAATAATGATTTAGTATACGTGTTTCAATTAAATTAACCACAGGCCCAAACAACATCTATTGGTATGATAGTTTTACTAGTGAGTGTAATGTCTGTGCTTGCGACTGTTTGTGAATTCAGAAATAATATCCAACTGATGTCAATAGGTTCACTCCTTATTACATGGGGTTGAAATAAAAAAAAACACACTTGATTTGCTGCTGATATAGGAAGGCCATATTGTAATTAATGATCGTTTAGATTGATCTTAATTTACTCAAAGAAACCGTACATTATATACAGTACATTTTTTTTTTCGTGCGGAAATCCCTTCGGATACCGCCCCCGCTGGAGAGCGGGGGATCTTCAGCGGGGGCGGTTATGTCGGGCTTGCACCGACTAAAACCGCACGCCGTCTCGGGTCTTAAGACGCCGGGGTGTAAGGTTACCCATAGAGCACCCCGACTGACCCTGGGCCAGCTCCGGTTTCGAGATGGCCCCCTTACTTGCTCTTCACTGTGCCATCTGCTAATCAGAGGGACACGTGGAAAGCTTCCGAACAGCCCTCAACAGGGCCGTCCTCGCCTCGGTCGGAGTTTTAGTAGAGTACATTTGTAACGATTTCTCGTAGCATGTATGTCATCCGTAAGCTGCGTTTTGTGAAAGCTCCTAATAGAACCATTTATTAGGGTTCCGTTGCCAAATGGCAAAAAACGGAACCCTTATAGATTCGTCATGTCTGTCTGTCGTCCGTATGTCACAGCCACTTTTTTCCGAAACTATAAGAACTATGGTGTTGAAACTTGGTACGTAGATGTATTTTGTGACCCGCATTAAGATTTTCATACAAAACTAGAAAAGAAACAATAAATTTTGGGGGCTCCCCATACTTAGAACTGAAACTCAAAAATTTTCATTTCATCAAATCCATACGTGTATCTATGGATAGGTCTTCAAAAATGATATTGAGGTTTCTAATATCATTTTATTCTAAACTGATTAGTTTACGCGAGAGACACCTCCAAAGTGGTAAAATGTGTCCCCCCCCCCTGTAACTTCTAAAATAAGAGACTGATAAAACTGAAAAAAATATGTAATGTACATTACCATGTAAACTTCCACCGAAAATTGTTTTGAACGAGGTCTAGTAAGTAGTTTTTTTTAATACGTCATAAATCGTAAACCGCATTTTCCCTTCATTCAATCAACTCAAATATAAAAATTTTACTTGCTGCTACGGAACCCTTCATGGGCGAGTCCGACTCGCACTTGGTCGGTTTTTTCCTAACTACAAAATGGTCATCATACCTTTTTTTTTTTTTTTTTTTTTTTTCGTGCGGAAATCCCCTCGGATACCCCCCCGCCGGCCAGCGGGGGCGGTTATGTCGGGCTCGAACCGACTAAAACCCCGCAGCCTTTTTTTTTTAACGTGTAGAAATCCCTTCGGTTACCCCCCCGCCGGCCAGCGGGGTGGTTATGTCGTGTCTCGACTAAAACCGCACGGTGTCCTCCCCAAGTGTTCGTTGCCGGACCCGGGTGTTTCGGTAAGTATCTGTGGCGCATCCACCGGGAGACAACGCCGCAGTGCCAGCACTGCGAGGATCCTGGCGAAGACACGGCGCTCCACACCTCCGCAGCCCTTATCAGCGATATCGAAGCTCTTTTTGTCAGACCAGGTTTTTGGACTTTTAGGGCTCCAAATACCAGAGACGTTCGTATCGCAATCGTGACCGACAGTTTAATGTGCTCCCAAAGTTCAATTAATGTATAATGTATAATTAGATTCCAATCTTCACTTTGTCTGTCCTCGCATCTCCTAATCCTTTTACGTTACGTATAACCAAAATAGTGACAAACTAACGAAGGAAATATTCTAAACAAGGACGATGTATGTCAATAAACAGCTCAAAGCAATGGACGCTGTTGAGTGATACATCCCGGAATCGAATGTTGATCTGTTTGTTGAAACCAATGTCACTGAACCGTTTGGAAAGTTTTCACAGCATTTTCGGTCTATAATAAACTGAACTACGCCCACTAAGATCTTCCAATTAACGGACGAGATCCTGGCGCAGGTTTCTCTCCAAAGTAACATCAGGAGAAGAAAGCGTAGACTTCGGTCTGAAAAGTGTAGGCTTGGGATTTTACCGGAATAACTGCTGGGTCTTCTTCATCGTGTCGATGGCAATTTTTTTTTGCTATATTTTTTGCTTTAGATGTGCCCAGCCCACTACTTGGCGACATTGACCGCCACCTCACTTGCTCCGTTCAGGTCTTCGATTGTGCAGGTGTTGGGGCATAGTGGGCACGACAGTAGGTGGTGCACTGATTGTAGGGGTGCACCACAGTCACAGCCACCACATCCAGGTAGCCTCATTTTACCCGGTTTGCCGCTGCAGCAGCCGACCTGGGACCTTAATCTAACTGCTGCTTATCTATCTTAACTGCTGGGTTGACGATGATGATGAAGTTGAACGCATAAACTTTGGTCTGCTATCCGACAGGTGAACAAAGTTCGCCGAAGTTCCAGGTTTGCCCGTTCTTGGGGCCCAGGTAATAACTCTCAGGTTTTAGTCAGTTGATTCCAATATACTCTGTTAGCCTCGTGGAAATTTTTATCTAGGGGAAAGTAAGGCATATAGGACATGAGACGACCACAATTTTTTAAAATATTTAGGACACGTCAATTTGACTTCACCTCGCCTGATAGTAAGCTGAAGGTAAAATCTCAGGATAGAGGCTCACCATTACATACACGTACCATGTTAACAATAGTGGCACTCAGCTTGACGGCCTCATCAAATGAGGATGTTCGTCGCAGTACCGCGTGACACCCACCGGTCCCACTAGTACTGCGACCACAATCCCCCTGCCTGGCTATGCACTTGCACACAATCAAACCGAAATTGGATTACTATGGAGGGTTTTTCGCAGTCGTGCACAGTGGAGGTACCACTGTGCACGATTGCGAACTTACACCCTTACACCCTTGCGAAATTACCACCCGGCCGAATTTTGTGACAAATTTGTGTCATCAAATTTCTACCACCATGCAGTAAATCTAATTCAGAAAGTCCCGTTCCGTCATGTAAATACACACTGTATAACTATATCCAATATAATTTCATGCATCAGAGCTGTATTTCAACTAACTTCTTTAACTTAAAAATAAGTTGCAAAATCGTTTACTTCTGCAAATAAGAAACTTCTCAATAACACCTTTGTACTAACATCTAAAATTCACTTCAAACTTCGTTGTTCGCAACAATAACACTCCTATTTGTGTCTCGTCGCCAAAGGGTGGACACCCACATGACGCTTATTTGAGCACAGTGGACAAACAACTCGGCAATCAACTTAAATAACTTACAAAAGAACTGCTGAAACGTACTCGAGTTGGCGTTTTGGTGTTCGGTGCAAGATAAGAATATGAGAACGAACTTATATTATCATTTTTTAAATTCATCGTCGACGATGATGTCATTCCCGTGGCTCATGATGCACTTCGAGAAGGTTTTCTAAGTCAACTGGGAACTTTTCAAGGTCTTTATGGTAATTTTTGGATGGAGAATAATCCATGCTTTAGTAACCTTATGTGATACGCATCAGTAATAAATAGCAAGCCAATAATGATGAAATCATTGAAAGAAAGTAACAATACTTTTCAATAATGTTATATACTGACTCTGGTGTTATTTATTTTTCTTTTTGTAAATCTTTTTTGTTTTAATATTACATTGAAATATAGGATATAACATATGACTATAGGATATTTGATTAATAATACACCTATACAACATAGCAATATAGCGGTTAACAGGCAGAAACTTCCGAGTAAGTAAAATGGTAATGGGTACTTTTGTGTAACGTACACGTATTTCCATCTTTGTCCTCGATATTATTCTAAATCCGCTGCCAGCTTATCACTATCACCAAATAACATTAACATCGGAGTCAACGGGTAAATGGGTTCAGTTTTGTAAAGCGATTCACGCGTATTATACTTGTAATGCTGAGCCATAATGTGAATTTGATCCATACACATGCGAAGTTTAAACGCAGATAACCTTTATGTATACAAGGAACCAAAAAATACATGAGGTGGCAACATTGTACGATGGACGTTCTTTTAGATCTTTGTTGTGTTCAGATGATAATTTAATAAGTTTTTTTTTGACGTCAGTACGTTTTTATATTCGCTTCCTTAGTGAAGGCAATATACCGACATTGTTTTTTTTTTCTCTGGAAACTGGAAGGAAATTGGAACCATTAGCTCTTTTTCTGCTATAATGGAGTTGTTTTTTTCGAAACAAAGAAGTAATTCATACATAAAACTGACTCATCCCAGCCACATAGATTGATGACTTAATAAGGTAGCTGGGATAGTCTGGACACAGAAGGCGGAGGACCGGTAGTTATGGCAAACATTGGGAGAGTCTTTTTCCAGTAGTGGATGGCAATTGGGTGATTGCTCGGATTATCTAACCTCATTATCTTTGTCCTTGCTTTCAACGACACTGGGTGTGGTCAAAGATGCTTTGCAAATGGAGCAACTTTTGCAACAACTAGCTGTTCCATATGCTAGCTATATAGCATATATAGCTATACTAGCTGTACATATATCTCAATGGAACTACACACACGTAGCAATTCGATTTGCGAGTTTCGGTGATCGAAAATCGTTTTTAGTTGGTGCAATTGATGACTAAATAAGAATCTAATTGCCGCAATTTGCAACTGTTGAATTTGTACTGGTTGATGGTGATTAATTTGATAGCATTTAAAATGAGAACAAGTGCCATAAAATTGCGGCAACCGTAAACAGGACCATATGGTTATAGTGACTAGTAATTTTATGCAACAGAACGTTTATAGTTTTCTTAAGTTGCTCGCTCTGCAAATCGCCTAAGTGATTTAAATATATCATCATACACTTCTCGATGTTTTATTCTTTAACGGCCATTACTTAATTTTTCGTCTATTATTCGTTTGATCATCTGCCGACGTGGGAACAAAATTGTAGTGCATTATGATTTAAACTTTCATATTGTTTTGCTTTTACTTTCATTTATACAATAATTTCATACTTTCGATATTTTTCCTCAAATTCAATTAATTTAGCTAAAGGTGATAATTTAAACATCGTAAGAACATCTTCATGTTAATGAAAGTTTGAGTCATTTTACATAGTCCGATTACTGGTTACATCTTATACTAAGAACCACCTTTTAAGTCTTGATCATATTGAGCATCGAGAATGGTGGTCTTAGTTCTTGAAATTTCGGCTTTTGGTCACGGCATGTGGAGGAGTGAAGTCATATTGACGTCATTATGATTCCAGCGTTCTTCCTGGTTGCATCCAAGTCATTCACCTCTGCCTCTGCCTCACCTCAAGACGAGGTCTGCTCAGTACTTCTCCTCCTTTTGATTTGGTTTTTTGGAAGCGATTGCCTATCAACACACAAAATGCCCAATAGAGAAGCATAGCCTAAAAAAAAAATTGGTGTCGAATTTTACTTTAACACTAGACTCAAATAAAATATTCAATTTTTCTAGCCTTCCAATTTTACACATGAACCAATTGAACATACCTCGCTCCTCGTTCTTAAATATTCTCAAACAGGTGAAAACAAGCTGTCGAAATAAAACCAGCATGACAATAAATTCGCACCGCGGACCAAATAATTACGTTAGAAAGTTCAGTATTAACGCTTTTCTGTGTAAAATTGTGAATAGATTTAACTAACAATGGGCCATTTATGTAACTTAACTTACAATAGAAATCGCATTATGTAAATATGGCCAATTGTCTTCAACTCCTCGTTTGTAATCACCAGAGGAAGTAGACGAAATCCATTTTAACAGTATTTGTATTTATTAGAATCCCACGTTCTTAGGTGTAGTATTGTGATGGAATTACATTCGAAAAGGCGAATAGAAAATTAGAAATTAAAGTAGTTGCCAATGGTATTCAGAAGATGCCTCCGCTCTTGTGGCACATTTCTTGCATGTTCTTGTAAAGATGTATTAATATATAATAATAAATCATTTATTTCAAGTTACTACCAAGACTCATTGAAATACATTAAATTAAATTACAGTCACATTATAATATTTGTCGTAGTCCTATTATTTATCCAAGAGATTATTAATTTCAAAACATGAATGTTATTAATAGAAACAAAAATTAGAATTATTATAAATTATTAGATTAAAGATATACATGTCAATAATAAGAATAAAATAAAATCATAATTTAAGTTACACATAAATATACAATTAATTAAAATTTTAATCAATAAATAATCATAAATATAAATATCAATTGACGATGCCTGATGTCGATACAGGTCACATATTACTTTGACCTGAAGTGCATAAATATTTTGGAGAACTCAGCGTATCATCATGAAGCTGTACTGTTTTGAACCACTGCGTCTCATACCGGTTTGTAGTAGCCATGTGTAGATCGAACAGGGTCTATCTCAAACCGCTATAGAGCCTCCCACCAAGGGTGATGTTTGCAATGGTAAGACCCGTCATGGAAGAATGGGTCCGGCGGCTAAGCGCCTATATAATGAGCCTAAAAAATAAAGGTGTTCTCTGTGACAAAAAGGTTTCCTCTGATGAGAGTGTACTCATTTTAAGAAGAGTATGGCACATAAATGGTTGCTTTAATGTGATGTGAGCCTCTCATAGTCATCGCAGTTTTCCTTTTACTTTCCCATCTACAGGTGGAAATCCATAAGTGATGATATGTATTCATTGACCACTGGAATAGATAATAACAAAGAATTTATAATAAAAAAAAGCAGCCAAGCGCGAGTCGGACTCGCCCATGAAGGGTTCCGTAGCAGCAAGTAACATAATAATGTTTTTTTTTAAAAATTTTTGTATTTGAGTTGAATGAAAGGTAAATTGCGGTTTACGATTTATGACGTAAAAAAAACTACTTAATAGATCTCGCTCAAACCAATTTTCGGTGGACGTTTACATGGTTATGTACATCATATTTTTTTTAGTATTATCACTCTCTTATTTTAAAAGTTACAGGGGATACACACACACACACACACACACATTTTACCACTTTGGAAGCGTCTGACGCGCAAACTATTCAGTTTAGAAAAAAATGATATTAGAAACCTCAATATCATTTTTGAAGACCTATCAATAGATACTTCATACTTACGATTATGATGACCCCCTAAATTCTTTAGTTTTCTTTTTTTATGAGAAAATCTAAATGCGGTTCACAGAATACATCTACTTATCAAAGTTTCAAGAGCACAGTTCTTATAGTTTCGGAAAAAATGGCTGTGACATACGGACGGACAGACAGACAGACATGACGAATCTATAAGGGTTCCGTTTTTTGCCATTTGTCAACGGAACCCTAAATAACCCTGCGATAACTCACCCGTCACACGAGCAGCTTACCGTGCACAAAATAATTTCAATCATCAATCAATCAAGCATCAATGCAAATTTTATTATAATGTATCAATGACAAAGTAGAACTTAGATGAATGCGGAAAATACGGAAAACTTTGCACTGCACTGTTTTGGGGAACCGTTGAGGTGAATCTCCCTACTGTGGTTTTCCCAAGCGACTACAATATGGGGTTCTTCAAGAAGGGCATTAGAAGGTATTTACAGGATCAGCAGCACAAGTGTGACGCCCCTGGTGTTGCATACGTCCATAGGCCGTGGTAACCGCTTTCCATCAGTAGGGCCGTGTCCTTGTCTGCCACATAAGTGGTATAAAAAAACTAGTTAACTCTAAACAAATCGTGGGGACAGACAAACCAAGACAATGGTGCGTGGTGAGTTCGTATCTTCATATATTTTTAAATCTGTGGGGGGACAAACAACCTGAGGGAGTGAGGGCAAGTGATGAGTTTGTATGTTTTACAATAGATTTCCGCTATGAAACGTCAAAATGAATATGTTAAAATAAAATAGCCTTAAAACCACAACCCTCAACACGTACCTTTTTTTTTTTTTTTTCGTGCGGACATCCCTTCGGATACCCCCCCGCCGGCCAGCGAGGGCGGTTATTTCGGGCTTGAACCAACTAAAACCGCACGCCGTCTCGGGTCTTCAGACGCCGGGGTGTAAGGTTGCCCATAGAGCATGTCCCTCGCACCCCGACTGACCCTGGGCCATCACCGGCCTCAACACGTACCTAATACCATACGATATGGTTGTATTAATAATATTTTGCCTCTATGCACTAAAGACTTTATGCCACCAGAGCGTGTATTCCGGCTACCATACCAATTATATACTTCCGTGCAAAATAATTGGTTGTTACGAGGCTATTATAATGTATATCTTCACGCCGGTTATTACAGGGGCTTGCGGCATTCTTTAATAATAGAAACAAGAATAAAAAAAGATCGTAATAGTACGGATAGTGCGAGAGATGTGGTGCAGTTTTATTATACGTATATGTAATGTTTTATTGGTAGTCTGGTTTCTGGACGGAGGTAAGGCAGTGTACTGAATGATAGCGTTAAGCGAAGACCGGTGTGGTTGAGCTTTAAAGAGTTTGGTAACCAAAATCTCGAGGTAGTTCGACGCAGTGTTTAATGGTATTTATCAGACTGAGCTTCACTGGGGAAGGGTGGGCCCTACCAAGTTCTTTGGACCATCATGATTTTCAGAGACCACGCCAATCGCACCTGTTAGCCGATTGAGGTACGAGGCTCTTGCGCAGGATTTCTTCTCGGGGTTAATAGTTCAGAGTACAGTTGCTCCCATGTAAACCCAAGATAAAGCCAAATCAAGTGAAAGGGTAGGAGAGGAAAAGGGTGGAACTCACGCTGTGATATACTACAACTACTATTTACAACAGCTGGTACATATTGTATAAATGAGTCCAGGGCATTTGGAAACTTATTGTGAAAATTTTCCAAAACGCCCATTATAGAATAGGCCACTAATACGTGGAAATGCTCTTCGAATATTACCAAAATGAAAACAACATTATAATAAAACATGATAGCTAAATTCTGGTTGCCATTGCTCTCCCGCTGATGCTGCTGTTGAAGACACGGCTTTACGAATGGATATAAATTACAATCAGATTCTGAATACTGGCATCTTGGCACTTGCAGCGGCAAAGTGGACGTTCTACCACATATATAACACTAGCTTCGAACCAAATGGCTTTTTTGTGTGTGGAAGCTCACTCCATCTGTGCTAACGATAAGATGGGTGTGTCGGAATCGAACTTACTAAAACCATACGGTGTCCTCCCCATAAGTCCATTACCAGGCACCCCGGGTGTGCCCTCGAAAGGATAACCCCAAAGTTTCCGAAAGACTTTGCCTACGGGGTCGGGTTTGGTCCCGTTTCGTTGAGTTGGCAGGCGTGTTTAGACACACACGACACGTCTCCGTCTTAGCCTGCTTCTGTAAGGACGGCGAGTCGGCCGACTGCCGTCCTCAGGCCCCGATCATAGAGGTTGGTGGTCCTGGGCGTATACAAACCTGCGCGCCCTCACCGCAGGCTGACTTTATTAAATATACATATTATTCTAGGACATTATTACACGGTGCTATTGAGACCCAGGCTAAACATAGCTTGTAAAAAGTCTCTAGAATTCGGATGGGCTTCAGTTTTTTTTAATATTCGTATTTTGTGTTATGAGTTTTGTGTGTACTAGTTTCAACCAAAAATGTATAAAAACAAAATTTTAGATACATTATCAAATATGAAAGAGGGAATAACTACACAACATCACAATTGCCTCATAATTTCCTCTTATCATTTAATTCACTGTGACGAAAACCTGCTCCCGCGCATCCTCATTTCGAGATGACGCTGTCGCATTTATCTGTATGTTACCAAATAAAGATAACGATATTTAGATTGTCGTCTCTGTTTTGTTTCTTGTGTGTAAAGGAGATACACGCGACATGTTGCTGGTTATATCAATGACTATTTAAAGCTGTGTCGTCATTTGTTTTCATAAATTTTATTAATATTAAGCACGGGAAAAATTAGTAAAACATAAAAAAAGAATAAAAAAATCATTTTTACTGCACAATAAAAAAAACCAGTTCACCATTATGCCGGGCACAAGTACCTACCTGGCGTTGGTTTTCAACGGACTCCTAGAGGACATCCGGTTCATATAATATTATATACAACAAAAAAAAACACAAATTTAAATATCCTGTCATCCGATGGCAGCGCCACCCTCCTATTTTCTTTCCTTCTAAATGGGTTAAAAATTAAACAGACGGGTTTTCTCCTTAGTTAGGTTAGTGGTCAGATAATCTAAGCAACAGAATTTTTTCTCCTTATTGACTGTGTGAGCGTTCGACTACAAGTCAAAGGTTTCCTTTGTTTGACTTCTTCTTTTTACAAATATTTGTATGCACGAGTACAGTATGTTTATATTATTCTCGGTGTTTACATGTAAAATTTGTATGCGGTAAAAATGTATGTAGAGCTGAACCACATTCCGGAGGTCATATTCTTTTCTTTTTTTTTTTAAAGAATATTAGTAACCGAAATTACTAATATTCCTCCTAACCCCTCCAGCTAAGCTAAATTGCTTGTGTTAGGAGTGGGTTCACGCCGGTAGTGTAATGGCCAGGATTCGAACCAGGGACCTCTCGATCGTAAGGTCGACTCCTTAACCACTAAGCTACCGACGCTTCAATATTACATTATCATCCTCCGAATCTTTTCCCAGCTCTTTCGGGATCGGCTTTTCACTTCTTCTTTCACTTTTTGCTGACTACAAAGTAGCTGAACTTCAATATTTTTCATGAAGCCACTGCCATCTGTCCTCAACAAACTATTGGTGATATCAAAGTTCTGTAGTTAGACCAGTTGAAAGTCTGACCTTTTTGGGATCCAACTATCCGTAACGACTGCCATGTATGTATGGCAACCGGGAGCGACAGTTGAACGTGCTCTTCGAGGCACGGAGGGATCTCAATTTGTTAAGAATGGTCACCCATTCTAAGACTGATCTGGCTGGAATTTCTCAACTTTGCAATGTGCTAACTTGCGCAGTTAGAGGCTTAGAGGCCATGTTACAAGCTATGCTTAATTTGGGTTTAGATAGCGCCGTGTAGTATGTTCTAGAAAATGATTAACATAGTGGGTGTTCCTACTATTAAGATCTTAGTCGGTAAGATACTGTGACTTAAGTAGTCCATAAAGGGATCAGGCAAAGTACGCCACCGCGTAGGTACAGTTCAATTAGGCGCTTATCCTAATTTTTTTATCTTAATCTCTTATTAAGAGATCATTCCCTTTGATTAACTTATCTTATAATACCATTAGATTAGAGCATTGGGGTTAGACAGACAGAGCAAACGGGATAAAAACCTCTATATTATATTGCATTACTAGCTGACCCGGCAGACATCGTACGGCCTCAATCGATAACAACTTCCATATTTATTCACCTTTTAAACCTTCTCTGGACCTTCACAAATAATTCAAGACCAAAATTAGCCAAATCGGTCCAGCCGTTCTCGAGTTTTAGCGAGACTAACGAACAGCAATTAATTTTTATATATAAAGAAGAAAAAGAAGATTACTTTGGCAAAGAAAGTTTTAAAACTGATTTCATCAATGATAGTAACCATGATCAAGTTAAATTAAATTACTTAACGTAAAACGTAAACACCTTTTTACTTATATTCAGTCCATTAATTGACTGCTACCCGCTGGATGGTAAAAAGCTAGGGTGTAGTCCAAAAGATTCGGTTCGCCATTACAGATGCTGACAATACTTAAATAGTGGCTCGTACCTCGATGGTGATGATGGACCCGGGATTGTGAGAAGAAGGAAACGCCTATGTTGGTAAAGAATTTCAGGTCTCTAGAGTGTAGTAAATAAAAGAGGTGCCGATTTGCTTGGTTCTAGCAAGTGTAAGCTTATCAACGTAGTATATTAATTACTCTGTGGCTTATCATCAGATGCGTTTCTTGTGTACCGTATTAAAAAAAAAAGCAGTGGCACTCTAGGAGTGCCGACAGAAGTGAAATCTTGAACAATTATGTGTTTATTTTTTCAAACCGTCATCATCCATCCTTCCCTCACTCCCTCCTTCAACGCCTCTAAAGTAGTTTTCACTTCAAAAATATGGATACCGTCTCAGTGACGTAGGCGTCTCGGTTTTGTTCGCCTAAAAAGTGGATAGTGCTCAACGCGACTAAAGAAGTTGTCACTTCAAAAAGAATCCTAAAATGTTTAGAATAAAATGTTCAAACAAATTTGTCACATTTTGGTTTCAATTTCGAATGTCGTCGAATAAATTGATAAACGTCA
The DNA here is from genome assembly GCA_946251805.1 of Cybosia mesomella. NCBI lineage: Eukaryota > Metazoa > Arthropoda > Insecta > Lepidoptera > Erebidae > Cybosia > Cybosia mesomella. The sequence goes on from OX276409.1 coordinate 19,089,714, forward strand.
GAAGCAAAGGACATGTTAACAAGTAGTTGGACTATTTTTTTGAATTATGACTTCGAATGGCCGATTTCAATGTATATTTTTTTGTTAAAAGTTATTTAGCACACAACACTTAATCAAGGGTAATTTATATAATATATTTGTTTAAAATGTGACGATGGGATCCATGAGAAAATCATCAAACTCTTAAATTTGCCTCTGTGGCGTAGCGGTAGTGCATTCGACTGCTACGACATGGGGCGCGGGTTCGATTCCCGCTCAGTGCAAATATTTGTATGCATGAATATGTCTATTGCATTGGTCTGGGTGTTTCTATGTATAACATGTATGTATTTACAAAAAAAAATTGTATATAAGTATGTTTATCCGCATTCTGAAAGCCATAACACAAGCTAGTTAAACTACGCTTACTTTGGGTCTAGAAAGCGCTGTGTAGAATGTCGTAGAATATTTATTTATTTATTTATTTTTTCAATCTGCTCAAAATTTATTTATATGATCTCGAACTTAAAGTAAGTACTATATACGATTAAGGCTTATTGTTAGTTTGAATTGGATGTAGGTATGGGGCCTCTCCACGATCTTCGGGGCTTAAGTCTACCTCATCTGCTCGCCGGTACCACTTCTGATTGATGTACGAAGCTCTTACACAGGCTTTCCTCTCAGGGCTGGGGAACCAGACGGTAGCTGCTTCCGTAAAAGCCAAGATATACTAATAATGAAGGGGAAGGATAGCAGACCCCGGGTTCCAAAGTGTAAGCTTTGGATTAAAACGGCATTGGCGCTCGAAAGAAAAGCTTGAATTTAATAACATAAGTGGTAAAAAAACCCGCTCAAGTGCGAGTTGGACTCGCGCATTAATGGTTCCGTACCATTATCTATACATTGGGAGCCCCACTTAATTTACTTTATTTTAATTTAATTATTTATTTCTATTTCCGGTTAATGGCAATAGGCTCGCCACCTATTACATTGGGACCTAAAACATAAACTGGCGAAACGTGGGTGCTAGCACCTCTGCCTACCATTTCGGGGATATAGGCGTGAGTTTATGTTATGTTTATGTTTATTTCTGATGTGAATATACAACAAAAAATTCTGTGAATATTTGAAGCGTCTACCGGTTGCTGTTATAAGCATGTAACGAGCAAAAAACGGTAAAAAGTCACGTTTCTTGTATAGGAGCCCCCTTAAATGTTTATTTTATGTTTTTTCAGCAGCTACAGAAATACATCATCTGTGAGAATTTCAACTGTCTAGCTATCTCGGTTCATGAGAAACAGCCTGGTTACTGTCGTTATTAATATCGAGCATAAAAAAAACACATTTATTGTATGGGAGCACCTCCCAAATATTTGTTGTATTTCTCTTCCAGTATGTATTGTTATAGCAGCAACAGAAATGCATTATCTGTTAAAATTGCAACCTTCTAGTTATCACGGTTCATGAGATACAGCCTGGTGATAGACGGACGGACGGACAGCGGAGGCTTAGTAATAGGGTCCCGTTTTACCCTTTGGGTACGGAACCCTAAAAACTACTGCTTTTTATTTTGATAAAAAATGAAAGAAAAAGTAAATAGGTAAAATTTAAATATCGACGGTAGAAAGGTTAAGGGCGTAATCAACAACGACAGTTACCAGGAAAATCACTATGTTTTTCGTAGAGAGAGGTTTTGATGTTGTTTAGGGCCTTTTATATGACTTATCTTAGAAATGCTTCACGGTGCGATCCAGTCGCTTCGGCCCTGGCCACTTCCTCCGTCAAGTCAACCCATCCGTGCTGGAAAAAAACATTACGCAACAGATTAAATTAGTACTAAATTACTTCTTGAAATAAAACTATTTCTAATTAATTCTATCTCGATTTATTTGGTGTTATTAAATTTCATTATTTACACAAATCCCGATGCACATTCGGGGTACGCTCTATGAGATAAATAACCTTTTTTCTCGTGCGGAAATCCCCTTGGATACCCCCCGCCGGCCAGCGGGGGCGGTTATATCGGTCTTCAACCGACTAAAACCGCACGCCGTCTCGGGTCTTCAGACGCCGGGGTGTAAAATTGCTCAGCAAGCATATCCCTCGCACCCCGACATGAGATGAATACCCAGAACTGAAATAAAAATCGTCTCATAGAGCGTGCCCCAATGTGCGACGTTTCGATTGCTTTTAAGCAGTGTAAGTTATCTCAAAGTATGCGAACTATGTTGAACTGTTGTTACTATTTACGTAGATGAGCTCATAGTATCGTAAAGCCTTATTATATTTTGCTTTTTTTAGGGTTTAATAAATAACTAAATATATGGAACTATAGAATCCGTTTAATTAGTTTTCAATATGTAATAATCGCGTAAACTTCCGACAATATCATACTACCATTACATTTTTTTTTTAATTTTCAATATTTTAATGTTCTTCCGTTATAAGAACCCTTTACAGATCATAGTGCGACACACACTTGCCGCCGTTTTATTTAATCTAGAGTTCAAAGAAATAATTGGCAGAACATCAAACATTATTTTTATCACTTATTTTCACACTTATGAAAAGTACATTAATAAAAATTGTTATAAACAAGTGAATAAAAATAAAATTAATTTTGTTTTTAAAAAGAAAACTCAATGTCATCACATCTAAATAAACACCATAGAGTAGGTAATTTTGTACGACTAGTAAAACACCAAAGACTAAGGTAACTTAATAAAGAGGCTAGGAACTTTTCTTCGTTTTTAAAGTTCTATGCGTTTCATAAAAACCACAGAGTAGGTATATTGGTACAGGTGGTACTGGTAATTGAATAAAAAAAGGTGGGACTTTCAATTTTAATAGGACTGAGGTTAAAACAAAGATTTTATCAGCCTGATGGATACCGTTCACGCAGAATGAGCGCAAAGTGTTTTGAAGTTTTGCTTCGTGTTTTACTTTTGTCTTTTGTATTTGAGTGTGATCCCAAGCTGGGATCTTCCAACCGTATTCACTGTTGAAATTCATTATCATTACAGTATTAATCCCGGTTGCATCCAAAACTTGCCCGGAGTCAGCTCTCCCCCTCCTTCTTCCAATTCAGCTTATCTTGGCTTTTATGGGAGCGACTGCCGTCATCTGACTCCCCGAGCCTCGTCTGGTAATCAGTAGGTGTATAGGCTTGTAGGTTAGACCTTGGTGGAGCTTTGAACATTAATCCTCCCATTAGCCTGTCTTGGCCTAAGGTCTTCTTACATCTATTCTTTTTACAAATTGCGGTTTTTACAAATCTCTTTTCTTCTGACTTGGTCTTCGCCAAAAATGATCTTGGTAGTGCATTAAAAAAGTTTTGGCATGGTATATCAATCATACAAAGCAGGCCAGCGGTAAAATTCCAAACCTACATTAACCTCACAATTATACCGTGAAAACCGTAAAAATCGCCGGCCTTGTTCTCGAGTAGCAATTCGTAAACTAGTGATGTTGTTTGTCGATATCCGGAAGGTTATCGATATAGTGGTGCACTGTTTACAACAAGACTCGTTGGGCCAGTCGGTTGGCATCGATCGCGCGCGACGCACGTACGCTGCGTTTGCGCACGCCGTTCGTTAACCCCGTACGATCTGTCAAGCTGACGTTTCGTAATATCAATTGTAACACGATATTGGTGATATTTAGCGTAAGCGAAAGTTTTTCATTTTGTACACATTTTATAGGAAATTTAAAGTGGTTTTTTTTTTCTGAAAACTAGTGTTGTGTATGGATGGACCGGATCAACTTCGCGGGTTTTTGTGATAGTGATGTGATTGATTGTGTTGTGGAGTTATGCTGTCATGTTTTAATGTCGATTGCAGCTGATATGTCTACTATAATAAGTGAACTACAATGGCTTCACGGCGACGATTTGTTTGCGCTATCGTGGCAAAACGGTATGTCTAGTTTACGTATTAAAATGTTCTATGGAGTAGTACATTTTGTATGGGTTTTTTCACCATCGTATTTTGGTTGGATTTTCACGTTTGACTGTTATTTTACGCTGGATCCAAATCAGCTGTTACGCTCTACAAAGCAAAGTGTTTTAACTTAATAGTAATTTAGAAACTTTATTGAAATGTTATGGCCATGACTGTAGATAACCTTGTAGCGTAAAAAACCGCTAAAAAAGTACATTAGCACACGAAAATTTACATATTATATTTTTAAGTTACCTTATTTTTTGTAGAGTCATTTATGTTTGTCCTTATAATACATATGTTGTAAGTTTATAATTGTATTACAATGTAGTAAAACGCATAAAAAATTGTTTTTCACCTTGCTCTACTTTTTTGAAGAGTCATATTGCTGTTTTTATTACATTTTATACAACTAACATTTGTGTAAATCTAGAAATTACACATACAAAAAAGAAAAAATTAACGCAGCTCCACTTTTTTACATAACCGTATGTGGTTTATCCGTGACGCTATAATCCCGAAACACAAATAATTTTCCAATATTAAAACTAATTACAAAACTCTTGAACACTAAACACAAAATTTATTAACTCTATCTTCTAAAATTCAGTAAGCACTTGCTTACCCGGCTTACCCTTTAGTCTAAGTTGGTCTGATTGAGTTTGATAATTTTAGGAATTAGTCTAATACTTTTAAATTGTAAATATTGATAGACGAGGCTTTAGCGCAAGCTTTCTTCTCGGGGTCAGACGATAGTTTCAGCCGCTAAAGCCAAGATAAACAGAATCAAGAGAAAGATTAGGAGAGCGTTCCCCTTTTTTTTTCGTGCAGACATCCCACCGTATTCCCCCGCGTCGGCCAGCGGGGGTTGTTATGTTGATTTCGAACCGACTAAAACCGCACGCCGTCTCAGATCTTCTGATGCCGTGTAAGGTGGCCCCATAAGGCATTTCCTTCGCACCCCGGCTGACCCAGGGCCTTCTCCGGTTTCGAGATGGCCTCCTCGGGTATAGGAACCACGGGTCCCCGTCTTGCTCCCAGGAAGAGGGGGACGTGCAACGCGCTGCCTCCCGGGGTTCTAAAGTACAAGATTTGGTTGATTTTTCCAAATATAATTTTCCTATTTTCGCACGAAAAATCTAACACCTATTGCTGACACTATTTCATAGATTGTATATTCACTGTTGGATGGATAACAATGCTTTCCCTTAGTCGAATTCTAAGCTGATCTGGCATGCATCACCATAAATTATTGACTGTAGCCAATATATATTTTGATTTATCTAATGTTTTCTATTTTACTACCCATCATAATAGATTCTGCACTTCGCAGCAATTTTCTTGTTTTCTCTGCCTTTCTAGTCACTTTGTATGACACCATCACGAAAAAACTGTAGCCTTCGTATGCTACCTCACTGGGAACCACACACCGGAACCGTCTTCATAGAATATTCAATCAACTATTTAATTCGCGTTCTGTTTGTATGATGAAACCGGTCTTATATTTGAGTAGAATCATTTTGTGTCCACCTACTGTTTTTGTGAATGATAAAAAGGAAGCTTGTGTATAATGGTATTAAAAATATCCATTACATAATGAATAAGTTGAGGCTACAGCTGTTTAATGTTACTCAAGTACGTACTTAATGATTTTAACTTAACTAAGAGACCAGCAGATTATACATTTTTTATTGGCCGAAAGTTGTATTCATCAATTTTCATTTACATTTAGGAGCATAATTACTGGCAGTAAGCTCGATACAGAGTGGAGTTCATTTTGGTCATTAAATAATTAAATTTAAGAAATTTTGCTAACCGTGAGGTGGAATCATGGAATCAAACGGACTAAAACCACTCGATGTTCCGTCATGGAAGTTTATTACTGGGGTCCTCAGTTGCACCCTAGAAAGGAAGGAACCCAGGAACCTTGACCATCCGTTTTCAGCAGGTGCTCCCGCCATTGCGTCGCAAATTCAACATTTTATCCAATTTAATACAACGTTACAAGTGGTCGCGCCATTGTGTCACAATTTCAACATTTTACAACGTCATCATCATCATCACCACAATTTTAGTCCTGATACTTTAGATATAGGCGTCCACTCTCCTACACTTTCTCCTCCAGATACCTTGGCTTATGGGACTCTTCTGACTCACTTACCTCGAGAGGTAAATCTGTGTCCATAGTCTCAGCAGGTGTACCGGCTTGCACGTGAGGTTGACTTGAAGATCTTCGTGGATCTACGCCCAAATAACACAAAGTAAACAGTTATTAATATTTTTGAACCTCTAAAAGGTCCTTTCCGGAATCGGAAGCAACGATAACGAAGGAACACTCAATTAACAATATAGTGTTAAGTTTAGAGTAAACAGTTTGGGTATTCTCAAGAAACAGGTTGATATTTTTTAGATTATGTAAAAACACTTGTGTGAGTTAAATACTAAAACCATTCCCGAGAGCAACAGGAACATTCCGGGGAAAAAAGTAACCTATGTGCCATTTTAGACTATAACCTATCTTTATATACCATTTTAGTGTGAAATAGTTACATGTGTGTAGTCTTAGATTCATTGAACGGATATTGGAAGGGCGGGTTATAAAAGGTGCGTTACATGTAAAATCCTACTTACCGATTAAAAGACTGGATGTAGTTATTATTGCCAGGTTCTTATCTTTCAGGCTTTATCTATGACTTTGCAAATCTGGCAGTAAATATATATATATATATCTTGATGTATATAAGTATTATTTGTTTAATTACTAATATGATAAAATATATTTTATCTGATTTTCATCTCTTTAGGCTGTCAAACTGAAGACCACCATTTTATTATTATCAACATCTAGAACGGTGATCTTTGCTCCTCCGGGGTAGGCAGATATATCAGTAATGCATTTGATTCTGGACCTACACATCTCATGAACTTTCGCTACTATCATTAAACCTTTCACACATGTCTGTCAGTTTCGGGTACTTCTGACCTGCCCTTTTTCCAGAGCATGACCAATTGGATGATGTATCTTGTACGAAGTTGACCCCGATCGACTTACCCACTTACTGCCTTATATACTTGGTTTTATCATTCGTTACACGTGTCCAAACCACTCCAACATACTTTTCGAACTGTCATACCACTGTATCCACTATCAAGTTGCTCGAGTCTCATATGTAATTTGGTCTTCTTAATCAATTGACCTTACTCCACACGGGCTTCCCAGGCGTTGGGTTTGCAATTAAGATATTGGAGGTTCAAATCCCCCCTCTAAACTTCAAATTACAACCAGTAATCGACGTAAACCTACTAACCTACATAACACAAGTAATTTTACAAGAATACTAGTGAGATGTTAAAAGAAGTCTTGTGATGATATAGAATTCTGTTTATGAGACCTAACGCGATCATGATAGGTATAGGTCAATACATCTTCTGACTGCCTGACTGACTGTCGAAAAGCTTGAACGGGGCGTAAATAAAAGTAACGCTCGGTGAAAAATATTTGTGTACGATGGAATGGACGAAATTCTCTATGTTGTTTTTGTCATATCCAACTATCGTTACAATTATTAAGGTATTAACGTGCCTTTTTAAATATTAGGGTTATAATATCTGCCAGCATTGCACTGCATTTTATACGATTTGTAAGAATCACGAAGTTCTCATTTCTCTTCATTTCATATTACAACCACAAACCATCAGGTCGGTCATGTGCAGTTCATCTGGTAATTTGCTACCTTATTAAATTAATAAGACAGATACAGAGAATACTTGGCAAATTGTCTGTGAATCGAATAAACAATTGTCCCATATGTTGAATCTGTGGTAGTGACAATGCCATCTGTGCGCTCTTAAAACTAATGTGATGAATGCAGTAAATTGTTGATATGTCGTGGGATAGGTTAGGTAGTTCATTCGCACGGATGTCCGTCTGTCTGGACGTTGAACAGTTAGAAGACGCGTAGGCCACCTTGCAGGTTAATATTGAGAGGACCCTCGATGTTTTAACAAAGATACATTGATGGTTCGCGAATTTAAAAGTGTAACAAACGGTACGTTTATATTTTTGTTGATATTTGAGAGTCTTTTTCTATTATTTACTTATATGAATTTTTCTTCTTCATATCCGAAAATTTTATACTAGAGTTAACACTCTGTTTAAAGATGTAGCCCACGGTAAAATATAAACTCGTGCTCTGAATTTTGAGCTGTAAGGAAACTTTATTATGTAGGTTTAAAAATGTTGTCGACTAAATGTTATGTCATGTAATGTATGTGATGTTAATGTAATATTCAAAACCATAAACACAAAATTGTATAAGGTAACATTGTAAAAGTGAATATTATTATGGCCTTTAAGTTTTTAAAATTTGAATTTTAAGCGCAACTTTCTTCTCATTTTCTATTGTAGGAACCTTCTCCTAACAATAACAAACAGAACAAAAAAAGAATTAGCGAAATCGGTTCAACAGTTCACGCGTGCTACCGTGACCATAGAAATAGGGATGGGATTCATTTGTATATATATAGATAAAGATAAACCTATACTTACCAAATTATTGCTTCGATTAATGGTTTTAATGATGTACAAACAATGTATAGTTACAACAATCTTCATATTTTCTTTAAACAACCTCAAAGTATTATTAAACATCAATGCACTACAAAACAAGAAAAACGTATATAGCAGAATTCCTCTGCACAGTTCCAAAAACCTCGTACCATGAAACATACGTATTGTTTTCCCCGCAAAGATCATCTAGATAATGATTAAAGTTGGATTTCATCAGTAAGAATCCGTTTATATAAACGGATTGCCCACGTTTCACTGAATGATATAAATTGAGTAGGTACAATAAAATAACGCAGTTTTCTTTGAATTAAACCCATTTATAACCGTAAAAGCCAGTCTCAGTGTTAATCTTTCGCATTTCACGATATACAGTTAAGTTTACGTGAATTAACTTTTATTAATCATTAAAATTACGGAAAACGACAGGTAGTACAAAGGTATGTGCGTACCGATACCATGATCGCGTAAATTCCTGTGTGTACAACTGTACATTTAGATATTTACGCGTATCTCATAGGCTTGATGGTAAAATTGTTTTTTTCTTTTTTAAGGCTTACGAACAAATACAATATTTTATTCTTTCTTTCTATCCTTCCATTTTTCTTATTTTCTGTCATTCATATTAATTGATTTTTTCTTGCTTTAAGCGAAAAAAATATTCTTTAGAAAAAAATAATTGAAATTGTATCTCTTCTGATTAACCTAACAACTGAAATTTTTCTAAACATTGTCCAAACCAGTGATCTATTACTGGTTTGGACAACACCAAAGCTTAACCTTACAAACCTATTACGTCATCAGACAGCAAAGAGATTTCAAGTTCATAACAATATCTTTGTGATACGTTCGTCAATCTTCGTAATTCAATATTAAGTGTGAATACATTGGTAGGAGGCTATCTCGCAGTAGCGGACAAGTAGGAAATAACCAAGGCAAGCGGGATTCTTGCGACCGCCTGTTGGTACAGCCTCTACTTAAACACTTCATTATAGAGACGATTCAATAGTTAATTGTATAGTTTTAATAAGCGGATAATATAATAAAAGATCTAGTAGTCTATAGAATGCTAATGATTGGTAATGCTGGCTATTAGTAAGCTAATAGATGCTTTTTTAATTCTGTGATTGGATTTTTCTGCATGTGTGAGTATGTGTCGTATTTGTGTGCGTGTGTACATATATATATAGGTAATATTTGTGTATGTGTTTTATAATGAGTACGCTATGATCGAGCAAACATGATATCTATTGAAAAACAAAGTTGATAAACAAGAATACGGTTTACTTTATGGTAAGCGGTTACAGGTGTATGTGCGTAACGTACTTAAAGTCACAGGATAGTACTTCCCCGGCTAGGTAGGCCCATTCGTGCTGAACAAAATACGGCTCTATTCATACTAATACTAAATAATTTTTCAATTCGGACCAGTAATTCCTAAGATTATCCCGTTCAACCAAACAAACAAACTCTTCAGCTTTATATACGTCCCAAGCAGCAAAGGACGTAAAAAATTACGTGAATTTTTGGGCATGTTTAACGTCGAAATCACGTGTGGATGTCACAGATTTCGACGGCTTATATGACGTCAAAAAATTACGTTACATAACGTCATTTAATGACAAAATGGCGACGTCCCTACATTACGTGATATATCACGTCAAGGTAGACGTTAGAAAACGTTAAACATGACGCCACTAATGACGTGAAAAATTTATATTAATTTACTTAATTTTTGACGTCAATATAAAACGTTACTAGACGTTATATATGACGACATCAATGACGTTAAAAATGAATGGAACTTCACGTACTTTTCCACGTCAATAAATGACGTTACCAGACGTTACACGTGACGACACTAATGACGTGGCTACGCTGAAATTAATAACGTCAATAATGACTTTAAAAATACGTTATTATTGACGTACCTAACTACCTAATATTGACGTTATTGAGACGTTTAAAAGTGGTATCTAATAACGTCATTGTTTGGGTTTTAGGTATGTACACGATTTGTTGTATTTACGTTGAAATTTGGGCCCATAATTGTAACGGACAAGTCTTTTGTGTAAATTAAACTATCCAAAATTGCTGGATTTGCACCGACGTCAGCCAGTTACAATATTGGGCATAATCTAAAGATAAATACAAAAAATCGCACTTAACGCCATACGACTTAAAGACATACTTAACAATATTTGTTATTTTATTACGCTAGTAGGTATTCTGAGGGTAGTATTTAACTGCACACATAAAATACTGAAATGCACATATGAAGAAAAAATAACCAACGTAACCTATTAATGCTAGATAATTCAGGAATATTGATGTGCAATCAGTATTTTTAAAGTACAATTAATTCCCTTATCAATAATAAAAGAATCCATACACATATAATGCAATCTTTGTGTAGTATGACGTCACAATATTATTTAAACAAATGATACAAAGTAATAGGTGTAATATTGTTATTTATTAGATTATTAAAAAATTATGAATCTTATGAAGATACACTTAGGTACGACTTATAAGAGACAATCAATGCTGAAAATCACTAACCGATAGTTAAAGAAAATAGCACCAGTAGGTAAGTTAATGTTATTTTATTATACTAGCAGTTAAAGCAGTGATTATAATAGAAGAACGACAATAATAGTAGGTCCTAATTTAATAGTTAACATACTTTTATAGTATGAATGTGCTCATGAAAGTGAACAACTTTTCCAATAAGTCAAATCGCAAATAAAATGTAATTTTATAGTTGATAATAGATCAGCTAATTGTGAATGTATGGAAAGTGGAAATGCTCATACATTCATAAAAATCTATTCAGACGTTTTGCATCTCAAAGTTAAAAGTTAACATTTATAACTTTTAAATTATTTTATTTCAAAAATGTTCAATGAACAAAGAAATACTGAAGTATATAATTACTGTATGTAATCAATCAAGAAGCCTTTTTAAAATATCTTCATGACGTCACAGTTCCTATTCCCCGTCTGAGCGGTTTTCTTGTCTGAGTTTAGAGCACTGGACATAGTTATACAAAATGACACAATTTCTTAAGACTAAAATTGTAATTATTAAAATTTGGCTAACCCACTAGTAATCATTCTTAGACGATATGTCGTAACGGTAACACTACTTCTTTATTGAAAAATGGAAGATGAATACATTTGCTGGCAATATTTTTAAAAGAAATTACTACCATATTCTTCGACAATTCGCTTACTAAAATTATATCTAAACATTTAGAAGAACAAGGATAAGTAAAAAAATCTTCACTTTTGGTATACATTTGAGCACATATAAAAGTATCATCATCTTCACCTTGAATAATATTTACTATTCTTAAAACTGACTTATCTCTTAACATACAGATACAATCAGCAGCAGAATTTGTGCTAAAAATAAAATCTTTAAAAGTAACTTTTTTATATTGCTTTTTGAAATTACCTGGTGGCAAAGGCCCGTCATAATGTTCTTGCGAACAATGTATAGAATTGTTAGTATCTGTAGGAAAACATTTAGCGGTAAGTCTGTTACAGACTTGCTGTAAAGGTTTATGGGGTGTCCTAATCAAACTCTTGAGTTTACCTAAAAAATTTTCAAATTTAAATGCAGATATGTTATCCAATATTCCAAATCGTTCAACATCATCTACAAGATGAATAAGCGAATGGACATTATATACAAGATATTGCCTACCATAAATAGTTACACAGTCCTTTACAAATTCTTTTAGCAAGTATTTAGCATAATCTGAATATTGAGATGTCAAATTATTTGAAACTAATATAGAAATAGCACAATGTAAAATTAAGAAATGTTGATAAACATCATTTTTTAATATTCCATATAAAATTATTGGCCCTATGTATAACAAAAATGTCCTGAATTCAGTCGCTTTCCATCGGTCAAGTTCCTGAATAATACGAGGTTTGCGATTAAATTCAACAGGTATGAACTGACGAACATATATCAACCTATCATTTAATGAGGAAATACTTTTACTATCTAATTTTACATGTTTGACATCTCCTTTAACTGGTTTGACCCAAGAATGTAACAATTTTCTTACAACGCCTAAACAGACACTATGCATATAATCTATTGGAAAAGCAGTTATTAAACCAAATGACAATTCAGTTAAAGGAGATATTCCTAAGTGATAATCCTCATCGTTTTGAAATAAAAACGAATTATCTGTTCTAAGAGAGCAATCTAAATTATCTAAAATAACACGGTTATTAACATAACTGCCATAACAAGTACATTTGTCACAACCAGAATATGCATTATGCGATTTAACATATTTCAAAAATGCTCGAGCTGGCATGTCACACACAAAACAGTTGAGAGATACTTTTATTATAAATCCTTTATAATTTAAACCGTTTTGCATAATATCTTTTAATTCGCGTATAAAATCATCTAAGTACGCTCTAAGTGGATTAGGCTTAGATTTACCACAAAATATACCAATCACGAATACAGTGTTTTTAAACCCTACAACATCTGCTAATATTGGCCAAAATTGAATGTTATAGCTATGAAAAAGCGGTAAGCCATCAATATTAAACGTAAGTTTAATTTCAGACATATCCGGCTTGTGATACATGTTAACAAAATCTAAAAGGGAATTAACAATTCCTAAATGTATATACTCCCCGTTATCAAGAGTTTTCAGTTGCCATTTACGATTAGTATTTAACAATGTCCTGGCATCCGCCATAAGGTCTGAATCAAACATTTTAAGAAATTTCAACAAAGATGTTAATGCTGCATTGGAAATGTTAAATTTTAAAGTCCACTCTCTTAGAAATGTGGACAAATTTGGAACAGATTCATCAGGCTGAGTTGAATTATTATAGTAACTAGTATCATTCATTACACAGGTAAAATCATCATGAAAAGGAACTAAAAGAACATTATTATTTCTCACCATGTCTATAGATAAAGTTTCATTATCATTCGTTTCAGATATGTTAATATTATCATCTTTATTAAGAACATTATTTAATTGTTGTGCCACTCGTCTGTAGACTTGGCGTTTACCTAAAAGCGACATTATTGCTAAATAAAAAACACAACTTACGACAAAATCAAACAGTCCGCTCGAAAAGAGATATTTTAGCAAGATAAATACAAATTACAATTCACACAGTTCGCTCTAAGCGCGCTTTTATCTTTTTTTCTTCGAGAGTCATACGTTGGGGTGCATGTTTTAGCCAGACTTTGATGTTGTCCTCAATGGGCTTTTCTTGAATTAATTTAAAAATCTTCTTTGTTGCACCTAAAAAAATAATGGATTATATTCCTGATAGTTATCATAGATAACATCTAACTATTGAAGTATTTTCGAGTGTACTATTTCATTTGAAATCATTCTAGCTATTTCTAAGACAATCCTTACATATAAATACCTAATTGTTATCTCTGGTTAAAAAGAACAAGAATATTTAAATTCATGAAACTTTTGCTATACTAGATTCCTTAAAAATACCTATTCAAACACCCACATGCACACACCCATAATTAATAATCAAACCCCCCCTCAGACACACCAAATAATATGTAAAGGGAATTATATATAAAAATTTCCCATTACATAGGATCGCAAATTTCGGAGCTATTTAAGCACTCTTAGAATGTCCTAATTTAACGGGAATTAAATATTTAGATTTTTTGTATCGTATTTTTGTTGAATAAACAAGATCATTTTTAAGAAAACTTACGGACAATAGCAGTTTATAAATTGAGGTCTTCAAATGGTCGTTTTCCTTTTTTTCCTTTAAAACTATATTTCATAGCCAACTTATTAGCGAAACTGTGTTTCATAATCTGATTTACTGTTCCAGTAACAGTGTGACCAGCAAAAGCACCAAAGTAGTCACACTGAAAAAGATAAGCATAATTTTTTTTATTATTTTATCCAATAAAAACTAATCAAGAGAGTCTAGCTCTTCCAAAATATAATATGAAAATGTACTTTGAACTATTACAATTTTTTATTGTTATGTATAAAATAATCTGTTCTTTAATAATATTATTTACCAAATCTCCAAAATTCTTATCACTAACTAAAAATTCTTCAATTGCTTGAAGCTCTTCATCATTAGTTAATGGGAAATTGGCTGGTAATTCCAACAATGCGTTCTTGGGAGCAAATTCTTTTTGATTTTGTTGTCTTATCCACTCTAGAATAATTTTATTTTGCTCTTGTATTAAAATTAAAATTTGCATAATGTTGTATTCAAAATCTGAAACAACAAGATATAAAATTAGATCAAGTCTACTTGAATGGGTGTATTTTCAATACAAGTACAAAATGTAATAGTAACCCACTTGATCTAGTGCCTTTTAGTTGACTGCCTGATGAGACTGATACATGTGGTGGTGGATCATCATCCAGTCTGATTCTATTTATTTTTGAAACATTGTTAGATGCACAGATGTTTCTAATATTAAACTTTGATTAATTATAATAATACCATCTACACAACAAAATGTAACAAATAAACTCAAAAACTACTGGATCAATTTGCATGGAATTTAATAGACGAGTAGAGAGGCACCGGGAGAAGGACGTAGGATACTTTTTATGGCGGTGGGTCGCTATAGTTTAAAAATTACAGATGAATAAAACAAGTAGGTAAGAAGTTTGAATTTAAAAGTTTAGTAAGTAATTTAAAATTGCTCTGGTGGTCATGTGCTAATTAAAAAACCGGCCAAGTGCGAGTCCGTATGCGAGTTCCGTACTATACGTAAATACTTTTGATGTATGGAAGCCCCCCTTAAGTATTATTTTTATTTTATTTTTAGTATTTGTTTTTGTAGCCATAATAAAAATACATAATATTTGCAAATTTCAACTGTCTAGCTATTACGACTCTTGAGATCTAGCTCGGCGAGTGAAAATGGGCATGAAAAAGGGCTAAAATATCATATTCTTTGTATGGGAGCCCCCCTTAATTATTATTATTATTTTGTTTTTAGTATTTGTTGTTATAGTGGCAACAGAAATACACAATCTGTGAAAATTTCAACAGTCTAGCTATTACGGTTCTTAAGATACAGTCTGGTGACAGACGGACAGACGGACAGACAGCGAAGTCTTAGTAATAGGGTTCCGTTTTTACCCTTTGGGTATGGAACCCTAATAAGGGCTGATGGGTGTTCTGAAATATTTATAGAAGTTAATCAATCAATCATTTTTTGTCGAACATGTTACATAAAAAATACATCAAAGTATGACTTCAAGTGGGATAATTAAGTGGGTAAGTCAAAAGTAACCTGGTAAGTATACAAATTAGTCTCTAGTAGTCAACTCAAAATTAATGAGATTAAGTTTAAAGTACAAGTACATACTGTCTGCGGATGTTGACAAAGTTGGTATATATGAAGTTGTATGTTTCTCGACCGTTGTATCTTCTGTTCTATTTTCACAGTGATCAGTCATTTTCACATATTCTGAAATATCAAAAACTGTATGACTTCCTTGAAACTTTTGATATTACTCATAATATACAACTTGAAAATGCTGTTTTAGTGAACTATTTATGGGGAAGTATAGATGGAAAATTTTACTACGGAACCAACCCTGGAAAAAAGACAATGAAGTCAGTTAGTTCTGCACATTTTAGGTATGGTTTTTTATTTAATTAAATCTGTTATGATTTAATAAGCCAAGAGATCATTATATGCCAGAAATTATCCATACTAGTATTTATTATTTTATATAAATATATTAAATATAAATAAATAAATACTTGCATGGATATTTTGACTATTACCCAACCCGGCAATAAAGAATTGAGCTTAGTGTAACAATTTAAAAAATATGTAAGTAGCCCTTTATTACATTTAATTAAGAAAATATTATCCATGCTGTAAATATTTGTAATTGAACATGCTTAAATCCCACCCATGAGTAAAAATATTAGTACAAATAATGATGACATGCTGACCACCACCATGCTGACCTATATCTAAATCAAAATAGTATAAATATAATTTAAAAAATAAAAGTCAAGCACACTTCAATCCGACTGCTTTTCACCCATTAGTACCTACAAATATATGTGCAGTTTAAAATACCTATTACTTATGTAAAGTGGGTTGACTTCTATGTGGCATCACAAAACGCTGCCATTGAAACTGAAAATGTGCAAAGGCTTTCAGTCACATTTAAAATATACCTTTTACAGTTTTGATGTTAAGCACTAAAAACCGTTGATATTTATATTGAAATATAGAACTACAATGTTCAGATACTTGGCTCCCGAGGATCTGGACTACAGGTACCGAGAGCTTAGCACCATAGACACTGCCAATAAATATTATAGGGTAACTGTTTTAGTTGGCCTGTTTGCCAGCACAGAACTCTGAAGAATAAAGTAAACATTGAATGCGGAAAACTTACCAGAGTTGCAAAATATGTTGCTTTTTTGATTAATCTGATGAGGCGAGGATTTGCGGCGATGGTAGAAAACATCTCCTTCATCCTCATTATCGCTACTACTATATACACGTTTACGTAGGTTTCTTTTTGTTGAATTGTTTAGTTCTCCATCCGTCAGGTCGCTGGTATTTTCGGCTTCTCGCGCCTTTTTTCTTGCAATCAATATATCGTCTGAAAGAAATCGAACAAGTCACTCCAGAATATTGAATTATGTACTACTCCAGAATGTAAAAATCGTACACGAGCAACGGAAAAAACGGAAACGATGATGAAGAGAGATTGTTTTCAATCATGCTTAGCCGCAAATAATGATACATACCAGATTCAAAAAAATTTCTTTTTAATTTAATTAAGGCCCAATCCTCGGCGGGAGTTTGATGCTTTTGCAGTAATTTGTTGAAAGTTGTGTTATTTTTCGTATTAGGCCAATATGCTTCAGATTTTTTTGGCGTCAGCCATTCCGAACTAAGTATAACAACGGGGCCACAACCATCAGTAGCGTCCCCGCTGTTTTCTTCGGCTACTATATACAGCATTCTGTAGTTGATGCATAAACATTATTATAATTACATAAACATTGCTCAATAAATATATAAAAATTACAATTATTTTCTAAAAAGAATACTTACATATATATGAAATCTCAGCTCATGGGAACCGGGAACCGGGAACCGTTATAAATGATGCAATAACTGACCAGTAACCACAGAGAAAAAAGGCGCAATAAATATTTGGGTATGGAGATCTGATATCGATTAATCGAAGAAGTAGGTACCGATTTTCGTATTAAAATCTTCTTCGACATATAATTGCTGAATTGATCCAGAGAATCAATATGTCACCCTAGAAAATTGACATTATATTTTTTCTGTTTTAGTACTTAAAACCATAAAATTATTATTTAATAGATAACTCAATCGCCATTATGTATATTATCAGTATTATAGAATCATCTGTTCCTTGTGAGCTCCTTTTTTCAATTGCCGGCAACATCGCAAGTCATCCCAGTAGATTCAATTGTAAGTTTTAAATGTTTGTAGAGAAGATGAAACTTTGTTTTCATTAACTTGAGTTTTATTTTAAGTAGGTATATTTTATTACGGTAGGTAGTGTAGTAGTGTAGCTTGGTAGTGGAAAGAAAAGTAGATTACGCACTTTGATAAAGTGAGTAATTAAAGCATTCATGCTACTTTAGTACCCTTGCATGCGCTCTGGCACCAATCTAAAACTTTTGTATCAACAACTTACTTTGCGCTCGGTGCAACAATCTACTATATGTACTCGTTGAATGTCATCGATACAGGGAAGGAACACAAAAATTATTAAATAATTTTATCAACAGTTTATAAATAAGTTTATCGACAAGTTTTACACCGTGCCTACAAAAAATAGTCTCGTGTCGTTTAATTTTTTTCAGTAAAGACTTACAGTTACTTACAGTAGTTTTACAGTAAAGCTTGAAAATCATGTAAAAATCATTAGAACAAAAAACTAGCTGTAACGAAACTACATGTGACGTCACAAGAATAATATTATAAAAAAGTTGAATAATGGCTGGTTTTTAGGATTCCGTACCCAAAGGGTATAAATGGGACCCTATTACTATGACTCAGACTGTATCTCATAAGCCGTAATAGTTAGACGCTGCCGCTATAGCAACAAATACTAAAAACCAGAATAAAATAAATATTTATGGAGGCTCTCATACAATAAACGTGATTGACCGCGTAACTTTTTTTTTCATAGAAATACTATCAAATACAAACTTATCTTATATATGCACACTTGTTAGAATTACCTACGCATAGAATATACTATTTACGGAACCCTCAGTGTGCGAGTTCGACTCGCACTTGGCCGGTTATAATGATTCGAATGAAGAATCGATACCCTAATACGAGGTTATACGATCGTGAACTACGATCAATAACAAGAACAAATATTATAATTATTACTCACACATGGAAGTTGATTCTGACTTTTCGTAAATTCGACGTGTTTGAGCTCTTTTTGCACCATTTTACTTGAAACATTTGACAGTTGACCTCGTTTTTTTATTTTCAATCAGTTCTTCGGGTTACTATTCGTATCGATTTTATGTCGAACTTTTTTGGAAAGTATCGCCATCGCCACTCAGCGCAGTGCTGCCAAGTTTAGCCAGGTTCGAGCAGTGATCATGATTTTTCATTGTTTATTTGCTAATCGATTTTAAATATTTTTATGTTATTAAAATGGACTTACTCGATACTTCGTATTCGATACTTTTACTCATTAAGTACTCTTTGGGAGGTATCCTATCGAATAAAATTAGAAATTACTCATTTTAAACGTGACCTTACGGCTCATGTTTATGGCAAAACCATCTAGTTCAATCGTACTGAACCTTATTTTAACATTGAGCTCGAATTCGTTCCTTCTGTTCTGTTCACAGACATACCTACCTTCCTATCCTTTATTCACTTTACTCATTGACGTTATACCAATATATAGTCTTGCATCTGGCGCGGCCACTTTGTTGTCAGCTAAAAGCATTGAGTATTTGATTTAGGCTAAGAGTGATGTCGCTATCATCAAGTGGAGAAGTCCCTTCATTCACCTGCCATAACACATATTATTATATTATTATGATTAATTTTTGCTATGGTATTTATTGCTTGTTTTCTCGTTGTTTTATTTTTAAAGGTTTAAAATATTACATGTGGAGATAGCATACCTAATAAATAATATTTTTAATCAGTGGCGAAGTTACAGATGTCTTTTTTTATTATTGTATCAAATTTATGTACCAATATCATTTGCTTTTCTTTTGTTCTACTGAAGTTAGACAGCTAAGCTATTGAGCTAAACTGACGTCACCATAGACGATGTTTAAATGTACTTCCTATAGATTGGCCCTCATATCCGTTAAACGAGATGATTTTAAATTAAGAATGTGTGAGTTATGTCATTCTGTTGAGGAGGACGGCCAAAGTCAGCTATCCGATGGACCGCTGTTTCGTAGCTATAGTATGATTGAGTTTTGTACAATTCACACAATTCTTTTCCAAAAAGGTGGTTAATGTTGCTTAGATAAAAAATCAGTGGAAAAATAATTTTAAAATTACTGATTAATAAATTGAAATGTAATGTAACAAGATATTTTCAAAGTCTGTAACACCCATAAGTTACGATTACTTTTCTTTTACTATCTAAATGATTTTTGTATAAGACGAAAATGTATTTTTATTTTATTTTTGACGCTAGCAACACTCGACCATCTTTATGTCATACGCTTGACGTTTACTGCTGCTATCATTTCTCGTTTTTATTTGAATAATTCTGATTCAAAATAGATTGTAATAACTCAACGACGACCTCGGCTTGCACTCGGACCCTGTATCCGCTTTATATGTTGACCCTGGCAATTCTTTGGATATTGTATCCGCTTTACATGGAGACTTACGCTTGGACGTGGATAACCCGAATTCAACTGTTGATATGGAACTTATACATTGTAATAATTGTGGTGCTGATGTGACCCACAGGAGAAGATATATTCTGAACTTAGATGAATTGCGACATGTAATTCTACAATGGATTGCACCACAAGTTGTAAGTATTTTTCATGTGTGATATTTTACGTTAATTAATTATTATCGCCCTTAATAATATAGTTTATTTATTGTCAACAGATTGACACTCACAGCCAGATATGCCACTCTTTTTGGACTGTGGCCAAGATTAAAATATAATGAACTTATATTGCTAGCCTGTGGAACATACCAATTAAAACAGGCAAGATCATATCATGGAGAACATATAAGTGATGGTTCCTATACGGTTGAAGTTTGTGCGGACAGAGCTAGCAACCTCATGCCAAGTTTTCTTTCATCCGGCAACTGCACATTACTAAGAGCTAAAATACAAAGCAGGCATATAAGTAGATAAACATATTTACATTTTATATGACAAAAATATCCAAGATTTAAATGGAATTAAAAGAATATTATTGTAACTGCATTGTTGGCCGAAGGACAGTGGGTTGTTGCTCTCATATTATGTCTGTCATCTGGTACTTAAGTTGGGCAAGGTATGAAACTGTTACTCCACCAGCTAGGTTATTGGATAATATTTTAGTGATGTATGATAGTTTAGTGAAGAAAATTAAATAAAAATATTCACATAAAACCAGAGTTTTATTTTCTTTTTTTTTTAAGTAAGCCTGAGTACTAAACTATTTATATTATTGATTATACAACATACAACAACAATAACAAGTGAATAAAAATAAAATTAATTTTGTTTTTAAAAAGAAAACTCAATGTCATCACATCTAAATAAACACCATAGAGTAGGTAATTTTGTACGACTAGTAAAACACCAAAGACTAAGGTAACTTAATAAAGAGGCTAGGAACTTTTCTTCGTTTTTAAAGTTCTATGCGTTTCATAAAAACCACAGAGTAGGTATATTGGTACAGGTGGTACTGGTAATTGAATAAAAAAAGGTGGGACTTTCAATTTTAATAGGACTGAGGTTAAAACAAAGATTTTATCAGCCTGATGGATACCGTTCACGCAGAATGAGCGCAAAGTGTTTTGAAGTTTTGCTTCGTGTTTTACTTTTGTCTTTTGTATTTGAGTGTGATCCCAAGCTGGGATCTTCCAACCGTATTCACTGTTGAAATTCATTATCATTACAGTATTAATCCCGGTTGCATCCAAAACTTGCCCGGAGTCAGCTCTCCCCCTCCTTCTTCCAATTCAGCTTATCTTGGCTTTTATGGGAGCGACTGCCGTCATCTGACTCCCCGAGCCTCGTCTGGTAATCAGTAGGTGTATAGGCTTGTAGGTTAGACCTTGGTGGAGCTTTGAACATTAATCCTCCCATTAGCCTGTCTTGGCCTAAGGTCTTCTTACATCTATTCTTTTTACAAATTGCGGTTTTTACAAATCTCTTTTCTTCTGACTTGGTCTTCGCCAAAAATGATCTTGGTAGTGCATTAAAAAAGTTTTGGCATGGTATATCAATCATACAAAGCAGGCCAGCGGTAAAATTCCAAACCTACATTAACCTCACAATTATACCGTGAAAACCGTAAAAATCGCCGGCCTTGTTCTCGAGTAGCAATTCGTAAACTAGTGATGTTGTTTGTCGATATCCGGAAGGTTATCGATATAGTGGTGCACTGTTTACAACAAGACTCGTTGGGCCAGTCGGTTGGCATCGATCGCGCGCGACGCACGTACGCTGCGTTTGCGCACGCCGTTCGTTAACCCCGTACGATCTGTCAAGCTGACGTTTCGTAATATCAATTGTAACACGATATTGGTGATATTTAGCGTAAGCGAAAGTTTTTCATTTTGTACACATTTTATAGGAAATTTAAAGTGGTTTTTTTTTTCTGAAAACTAGTGTTGTGTATGGATGGACCGGATCAACTTCGCGGGTTTTTGTGATAGTGATGTGATTGATTGTGTTGTGGAGTTATGCTGTCATGTTTTAATGTCGATTGCAGCTGATATGTCTACTATAATAAGTGAACTACAATGGCTTCACGGCGACGATTTGTTTGCGCTATCGTGGCAAAACGGTATGTCTAGTTTACGTATTAAAATGTTCTATGGAGTAGTACATTTTGTATGGGTTTTTTCACCATCGTATTTTGGTTGGATTTTCACGTTTGACTGTTATTTTACGCTGGATCCAAATCAGCTGTTACGCTCTACAAAGCAAAGTGTTTTAACTTAATAGTAATTTAGAAACTTTATTGAAATGTTATGGCCATGACTGTAGATAACCTTGTAGCGTAAAAAACCGCTAAAAAAGTACATTAGCACACGAAAATTTACATATTATATTTTTAAGTTACCTTATTTTTTGTAGAGTCATTTATGTTTGTCCTTATAATACATATGTTGTAAGTTTATAATTGTATTACAATGTAGTAAAACGCATAAAAAATTGTTTTTCACCTTGCTCTACTTTTTTGAAGAGTCATATTGCTGTTTTTATTACATTTTATACAACTAACATTTGTGTAAATCTAGAAATTACACATACAAAAAAGAAAAAATTAACGCAGCTCCACTTTTTTACATAACCGTATGTGGTTTATCCGTGACGCTATAATCCCGAAACACAAATAATTTTCCAATATTAAAACTAATTACAAAACTCTTGAACACTAAACACAAAATTTATTAACTCTATCTTCTAAAATTCAGTAAGCACTTGCTTACCCGGCTTACCCTTTAGTCTAAGTTGGTCTGATTGAGTTTGATAATTTTAGGAATTAGTCTAATACTTTTAAATTGTAAATATTGATAGACGAGGCTTTAGCGCAAGCTTTCTTCTCGGGGTCAGACGATAGTTTCAGCCGCTAAAGCCAAGATAAACAGAATCAAGAGAAAGATTAGGAGAGCGTTCCCCTTTTTTTTTCGTGCAGACATCCCACCGTATTCCCCCGCGTCGGCCAGCGGGGGTTGTTATGTTGATTTCGAACCGACTAAAACCGCACGCCGTCTCAGATCTTCTGATGCCGTGTAAGGTGGCCCCATAAGGCATTTCCTTCGCACCCCGGCTGACCCAGGGCCTTCTCCGGTTTCGAGATGGCCTCCTCGGGTATAGGAACCACGGGTCCCCGTCTTGCTCCCAGGAAGAGGGGGACGTGCAACGCGCTGCCTCCCGGGGTTCTAAAGTACAAGATTTGGTTGATTTTTCCAAATATAATTTTCCTATTTTCGCACGAAAAATCTAACACCTATTGCTGACACTATTTCATAGATTGTATATTCACTGTTGGATGGATAACAATGCTTTCCCTTAGTCGAATTCTAAGCTGATCTGGCATGCATCACCATAAATTATTGACTGTAGCCAATATATATTTTGATTTATCTAATGTTTTCTATTTTACTACCCATCATAATAGATTCTGCACTTCGCAGCAATTTTCTTGTTTTCTCTGCCTTTCTAGTCACTTTGTATGACACCATCACGAAAAAACTGTAGCCTTCGTATGCTACCTCACTGGGAACCACACACCGGAACCGTCTTCATAGAATATTCAATCAACTATTTAATTCGCGTTCTGTTTGTATGATGAAACCGGTCTTATATTTGAGTAGAATCATTTTGTGTCCACCTACTGTTTTTGTGAATGATAAAAAGGAAGCTTGTGTATAATGGTATTAAAAATATCCATTACATAATGAATAAGTTGAGGCTACAGCTGTTTAATGTTACTCAAGTACGTACTTAATGATTTTAACTTAACTAAGAGACCAGCAGATTATACATTTTTTATTGGCCGAAAGTTGTATTCATCAATTTTCATTTACATTTAGGAGCATAATTACTGGCAGTAAGCTCGATACAGAGTGGAGTTCATTTTGGTCATTAAATAATTAAATTTAAGAAATTTTGCTAACCGTGAGGTGGAATCATGGAATCAAACGGACTAAAACCACTCGATGTTCCGTCATGGAAGTTTATTACTGGGGTCCTCAGTTGCACCCTAGAAAGGAAGGAACCCAGGAACCTTGACCATCCGTTTTCAGCAGGTGCTCCCGCCATTGCGTCGCAAATTCAACATTTTATCCAATTTAATACAACGTTACAAGTGGTCGCGCCATTGTGTCACAATTTCAACATTTTACAACGTCATCATCATCATCACCACAATTTTAGTCCTGATACTTTAGATATAGGCGTCCACTCTCCTACACTTTCTCCTCCAGATACCTTGGCTTATGGGACTCTTCTGACTCACTTACCTCGAGAGGTAAATCTGTGTCCATAGTCTCAGCAGGTGTACCGGCTTGCACGTGAGGTTGACTTGAAGATCTTCGTGGATCTACGCCCAAATAACACAAAGTAAACAGTTATTAATATTTTTGAACCTCTAAAAGGTCCTTTCCGGAATCGGAAGCAACGATAACGAAGGAACACTCAATTAACAATATAGTGTTAAGTTTAGAGTAAACAGTTTGGGTATTCTCAAGAAACAGGTTGATATTTTTTAGATTATGTAAAAACACTTGTGTGAGTTAAATACTAAAACCATTCCCGAGAGCAACAGGAACATTCCGGGGAAAAAAGTAACCTATGTGCCATTTTAGACTATAACCTATCTTTATATACCATTTTAGTGTGAAATAGTTACATGTGTGTAGTCTTAGATTCATTGAACGGATATTGGAAGGGCGGGTTATAAAAGGTGCGTTACATGTAAAATCCTACTTACCGATTAAAAGACTGGATGTAGTTATTATTGCCAGGTTCTTATCTTTCAGGCTTTATCTATGACTTTGCAAATCTGGCAGTAAATATATATATATATATCTTGATGTATATAAGTATTATTTGTTTAATTACTAATATGATAAAATATATTTTATCTGATTTTCATCTCTTTAGGCTGTCAAACTGAAGACCACCATTTTATTATTATCAACATCTAGAACGGTGATCTTTGCTCCTCCGGGGTAGGCAGATATATCAGTAATGCATTTGATTCTGGACCTACACATCTCATGAACTTTCGCTACTATCATTAAACCTTTCACACATGTCTGTCAGTTTCGGGTACTTCTGACCTGCCCTTTTTCCAGAGCATGACCAATTGGATGATGTATCTTGTACGAAGTTGACCCCGATCGACTTACCCACTTACTGCCTTATATACTTGGTTTTATCATTCGTTACACGTGTCCAAACCACTCCAACATACTTTTCGAACTGTCATACCACTGTATCCACTATCAAGTTGCTCGAGTCTCATATGTAATTTGGTCTTCTTAATCAATTGACCTTACTCCACACGGGCTTCCCAGGCGTTGGGTTTGCAATTAAGATATTGGAGGTTCAAATCCCCCCTCTAAACTTCAAATTACAACCAGTAATCGACGTAAACCTACTAACCTACATAACACAAGTAATTTTACAAGAATACTAGTGAGATGTTAAAAGAAGTCTTGTGATGATATAGAATTCTGTTTATGAGACCTAACGCGATCATGATAGGTATAGGTCAATACATCTTCTGACTGCCTGACTGACTGTCGAAAAGCTTGAACGGGGCGTAAATAAAAGTAACGCTCGGTGAAAAATATTTGTGTACGATGGAATGGACGAAATTCTCTATGTTGTTTTTGTCATATCCAACTATCGTTACAATTATTAAGGTATTAACGTGCCTTTTTAAATATTAGGGTTATAATATCTGCCAGCATTGCACTGCATTTTATACGATTTGTAAGAATCACGAAGTTCTCATTTCTCTTCATTTCATATTACAACCACAAACCATCAGGTCGGTCATGTGCAGTTCATCTGGTAATTTGCTACCTTATTAAATTAATAAGACAGATACAGAGAATACTTGGCAAATTGTCTGTGAATCGAATAAACAATTGTCCCATATGTTGAATCTGTGGTAGTGACAATGCCATCTGTGCGCTCTTAAAACTAATGTGATGAATGCAGTAAATTGTTGATATGTCGTGGGATAGGTTAGGTAGTTCATTCGCACGGATGTCCGTCTGTCTGGACGTTGAACAGTTAGAAGACGCGTAGGCCACCTTGCAGGTTAATATTGAGAGGACCCTCGATGTTTTAACAAAGATACATTGATGGTTCGCGAATTTAAAAGTGTAACAAACGGTACGTTTATATTTTTGTTGATATTTGAGAGTCTTTTTCTATTATTTACTTATATGAATTTTTCTTCTTCATATCCGAAAATTTTATACTAGAGTTAACACTCTGTTTAAAGATGTAGCCCACGGTAAAATATAAACTCGTGCTCTGAATTTTGAGCTGTAAGGAAACTTTATTATGTAGGTTTAAAAATGTTGTCGACTAAATGTTATGTCATGTAATGTATGTGATGTTAATGTAATATTCAAAACCATAAACACAAAATTGTATAAGGTAACATTGTAAAAGTGAATATTATTATGGCCTTTAAGTTTTTAAAATTTGAATTTTAAGCGCAACTTTCTTCTCATTTTCTATTGTAGGAACCTTCTCCTAACAATAACAAACAGAACAAAAAAAGAATTAGCGAAATCGGTTCAACAGTTCACGCGTGCTACCGTGACCATAGAAATAGGGATGGGATTCATTTGTATATATATAGATAAAGATAAACCTATACTTACCAAATTATTGCTTCGATTAATGGTTTTAATGATGTACAAACAATGTATAGTTACAACAATCTTCATATTTTCTTTAAACAACCTCAAAGTATTATTAAACATCAATGCACTACAAAACAAGAAAAACGTATATAGCAGAATTCCTCTGCACAGTTCCAAAAACCTCGTACCATGAAACATACGTATTGTTTTCCCCGCAAAGATCATCTAGATAATGATTAAAGTTGGATTTCATCAGTAAGAATCCGTTTATATAAACGGATTGCCCACGTTTCACTGAATGATATAAATTGAGTAGGTACAATAAAATAACGCAGTTTTCTTTGAATTAAACCCATTTATAACCGTAAAAGCCAGTCTCAGTGTTAATCTTTCGCATTTCACGATATACAGTTAAGTTTACGTGAATTAACTTTTATTAATCATTAAAATTACGGAAAACGACAGGTAGTACAAAGGTATGTGCGTACCGATACCATGATCGCGTAAATTCCTGTGTGTACAACTGTACATTTAGATATTTACGCGTATCTCATAGGCTTGATGGTAAAATTGTTTTTTTCTTTTTTAAGGCTTACGAACAAATACAATATTTTATTCTTTCTTTCTATCCTTCCATTTTTCTTATTTTCTGTCATTCATATTAATTGATTTTTTCTTGCTTTAAGCGAAAAAAATATTCTTTAGAAAAAAATAATTGAAATTGTATCTCTTCTGATTAACCTAACAACTGAAATTTTTCTAAACATTGTCCAAACCAGTGATCTATTACTGGTTTGGACAACACCAAAGCTTAACCTTACAAACCTATTACGTCATCAGACAGCAAAGAGATTTCAAGTTCATAACAATATCTTTGTGATACGTTCGTCAA
Organism: Cybosia mesomella; assembly: GCA_946251805.1. Taxonomy (NCBI): domain Eukaryota; kingdom Metazoa; phylum Arthropoda; class Insecta; order Lepidoptera; family Erebidae; genus Cybosia; species Cybosia mesomella. The sequence goes on from OX276409.1 coordinate 19,117,684, forward strand.
TCTTCGTAATTCAATATTAAGTGTGAATACATTGGTAGGAGGCTATCTCGCAGTAGCGGACAAGTAGGAAATAACCAAGGCAAGCGGGATTCTTGCGACCGCCTGTTGGTACAGCCTCTACTTAAACACTTCATTATAGAGACGATTCAATAGTTAATTGTATAGTTTTAATAAGCGGATAATATAATAAAAGATCTAGTAGTCTATAGAATGCTAATGATTGGTAATGCTGGCTATTAGTAAGCTAATAGATGCTTTTTTAATTCTGTGATTGGATTTTTCTGCATGTGTGAGTATGTGTCGTATTTGTGTGCGTGTGTACATATATATATAGGTAATATTTGTGTATGTGTTTTATAATGAGTACGCTATGATCGAGCAAACATGATATCTATTGAAAAACAAAGTTGATAAACAAGAATACGGTTTACTTTATGGTAAGCGGTTACAGGTGTATGTGCGTAACGTACTTAAAGTCACAGGATAGTACTTCCCCGGCTAGGTAGGCCCATTCGTGCTGAACAAAATACGGCTCTATTCATACTAATACTAAATAATTTTTCAATTCGGACCAGTAATTCCTAAGATTATCCCGTTCAACCAAACAAACAAACTCTTCAGCTTTATATACGTCCCAAGCAGCAAAGGACGTAAAAAATTACGTGAATTTTTGGGCATGTTTAACGTCGAAATCACGTGTGGATGTCACAGATTTCGACGGCTTATATGACGTCAAAAAATTACGTTACATAACGTCATTTAATGACAAAATGGCGACGTCCCTACATTACGTGATATATCACGTCAAGGTAGACGTTAGAAAACGTTAAACATGACGCCACTAATGACGTGAAAAATTTATATTAATTTACTTAATTTTTGACGTCAATATAAAACGTTACTAGACGTTATATATGACGACATCAATGACGTTAAAAATGAATGGAACTTCACGTACTTTTCCACGTCAATAAATGACGTTACCAGACGTTACACGTGACGACACTAATGACGTGGCTACGCTGAAATTAATAACGTCAATAATGACTTTAAAAATACGTTATTATTGACGTACCTAACTACCTAATATTGACGTTATTGAGACGTTTAAAAGTGGTATCTAATAACGTCATTGTTTGGGTTTTAGGTATGTACACGATTTGTTGTATTTACGTTGAAATTTGGGCCCATAATTGTAACGGACAAGTCTTTTGTGTAAATTAAACTATCCAAAATTGCTGGATTTGCACCGACGTCAGCCAGTTACAATATTGGGCATAATCTAAAGATAAATACAAAAAATCGCACTTAACGCCATACGACTTAAAGACATACTTAACAATATTTGTTATTTTATTACGCTAGTAGGTATTCTGAGGGTAGTATTTAACTGCACACATAAAATACTGAAATGCACATATGAAGAAAAAATAACCAACGTAACCTATTAATGCTAGATAATTCAGGAATATTGATGTGCAATCAGTATTTTTAAAGTACAATTAATTCCCTTATCAATAATAAAAGAATCCATACACATATAATGCAATCTTTGTGTAGTATGACGTCACAATATTATTTAAACAAATGATACAAAGTAATAGGTGTAATATTGTTATTTATTAGATTATTAAAAAATTATGAATCTTATGAAGATACACTTAGGTACGACTTATAAGAGACAATCAATGCTGAAAATCACTAACCGATAGTTAAAGAAAATAGCACCAGTAGGTAAGTTAATGTTATTTTATTATACTAGCAGTTAAAGCAGTGATTATAATAGAAGAACGACAATAATAGTAGGTCCTAATTTAATAGTTAACATACTTTTATAGTATGAATGTGCTCATGAAAGTGAACAACTTTTCCAATAAGTCAAATCGCAAATAAAATGTAATTTTATAGTTGATAATAGATCAGCTAATTGTGAATGTATGGAAAGTGGAAATGCTCATACATTCATAAAAATCTATTCAGACGTTTTGCATCTCAAAGTTAAAAGTTAACATTTATAACTTTTAAATTATTTTATTTCAAAAATGTTCAATGAACAAAGAAATACTGAAGTATATAATTACTGTATGTAATCAATCAAGAAGCCTTTTTAAAATATCTTCATGACGTCACAGTTCCTATTCCCCGTCTGAGCGGTTTTCTTGTCTGAGTTTAGAGCACTGGACATAGTTATACAAAATGACACAATTTCTTAAGACTAAAATTGTAATTATTAAAATTTGGCTAACCCACTAGTAATCATTCTTAGACGATATGTCGTAACGGTAACACTACTTCTTTATTGAAAAATGGAAGATGAATACATTTGCTGGCAATATTTTTAAAAGAAATTACTACCATATTCTTCGACAATTCGCTTACTAAAATTATATCTAAACATTTAGAAGAACAAGGATAAGTAAAAAAATCTTCACTTTTGGTATACATTTGAGCACATATAAAAGTATCATCATCTTCACCTTGAATAATATTTACTATTCTTAAAACTGACTTATCTCTTAACATACAGATACAATCAGCAGCAGAATTTGTGCTAAAAATAAAATCTTTAAAAGTAACTTTTTTATATTGCTTTTTGAAATTACCTGGTGGCAAAGGCCCGTCATAATGTTCTTGCGAACAATGTATAGAATTGTTAGTATCTGTAGGAAAACATTTAGCGGTAAGTCTGTTACAGACTTGCTGTAAAGGTTTATGGGGTGTCCTAATCAAACTCTTGAGTTTACCTAAAAAATTTTCAAATTTAAATGCAGATATGTTATCCAATATTCCAAATCGTTCAACATCATCTACAAGATGAATAAGCGAATGGACATTATATACAAGATATTGCCTACCATAAATAGTTACACAGTCCTTTACAAATTCTTTTAGCAAGTATTTAGCATAATCTGAATATTGAGATGTCAAATTATTTGAAACTAATATAGAAATAGCACAATGTAAAATTAAGAAATGTTGATAAACATCATTTTTTAATATTCCATATAAAATTATTGGCCCTATGTATAACAAAAATGTCCTGAATTCAGTCGCTTTCCATCGGTCAAGTTCCTGAATAATACGAGGTTTGCGATTAAATTCAACAGGTATGAACTGACGAACATATATCAACCTATCATTTAATGAGGAAATACTTTTACTATCTAATTTTACATGTTTGACATCTCCTTTAACTGGTTTGACCCAAGAATGTAACAATTTTCTTACAACGCCTAAACAGACACTATGCATATAATCTATTGGAAAAGCAGTTATTAAACCAAATGACAATTCAGTTAAAGGAGATATTCCTAAGTGATAATCCTCATCGTTTTGAAATAAAAACGAATTATCTGTTCTAAGAGAGCAATCTAAATTATCTAAAATAACACGGTTATTAACATAACTGCCATAACAAGTACATTTGTCACAACCAGAATATGCATTATGCGATTTAACATATTTCAAAAATGCTCGAGCTGGCATGTCACACACAAAACAGTTGAGAGATACTTTTATTATAAATCCTTTATAATTTAAACCGTTTTGCATAATATCTTTTAATTCGCGTATAAAATCATCTAAGTACGCTCTAAGTGGATTAGGCTTAGATTTACCACAAAATATACCAATCACGAATACAGTGTTTTTAAACCCTACAACATCTGCTAATATTGGCCAAAATTGAATGTTATAGCTATGAAAAAGCGGTAAGCCATCAATATTAAACGTAAGTTTAATTTCAGACATATCCGGCTTGTGATACATGTTAACAAAATCTAAAAGGGAATTAACAATTCCTAAATGTATATACTCCCCGTTATCAAGAGTTTTCAGTTGCCATTTACGATTAGTATTTAACAATGTCCTGGCATCCGCCATAAGGTCTGAATCAAACATTTTAAGAAATTTCAACAAAGATGTTAATGCTGCATTGGAAATGTTAAATTTTAAAGTCCACTCTCTTAGAAATGTGGACAAATTTGGAACAGATTCATCAGGCTGAGTTGAATTATTATAGTAACTAGTATCATTCATTACACAGGTAAAATCATCATGAAAAGGAACTAAAAGAACATTATTATTTCTCACCATGTCTATAGATAAAGTTTCATTATCATTCGTTTCAGATATGTTAATATTATCATCTTTATTAAGAACATTATTTAATTGTTGTGCCACTCGTCTGTAGACTTGGCGTTTACCTAAAAGCGACATTATTGCTAAATAAAAAACACAACTTACGACAAAATCAAACAGTCCGCTCGAAAAGAGATATTTTAGCAAGATAAATACAAATTACAATTCACACAGTTCGCTCTAAGCGCGCTTTTATCTTTTTTTCTTCGAGAGTCATACGTTGGGGTGCATGTTTTAGCCAGACTTTGATGTTGTCCTCAATGGGCTTTTCTTGAATTAATTTAAAAATCTTCTTTGTTGCACCTAAAAAAATAATGGATTATATTCCTGATAGTTATCATAGATAACATCTAACTATTGAAGTATTTTCGAGTGTACTATTTCATTTGAAATCATTCTAGCTATTTCTAAGACAATCCTTACATATAAATACCTAATTGTTATCTCTGGTTAAAAAGAACAAGAATATTTAAATTCATGAAACTTTTGCTATACTAGATTCCTTAAAAATACCTATTCAAACACCCACATGCACACACCCATAATTAATAATCAAACCCCCCCTCAGACACACCAAATAATATGTAAAGGGAATTATATATAAAAATTTCCCATTACATAGGATCGCAAATTTCGGAGCTATTTAAGCACTCTTAGAATGTCCTAATTTAACGGGAATTAAATATTTAGATTTTTTGTATCGTATTTTTGTTGAATAAACAAGATCATTTTTAAGAAAACTTACGGACAATAGCAGTTTATAAATTGAGGTCTTCAAATGGTCGTTTTCCTTTTTTTCCTTTAAAACTATATTTCATAGCCAACTTATTAGCGAAACTGTGTTTCATAATCTGATTTACTGTTCCAGTAACAGTGTGACCAGCAAAAGCACCAAAGTAGTCACACTGAAAAAGATAAGCATAATTTTTTTTATTATTTTATCCAATAAAAACTAATCAAGAGAGTCTAGCTCTTCCAAAATATAATATGAAAATGTACTTTGAACTATTACAATTTTTTATTGTTATGTATAAAATAATCTGTTCTTTAATAATATTATTTACCAAATCTCCAAAATTCTTATCACTAACTAAAAATTCTTCAATTGCTTGAAGCTCTTCATCATTAGTTAATGGGAAATTGGCTGGTAATTCCAACAATGCGTTCTTGGGAGCAAATTCTTTTTGATTTTGTTGTCTTATCCACTCTAGAATAATTTTATTTTGCTCTTGTATTAAAATTAAAATTTGCATAATGTTGTATTCAAAATCTGAAACAACAAGATATAAAATTAGATCAAGTCTACTTGAATGGGTGTATTTTCAATACAAGTACAAAATGTAATAGTAACCCACTTGATCTAGTGCCTTTTAGTTGACTGCCTGATGAGACTGATACATGTGGTGGTGGATCATCATCCAGTCTGATTCTATTTATTTTTGAAACATTGTTAGATGCACAGATGTTTCTAATATTAAACTTTGATTAATTATAATAATACCATCTACACAACAAAATGTAACAAATAAACTCAAAAACTACTGGATCAATTTGCATGGAATTTAATAGACGAGTAGAGAGGCACCGGGAGAAGGACGTAGGATACTTTTTATGGCGGTGGGTCGCTATAGTTTAAAAATTACAGATGAATAAAACAAGTAGGTAAGAAGTTTGAATTTAAAAGTTTAGTAAGTAATTTAAAATTGCTCTGGTGGTCATGTGCTAATTAAAAAACCGGCCAAGTGCGAGTCCGTATGCGAGTTCCGTACTATACGTAAATACTTTTGATGTATGGAAGCCCCCCTTAAGTATTATTTTTATTTTATTTTTAGTATTTGTTTTTGTAGCCATAATAAAAATACATAATATTTGCAAATTTCAACTGTCTAGCTATTACGACTCTTGAGATCTAGCTCGGCGAGTGAAAATGGGCATGAAAAAGGGCTAAAATATCATATTCTTTGTATGGGAGCCCCCCTTAATTATTATTATTATTTTGTTTTTAGTATTTGTTGTTATAGTGGCAACAGAAATACACAATCTGTGAAAATTTCAACAGTCTAGCTATTACGGTTCTTAAGATACAGTCTGGTGACAGACGGACAGACGGACAGACAGCGAAGTCTTAGTAATAGGGTTCCGTTTTTACCCTTTGGGTATGGAACCCTAATAAGGGCTGATGGGTGTTCTGAAATATTTATAGAAGTTAATCAATCAATCATTTTTTGTCGAACATGTTACATAAAAAATACATCAAAGTATGACTTCAAGTGGGATAATTAAGTGGGTAAGTCAAAAGTAACCTGGTAAGTATACAAATTAGTCTCTAGTAGTCAACTCAAAATTAATGAGATTAAGTTTAAAGTACAAGTACATACTGTCTGCGGATGTTGACAAAGTTGGTATATATGAAGTTGTATGTTTCTCGACCGTTGTATCTTCTGTTCTATTTTCACAGTGATCAGTCATTTTCACATATTCTGAAATATCAAAAACTGTATGACTTCCTTGAAACTTTTGATATTACTCATAATATACAACTTGAAAATGCTGTTTTAGTGAACTATTTATGGGGAAGTATAGATGGAAAATTTTACTACGGAACCAACCCTGGAAAAAAGACAATGAAGTCAGTTAGTTCTGCACATTTTAGGTATGGTTTTTTATTTAATTAAATCTGTTATGATTTAATAAGCCAAGAGATCATTATATGCCAGAAATTATCCATACTAGTATTTATTATTTTATATAAATATATTAAATATAAATAAATAAATACTTGCATGGATATTTTGACTATTACCCAACCCGGCAATAAAGAATTGAGCTTAGTGTAACAATTTAAAAAATATGTAAGTAGCCCTTTATTACATTTAATTAAGAAAATATTATCCATGCTGTAAATATTTGTAATTGAACATGCTTAAATCCCACCCATGAGTAAAAATATTAGTACAAATAATGATGACATGCTGACCACCACCATGCTGACCTATATCTAAATCAAAATAGTATAAATATAATTTAAAAAATAAAAGTCAAGCACACTTCAATCCGACTGCTTTTCACCCATTAGTACCTACAAATATATGTGCAGTTTAAAATACCTATTACTTATGTAAAGTGGGTTGACTTCTATGTGGCATCACAAAACGCTGCCATTGAAACTGAAAATGTGCAAAGGCTTTCAGTCACATTTAAAATATACCTTTTACAGTTTTGATGTTAAGCACTAAAAACCGTTGATATTTATATTGAAATATAGAACTACAATGTTCAGATACTTGGCTCCCGAGGATCTGGACTACAGGTACCGAGAGCTTAGCACCATAGACACTGCCAATAAATATTATAGGGTAACTGTTTTAGTTGGCCTGTTTGCCAGCACAGAACTCTGAAGAATAAAGTAAACATTGAATGCGGAAAACTTACCAGAGTTGCAAAATATGTTGCTTTTTTGATTAATCTGATGAGGCGAGGATTTGCGGCGATGGTAGAAAACATCTCCTTCATCCTCATTATCGCTACTACTATATACACGTTTACGTAGGTTTCTTTTTGTTGAATTGTTTAGTTCTCCATCCGTCAGGTCGCTGGTATTTTCGGCTTCTCGCGCCTTTTTTCTTGCAATCAATATATCGTCTGAAAGAAATCGAACAAGTCACTCCAGAATATTGAATTATGTACTACTCCAGAATGTAAAAATCGTACACGAGCAACGGAAAAAACGGAAACGATGATGAAGAGAGATTGTTTTCAATCATGCTTAGCCGCAAATAATGATACATACCAGATTCAAAAAAATTTCTTTTTAATTTAATTAAGGCCCAATCCTCGGCGGGAGTTTGATGCTTTTGCAGTAATTTGTTGAAAGTTGTGTTATTTTTCGTATTAGGCCAATATGCTTCAGATTTTTTTGGCGTCAGCCATTCCGAACTAAGTATAACAACGGGGCCACAACCATCAGTAGCGTCCCCGCTGTTTTCTTCGGCTACTATATACAGCATTCTGTAGTTGATGCATAAACATTATTATAATTACATAAACATTGCTCAATAAATATATAAAAATTACAATTATTTTCTAAAAAGAATACTTACATATATATGAAATCTCAGCTCATGGGAACCGGGAACCGGGAACCGTTATAAATGATGCAATAACTGACCAGTAACCACAGAGAAAAAAGGCGCAATAAATATTTGGGTATGGAGATCTGATATCGATTAATCGAAGAAGTAGGTACCGATTTTCGTATTAAAATCTTCTTCGACATATAATTGCTGAATTGATCCAGAGAATCAATATGTCACCCTAGAAAATTGACATTATATTTTTTCTGTTTTAGTACTTAAAACCATAAAATTATTATTTAATAGATAACTCAATCGCCATTATGTATATTATCAGTATTATAGAATCATCTGTTCCTTGTGAGCTCCTTTTTTCAATTGCCGGCAACATCGCAAGTCATCCCAGTAGATTCAATTGTAAGTTTTAAATGTTTGTAGAGAAGATGAAACTTTGTTTTCATTAACTTGAGTTTTATTTTAAGTAGGTATATTTTATTACGGTAGGTAGTGTAGTAGTGTAGCTTGGTAGTGGAAAGAAAAGTAGATTACGCACTTTGATAAAGTGAGTAATTAAAGCATTCATGCTACTTTAGTACCCTTGCATGCGCTCTGGCACCAATCTAAAACTTTTGTATCAACAACTTACTTTGCGCTCGGTGCAACAATCTACTATATGTACTCGTTGAATGTCATCGATACAGGGAAGGAACACAAAAATTATTAAATAATTTTATCAACAGTTTATAAATAAGTTTATCGACAAGTTTTACACCGTGCCTACAAAAAATAGTCTCGTGTCGTTTAATTTTTTTCAGTAAAGACTTACAGTTACTTACAGTAGTTTTACAGTAAAGCTTGAAAATCATGTAAAAATCATTAGAACAAAAAACTAGCTGTAACGAAACTACATGTGACGTCACAAGAATAATATTATAAAAAAGTTGAATAATGGCTGGTTTTTAGGATTCCGTACCCAAAGGGTATAAATGGGACCCTATTACTATGACTCAGACTGTATCTCATAAGCCGTAATAGTTAGACGCTGCCGCTATAGCAACAAATACTAAAAACCAGAATAAAATAAATATTTATGGAGGCTCTCATACAATAAACGTGATTGACCGCGTAACTTTTTTTTTCATAGAAATACTATCAAATACAAACTTATCTTATATATGCACACTTGTTAGAATTACCTACGCATAGAATATACTATTTACGGAACCCTCAGTGTGCGAGTTCGACTCGCACTTGGCCGGTTATAATGATTCGAATGAAGAATCGATACCCTAATACGAGGTTATACGATCGTGAACTACGATCAATAACAAGAACAAATATTATAATTATTACTCACACATGGAAGTTGATTCTGACTTTTCGTAAATTCGACGTGTTTGAGCTCTTTTTGCACCATTTTACTTGAAACATTTGACAGTTGACCTCGTTTTTTTATTTTCAATCAGTTCTTCGGGTTACTATTCGTATCGATTTTATGTCGAACTTTTTTGGAAAGTATCGCCATCGCCACTCAGCGCAGTGCTGCCAAGTTTAGCCAGGTTCGAGCAGTGATCATGATTTTTCATTGTTTATTTGCTAATCGATTTTAAATATTTTTATGTTATTAAAATGGACTTACTCGATACTTCGTATTCGATACTTTTACTCATTAAGTACTCTTTGGGAGGTATCCTATCGAATAAAATTAGAAATTACTCATTTTAAACGTGACCTTACGGCTCATGTTTATGGCAAAACCATCTAGTTCAATCGTACTGAACCTTATTTTAACATTGAGCTCGAATTCGTTCCTTCTGTTCTGTTCACAGACATACCTACCTTCCTATCCTTTATTCACTTTACTCATTGACGTTATACCAATATATAGTCTTGCATCTGGCGCGGCCACTTTGTTGTCAGCTAAAAGCATTGAGTATTTGATTTAGGCTAAGAGTGATGTCGCTATCATCAAGTGGAGAAGTCCCTTCATTCACCTGCCATAACACATATTATTATATTATTATGATTAATTTTTGCTATGGTATTTATTGCTTGTTTTCTCGTTGTTTTATTTTTAAAGGTTTAAAATATTACATGTGGAGATAGCATACCTAATAAATAATATTTTTAATCAGTGGCGAAGTTACAGATGTCTTTTTTTATTATTGTATCAAATTTATGTACCAATATCATTTGCTTTTCTTTTGTTCTACTGAAGTTAGACAGCTAAGCTATTGAGCTAAACTGACGTCACCATAGACGATGTTTAAATGTACTTCCTATAGATTGGCCCTCATATCCGTTAAACGAGATGATTTTAAATTAAGAATGTGTGAGTTATGTCATTCTGTTGAGGAGGACGGCCAAAGTCAGCTATCCGATGGACCGCTGTTTCGTAGCTATAGTATGATTGAGTTTTGTACAATTCACACAATTCTTTTCCAAAAAGGTGGTTAATGTTGCTTAGATAAAAAATCAGTGGAAAAATAATTTTAAAATTACTGATTAATAAATTGAAATGTAATGTAACAAGATATTTTCAAAGTCTGTAACACCCATAAGTTACGATTACTTTTCTTTTACTATCTAAATGATTTTTGTATAAGACGAAAATGTATTTTTATTTTATTTTTGACGCTAGCAACACTCGACCATCTTTATGTCATACGCTTGACGTTTACTGCTGCTATCATTTCTCGTTTTTATTTGAATAATTCTGATTCAAAATAGATTGTAATAACTCAACGACGACCTCGGCTTGCACTCGGACCCTGTATCCGCTTTATATGTTGACCCTGGCAATTCTTTGGATATTGTATCCGCTTTACATGGAGACTTACGCTTGGACGTGGATAACCCGAATTCAACTGTTGATATGGAACTTATACATTGTAATAATTGTGGTGCTGATGTGACCCACAGGAGAAGATATATTCTGAACTTAGATGAATTGCGACATGTAATTCTACAATGGATTGCACCACAAGTTGTAAGTATTTTTCATGTGTGATATTTTACGTTAATTAATTATTATCGCCCTTAATAATATAGTTTATTTATTGTCAACAGATTGACACTCACAGCCAGATATGCCACTCTTTTTGGACTGTGGCCAAGATTAAAATATAATGAACTTATATTGCTAGCCTGTGGAACATACCAATTAAAACAGGCAAGATCATATCATGGAGAACATATAAGTGATGGTTCCTATACGGTTGAAGTTTGTGCGGACAGAGCTAGCAACCTCATGCCAAGTTTTCTTTCATCCGGCAACTGCACATTACTAAGAGCTAAAATACAAAGCAGGCATATAAGTAGATAAACATATTTACATTTTATATGACAAAAATATCCAAGATTTAAATGGAATTAAAAGAATATTATTGTAACTGCATTGTTGGCCGAAGGACAGTGGGTTGTTGCTCTCATATTATGTCTGTCATCTGGTACTTAAGTTGGGCAAGGTATGAAACTGTTACTCCACCAGCTAGGTTATTGGATAATATTTTAGTGATGTATGATAGTTTAGTGAAGAAAATTAAATAAAAATATTCACATAAAACCAGAGTTTTATTTTCTTTTTTTTTTAAGTAAGCCTGAGTACTAAACTATTTATATTATTGATTTCTACATAGCTTCAGCTACTAAATAGCAGTATTTTTATTTAAATTAAAAAATGTCCACGCCTGAGCCGAAGTTCCATACAACGTGGCGAGTGATATGTTATTATTTTAAAAATTGCTGTAAAATGTTTCGATACTACTCATGAGTACTTTCTATTCGATATCGTGTCCCTAAATTTATGTCGTCATATAGTCGTTATGCACCTATCGTCATAAGTACAGAATCACGAAAAATGACGTCATTCTTCTCGTTATTATAGTCGTTACGTACCTGTCGTCATAATAGCTGATAAATAATGACGTAAAATGTCGTTATTGATGTCGTCATTTAGTGGTTATGCATCTGTCGTCTTAAAAGTCGTTAAATAATGACGTAAAATGTCGTAATTGATGTCGGCATATAATCGTTATGCACCTATCGTCATAATAGCGGTACAGAATCACGAAAAATGACGTCATTCTTCTCGTTATTATAGTCGTTGCGTACCTGTCGTCATAATAGTTGATAAATAATGACGTAAAATGTCGTTATTGATGTCGTCATTTAGTCGTTATGCATCTGTCGTCATAATAACGGTACAGAATTACAAAAAATGACGTCATTCTTCTCGTTATTATAGTCGTTACGTAGCTGTCGTCATAATAGTTGATAAATAATGACGTAAAATGTCGTAATTGATGTCGTCATATAGTCGTTATGCATCTGTCGTCATAATAGTCGGTACAGAATCACGTAAAATGACGTCATTCGTGTCGTCATTATAGTCGTTATGCATGTGTCGTGATAATAGTCGTCAAATAATCACGACAAAAATGACGACATTTTCTAACCAATGACGTCATTGAGTTTAAAAATCACGTCGAAATAGACGTGAAAAAACTCCTAAGACGTCATTCGTTCGAACATGTCGTAAAAATCACGTGATTTTCACGTGTGTTTGCTGCTTGGGGTAATAGTATATATGTATAGATTTAAAGCTGCAGAGTTTGTTTGTTTGGTTGAACGCGATAATCTAAGGAACTGTAGAACTAATAAATTACGGACATGTATGGGACAAATGGGTGCCACGGAGGCGAAGTATGTCATGGGCAAAGCCGCCAATCTATTAAATCTGCTTCTAAGTTCTTCTTTTGCCTTCTAAGTTAAGTACCTAGACATAACACCAACATTTCGCCAATCTATATTCACTCCTCTCTCACATGTAATAAGGGACAAGCCATCCAACCAGCCAACCATCAACTTGCAGACTCCCTATTGGTACTGAGAATACTCTAACAGAAAAACCCAACAACAATTTAACTAACCCTGGAATCGAACTCCGACCTCATACACATCAGTCGCATCTTTACCACTGAGTCAGTCACGCATTGAAATACTATACTTTATTTATTTAACAGTAATACGAGAGCTCATAGTTCCATTGGCATCCTAAAAGATGACAAAAGATATTTTATCCATCAATGGATTAAACTATTGTGTGGTTCGTGCCCCTAATATATTTTAAAGGCGAACAAAGGTTTTAGGGTTCGCCTAATAGTTTTTTAAACGTATTGTTATGTAATAAATCTCTTTTAATACGATATTGGGTACGTCCATCAATTTTATAACGAAGACAGCTGTTTTTTTTTGCATATTTTATATTCATTCTTACGAAGGGTATTGCGAGAAGGGTGTTTAACTGTAACCCCCACGGGCACCACCTCATTGATGCCAACGATTAGATGGATGTGTCGGAATCGGACCGACTAAAACCACACCGTGTCCTCCCCAAGTGTTCATTGCCGGGCACCCCGGGTAAGCCGTGTATGGGGCCTTGATGGAGCCCCTTCTAGATCTACGGAACCCAAGCTAACCTCATCTCCTGATTGATGGACAAGGCTCTGGTGCAGGATTTCCTTTCAGGGTTGTACGGCCAGATAGCATACACACACATACATATACACTTTTTTTTTTGAAACCCCCACAGGATTCACCCCATCTGTGCCTTCGATGGGGTGGGCGTGTCGGAATCGCACCGACTAAAACCACACGGTGTCCTTCCCAAGTGTCTATTGCCGGGCACCCCGGGTAAGCCCTCGGAAGGATAACCCCAGGGTTAGCATATTTAAATAGTATTATGATCTCTTTCTATTCATATTTTATAGTTCTGTTGTGACATAGTAATATAAATTCTTTGGATAAAAGTAGTTACGCCCACCGAGCAAGTTTGTGACGTAGATTGTGATGACATCTATAAAATATAGCTTACTTCTATCAAGATAATAGTAATAAATGCATCGCTATAAATAACCTGTTTCATATAAAAATTGTGACGTTGGAAGCCGGCGGAAAGAAGTGTGGCTATATATTAGCTACCGAACTGATAGTAGACTGGTTTAGCAAGGAAATGCCGTCTTTCAAGGCCTATTAGAACGATTTGATTAATTTTTTACGTCTTAAGACTAGACTTAAGGCAAAATACGAGTATTCAAACGTAACTTATAATAAGATGTTGGTAAGTGTCTTAGAGACCACGAATCGGTAAACGGAAGGTAGAACGTCCCCCAGCAAGTCCATCTTAGGACGATGATGATGACTTTTTAGGACGACCTAAAAAAGGTAGCTGGGATAGACTGGTTGCGCAAGGCGGAGGATCGGATGCTATGGCGTACAATAGGAGAGGCCTATGTCCAGCAGTGGACTGCAATAGACTAATTGATTGATTGATTGATGGATTGAAATATCTTGATATCATCATTATTATCCTCATAACGATTTCCCAGTTGCGTCTTTAAACTACTTCTTCTTTACTCTTCTTCTTTCAATCTAGATTTAAATACCTTTTATTTTTCATGCGGATTTTTTATATTTTTTTATATTTAGGACACGTCAATTTGACTTCAGTCTCAGGAAAGAGCTTGACGGCCTCATCAGAAGAGAATTGTCGTGGCAGCAGCGCGTGACACCGACCGATCCCACTAGTGCTGCGACCACAATCCCCCTGCGGATACCCCCCCGCCGGTCAGCGGGGGAGGTTATGTCGGGCTTGAAGCGACTAAAACCGCACGCCGTCTCGCGTCTTCAGATGCCGAGGTATAAGGCATTTCCCTCGCACCCGACTGACCCTGGGCCATCTCCGAAATATCATCTCATCTGAAAGAGTACTTTGACGGGAGATCAAAAACAAAGGGAATCTGGTATAGAACGATCCAGCCTCATCCTCTTCGCTCTCCCTAGATTGACGATTGTGGTCTTCGCAGACAGGATACAGTCATCGTGCTGCGGCTTCGTTCCGGACACATTCAATCAAATAAATTTTCGTTCTTAATGCGTAAAACAACATCCCCAAACTGTACCTGTAATGTACTTGACGACCTGTACCATATTTCGATGGAGTGTGTGCATGAGACGCACAGAGATCATCTTTGGAAGGGTACTCAAATGGTTGCTAGTTGTCACAGTGTTCTGGCTGATCCGGTATCGGATGCAGCCCAGGCACTGTACGACTTAACTAGGAATTCAGTGCAGGGTATGACTGAAATAAATTGAGCTGAGTGAGCAGGACTCTTACTTGAAAATAAGACATCTTACTACGGTCGCGCGCTTAGCTAAGGCCGCGCGCTCGTGAAACTGTTTTACGGTGATTATTCCTCAATGGTACATCGGACATGAACCATCTCGCTTCAAAACACTCCTCAGTGTCCACACTATCACCGTGGTAAATTTGGTCAAGATCGCGCTAGTGGTTACGGAGGAGGTCAGCCACCAACAAACGGCTATGCCGCTTATAAGAGTTAAGTTTAGAGGCTCAGTATTTTGGTAACTTGTTTTTTAATATCTGTATATTTAATATGGGCAAAAGCCCGTTAAATAAAGGGAGAAAAAAAACTACAATTTTAAGTAGTTAACACATAACATAACATACCTTCACGCCCGTATCCCCGAAGGGGTAGGCAGAGGTGTATTACACACCCACAATTCGCCAGTTATGTTAAGGTCGCAATGTAATAGGGGGCGAGGCTATTGCCATCAATCGGGCACATTATTAAGCCAGTGATAATTAACATTTATTAATGCACACATAACTACGAAAAGTCAGAGGTGTGTGCCCGGGGCGACTGGGGATCGAACTCGAGACCTCGTCTCAGCAGTCCGGTACATACGCCACTGGGCTATCATCGCTTTTAAATAAAATATGATAATAAGTAGTTAACAGACTCCTTTAATCTCTATGTCTCGGGAACTCATAAACATACACAATCATCCTCCGAACATTTTCCCAAATCAGTCGGGATCCGGTTTCAGTCTAACTACGAAACAGCTGAACTTCAATAATTTCCTTGAAGCGGCTGGCATCGGACCTCCACATCCCACTGGTGACATTGAAGTTCAGTAACACAAACATAAAATACTTCGAGACTCAGCAAATTATTCATGAATCAAACAAATAATTGTCCTTTGTGCGGATCGACCTGACGGCACTTCAGTTGGCGGGGTGACCAATTAAAGCACTGTGCCATCATATTATCATTTATCATCATTATAAATTGAACTGAATTTACAAATTGAAAAACTCTTTACTCACCAAATACTGTACTTTTGTAGCGCAATACAAAATATCCTGGGTTCGATTTCAGCGTTGGATAGTGTTGTTGGGTTTTTGATATTAGAAAATTTTCAATAGCAGAATGGAAACTGAAAACTTGGCAGCGTAATGTAGGTGCAATATACACGCCTATCGAGCTTTTCGGGTTAAGGACGTGAGAATATCGTTTTCTTTTTTGAAGAATATTCGTGTCCGAAATTACTAGTAATCTCCCTAAGCCCCCCAAGCTAAATTGCTTGTGTTATATTTGGGTTCACGTTGGTAGTGTAATTGCCAGGATTATCTCGAGGCCAACTCCTTAACCACTAAACTACCAACTCAATTACTTAACCTTTTTAAAAAGCGTCGGTAGCTTAGTGGTTAAGGAATCGACCCTACGATCGAGAGGTCCCGGGTTCGAATCCTGGCCATTACACTACCGACGTGAACCCACTCCTAACACAAGCAATTTAGCTTAGCTTGAGGGGTTAGGGGGAATATTAGTAATTTCGGTTACTAATAAATATTCTTTATAAAAAAAGTTTTTTTTTAATATATATATTGGTTTAAAATAATATTCTTTTGTAAAAACAATAGTATTCGTGGTACACACCAACCAAACGAAAGCAAACAGATATAAACGAGTGACACTGGTCTGTCTGTCGAAAGCGCCGAGAAGATAGATAATCTTACTCGCTTACTTTAGGGCAAACCCCACACTCTGATGTGAGAGCCTCTAAATCTGGGACTAGTTGAGATGATATAATGATAAGTTGATTGCTTTACCCGTGGCTTCGGATGTACGGATGTACGGCAAAACAGAAAATCCCATACACCCACCAGTGAGTTAAGTCAGGGTGCAATGTCATTATGCAGCATATTCGTCAGCCATCATTCGGAGTCATTCACTTGGTGTATACCTTTTTTTTTTTTTTTCGGAAATCCCTTCGGATACCTCCCGCCGGCCAGCAGGGGCGGTTATGTCGGGCTTGAACCGACTAAAACCGCACGCCGTCTCGGGTCTACAGACGCCGGGGTGTAAGGTTGCCCATAGAGCATATCCCTCGCACCCCGACTGACCCTGGGCCATCTCCGGATTCGAGATGGCCCCCTCGGGTTTGGGAACCACGGTGTCCCCGTCTTGCCCCGGTTTGGGGGAGGGGCGCTAGTCGCCCACCGTCCCGGCCTGTTTTTGCTGGGGTGACAGGCGGCCTCATCTGCCACCCCCAGGCCTGCGCTCATGGAGGACGGAGGTCGTTAAGCGACCTCCGGCGCCTGAGTCGCCTGCGACGCGCGGCGAGCATGTTGCGGGCTCGGCGGGCCGAGAGAGTTCTGAACCTCTCCCGGGCGCGCTCCGCCATCTCCATCGCGAGCATCACATGCTCGCAGAAGGAGGTAGCGGCGGCCCACGCACTCGCGCTCCGCACCATTGCCACAATCATGCTGCCGAGCGAGAGGACTCCCACCCCGATGGCTGCCACGAGGTCACGCCTCGGCGCCTCCCACGCCGGGCAGTCCGCCAGCGTGTGCAGCCCTGAGTTCTCGTGATGTGATGACACTCAGGCGTTGGTTCTTCCTGATCCGATGCAGGTGGTCCCCGAAGCACCCCTTCCCGGAGATCACCTGCGTCAGTCGGTACGAGAGGCTTTCGTGTCACCTCTCTAGCCAATCCTCCATGATGGGCCTTACCGTCGCTTATACCTAATACTAAACATTCACAGATAACTCACAAAGAAAAATACGCCAATACTCGTACGCTTGGCTGCAAAATATTTCACAATTCATCAATTTTATAAAAACACCTACTTGAATATTCAATAAATAAATCTTAACTAAACAAAAAAGATACTTACGCCACGGTGGCTTTTATGATAATATTACACTAAGCATTCTTGATCCGTCTGTGCAACTAATCCATATGTCTACATGTATAATGACGTCATTATTAGCAATCTATGGTTACCTCATGTTTTTTCAAACGTGTTTGCTAATGGCCATGACATTTGGATCACAAACATTGATTGATTAAGAGCACTGCGTTTCTTATACTCTATCAAAATGCAGTTTAAAAAATACAGGGGAATTTCCAAATATTCCTTTAAAAAAATCCATTTTTACATCGTTGGGTAAAGCCCATCAACATCTGAACGCCAGTTCCAGCTGCAGTCGAAGCTTGCACTTTGCTTCCCGGGGTCGTTCTCCTACTTATGTTAATGATTTGATTAATCTTAGCTTTTACGGGAGCAACTGCCATCTGACCCCCATCCTCGAGAGGAATGCCTTCCCCAGAGCCGCGTACAATTGGCAAGTGTACAGGCTTGCAAATGATTAACTTAGGCTCCGAAGATGTTTGTGGGGTCCATACACCCAACCGGATCGATAACTATCTCATCTCATAAACTCACGCCTATATCCCCGAAGGGGTAGGCAGAGGTGCTCGCACCCACATTTCGCCAGTTTATGATTAGGACCCAATGTACTAGGTGGCGAGCCTATTGCCATTAACCGGGCACTTATAAGCCTGCGTTAAATACATACATAACTTCGAAAAGCATCGAAAAGACATTGGTTTGTGCCATTGTAAAACCTGGGATCGAACCCGAGACCTCGTCTCAGCAGTCCATTACCCATACCACTAGGCTACCGCGGCTGTAAAATATGGTTGCAATAACATCTCTGCCTACAACTTAGTATAGGATTCATTCATTTATATATTATAAGGGTATACAGTAAAAAATGTAAAAACGGATATCAATCAATACGTATATAACATCGTGATGGTAAAAACCAAAGAGTGAAAAAATTCAAACAAAAAAAACCTTTATATTTTGGCTCTTCACCTAGATAATGACGGACCACGCCTCATCGCGTGATGATGATGTCATTCATGAATAAGTATTGTATGAATACACACTATGCATCGTGATCATTATAATGTATGCTTCAAACACGTGGAGACAAGTCGAATATCTGGGACGTGTCTAGATAGCTCAGCTGGTCAGAGCATTCCCCCTGTATGGGACTGGTCGCGGGTTCAAGTCCCGTTTTAGATGTTCTCTTTTTCCGATCTAAATCTTTAGAAAAAGTAAGCATACAAAATGCTTAAGAATTTAATTGAATTAATTAGGCGGTTTTTTTTTAATGTTTAGGACACGTCAATTTGACTTCACCTTGCCTGATGGTAAGCTGAAGGTAGTGTCTCAGGAAAGAGGGTCACCATTACATACACGTACCATGTTAACAATGGTGGCACTCAGCTTGACGGCCTCATCAGAAGAGGATTGTCGTCACAGCACCGCGTGACACCCACCGGTCCCACTAGTGCTGCGACCACAATCCCCCTGCCCGGCTATGCACTTGCTGACCCCTGAACGCAAGCAAACCGAAATTGAATTACTATGGAGGGTTTTTCGCAATCGTGCACGGTGGTACCCACCCGGCCGAATTTTGTGACAAATTTGTGTCATCAAATTTCTACCACCAGTAAAAAATCTGTGAAAGGAGTCATCAAAAAACATCACATAACTTCACGCCTGTATCAAAACAATGTTTAAAAATGACTGTAAAGGTATTCATTGTTTCCGTAGTTCACAAGAATTACGGTAGATGGCTTCAGCGTCGTTTTAAGACGTATATAATATATCGGATAGTTTCGAATATCTGGGACGTGGAGACCAGTCATCCTCCAAGCATTTTCCCAACTCACTTGGGATCGGCTTCTCAGTCTAACTACGAAGCAGCCGAACTTCAAGATTTTCCATGACACGACTGCCATCTGACCTTCACAACCCATTGGCGATATCTAAGTTGTGTAGGTAGACAAGTTGTCGGACTTTTTAGGACTCCAACTACCAATAACACCTTTTTTTTTTTCGTGTGGAAATCCCATCCTAAGAGTAACCAGGCTAGGTATTACTTATCTTTACAATGTGTTAACCTACTGAGCGGTTATCAGCGTGTAGACAGGTATACTTTAAAATTAATCGTATGTATTTATAAGTGATTTTACCGCGGAACTTTAGACTTGGCCGGTCCCCGCACCCGGCTCAGTTCCCGTTTATCCTTCAGATTGAGCACTTGCCTCTCAAATCTGATAATAACATCTTAACACTATTTCAAACCACCACCACGATTTCAAATTAAATTACGTACGCACACATAATATTTTTGCTTACGAAAATCTCAATATAGTTCAAAATACTGGTAAATTACGACTGTGCGAGTTTTCGCGCTTTGATGATAAGAGTATACCTGCGTGTAGGTGATTCTGTGTTTTGGCTCGTTGTATGATGCTGCTTGCCTGAACCTATTTAGTTCAAGCAAAAATGAATATCATACCCGAAGTAAACTCTCGTGTAAGCGAGACCCGACATCGAATTTGCATTTACATAATAATGGTACGGCTTGCGATAATTTGTCGGGTTTAAAAGCACACAAAACTGAGCAGAATATTTAAACAATAATTATGTAAATACGAGTACAGCTACTGCGGCCGGCCAACTTAATTAAGTATGTGTACAAATAATAGTTTGACTGTAGACGGTCTGTTGTAGGATTTTAAAGGCTTGAGAATATTTATTTTTCTATATAAATATTCATACCTGTTATATTGGACGGGGTAGGCAGAGATGTGTCTAATATAATATAGTGTGAGCATTTATTGTCGTCTATCGGGCATACAATTACAAATTCCGCGAGGTTACAAAAAAAAATTAAAAAATTTCTAACACATTTGCCTAATCCGGGTATGTATAGCATATAGGACAAACTAATGCTACGGACACTAGGAGGTACTTCTTACTATTATAATGACACCACCGTCCCGACACGTAAAACGTCCCTTGACACTACGTCAAGGGACGTTTTACATTCCCTCTAACACCACCAGTAGTGTCAATTTAATCCCCATGAAACCACCGGTATAATTATCAAGGGTCAAGGGTATTCTGCTGTCAGTCTATCACATACAACCCTACTATGTTTTCATTACTCATGTTTGAATCGTAATTGGAAGATTTAATTGAAATTTACTCGCTTCATTTTACTGCTACATTCATTAAGAGCAGTAATGGTTTTTAAACCCTCATAGAAACACATGTATCTCAAGGCTTCGTTACTCAGAACATACGAGTATTGCTTTACAGGTTAGGGACATCATACACTGTCTTTATTGTGATTAAAATGTTTTCTGATTTTGTGTAGACTTATTGTGAGTTATATCATTGTTGCTCGTTGATATTAATATTTTTTAGATTTCATAATGTGTTACTTGTGTGCTAAATGCTGGTTGGATAGATTTGGTGTAGCCAATCTAATCTTTTCCAAGTGATACGCTAAGCATTCATTCAGTACCTTAATAGTAAAAATAAATGCTTAACCATTTACAATTTTGGACGCATCTTAGTTTAATTGAACTGAACTTGACAAAACTAACTAAAGAGTATGTACGATATTACACATACGAGTATACGCAACCAAGCAGTTACCCGGGTAGAACCACTAACAAAGAAACATCTCATAATTTCATTTACTTCTATCTTCTTCTTCTATATAAATAAAAATGATTCGTCAATATGTATGTACGCACATAATATTCGAACGGCTACACCAAATTGGATATTTGTTTTGTATTTGTGACTGTTAGGAGAAAACAAACCTTTTGTATGAAAGAAAATTTAGGAAATTCCACGGGTAGGGTGCTATTATCGCAGTCGGGAGTATCCAGGGCGCGGACCTAGTATAAAATAAATAATAATTAACATTAACTGATATTCTACACATGGCTATCTAGACTCAAAATAAGCATAGCTTAATAACTAGCTTGTGTTGTGAGTTCTAGAATGCGGATAATCATACTCAGATATATATATTTTTTTAAATACATACATATTATATATAGAAACACCCAGGCCATTGCAAATATACATATTCATGTATACAAATATTTGCACTGAGCAGGAATCGAGCCCTCTTCCCCTGACGTAACAGTCGAACGCACTACCGCTACGCCACAGAGGCCGTCATAAACCTAAAGGTTTATAAACCTGCCAGCTATTTCTATGGCCGTGTGTGGCCTAACTTATTTCAAAATGTACATTATTATTGTTAAAACTAATTAGTTTGCCTAGCATTAGAGCTCATTCGAGAATACATTGGAGAAAGTATACATTTGTAAGAAAGAGTCACAAGTCATAAATTCTTCATATTTATTGAATAAAAATGTTCACCCTAGTGTGTGAAGGCCTTTACAATGAAGATCCAGGTAATTAAATACGGTTGTGTGCGAATGTGAACGAACTGAAATTATTATAAATATCTGCTAACCTGCGCGGATCTTGCCGCTAATGTATGACTTAATGTTTTGATCTTTCTTATTCAATGTATGAAAACAAAATAATTGCGATTACGTTCAAAGAGCAAATTGAAGTGTGAATAATAAAATAAATCGCGTTTAAGTCCGTTTAAAAATAATTTTATCTCAAAGTTCTTAACTCTTGTTGTATCTCAAACTTACTAATGCCAGTTTCTAAATTGAGAAATTGAAGTTGAGTCACGTCAATGCCCTGGTTCTTTAAGCGGGGTGTGAGAAAGCATCTGTCGAATCCGTCTAATTAGGAACCACTATTCTAGGGACAGCATCTGGAATGGTGTTCACTACTTCACCTTAGCTTCCGATCAGGCGGGGTGCCTTGAATTAACGAACCAAATATAAAAAAAAAAACAAATATACGTTAAAATAGGAAACCGTATACGCAAACTTCTGCCCTGTTTCCGAATTGAGTTGTGCTAATACTTTTTATAAAAAAATGTTTCGTACTGCACACGACGAAACTCAATTTGATTTCACAATTCAGAAACTGGAATGAGTAATTTTGAGATAAGACTAGAGCTAAGAACTTTGAGATAAAACTAGTTTTAAACGGATTTCAACGCGATATATTTTTTATTATTTTAGTATTCACGCTGTTCACGATATTTCGTTTGCTTTTTAGTAACTATGGTCACGGAGACCTTTTCACAACTAGTGCTTTAGTAGTGGTTACGCTCGGCTCCGCGTCATATATTGAATTTGTACTAGTTATACCCGAGACTTCGTCCTTTCAAGTCCTGTCAAAATCAGTCCATTTGTTTCGGATATTAGTCAAGTTTAGACGGAACATAACAATACCTGTATTATCTGGGACAATATCTAAAACAATTCCAAAAATAATAAAATAAGTAGAATATTCTCGTCATATCCATCCAAGAAACGTTTAACTCGGGAATGAGTGAGGTCTCCATAAACCGCAAGCGTACAATGGAAATTGTCCCTTATTTATAACGACAATACACTATAATTGATTAACAGAAACATGGCTATTGCAGCAAAATTAATAATAAGTACTGCTATTAAAAATTAAATGGTTCTAACCGCTGCCTAGACTCCGTTAATGACCCCGTAATGACCGATTTGATGTTTCCAGTATTGCGTAAAGTTATGCGCACACGCAGTTTCTTTGCGGGCATGCTGTGGGGTCTAATAAATTATGTTTGTGGCCATTTTCTTGTAATGACTATGGTGAATTCGCTAGGCTTCGCGACGTGTAAAACGGCTTGATAGATTTCGAGGAATTTATCATTTAACTGGAATTGCAAGTATGATTCTTGGAAGTATTGTCCTTTGAGACTGTGAAAGAGAAAGAGAGAGATATGTGGGATAACGTGAACCTACAAGTATTTATGTAGGTGTTTTATTATTGAAATAACGGTATAGAAGTTAAACGCGACATTAAACAATTCACACACTTGGTATGTGATGCTGTAATTCTGTAATAAAATATCAATGCAATGTGTTTATTATGAGCAAGAAGTAGGGCATAGTAGGACCTGTTATTTCTAAGGAGTTTAAGAGTAAAGACATTACTGGGCTTTTACGGGAGCGAGTCTGGTCTGACCCTATAACCCTGAGAGGAAAGACTGCGTCAGAGCTTTGTTTTTAATTAGCAATTGTACCGGCTTGAAGGTGAACTTGATTTGGTCATATGTAATAGCGTCAGTAAGTAAGATGCTAAAACGCATACATCATAAACAAATTAAATAGCTTCTTACGTCAAAACACAACAAAACTAAACTGTTTACTTAAAATTCACATGCACTTACACTAATGTAACTGCACACTTGTGTCCCGTTAGTGCGAACACACAAATACAGGCTAAGAACAAATACAAATATTTTTTCCAGGAACTAGTGACCTTTAGCACCGCAGCCGAGCGGTTCGCTACTGTGTCATTAGAGAATGTGTGTCGCGTAACTTGTAAGCTTAAAGGAGGGATATTGTTTGGCTTGTTTATTATCAGATTCTAGCAAAGTTTTTTTTTTAATGTTGTAAGACATTCTACACAGCGCTTTCAAGGCACAATGTAAGCTTAGTTTAACTAGCTTGTGTTATGGGTTCCAGAATGCGGATAAACATACTTATATACTTTTTTTTTGTAAATACATACATATTATACATAGAAACGCCCAGACCAATGCAAATAGAGATATTCATGCTTGTGCTTGCACTGAGCGGGAATCGAACCCGCGCCCTCTGTCGTAATAGTCGAATGCACTACCGCTACGTCACAGAGGCCGTCATTTCTATGTTAAAGACTTGCTGCAAAGAATAAAAAAAACCGGCCTAGTGCGAGTCGGGCTCGCCCATGAAGGGTTCCTCAGCAGCAAGTAAAATTTATATATTTGAGTTGATTGAATGAAAGGTAAATTGCGGTTCACGATTTAATACGTATTAAAAAAACACCTCTGCCTACCCCTTCGGGGATACAGGCGTGAAGTTATGTTATGTTATGTGTTTGAAAAAACTACTCACTAGATCTCGTTCAAACCAATTAATGTACAACATACATTTTTTATTAGTTTTATCATTCTCCTACTTTAGAAGTTACAGGGAGGGGGGGACACATTTTACCACTTTGGTCCAAGTGTCTCTCGCGCAAACTATTCAGTTTAGAAAAAAAATTATTAGAAACCTCAATATCATTTTTGAAGACCTATCCATAGATGTGGGTCCACACGTATGGGTTTGATGAAAAAAATGGACGAATCTATAAGGGTTACGTTTTTTGCCAATTGGCAACGGAACCCTAAAAATGTATAAAAGTATAGTCGGTAACAAACGTCGTTTACCATATCTTCCTACAATCTTGGGCTATTACAATTATGGCCCAAGTTTGTATGGAATACTTTCCATCTCATTTTAT
This sequence comes from Cybosia mesomella, assembly GCA_946251805.1. NCBI lineage: Eukaryota > Metazoa > Arthropoda > Insecta > Lepidoptera > Erebidae > Cybosia > Cybosia mesomella. The sequence goes on from OX276409.1 coordinate 19,143,327, forward strand.
TCTGAGAAGTGTCAAAGTATTGGATCGTAAATTGTCTCGTGTCCTGAACTTCAAACTGCCGACACTTGCTAAACCTAATAGTTATCTAACATATTATACATAGTACAAAGAATTAGCAAGCTGAAGTGGCAGTGGGTCACCCATATATCTCGCGAAGAACCGTCGAACCGCTGGGGTAAACGTGTTCTTGAGTGGAGAACGTAGTGTAGGACGCTCTCCGGCCAGGTGGGATGACGATCTGCGAAAGACTGCGGGCAGATGCTGGATGCGGCTAGCTGAAGATAGGGCCCTATGGCGCTCATTGGGAGAGACCTATGTCCAACAGTGGACTAGAATAGGTTGATGATGATGATGATGATATTATACATTAGCTAAGAACATAAAATACACATTTCAATTTCACTGCCTACAAATTCTGACACGAACATGAGCAACTAGCAATTAGGCGTTCTTATAATTACTACTTAAGAATTTAACGAACGAGGAACAGATATCAGGACGTCACTTTTTGCTTGACTAGAATATTCTACAGTTTATAAATAGCCTTAATAGCTGAAATATATTGTCTTGTCCTTTAAAAAGTATATTTCAAAAGATTCTAGAACTAAATTGCAGTGCCATCAACCGGGTGGAATTGTGAATTTAAACCATTCAGGGACCTATTCAAACGCACACACGAATTTTGATCCAAACACAGAAGCTTTTTATTTATTTAGAACTGCTTACCTGTTGCCTGCGGCTTGGCCCGCGTGAAATACTGATCCATTCTCGCAACCCACTGGATAAAAGTATAGCTAATGCTATTCCAGATATTTATTGTGCCAACTTTTATCTAGATCGATTCAGCCGTTTGTGTGTGAAAGAGTAACAAACATTCATCCATTTATTCATCCTCTCAAATTAAAGTTACCATTTAAAATATTTGTAGGACTGGTACTGGCTTTGAACTCGTGCGATTCGATTAAAATGATTACGTACGTACGTCTCAAACACAGGGCGACGGGTTTTCCGAATGTTTTATATTTAAATTTATTAAAATACCTACAAGCTTTAAAAAAACATCATAATTAATTATTAAAGTTCAAGTAATTACGTTGTAATATATCTTAAAATACTTGCAAGTTTTGTGTAACGGAAGTAGTAGCACTTAACTCTCAGACATTAGATAAATAGTTATCAATCAAGCAGCGAGTGGAGGAATGCGAGCCGCTGATAGCAGCCGCTGTGTGCATCTGCTTGCTCCAATTTGTTCAAGCTATAGTTATGTGAGATAACATACGTTTGTTTATATACATAATAGTTAAACATTTTGATTGTTAGTTAGGAATACGGAATTTAAGTTTACTCATAAGTGTACAGCATTGTGGCACACAGATGTCACAATACTGTGAAGATAATTATCATGCTCTAAGGCTTTTCCCAACTCAATTGAGGTCAGCTTTCAGTCTAACTATGAATCTTCGATATTTTCCATGAGGCGATTGTCATCTTTTTATATATTTTTTTCTACACAGCCTTTTTTAGACCCAAAGTAAGCATAGTTTAACTAGCTTGGGTTATAGGTTTCAGAATGCGGATTAACATACTTATATACTTTTTTTTTGTAAATACCTACATATTATGCATAGAAACACCCAGACCCATGCAAATATACATATTAATGCATACAAATATTTACACTGAGCGGGAATTGAACCCGCGCCCTCTGTCGTAGTCGAATGCACTACCGCTACGCCACAGAGGCTGTCACAACATCTGACCTCTACAACCCACTGGCAATATCGTAGTTCTGTAGTTAGACCAGTTTTTGTTTTCTTTAGGCTTCAACTACCTGTAACGACTGCCATAGACATTCGTATGGCATCCGGGACCGATGGCTTAACGTGCTCTCCGAGACACAGAGTGGTCTCAATGTTTTAAGAATGGTCACCCATTCTAAGTTAACTTTGCAATGTCTTTTTTTTTAGGTAGATTTCGATGAAATCAATCTACCTATTGGTTTCTCGACTACTGTCGAATTAAAAAAAAATTCTTCATAGGAGCTCTAGCCCCCTGAGTCCGAAATGACCACTGGTCAAAAAGTTTATATATATATATATATATGTGTATGGTTCCACTTCCTAAAATTTGCGGCACTCTCACGGTCGCATTTTTGCCCCGATCGCTTTCAAACTGCGGTCAAATATTGCTTGGGTGTAAACTTAGTTTAAGTTCGTGAACGGGTGGAATCCGAACTAAGGGGACGGTAGGGTCTCACTTTTTGTGAAATCAGTTTTTCCTCAAAATTTCACGTTCCATGAAAGATATTCGAACCGTTCTAATTTTATCCCATAGTATACATGAATACCAACAACTTTTAATTAAAAACCTATAAGATTAAAACTTTAACTAAAAGTGGAGGGGGGGGGAAACCAAAATTTTTCGGGAAAAAAATCATAACTTCTAACCGGTGAACATTCTTGATGTCAGAAACATTTTTAATCGATAGGCCATTTTAAGTCTAAAATACATGTCTGAAAAGTTTTTCGCTAAAAGTTACCGTTTTCGAGAAAAAAAAATTAAACATGTTAAAAAAATACGTTCCCGCATGGGGAACGCACAGGTAGATTTCGTGAAGCAATTAATATTATTTTATATAGAGAACTACGGACTTTAAACAGTTAAATTATTTTTTTAACTAGACCTCCTATGAAGAAATTTTTTTTAAATTCGACAGTGGTCAAGAAACCAATAGGTAGATCGAATTCATCGCAATCTACCTAAAATAATATTAATTGCTTCACGAAATCTACCTGTGCGTTCCCCCTGCGGGAACGGATTTGTTTTAAATATTAGTACCGAAATTACTAATATTCCCCCTAACCCCTCCAGCTAAGCTAAATTGCTTCTGTTAGGAGTGGGTTCACGTCGGTAGTGTAATGGCCAGAATCGAATTTAAATCGATAATGGATGATTTATCTTAATCTTAATCTAAACGATAACCACAGCCACCAGCCACGCATAAACTTACACCGGTATATCCTCGAAAGTTTACTCCTTTGGAGATTATGCATGCAGAGGTATATTAACACCAACATTTTGCCAGTCATGTTTTTCGGTCAAGATCAATGCCTTTACATTTACAGCCATATTAGCAAGGCAATAAATAAAGGCTGTGGAAAAAAGCCTGGCAATAAAAACTGACGGCCACTCTTCTTAATGATCAGTACCGTCCTAATTACAATGACAGTTTACAAATTATTTTGCAAGCAAGATGGTACAACTAATGCTTCAACCTTTCCCGCATGTTTTGCGGCCCTTACACAACTTGTCTCTTTTAGTTTGTAAATGAAAAACTTCTTATCATTCACGATGCATGGAGACATAATTTAACACTAATATCATTTTAACCCCCGACAATTTTAAATGTCGGTAGTTCAGTGGTTAAGGATAGGAAGTCTACAATCCAATCATCTATCAATCCCGGGTTCGAATACTGCCATAATACTAACGACGTGAACCCAATAACACAAGCAATTTGACTTAGCTGGAGGGGTTAGGGGGAAATATTAGTAATTTCGGTTACTAATATTCTGAAGAAAACTTACCAGTCATATGAGTTCTAGAATGCGGATAAACATAGTCACATACTTCTTTTTTGTAAATAAATACATATTTTACATGGAATCATCTACATATACCAATGCAAATATACATATTTGCACTGAGCGGTAATCGAACCCTCGACCTCTGACTTAGCAATGCCGCTACGCCAATGGATGGTCATTGCCTACGCTATAAAGGTCTTTAAAAAAAACTTAAGACATTGCAATTTAAATAATATCTTGAATAAAGTGTTAAATGTTACAAAGAATTCATTCGCATCGCGTGTACCCTTATCGTAGTACCAAGACTGAGTACACTTTCATTTATTAACAGAACGTCGACCTCTATTAATTAGATAAACTCATTCCACTTGTTAAAATGTAAACGATACCCCACTTTTTATAGGTTTTGTTACATTGAAATATGTTACGAGTTAATTATTTCTACTCACGTTCATAAAAAGGTTTCGAGGTTTTTTGTATTGTCCTGTATACCAGTGACGTAATGTACAAGTAATTATATAGAACGAGTTTTTTGGTTGCGATTTATGGTTTAGAATACACCGGTAATTAATTCACGAGTATTTATTGTTTATCGGAGTCATGACTCTATATGAACCCTCCTGTATTTAGCAGTGACGTTATGAAATTTTATACAGGACGACATTTTTTCTTGCTATTTATTGTTTTAAGGAAAATAAATACCTTCCTATACCGGTTATTAATCTGGAGTTAATAGTTTATGGGCATCATGACTCGCTATGAACCCATATGACTCATAGCACTTTATATATCTTTCTAATTGTTGCGGTTTAACTCACGTGAAATACTGATCTCGTTCCCGTGACCCACAGGAACCTATTCCCAGAATAAAAAGTGTCCAATGTGCCGATGTATACAGGCTATCTCTGTGCCAAATTTCATTCAAATTCGTTCAGCCGTTCTGGCGTTATTGAGTAACAAACACCCATTCATCCATACAAGCTCGTAGATATTTATAAGAAAAATTAAGTAAGAAAGATTTATACTAATAAGATGTCCTGTCTATTGCCAAGCTATTACTAAAATTGACTTATGTTTGCGTGTCAAGAAGTCATTTAAAAAGTAAACACACTCTCACTTTTTACCCATTTCCTTTAACGGTGTCATATGTTATAATTATTGTACAGTCAGCTTCTTATATAAAGTGACAAATGACATATCCAGATATATAGACTCTCCTTAAGTGATCAATGATATAACCAAAGTCTTTTAATCATGTATATCACCCATCATGCACAAATATATCGAAACATAGACCGAATTCAATCGAACTGTCACTATCATAGTAACAAACACGGTGCCAATGGTTTCTTAGCATCCAAAGTATCAAAAAATATGAAGCACTATATGAAATGGAACTCTATCTTTATATATTTGAGGTACTCTTTGAAATATGATCCTTCTGTTAAAAATACCTTCTTTTTTCTTCGTGCTGAAATCCCTTCGGATACCCCCCCGCCGGCCAGCGGGGGCGGTTATGTCAGCTGACTAAAACCGCACGCCGTCTTGGGTCTACAGACGCCGGGGTGTAAGGTTTATATTTCTTCCTCCTTCATTTTGTTTTTGACATATAAGAGTAATTTTACCAATCATCGTCTATGGCGATATCAAAGGGTACCCAATAGATGAAGAGATAGAGTTGAATTTCATACAGTGCTTCATATTTTTGGCGCTGTGTTTTCTACTATAATTATGACACTTTGAATGAACTCATATATTTTGACAATGTCCATGTTCCGATTTGTTTGTGCAAGATGGGTGATGTACATAAAAAAAAAGACTTTGGTTTTATTAATATCATTTATCATTGAAGAAGTTCCTATATATCTGGAAATATTATCTATCACTTTAAATAAGAAGCTGACTGTACAACAACATTAAATTTCACTAAGTCCAACATCTAATAAAATCATACTATTGCTATCTAGAATGTAAAAGAACTGGTTTAAAAGAAGAATTCATATATAACCTGTTTTAGGAAGCTGACATAAAAACAGGACACGTTACATCCTATCTAGTAATCTCGTAGAAGAGGAAAGTTTGTTTGTATGTGAGGTGTTTACTCAGAAATTGCTTATCTGATTGTTGTGTAACTTTTACCGAAGTGCATGCTTTAAATTAGACTGAGGGCGGCAGGAATGAGAGTCTGATGATATGATATAATATGAAGGAAAGAAGTACTGAAAAAAAATAGTGAAAGGATTCACTGGGGTTATTCTTTCGAGGGCTTACCCGGGGTGCCCGGCAACGGACACTTGGGAAGGACACCGTGCAGTTTTAGTCGATACACGACATAACCACCCCCGCTGGTCAGCGGGGGGGTATCCGAAGGGATTCCCGCACGTAAAAAAAAAAGGATTCAGTCTAGTCTAGTCACAACGAAAAAAACTAATGATATTTTGACGCAATTAGTATGCTATATTTTCCTATAGATTTACCTCGGAAAAAGTGAACATCCAGAACGGGACGGGCGGGTTCATTGTTTCGGTAGATGGCACCAGCGGCGCCCCGAGCCGTAATGTATCGGAGAATTTCGAATATCTAGGATGTGTCCAGGTGACTAAGTTATATCAGGGTATTCCCACTGTAAGGGACTGGTCGCGGGTTCAAGTCCCGTCCTGGATGTTCACTTAAATCTATTGAAAAAATGTCAACTTGGTGATAGTCAGACAATTTTTCGGGGTACGAATAGCCTCTGCAATGTGCGCAGACTGGATAATTTAGACGTTTACAGATCAGATTGGGACATATTAAAGCATTCGTTAGCTACATCAGTCAACAATGAATCTAAGTTAGTTTTCTGCATTCTAGAACCCATATTACAAACTAGTTAAGCTATACTTACTTTGGGTCTAGATAGCGCTGTGTAGTGCTGACAACATAATATTACCTGTGATAACTTTAGTTATATTGTAACATAACTTCATAACTTCATGCCTGTATCCCCGAAGGGGTAGGCAGAGGTGTATTACACACCCACGATTCGCCAGTTATGTTAAAGTCCCAATGTAATAGGGGGCGAGCGTATTGCCATCTACCGGACACATTATTAAGTGAGCGATCATTATCATTTATTAATACACACATATATCGTATCTATAGTTATAATGCATGCACATTTAAAGTCCGTGTTAGAACATAATTATGTACTGCACGAACATACTGTATTAGCATATTACTCTAAAGATAGTGATCATACGTGATATACGTGAGAAAATTCAAGATACTATGAACACAAAACGCTACCCAACTAAGTCATGTCATCTTTGGGAAATCCCTACTTGAAATAAAACTACTTTTAACGAATTCTATCGCAATTTATTTGATATTATTTTTTATTTTCTTTAGTCTCCCCGTGACCATGGCTGCTGAAAAGCAACCGAAACGTCTTGATCAATGATAAATATCAAATAACATCAAATAAATCGCAATAGAATCCGTTAAAAATAGTTTTATTTCAATGTGTGACATTCGCGTAAACTTCCGATGAATCCCTACTTATTTCCTTAAGGTTCTATTTCCATTGACACTGATATAATATCCACGCAGGTGTGAAACATCTTAGGGAAACTACAGGGAAAAACCACTCACACGGTCATCATATTCAAATGCAGACTACTATCTCTATTCTTACTTTATAGCAGAGTCAGTCTTACAAGAAATGTAGTTTATGACTATAATACTATTATTAAATGCTAAAATTGTAGTATGGTTATTTGTTACTTAATCACGCCAGATCAGCTGAATGGGTATAAATGAAATTTGGCAAACAGATAGCTTATAGTCGCTATGCTACTTACTCATAAGGGGAATAGGTTCCAGTAAGTCGTGGGTGCAGAATTCTACATGGATGGATCCGCAAGCAATGACTAGTATTCTAATAAGGTTGTATCGGTTTTGTTTTTCTGTGAAAAAAAATTTACTAAGGTCCCATTTCAATGCACGCGAGTTTATTGGAAGCAATAAACCATAAATTCCTATTAGATATATGATTGAAAACAATGTAAAGAGTTTATGTCATTTTCGAATGTTCGTAAACAGTAACAACATAAAACTGAGCAGGATGAACAATAAAATGTATCATAAACCGAAACTAAGTCCTCTTAAAGGATTGTCTTAACACGTGTCGTAAAACATCCAATGCAACCATTGCCGTTTTATATGAGACGACACGATTCCGACATAACAGTGAATTGTTTACTTTTATATTAAATCAGATTTAATTCGGAGATACTTATCATTATATATAATACCAGCTGGCCGTCCACGGTTTCGCGCGTGGTGTATTTCGAACCCTGAGTGTAACGTGGCCTCGAAATACGCCACGCACTTTAACCCATATATGCCCGTAATTAATTATTTGTCATTTATAATGTATCGGGATCTGCCGGATTTGTTAATATTTATGACTGCTTCTCCACTCCCTGGGGTAGTGCCGTGATGATATATAACCCATGACACTCAAAATAATGTGGCTTTCTATTGATAAAAGAATTTTCAAAATCGATTCAGTAGATCCATAGACCCCCTACAAATTTACAAACTCACAAACTCTTTATAATATTATTATTTATACCTATATAGTTATAAAAGTATAGATAATATTATAATATTAGTGTAGATTAGCAACCCGCCCTCGCATCACCTCAGTTTATATGACATAATATATACCTTATGTCCATTGGGGATGATATACCTTTCAAAGGTGAAAGAACTTTTTCAATAAGTGCTGTGGTTCCGAAGTAACATAATATAAACAAACCTACAAAATACAGCCTCTCTTTATAATATGTTTGAGTATAGATATGAGACGACACGATTCCAACATATCATTGATTTGTGTATTTTTATAATTACATCAGATTCAGTTTGGCGATACCTTTTTTTTTCGTGCGGAATTCCCTTCGGATACCCCCCCCCCCGCCGGCCAGCAGGGGTGGTTATGTCGGGCTTGAACCGACTAAAACCGCACGCCCTCTCGGGTCTTCTGGCGCCGGGGTGTAAGGTTGCCCATAGAGCATATCCATAACATAACATAACATCGGTTTTATTTGCCTGATGTTTTATAGGATTTGTGATTACTTTATTATGAAATGTGGATGTAAGTACTTATTATTATAGGTGTGCACAAGAATATATTTAGATTTTGCTCTCAACAAAGCTGCAACGGAGATGTTATTATTTAAAATTAAACTCTGTGCGTTTGTGTCTACTAAATGTAGTGTACACATCAACCAAAGACAATCAAGTGTGGTTATACAAACAGCAAATGATACACAGCAGTCATGCTGCCGTGTCGTGTCATATAATACGGACTTACGAGACATTATACAATCAATCTGGCCCCTGAATGACCATAAATAATTACGTTATCAGTATAAGTTTTTTTATGCATACAAGATAAATAAGTTGATGTCCATTGTTAATGCTTTAGCAAAGTAGCCAAATAGGGATGCCAGTATTTGTAACGTAACATTAAAAAATCTTTATGGTTGATATCAGTTGGTGGTTGATGATCGGGCAGGGACAAGGGACGGCCTCTGTAGCGTAGAGCTAGTGCATTCGACTGCTACGACAGGGGGCGCGGGTTCGATTCCCGCTCAGTGCAAATATTTGTATGCATGAATATGTCTATTTTCATTGGTCTGTGTGTTTCTATGTTTAATATATATGTATTTATAACAAAATATATAAGTAAGTTTAGCCGCATTCTGGAACCCATAACACAAGCTAGTTAAACTATGCTTACTTTGCGTCTAGAAAGCGGTATGTAAAATGTCGTAGAATATTTATTTATTATATTTATGCATTTATGTATCACGGGGTCTGTGGCCTAGATTCCAAATGTAAACGAGGGACAGTTCTTGAAGCTGAACAGTTTATGAATTGAAAGAGAATTAACATTATAAATCTAACCTCATCATCCCATTATTACCGTCCTAGCAATTTCCTGGTCGCACCCGAAGTTTCCACTTTAGATCCAGGACTCCATTATTATTTTAGATTGGTTTGTTGACTTTTACTAGAGTGACTACCGTTTGCCCTCCCAATCCTGAAAGGAAAGTTTTGTTTTATACTTGGTCCGTCAATTGACTGCACCCCACCTGATTGTAAGCTGAGGTAAGATAGTCTGCACCAGGTGTACTGACTAGCAGGTAAACTTGACCTGGGCCTCGAAGGTGTTGATAGGACCCTGGAAATCCTAACATATATAATAATATCTACGTATATGTCGCAGGAGTATGATAAAAACAAAGAATTGGTGAAATCTCTAAATGATTCAATCAAAATAACCGCGGTAGCCTAGTGGTATAGGTAATGGACTGCTGAGACGATGTCTCAGGTTCGATCCCAGGTTTTACCATGGCACACACCAATGACTTTTCGATGCTTTTCGAAGTTATGTGTGTATTTATCGCAGGTTTATAAGTGCCCGGTTAATGGCAATAGGCTCGCCACCTATTACATTGGGACCTAAACATAAACTGGCGAAATGTGGGTTCTAGCACCTCTGCCTACCCCTTCGGGGATATAGGCGTGAGTTTATGTTATGTTATTCAATCAAACCACGGAGGCAGTTCAACATAACATAACTTCACGCCTGTATCCCCGAAGGGGTAGGCAGAGGTGTATTACACACCCACGATTCGCCAGTTATGTTAGGTCCCAATGTAATAGGGGGCGAGCCTATTGCCATCTACCGGGTACATTATGAAGCGAGCGATAATTAACATTTATTAATGCACACATAACTACGAAAAGTCAGAGGTGTGTGCCCGGGGATACTGGGGATCGAACTCGAGACCTCGTCTCAGCAGTCCGTTATGTACGCCACTGGGCTATCGCCGCTTCAAAATAACAATACAATTTTATCATTGACCTAAAGAAATCTATGTTTTTGTTATATTTCTGTGACATAATATTTCTAGATCTTTAAGTTGTACATCTATTAACAAGAGATATTATTAAATGTTAACTGATTACTACATTATTTGACCTGAATATTGATATTGTTATCTGAGTTCAAGAAGGAGTGACAGCCTTATGAATGAGTGGAGTAAACGATTGCGTATTTTAGCTGATTTTTTGCATATACATTATCCAATATTATTATGAATAGGCATACTTTAAAGGTAATAAGAAAAAGGTTTATTAGGTAAGGATAATGTGGGGTGTGTGTTGGGTAACCTCCTCGAGTGTCGCTCCGATTCCGATCCCGCTGCAGTCCGGGGGGAACGGAATCTGAGCGGCCGGTACACCCTGGGCGGCGGTCAATGGCTTCCCCTTCATAGGGTTGGCATTGATCGTCGGCCAATACCCAACGTGGCGGGAACACATCGCTCTCCGTACTCCTCTGCTTTCAGAGGAGACAGGATGAGCGATGCTGTTAGTGGTGAGATGGCCCAGGGTCAGCCGGGGTGCGAGGGATATGCTCTATGGGTAACCTTACACCCCGGCGTCTGAAGACCCGAGACGGCGTGCGGTTTTAGTCGGTGCAAGCCCGACATAACCGCCCCCGCTGGCCGGCGGGGGGGTATCCGAAGGGATTTCCGCACGAAAAAAAAAAAAAAAAAAAAAAAAAAGGTAAGGATAATGTGTGTCATTGTGTTACTACCGCCTAAGACTAGATTTTCTCTTTGAATATAAACGCGTTAATTAAATTTAAAGTGCGTTAGCACATTTCTTCAATTTCATTGAGTGTAATAAAAACTCAGTTTAGTGTAACTGATTTTCACTGATGAATTTCAGTCTAAGATGACTGCGACGAAATTTTATTTTTCATTGTCAGTCTGTCTATTTTATTGAGTCACTCTAGTGTCATATATCTTATGATCATAAATCATATCATTGTAGTTATTATGATTCTCAATAAAAATATGTATGAAATTTCATTAAATGTTGCAGTTATATTGTTAAACGTGGACTAACAAAAAAAAATATAATTGAGAGATAATGAAATATCATTGTTTTTGATGACGATTTAAATCTAGACTTTTGTTAGTCCAAGTTTTGTATCAAGAAGGTAATATTATTTTATATTATTACAATTTTTTTTATCTAAGAATATTAGTAACTTACTTACTTAGTTACTAACATACCACCTCCTAACCCCTCCAGCTAAGCTTAATTGCTTGTGTTAGGAGTGGGTTCACGTCGGTAGTGTAATGGCCAGGATTCGAACTCGGGACCTCTCGATCGTAGGGTCGACTCCTTAACCACTAAGCCACCGACGCTTTAAAACAGTTTTATATAGACACCTACCTTACTATATTATCGGAAAATTTTGATATTTATTACTCAATCGTGTGAAAACGGCTTAACTGATTTTCCCAAAATATCACCATAGCCTTGATTGACACATGGGATAGGTACCTTTTATCCGGTTTCCCCCATTTTCTTCTTCCTAAACCCAATTATAAAGTTCACGTAAATTAAGTTAGAGACAGAAGTCGATCTTAGATATTTGTATAACAAATCTTATTTTTAGAATGCCCCATGAAACAACTTTACCTAAGCTAATCTTATGTCAGAATCGAATTAGCTTAGGCTATATTCTGTCACGGGAGTCTGTGGCCCATATACAGATCTGAACTGACAGTAGAACAGCAGGGGGTCTCGCCTCGGTGCGGGTCTTGACCCCGATCAGTTCAGAAAGGTGCACGCAGAACACGTCACACTGCCATTTCGGGCTCGCTTCTGTTAGGACAACGGGAATTGTTCACGGTGAAGTGAATGAATTAACATTTTGGGAAGTTACTAGAACAGGTATAGACTTTGTATTGATGTATTCTCATCGTTGGCATCAATGGGGTGAAGCCCGTGGGGGTTCCACACGTAAAAAAATCCTATAGGGAAAATGTTTTTTCTCAATTACGCTTAAACGGCTGAACGGATCCGGCTGATTTTTCGGACAGGGACAAATTATAGTCTGGAATAACATGTAGGCTACATTTGAAATCATAGGTTAACATAAGTTGCGGGTACGGGACCAGAATTACACGCGGGTGGAGCAGCGAGCATCAGCTAGTATCTAAATATTTAAGCTGGTAACCTTCTTAAAAAAGTGCCCAAGTGCGAGTCGGACTCGCCCATGAAGGGTTCCGTAACAGCAAGTAACATAATAATGTTTTTTTTTAATTTTTATGTTTGAGTTGATTGAATGAAAGGTAAATTGTGGTTTACGATTTATGACGTAAAAAAAAACTACTTACTAGATCTCGGTCAAACCAATTTTCGGTGGAAGTTTACATGGCAATGTACATCATATATTTTTTTTTAGTTGTATCATTCTCTTATTTGAAACGTTTTTTTTCGTGCGGAAATCCCTTCGGCCAGCGGGGGTGGTTATGACGGGCTTGAACCGACTAAAATCGCACGCCGTCTCGAGTCTACTGACACCGGGGTGTAAGGTTGCCCATAAAGCATATCCCTCGCACCCCAACTGACCCTGGGCCATCTCCGGTTTCGAGATGGCCCCCTCGGGTATGTACCTATACCTCACATTTAAGTGTAAATATGCTTTACTAAAAAACCAATGAATATGAAGAAAATCAGCTAACATATTGGCTGCCTCTCTCTTTGAATAGCGTATTAGTTTGACGTATAAGGCGCTACCCTGAACAGTTGAGCCTTAAATGGGATTTGAACGGTCGAAATGGGTTTGGAATATTGCGGATTAAGTAGGTACCAGGCAAAGGTACTTATGTTAGTAAGATTATTTATACATCGTTGAGGCTAGAGGATAGCTTTAGTACACAAGTTTAGTACTTAATAAAAATCAGATTTTACAATTCAGGATGCCCGGTCAAGTAGAGCAGATACCATGAAGACATACACACACACACACTCGCACATAATAATTGCTTTAGCTGTTACAGAATATCGAAGTACCTTTTTTTTTTTTTTTTTTTTTATCGTGCGGAAATCCCTTCGGATACCCCCCCGCGTGCCAGCGGGGACGGTTATGTCGGGCTTGCACCGACTAAAACCGCACGCCGTCTCGGGTCTTCAGACGCCGGGGTGTAAGGTTACCCATAGAGCATATCCCTCGCACCCCGGCTGACCCTGGGCCATCTCACCACTAACAGCATCGCTCATCCTGTCTCCTCTGAATGCAGAGGAGTACGGAGAGCGATGTGTTCCCGCCACGTTGGGTATTGGCCGACGATCAATGCCAACCCTATGAAGGGGTGAAGGGGAAGCCATTGACCGCCGCCCAGGGTGTACCGGCCGCTCCGATTCCGTTCCCCCTGGACTGCAGTGGGATCGGAATCGGAGCGACACTCGAGGAGGTTACCCAACACACACCCCAGAATATCGAAGTACCTGACCAATGATACGTTCTGTCTTCATACTATTTAATGCACATGAAGCACCTAGTCTATGGTCTATTAGTTTAATCTATTTACGGTGCTATGCAGGTAACAACACTTAAAATTACTGTAAAGACTTCATAAACTGGTATGACTGATAATATAATAAAATACAAAATACTATAAACATTATGATGAATTGGGTAACCTACCAAATAACTTATAATACCTAATGACCTTGTAGTCGTTCAACAAAGCAGAATACAATACGTAGTCTAATGCTGGGTACACACTAAACGGCGTTTAACGAACGAACATAAATGCACCAGTGTGGTCATCACTGCAAATATTATTCACGACTAGTTGATGCCCGCGGCTTCAACCGTACGGAGGTCGGTTATCGTTTTCTGGTATCATATCTCCGGTTCTACTTAACCAATGCAATCAAGCATACTGCAGATTTTAAATCTAATCGATACCTTTTTAATAGACAACCGCATAAAAATCCGCTCGGTAGTTTTTGGGTCCATCGCGAACAAACAGACAAACAGACAAGAATTTTGTTTTCAGAATCGGTCATTTAACATAACCCTATTATTTTTTAAATGCCTCCAATGTACAGACACGACTAATTTACAATTTTGTAATAGTATACACAAGCTGTTGCCTGCGGCTTTGCCCGCGTGGATTTCTGATCTGATTTCTGTTACTCATGGGAACCTATTCCAGGGATAAGAAGTAGCCTGTGTGTTATTCCAGACCATAATCTATCCTTGTACTCAATTTCGGTCAGATCCAGTTTACCTGTTTGAGCATTATTGAGTACCAAACGTCCAAACATCTTCACCAACTTTTTCTATTTTAACAGTAGTAATAGAAGGAACTAGCATAATGAGATGGAGGTAATGTGGTGTAAGCTCCTGCTCCATATATATATGATAATTAAAATAATAACTATTGGGGCTTTCTTGCCGCTTCTCCCTAATTTTGTGGGAAGGCGTAGATAATGATAATATTCTAAGACACAGCGCTTTCTAGAGAAAATGAGCATAGCTTAACTATCTTATAATATGGGTTCTAATATGCGGATAAATACACTTAAATACCTACATTGATATGCACGTGAGTGAGAGTGCACTCGACATCGATGGATCCTACAGCTATTCGATTGGTATGTACCAGGCATTAAAAATCCAAGGGCAATAGCCTGCCATCTTATATTCTATAGTCATTGATAATGATTAGATATATATGTAACGGAAATGATTTGGCAATAATGATTGCAGAATATCGTGATTTGAACATCGTTGATTTTTTTTGCAATTAATAATCATGTTATGTATAAATATATTTACCTACTTGAAGTGAGGCGAAGGTTGAAGTGCAAAAAATGATTGTGAGATTTAATAACCTTTTAGTGGCTTATAACCTTTTTTATTTTATGTTTGTCAAGCTCTGATGGTGATGAAATATAAATATGAAGAATGCAATGTCCAAGTGCGAGTGTAACGTATGACTATGCAGTTTCTAAAAAATTAAATTAATAATAATAATTAATTAAAATATAATAAGAAATCATCATCATTAAGAAGAAAAGAAAAGAAAAGAAAAAATCTTTATTGCATCCAAAAAAAACAGGAATTAACACTTAGTGTGATAGTGTCCGCATTAGTTGAGAACTGTGTCGCAGACAATAGAGCCATCTTCAGGCCAGGTTGGGGCACCAGAGTGCTGGGAACCTATTCCCGAGATAAAAAGTAGCCTATGTGTTATTCCGGACTATAATCTATCCCTGTGCCAAATTTCAGCAACATCCGTTCAGCCGTTTTTGCGTGAAAGAGCAACAAAGATTCATACATACATACATACTCACAAACTTTCGCGTTCATAATATTATTAGGATATTATTATAGCGTCTAGATAATGTACAGCATGTCTTTTGCGATATTCAACCAGTATTTCTTGGGTATACCTCTCCTACCGGGGTCCGGTATAAGCGGAATTACCCGAAATTTTATTCCGCCAACCTGACTGCATCAGCTAAGTCAACTCTCCTACAGTGTGTCCGCGATATCATGCAGTTTGTGGATCTAAAATATAAGAAGCGTCTACAGGTAATACACCCACGTTTGGTCCATTCTCATCAACTGGAAAAACACCACCATCTTACTTAATATCCAAGTAAAGTGGCAAAATGTTGAAGTACGGTTTGTGATCGTGCCGAAGATTTTAACTTCTTTACTTTTAACCGTTGACTTTGAATATATTTTGACTTGGACTACAAATTTGAAGTAACCTGAAATCCTATTAGTGTTTTTTTTTCTCATTACTCATTTAATTCAATAAATTATACATTATAAACAATTTTGAGTGATGTATCCATCCATTAGTGCGGCTAGAAAATAGCACCCAGAGCATAAATCAATTTATCAAAGTCGGAAATATCATTACAGACACTATAAAAACACCTACCATATATTTTATAAGCGAATTATCCAACAAAAGTATAGCATAAGTTTTTATTAAGATATACTGTTAAGCAATATTTTTCTTGCGTCGACCTTCAAACATGTTTCATTACTAAACTCAGAGACGGATTACGCACTTGTGTTGTTCTATGATAGAAATATTGTAAGTGATATCATGCGCTGTGTCTCCAATTTCATGCAGTTGGCAAACGATGTAATGAATGCGACGTATTTGCAAATTTTGCAATTCAAATTTGGAATTCTTTAGCCGGAGCGCGCGTGCAAATATCTATTTGTGTCGTTGTGTGCATGTTTTTTTTTCTGTTTTGTACTTGTCTGAGTGTGTCATAGTTTTGTGTTAAGCAACACAGATAGCGTGTCTGATAAATAGATTTCCATTTCCAAGATACTAGCTTCTGATAGCGGTTTCACTCGCATATTATTATAAATTTCTTACAGTTACGCGTACGTCATAGTAGTCCAAATATATATATAAAAGGTGTATCAAAATTGGGCTAGTTGAGTTAGTTTGAGTGATATTCGAATACACGAAGGGATTGGTAATTTTCTATAAATACCGCATGTCAGAAACTATTTTTGATCAGTTTGAACCACACACTTTTTCTAGATTCTGTGCTGCTACTAAAAATTACGTAACAGAGTACCCAAAAACATATTTGTTCTCGACTTCACACTAACATATGACGGTTTAGTTAAGTGATAACTCAAACAGCAAACTCCTCTGAAAAAAAAAATACCGTGACAGTAGTTACCGAGTTACTAGTACACTAACAGACGTATAAAAAGAAGTCTTAACTTAATCCTACCCACACTCTTACTACTGTGACTACGATACATAATGACTGACAGCGGCTTACGAAAACGCCGAGGATTATGATCGGCGAGTCCCAGGGAAAGTTAAATTGTCTTAAAATCCGCAACAAATTTAATTAAAAGTAAATTGGAAGAGTTGGAAATAAAAGATATTCATTTCCCTTTTTATAAAAGTGGAGTTAATGATATTTGTTTAGATAATAGCATGTGAGTAAAAGTATCAAACGCTTTACATAAAACGCAATATCTTTAAAGGTATGCTGCAAGGACCATACACTGCTTTGTCTACGAGAATGTCTAGACTGCAATATGTAATTTAATATCCTTTTCATTCTGCACGTACTCTTTGCTTTGGAAACATAAAATATGCTCCTGTATTGTCCCTTAGTACATAGAAGATTGGAACGCTAAGCTTTTTATGATGATTGACTGTCTCTGCGATTGTCTGTCAATAAGTACTTAAAATCTTATTTTAAATACATTTTCTCTCTCAGTCCTCTGGTATATTGGATTTAGTTAGTAACTTTATTCGGTTGGTTGGTTAAGTTTTTTAACTTTATTATGAACTAACAGCACCCGTAGTTTCACCCGTGTAAGTCCTGATCCCGTGGCGATATAGGAATAAAAAGTATGTTACTCAGGGATAATGTACTAGTATTCTTATGGTGAAAGAATTTTTGAAATCGGTACAGTAATTATTGAGTTTATTCATTACAAACCCAAAAATATAAATCTTTCCTCTTTGATATTGTGGGGTATGGAATGTGCTGACGGGCGCATTAGGAAGTGTATGCGCATTATGTTGTAAGCGGGAACGGGCAGTCGTCCGCTGCCCGCCGTATGGTTCGTTAATATACATATGGCTTGACAAACTACGTGTTTCATTTACTAGTTCATCGAAGACAGTACCTAAACTGGTGACCCCGACGAAGTGTAGATTTAGATAGATATTTGAGGACTTCTTTAGGACTTTTAGAAAATGTTCTCCTAAAAGTAAATATCTACTATTAGTATTTACCAAGAGATACTTGATATCCTCTGTGCGTGGCTGTTGTATGAGCGAAGCGACTAATAAGACTGTTCTCCTCCAGCAGTAAACATACATCCTTTTTAATATTTTTTTTGTGCGGAAATTCCTTCGGATACCCCCCCGCCGGCCAGCGGGGGCGGTTATGTCGGGCGTGAACTGACTAAAACCGCACGCCCACCGTCTCGGGTCTACAGGGTGTAAGGTTACCCATAGAGCATATCCCTCGCACTCCGACTGACCCTGGGCCATTCGCAGTGTCCCCTCTGATAACAGCAGAGGGCTTGGAGCGACCGCGTTCCCCCGCGGGCCTTGCAGGCCCGTCATACCCCGACCCCCTCGTGCAATGGGGTCAGCTGGCCCTGAAAAGGGCCGGTTGGTCAGACTCTTGGCCGTTGACGTTGACGCCAGCTACTCCAGAGGAGCAATCAATGATGCGTCATCGCCCACGTTGCCCAGGGTGCATCAAACTTGGAGGTGGTCCAACCAGTCGCACCCCAGTTAACATACATCCTATAAAAAAGTGCCACGACCAGTATTAGGTGCACTGAAAAAATAAATTACGAACAGCTGTTAAATCATCTTTGTGTACTCCTTCGGAGACATACAAACGTAAGTTCACGTTTATAAAATAGTCGACTGCATGTAATACCATTACAAAACGAGTCTACTTTTTTTTGCCTATTAATATTTACAAACATGGGCCAAATCGATAAACCTATAAAGACAAGCTGTTCTACATCGTACCGCACATATTACGTCTAATATTAGTTCGCTTACTCAACTCAAGAGCTTCCTACGTCGAACCATATCTGTTTTCATATTTGCTATGAACTCATATCTGTACTATTATAAAGTTGTAAATTAGTTGGGTCTGTACATAGCGGATATTTGAAAAAAAACTTAATAAATTTTGTTAAATCAACGATATTGAAAAAAAATTTTTTGGAATTCTTGTCTGTTTGTCTGTTTATTTGCGATGGAGGTCAATACTACTGAACAGTGCTGCAGTTTTTTTTTAGAAAGGTCTTGATCAAATTTAAAATCTGATGTATGTTTGATTGCAATTGGTTGTGTAGAACAGGAGATATGACCAAAAGTCGTGATTACCGACATCCACGCGGGTGGAAACGCTAGTATAAGCTAGTAATGTATATAACGGTTTAACCGATGGCTTCTATTCAGACTACTAGACTACCAGTACGGAACAAAACATTTGGTACCTTTTTTTTTTTTTTTTTTTTTTTTATCGTGCGGAAATCCCTTCGGATACCCCCCCGCCGGTCAGCGGGGCGGTTATGTCGGGCTTGCACCGACTAAAACCGCACGCCGTCTCGGGTCTTCAGACGCCGGGGTGTAAGGTTACCCATAGAGCATATCCCTCGCACCCCGGCTGACCCTGGGCCATCTCACCACTAACAGCATCGCTCATCCTGTCTCCTCTGAAAGCAGAGGAGTACGGAGAGCGATGTGTTCCCGCCACGTTGGGTATTGGCCGACGATCAATGCCAACCCTATGAAGGGGTGAAGGGGAAGCCATTGACCGCCGCCCAGGGTGTACCGGCCGCTCCGATTCTGTTCCCCCCGGACAGCAGCGGGATCGGAATCGGAGCGACACTCGAGGAGGTTACCCAACACACACCCCATACCCAACACACACCCCTTACCCAACATACACCCCTTACCCAACACACACCCCTTACCCAACACACACCCCAAACATTTGGTACCTATTCGATTTAAGACCACAACCTGACCCCTAACTTTTTGTAGCTGTCACACAAGTGAAATTACAAAAAGGGGCGATATGCCTATATAGATATGTGTCAAAATCACATCAAACTCTACTCATTTAATACCGTTCCGTTCCAATTTCGAAATTGATTGTTTGCATTGGATAGGTTCCGAAACTACTGGACCGATTTCAAAAATTCTTTCACCATTATAATGCTACATTATCCCTGTGTAACATAGGTTACTTTTTATACACCGATAGTCTCACGGGATCAGGAAACCACACGACGATGCTAGTATGATATATATATCTATAGAAGTCATTGGCTTTTAATAATAATAACATTAAGTTTACTAAACTGAGAATATACATCGGCTTACATTTTAGTATGGTGATAGGAAAGGAACAGCTGCTTATCCTACTGAACCTAAAATTTAAGTGTTCGTGCGAAGTACAATAAATTAACATTACCTACCTATACACTTCATAACACACACACTTTTACTGACACTAAGCCTACAATGTGAATCAGAAAATAAGACCAACACAAGCAGTTTGAAAAGTAAGTATACTATTTGCTTCAAAATGCATTGGGTGCTCCACGAAGATCTTTCGGGAAGAGCCAAACTCACCTGTAAACCGGTACACACCAACTGTTTAGGAAGGTCAGTCCGAGATGTTAGCTTAGGCCCCGGAGATATAGATGCGACCTATACACCCAAAAAAGGTTTGAACCCCACCCAGATCTTTCTTTATTACCGACTTCAAAAAACGAGGTCGTTCTCAAATTGACTGAATGTTTTTTTTTTGTTTTTCTCACTATAACACAGTTATTTATAAGCTTTTACCTGAGCTGCGGCTCTATCTTACCTTGACGGCCTCTGTGGCGTAGTGGTAGTGCATTCGACTGCTACGACAGGGGGCGCGGGTTCGATTCCCGCTCAGTGCAAATATTTGTATGCATGAATATGTCTATTTGCATTGGTCTGGTTGTTTCTATGTATAATATGTATGTATTTACAAAAAAAAAAGTATATAAGTATATTTATCCGCATTCTGGAACCCATAACACAAGCTAGTTAAACTATGCTTACTTTGGGTCTAGAAAGCGCTGTGTAAAAAGTCATAGAATATTTATTTATTTATTTATCCGCGTGAAATACGGAGCCAGTTCCCACGACTCACATGAACCTTTTCCTGGAATACAAATGCCTATGTGTCATTCTAGACTATAAACCTGTGCTAAGTTTCATCAATATCTATTGAGCCGTTCTAGCGTGGTTAAGGAATAAAAACCATCCATCCAAATTTTCACAATAGTATTGGGATTAAAAAAGTCTTACTAGTACTTTATTCTCTTATGATGCTCTGAGTTCAGGTTCAATATTTCTTTTTGGTAATTCTCACCAGTTAAGAACTAACAAATACACAAATATTTGCTTAAAACCATACTCAATGACATTACATAAAACAAAATAGAGAGACAACGTAAAAGTAAGGAATGTAGGCGTTAAACAAACATAAAATGAAAACCATTTTTCACACGTCCAAGAATTTCACCAGTTTTGTTTTCTATGTAATGTTTAAGGTCTATAGTATGGACGAGGTCTTATAGCGAGCGGAGAATTCTATAAAGTTTTTATCCTTATCAATTATACACCACATTTATCTAGAAGTGTAGATTCGCACACTAATAAATTCAATTTGTGCGAATCAACTACTAAAACATAATTTTAATTTTCAAAGGGGGAATTTGTGCGAATCGACCACTAAGCCGATTATGTAATATATATCAACCTTTTTATTATTAAGCGTAGCGAGCCGAAGGCGAGCGAAGCGTCTTTCTCCACAAATCGGGTTTTCGCGTGAAACCATACTCCTCCTAGACGGCTCGACCGATCTTGATCAAACTTGGCACGGTTATCAAGCACAGTGTGCTGAGTGTCTCTATGGGTCGAAAGTTGATGTCCGACGTACCATCGAGGAATAATCACGGAAAACCCAAATCAATGGAAAAGTCGTCTATTGTTGAAAAGGCAAATCTCGCTACGCTTAAGTTTGGGTTGATTGCGAAGCTGGTAACCGTCCTAGTTATATTAGCATTTTTGTTATATACTTTTTTAATATTAGTTTAAAATTACGTGGTACAATACGAGGGCAACTTCTCGTCGCTTCCCATAAGTGTAGTACAAAGCGACTAAGTTTCAAGGTTGTTCTTTTTCTTCATCGAACGTCAACCTCACCTTTGAATAACAAAATATAAAAAATATTCTATTTTGAGTACCCATTCATACTTCAGACTATTATTAGTTATTCTCAAATTAGCTGTTCATAATTTTTATCATAAATCTAGGCTTTTAAGATTAGATAGATTAACATAACAAAATACGGAGTCCAAAATTATTTTATTTGTTACCAACCGAGCAAACTGTTTTGCACTCGGTATTAATAGGGTATTTGACTACTGCTAAAAAATAGTATATTACAACACAAAAATGCAGATTGCATCAATATTTTTTTGTGAACTGTTTTATTTACGATAAAAATCGATATTAAAGTATGATTTAAAAAAGTACGTGCCATAACGGATCCCGTGACACGTGACGTCACACCAAAGTAAACAGTAAGCGACTTAAAGCACGTTTATATAATTATTGAAATTAGTTGCAAAAATAATGGTTTATTTTGAGATATATAAGATAAAAGTGAAACATTTTTAGTAATTCATAATTGAACTAGTCGATTAACACTAGGAAATGCAGACAGCCTGTATTGAAAAACTCTGTTTACTTATGTGTGACGTCACAGAGCGTTTATAAGCACGTGATCAAATCTCAAAAAAAGTGAGATTTTAATCTTGATTTTTTAACAAAAAGGAAACTTATTTGATATTGAAAATTAATAAAATATGTTTTTTACGGTACATTTTATTAGGATGACAACAATTCGTACAATATTTTAAATATAGTCAAAATGCCTATTTAAAAACGTTCTTCTATTTTATTTCTACGTCCCCAAGGTAAGATTATTAAGGATATTGTAAATGTTATACATGGTAGTAAACAGCTTTTTATATTTTTTTATTTAGTACACGTCAATTTGACTTCACCTCGCCTGATGGTAAGCTGAAGGTAAAGTCCCAGGAAAGAGGGTCTCCATTACATACACGTACCATGTTAACAATGGTGGCACTCAGCCTCATCAAAAGAGGATTGTCGTCGCAGCACCGCGTGACATCCACCGGTTCCACTAGTACTGCGACCACAATCCCTCTGCCCGGCTATGCATTTGCTGACCCCTGAACGCAATCAAACCGAAATTGGATTACTATCGAGGGTTATTCGCAATCGTGCACGGTGGTACCTACCCGGCCGAATTTTGTGACAAATTTGTGTCATCAAATTTCTACCACCAGTGAGCTTATATTATAAGTCGTATCCTAACTTAGGCTCCTTTTATTTTAGAAAAAATATTAGGGTTCCAAGCAAATAATTAAAACCCACGTGAACGACGTTGCAACTACAGCTAGTTTTAAAATCGCCGTGTATGAACAAAATTCGAAGCTGATTTTATAACCTTTGTGTATTATAATTGGAGAATGACATCACAATGGGTAACACTGCTCTATTAAAACGGTACACTTTTTAGAACTATACGATTTGGTACCGTTATGATTATATATGGACATTAACTTAACCACATTTTCATGTAGATAATATAGATATATGCGAAGTAATAATATAAAATGTATCTTGTAGTTGTTCAGATTAAGCCATCAACTCAGAGTCGAAATGTATGCTTGCAATTTAAAACGAGGTTGTATTTATAAAGTCATTCGTGAATAGATAATATAATAATGAAGCTTTATATATTTCGATATTTTTTTTACAATTCAAATGTATGTTAATTTTAGTCTTGTTGCTTACTAAAAAGAGTTTTAGATAAAAATGACAAATGATTTTGAAAGACGCGGGACTGACGGGAGAGGTGAATGATTACGATTTATACACAATGATGCACAAGAGTGAAGCAAATGGTTTCGCACATTTAGGAAAGCCATTTAACGCGTGAAGGTGAGGCCAAAGTAAAATTTAGCGATGAATTTATTTACCAACAAGGACTTTATTCAAAAAATACTGTTAGTAATCTGTGCAGTATTCTGTTAAGCTCCTATTATATCCTATGAGAAATGGTTTTTTTTAACTACCTAATGGTAAGTAGTTACTGTGGCCTATGAAATTTTGCAATAACAAAGTCACTTGTGCGTTACCCATGAAAATAGTAGATTAGAAAAACTAAAATGTTGAAAGCGTGAACGTAGTATATTGCTACTTAAACGCTCTATTAAGTGAGAAGGTGGTACTGCCCCAGTCAAGTCTGCACATTCGTGTTGAGAAACTGCTGCTGCTAATGATATTTAATTTAATTTTGGGTTTGTGAATATTACATAACATTTTTTGTTTGTCAAGCGTAGGTTTCCGCTAACAGTATCAACCTCGGCCTTACTGTAAGTTTGCTCAGCGCAAGTACGGACATGCTGGACATAATTTAATTATATTTATGTGCGAACATTAGAAAGTGAGAATTCCGTGGCCGTCATATTTATATCGTCTCGATATGATAGGAACAGGTGTGTAAATTATATAGTTTTATGGACGTGCAAATTGTTGTGGAATCTTAAACATGTGTGTGAATTTCTTTTATTAAATACTAATATGTGAGCAATGTTTCTAGTTATATTTAGATACGAATAGCGATTTAAAAAAAAAACAGGATGGGTCCAGGGAACTTAGTTGGCAGGGTAATGTCACGAGTTCAAATCCCGTCCAGAATGTTTAATTTTTTTAAATTTAATTTACAAGAAAGACAGCTTAGTAAAATTCATTCCTGGGACATGAGTATCGGAGGATTTTAACAAATTTAGGACGCTGGATTTCATCAGTAAAAATTCATTTAACTAAACTTAGTTCGCACGTTTTACATAATGAAATTCATTTAGTAAAATCATCATCGTATCATCTTAGCGTGGTTTCCAGTTGCATCCGAGGCCTGCACTTAGGAGCCCGGGGTCCGCTTACTCCATTTCCTCCTCTTCGTATGACTTATACTGCTTTTATGGGAGCAACTGCCCTCTGAACTCCAAACTCCAAGAGGAAGACGTACGGAAGAGCCTCGTCGGTTAATCAGTAGGTTTACTAGCTTGCACGTGAGGTTATCTTGGGCCCCGAAGATTTTGATAGAAACACCCTCATTGAGTTAAATAATGCAGTTTTATTCACCTTCGTTGGTGACCAAGCATTGGAACATTTGGAACAGATGTACCGTATTATTTTTGAATTAAATTAAAATGTCAAAAACCCGAGTTTTTGACATTCCAATTAAATAAAAAATAATTTTCCAATTCGAAAAAATAAAGATTGTTCGTCTATTCCTTCTTGTCTGAAGACGTGACGTATTAGCATTTCGAATTTTAAACATTAAACAGTTCTTTGAATATTGTTCGAGCCTCACACAATTAAGCATTGTGCGACGACGAGAGCCGCCACACACATTCACAAGTAGTGTAATAGAGGACAGCCATGTTTTGCTTAAGAATACACTTTTACGTTTATTTGTTTTATTAGGGTTCCGTTGCCAAATGGCTAAAAACGGAACCCTTATAGATTCGTTATGTCTGTCTGTCTATCCGTCCGTATCTCACAGCCACTTTTTCCAAAACTAGAAACTTAGAACTGATACTCAAATATATTTTTTGATCAAATCCTTACGTGTACTCTGTACTCACAGTGTTTGAAACCAATATTTTAAATCAATTTAATCGACGACCTCTGTGGCGTAGCGGTAGTACGCTGGACTGCTAAGCCAGAGGTCGCGGGTCCGTTTCCCGCTCAGTGCAAATATATATATTTGCATTGACCTGGGTGTTTCTATGTATAATATATATTTATTTACAAAAAAAAAGTATTTAAGTATGTTTATGCGCATTCTAGAACCCATATGACAAGCTCTGCTTAGTTTGGCCTAGATGGCGTTATGTACTTTGTCGTACAATATTTATTTATTTGTTTATATAATAAAATGAATAACTAAATAAAAAAGCCATTTATTCTACTACACAATAAATTGAAGGTTTACGTTTTACATTTTTATGTAGCAGTCGCCTCTTTGGCGTAGGCCTCCCCCATTGCCTTCCAGTACCACCTATCTCTGGCCTTACACATCCAATGCGACCCTGCTCTGTTTACAGCAATAAATGATTTTGATTTGATTTTGGTTTACAAATATATATAATATATATATATATATAATACGTCAATTTTGAGAAGGAGGCCAAGAGGAGGATCCAGCTAGGCTGGGCAGCGTTTGGGAAACTACGTCGGGTCTTCTCGTCATCCATACCGCAGTGTTTGAAAACGAAAGTTTTCAATCAGTGCGTCCTACCCGTAATGACCTACGGAGCTGAGACGTGGACACTCACGGTAGGGCTGGTCCACCAGTTCAAAGTCGCTCAGCGAGCTATGGAAAGAGCTATGCTCGGAATTTCTCTGAAGGATAGGATTCGTAACGAATACATCCGACAGAGAACCAAGGTTATCGACATAGCTCAAAGAATAAGCAAGCTGAAGTGGCAGTGGGCCGGCCATATCTCGCGAAGAACCGACAACCGCTGGGGTAAACGTGTTCTTGAGTGGAGACCGCGACTCGGCAAACGTAGTGTAGGGCGCCCTCCGGCCAGGTGGGATGACGATCTGCGAAAGACTGCGGGCAGATGCTGGATGCGGCAAGCTGAAGACAGGGCGCTATGGCGCTCATTAGGGGAGATCTATGTCCAGCAGTGGACTAGAATAGGTTGATGATGATGATGATGATGATGATGATTACAAATATAATTATCAGCCCATCTTTTCCTCTGGTGCCCCCGAGATCTTGTTTCGTCTCTGGGGATCCATTCTAATATTTTTTAGTCCATCTGTCATTTGGCATACGACAAACATGACCGGCCCAGTTCCATTTTAATGTCCTCACTCTTTCTACAATATCTGTTAATTTGGTAGTTTCTCTAATGCTTTTATTACTTATTCTCTTATATTACTACTTATATTTATTTATAGAGTAGGTACGTTAGAAATCTCAGGTATCTAAGTCATGCCTGCGATACAGTGCCAGTATTGAAAATAAAATCGAAAGTCTAAATTTATTTATGTAGGTCACAAAATAACACTTAAAAAATTATGTGTTTTTCTATATTTACTGCCAGATTAGCAACACAATAGGTAAGAGCTACTGAGAAAAGATCATGGCAATAAAAACTCATGGCCATTTTAATTGCCACTAATTACAATATTTTTGGCTACAAATTGTGTGAAAGTAAGGTAATGGAACGGAATATGTTAATACATTTAAATAAATTATTTCATTATAATAGTTTGCAAATGTTAATGTATAATGGAATAGTATACAATTATATTTTATTTGAAAACAATACAAGAAAGTTTAGACAATAATATGTATTATATTTCATTACATTTAGGTTGCAGATTGATACCCCATAGAAAATTATACAATCCACATTCATTTAAGCTAATATCAGAAAAAGAAGGAGAATCTCAGAAATTCGTTGAAAATACGTCCACTGAATTTTCTTTGGAAGAAAAGAAACAGTACTTACCTTTTTTTTTTTTTTTTTTATCGTGCGGAAATCCCTTCGGATACCCCCCCGCGTGCCAGCGGGGGCGGTTATGTCGGGCTTGAACCGACTAAAACCGCACGCCGTCTCGGGTCTACAGACGCCGGAGTGTAAGGTTACCCATAGAGCATATCCCTCGCACCCTGGCTGACCCTGGGCCATCTCACCACTAACAGCATCGCTCATCCTGTCTCCTCTGAAAGCAGAGGAGTACAGAGAGCGATGTGTTCCCGCCACGTTGGGTATTGGCCGACGATCAATGCCAACCCTATGAAGGGGTGAAGGGGAAGCCATTGACCGTCGCCCAGGGTGTACCGGCCGCTCCGATTCCGTTCCCCCCGGACTGCAGCGGGATCGGAATCGGAGCGACACTCGAGGAGGTTACCCAACACACACCCCAGTACTTACCTACCTAAAAATATTCCTATATAAATTTGATCAAGATCCCAAGAGTAAATCGTCTATCCTACATGTTTATGTTTCTGCTGGCAAAAAATCTCCTAACCTTGATTATTTGCTTTCATTTTAAAAAAATTGCACCCTTAACGCAGTCTTTATATAGTATTGTTGAGTTCAGATTTTCTTTTTTAAGAAGATTACGTATGGAGTCATCGTCCTGCTTCATTGTCAATCCGTCACTACTGTCATCGAGGACACGGCCTTTAGTCGTAATTCATCAACAACTAACAACCTATTACGCGTAAGTAGGTACCTCGCGTGGGCCGCCGCCGCCTCCTTCTGCTAGCATGTAATGCTCGCGAAGGAGGTGGCGGAGCGTGCCCGGGAGAGACTTAGAACTCTCCCGGTCCGCCGAGCCCGCAACTTGCTCGCCGCGCGTCGCAGGCGACTCAGGCGCCGGAGGTCGCTTAACGACCTCCGTCCTCCATGAGCGCAGGCCTGGGGGTGGCGGGTGAGGCCACCTGTCACCCCAGCAGAAGCAGGCCGGGACGGTGGGGCGACAAGCGCCCCTCCCCCAAACCGGGGCAAGACGGGGACACCGTGGTTCCCAAACCCGAGGAGGCCATCTCGAAACCGGAGATGGCCCAGGGTCAGTCGGGGTGCGAGGGATATGCTCTATGGGCAACCTTACACCCCGACGTCTGCAGACCCGAGACGGCGTGCGGTTTTAGTCGGTTCAAGCCCGACATAACCGCCCCCGCTGGCACGCGGGGGGTATCCGAAGGGATTTCCGCACGATAAAAAAAAAAAAAAAGGTACCTATCTAATCGTGACGTGACTTATAGCAAATGTTTTCGCATCACTACGACAATACTTAATTATCGATTCACGACTAACACACAACACTATTGTGAAACGTGTGACATTGAATATTGGAATAACCATAATCATTATGACCAATTAGTGATAATAATAGGAACATATCTCTCCTAACACAAGCAAATTACCTTTACTGTAGGGGTTAGGAGGAATACTAGTAATTTCGATTACTAATATTCTTGAAAAAAAAAACTATTACTAAACATTCCAAAAAAAACTGTCGTCAAAAGTCACAAAACATATTAATATGAATATGACCAAGAAAGCATACATCTTACCTTTGCCCCCAATCATCGCAACAAGAAAAAAGCGTGTCGAGTTTCATATAATAAGTTCATAAGCAGTGTCTGGTTAAGTGGCTGGTTGACGCCATCAAATAACCTGTTTCCCATAGTTAACGTAGAAATTACTCTCACTAAGATAAGAAGCTTACCGGTGTCACCTTTTTTGTTATCATATAATTTCCGGATGCAATTCCGACGTGTTGTGAGATAAATATTAAGTTTGTAGACGTTATAATTATTAGCTTGGTTATAGTAATGAAGATTAATTTATAGGTAGATTGTGCTAACTACTGTTTTGAAGAATACTCAGGGTTAAGTTTTATCATCATTTTCTATGCCTTGCTGATGTGCTTTTTAAACATAACCCGCTATATGTCTTAGTGGTAAATTCGCACAAATTTAACCGAATACTTTGAGCGAAACGATCCTTTTTTTTTAATATTTTTAGTCGTCGATTTGCATTAACTGTATTTATCAGTGTGCGAATTGACACCTCTAAAAATATGGTGATGTTTCGCACAGTTTGTATTTTAATGAGAAAAATAAAAGTACAGGTGTTTTCTCAGGATGATACAACAAAGTAAACAGTTGTCGGTCTGCCTGTTTATTTTATTGTACCAGCTTACCTTAGCTTACTATAGTGTAGCAGCTTACCATCAGGTAGTAGTGATGGTAAGCAGTGTATGAACTCTTGCGCGCCCCCCTTCCCCCTCTTTCCGGGGGTGAGACAGGGACTACGTGGTTCCCAAACCCAAGGGGGCCATCTCGTACCCGGAAATGACCCTGGATCAGCTGAGGTGCGAAGGAAATGCCTTATGGGTCATCTTACACCCCGGCGTCTGAAGACCTGAGACGGCGTGCGGTTTTAGTCGGTTCGAATCCGACTTAATCACCTGCGCTGGGTGGCGGAGGGGTATACGGGGTGATTTCCGCACGAAAAAAAAGGGGTAAGAAAAGAAAAATCTTAAAAACCATACAAAATACATAACCCTGCTATGTATTTGAAGAGATATCAAGTAATCGTGGGTGTGTAATACATCTCTGCCTACCCCTTCGGGGATACAGGCTTGAAGTTATGTATGTATCAAGTAAGAAGGTGGAACTCATTCGGTTGAACCGGAAAACTTAGCCCTCCCATGAACAAAAATAAGTTGTTTCATTGCAGCAAAGTCTTTCCGATGTTGCAAGACTAAAGCTCTTTTTCAGGTTTATTACATCAAAGTAATCACAACATGAATCATTCCACATATTTTTTATCAGAAACAAGTTCAAAGATTATGCAAATCAGAAGCGCAGTGAGAAAGAATTAATGTCAATCGAGACGTTATTAACCATTCACTGTATTAATGCTTTCATGTTTTAATATACCAACTTAAATAAACACACGACAAAATTATGAATGAACCTTAACATGATAAAAATAAAGTCGTTGAAAACGAATTTGGAAGGTCAATTAAAATCGCCGTGACTGACTATAAAGTCAATCATGATACACTCAATTGTTAACTGATATCTTGATATCAAGATCTACACACACTACATAAGTTAAATAATGCTTTATTGCTATCAATATTGAGCTCAAAATTTAAAGCTTAAAATATTTAATGGGAATACCAACCACAGGAGTTATTTTGATGACTCTCTACTTATGTTTGCAAATCCTTTAAGTCTTGCAAAAAGTCCTTTTGTCTTTTTGAATTAACGAAGTGTATGATGATGTGGACAAAAATGATTTGTAGCGAAACAATGAGCTTATGGTCGTACAAATAGTATTAGGAACAAACTTATTTGGTCATCTGCGTGCGATTCATTAGGATCACTTCATATTTTGTTATTAAGGTCATGCATTGTATGTGTTTTTATCTTCCTTTTTTGTGACCTCTAGGATTAGCCAGTGACATGTTGTGGTCATTTTGTTTTTATTATTAACGAACTAAGGAAAAGATTCTCAATTCAATACTTTTTGCTGTGTCTGATATTTCTATACCAAGTTGTCTGATTTAAATGGTGCTTTTAAATTATTGATTGATGATTTTGTTAGAAAGTAGGTACCTCAACTCGTTGATGGTGTCGTTTAGGTTTATTGTGGTCGGCTTTTCTTTTTAAACAGAACCATTGATTAGAATATTAGTATGATTGGTAAAAGTATGCTTAAATAAACACAATTTTTTTTGCTAACAACTCTTTATGTAATGATATCTTATAGTTGTCTGATAGATTTCTAGCCGCGGTAGCGGTAGTGGTATGGGTAATGGACTGCTGAGACGAGGTCTCGGGTTCGATACCAGGTTTTACCATGGCACACACCAATGACTTTTCGATGCTTTTCGAATGAAGAATATACATCGGCTTACATTTTAGTATGGTGATAGGAAAGGAACAGCTGCTTATCCTACTGAACCTAAAATTTAAGTGTTCGTGCGAAGTACAATAAATTAACATTACCTACCTATACACTTCATAACACACACACTTTTACTGACACTAAGCCTACAATGTGAATCAGAAAATAAGACCAACACAAGCAGTTTGAAAAGTAAGTATACTATTTGCTTCAAAATGCATTGGGTGCTCCACGAAGATCTTTCGGGAAGAGCCAAACTCACCTGTAAACCGGTACACACCAACTGTTTAGGAAGGTCAGTCCGAGATGTTAGCTTAGGCCCCGGAGATATAGATGCGACCTATACACCCAAAAAAGGTTTGAACCCCACCCAGATCTTTCTTTATTACCGACTTCAAAAAACGAGGTCGTTCTCAAATTGACTGAATGTTTTTTTTTTGTTTTTCTCACTATAACACAGTTATTTATAAGCTTTTACCTGAGCTGCGGCTCTATCTTACCTTGACGGCCTCTGTGGCGTAGTGGTAGTGCATTCGACTGCTACGACAGGGGGCGCGGGTTCGATTCCCGCTCAGTGCAAATATTTGTATGCATGAATATGTCTATTTGCATTGGTCTGGTTGTTTCTATGTATAATATGTATGTATTTACAAAAAAAAAAGTATATAAGTATATTTATCCGCATTCTGGAACCCATAACACAAGCTAGTTAAACTATGCTTACTTTGGGTCTAGAAAGCGCTGTGTAAAAAGTCATAGAATATTTATTTATTTATTTATCCGCGTGAAATACGGAGCCAGTTCCCACGACTCACATGAACCTTTTCCTGGAATACAAATGCCTATGTGTCATTCTAGACTATAAACCTGTGCTAAGTTTCATCAATATCTATTGAGCCGTTCTAGCGTGGTTAAGGAATAAAAACCATCCATCCAAATTTTCACAATAGTATTGGGATTAAAAAAGTCTTACTAGTACTTTATTCTCTTATGATGCTCTGAGTTCAGGTTCAATATTTCTTTTTGGTAATTCTCACCAGTTAAGAACTAACAAATACACAAATATTTGCTTAAAACCATACTCAATGACATTACATAAAACAAAATAGAGAGACAACGTAAAAGTAAGGAATGTAGGCGTTAAACAAACATAAAATGAAAACCATTTTTCACACGTCCAAGAATTTCACCAGTTTTGTTTTCTATGTAATGTTTAAGGTCTATAGTATGGACGAGGTCTTATAGCGAGCGGAGAATTCTATAAAGTTTTTATCCTTATCAATTATACACCACATTTATCTAGAAGTGTAGATTCGCACACTAATAAATTCAATTTGTGCGAATCAACTACTAAAACATAATTTTAATTTTCAAAGGGGGAATTTGTGCGAATCGACCACTAAGCCGATTATGTAATATATATCAACCTTTTTATTATTAAGCGTAGCGAGCCGAAGGCGAGCGAAGCGTCTTTCTCCACAAATCGGGTTTTCGCGTGAAACCATACTCCTCCTAGACGGCTCGACCGATCTTGATCAAACTTGGCACGGTTATCAAGCACAGTGTGCTGAGTGTCTCTATGGGTCGAAAGTTGATGTCCGACGTACCATCGAGGAATAATCACGGAAAACCCAAATCAATGGAAAAGTCGTCTATTGTTGAAAAGGCAAATCTCGCTACGCTTAAGTTTGGGTTGATTGCGAAGCTGGTAACCGTCCTAGTTATATTAGCATTTTTGTTATATACTTTTTTAATATTAGTTTAAAATTACGTGGTACAATACGAGGGCAACTTCTCGTCGCTTCCCATAAGTGTAGTACAAAGCGACTAAGTTTCAAGGTTGTTCTTTTTCTTCATCGAACGTCAACCTCACCTTTGAATAACAAAATATAAAAAATATTCTATTTTGAGTACCCATTCATACTTCAGACTATTATTAGTTATTCTCAAATTAGCTGTTCATAATTTTTATCATAAATCTAGGCTTTTAAGATTAGATAGATTAACATAACAAAATACGGAGTCCAAAATTATTTTATTTGTTACCAACCGAGCAAACTGTTTTGCACTCGGTATTAATAGGGTATTTGACTACTGCTAAAAAATAGTATATTACAACACAAAAATGCAGATTGCATCAATATTTTTTTGTGAACTGTTTTATTTACGATAAAAATCGATATTAAAGTATGATTTAAAAAAGTACGTGCCATAACGGATCCCGTGACACGTGACGTCACACCAAAGTAAACAGTAAGCGACTTAAAGCACGTTTATATAATTATTGAAATTAGTTGCAAAAATAATGGTTTATTTTGAGATATATAAGATAAAAGTGAAACATTTTTAGTAATTCATAATTGAACTAGTCGATTAACACTAGGAAATGCAGACAGCCTGTATTGAAAAACTCTGTTTACTTATGTGTGACGTCACAGAGCGTTTATAAGCACGTGATCAAATCTCAAAAAAAGTGAGATTTTAATCTTGATTTTTTAACAAAAAGGAAACTTATTTGATATTGAAAATTAATAAAATATGTTTTTTACGGTACATTTTATTAGGATGACAACAATTCGTACAATATTTTAAATATAGTCAAAATGCCTATTTAAAAACGTTCTTCTATTTTATTTCTACGTCCCCAAGGTAAGATTATTAAGGATATTGTAAATGTTATACATGGTAGTAAACAGCTTTTTATATTTTTTTATTTAGTACACGTCAATTTGACTTCACCTCGCCTGATGGTAAGCTGAAGGTAAAGTCCCAGGAAAGAGGGTCTCCATTACATACACGTACCATGTTAACAATGGTGGCACTCAGCTTGACGGCCTCATCAAAAGAGGATTGTCGTCGCAGCACCGCGTGACATCCACCGGTTCCACTAGTACTGCGACCACAATCCCTCTGCCCGGCTATGCATTTGCTGACCCCTGAACGCAATCAAACCGAAATTGGATTACTATCGAGGGTTATTCGCAATCGTGCACGGTGGTACCTACCCGGCCGAATCTTGTGACAAATTTGTGTCATCAAATTTCTACCACCAGTGAGCTTATATTATAAGTCGTATCCTAACTTAGGCTCCTTTTATTTTAGAAAAAATATTAGGGTTCCAAGCAAATAATTAAAACCCACGTGAACGACGTTGCAACTACAGCTAGTTTTAAAATCGCCGTGTATGAACAAAATTCGAAGCTGATTTTATAACCTTTGTGTATTATAATTGGAGAATGACATCACAATGGGTAACACTGCTCTATTAAAACGGTACACTTTTTAGAACTATACGATTTGGTACCGTTATGATTATATATGGACATTAACTTAACCACATTTTCATGTAGATAATATAGATATATGCGAAGTAATAATATAAAATGTATCTTGTAGTTGTTCAGATTAAGCCATCAACTCAGAGTCGAAATGTATGCTTGCAATTTAAAACGAGGTTGTATTTATAAAGTCATTCGTGAATAGATAATATAATAATGAAGCTTTATATATTTCGATATTTTTTTTACAATTCAAATGTATGTTAATTTTAGTCTTGTTGCTTACTAAAAAGAGTTTTAGATAAAAATGACAAATGATTTTGAAAGACGCGGGACTGACGGGAGAGGTGAATGATTACGATTTATACACAATGATGCACAAGAGTGAAGCAAATGGTTTCGCACATTTAGGAAAGCCATTTAACGCGTGAAGGTGAGGCCAAAGTAAAATTTAGCGATGAATTTATTTACCAACAAGGACTTTATTCAAAAAATACTGTTAGTAATCTGTGCAGTATTCTGTTAAGCTCCTATTATATCCTATGAGAAATGGTTTTTTTTAACTACCTAATGGTAAGTAGTTACTGTGGCCTATGAAATTTTGCAATAACAAAGTCACTTGTGCGTTACCCATGAAAATAGTAGATTAGAAAAACTAAAATGTTGAAAGCGTGAACGTAGTATATTGCTACTTAAACGCTCTATTAAGTGAGAAGGTGGTACTGCCCCAGTCAAGTCTGCACATTCGTGTTGAGAAACTGCTGCTGCTAATGATATTTAATTTAATTTTGGGTTTGTGAATATTACATAACATTTTTTGTTTGTCAAGCGTAGGTTTCCGCTAACAGTATCAACCTCGGCCTTACTGTAAGTTTGCTCAGCGCAAGTACGGACATGCTGGACATAATTTAATTATATTTATGTGCGAACATTAGAAAGTGAGAATTCCGTGGCCGTCATATTTATATCGTCTCGATATGATAGGAACAGGTGTGTAAATTATATAGTTTTATGGACGTGCAAATTGTTGTGGAATCTTAAACATGTGTGTGAATTTCTTTTATTAAATACTAATATGTGAGCAATGTTTCTAGTTATATTTAGATACGAATAGCGATTTAAAAAAAAAACAGGATGGGTCCAGGGAACTTAGTTGGCAGGGTAATGTCACGAGTTCAAATCCCGTCCAGAATGTTTAATTTTTTTAAATTTAATTTACAAGAAAGACAGCTTAGTAAAATTCATTCCTGGGACATGAGTATCGGAGGATTTTAACAAATTTAGGACGCTGGATTTCATCAGTAAAAATTCATTTAACTAAACTTAGTTCGCACGTTTTACATAATGAAATTCATTTAGTAAAATCATCATCGTATCATCTTAGCGTGGTTTCCAGTTGCATCCGAGGCCTGCACTTAGGAGCCCGGGGTCCGCTTACTCCATTTCCTCCTCTTCGTATGACTTATACTGCTTTTATGGGAGCAACTGCCCTCTGAACTCCAAACTCCAAGAGGAAGACGTACGGAAGAGCCTCGTCGGTTAATCAGTAGGTTTACTAGCTTGCACGTGAGGTTATCTTGGGCCCCGAAGATTTTGATAGAAACACCCTCATTGAGTTAAATAATGCAGTTTTATTCACCTTCGTTGGTGACCAAGCATTGGAACATTTGGAACAGATGTACCGTATTATTTTTGAATTAAATTAAAATGTCAAAAACCCGAGTTTTTGACATTCCAATTAAATAAAAAATAATTTTCCAATTCGAAAAAATAAAGATTGTTCGTCTATTCCTTCTTGTCTGAAGACGTGACGTATTAGCATTTCGAATTTTAAACATTAAACAGTTCTTTGAATATTGTTCGAGCCTCACACAATTAAGCATTGTGCGACGACGAGAGCCGCCACACACATTCACAAGTAGTGTAATAGAGGACAGCCATGTTTTGCTTAAGAATACACTTTTACGTTTATTTGTTTTATTAGGGTTCCGTTGCCAAATGGCTAAAAACGGAACCCTTATAGATTCGTTATGTCTGTCTGTCTATCCGTCCGTATCTCACAGCCACTTTTTCCAAAACTAGAAACTTAGAACTGATACTCAAATATATTTTTTGATCAAATCCTTACGTGTACTCTGTACTCACAGTGTTTGAAACCAATATTTTAAATCAATTTAATCGACGACCTCTGTGGCGTAGCGGTAGTACGCTGGACTGCTAAGCCAGAGGTCGCGGGTCCGTTTCCCGCTCAGTGCAAATATATATATTTGCATTGACCTGGGTGTTTCTATGTATAATATATATTTATTTACAAAAAAAAAGTATTTAAGTATGTTTATGCGCATTCTAGAACCCATATGACAAGCTCTGCTTAGTTTGGCCTAGATGGCGTTATGTACTTTGTCGTACAATATTTATTTATTTGTTTATATAATAAAATGAATAACTAAATAAAAAAGCCATTTATTCTACTACACAATAAATTGAAGGTTTACGTTTTACATTTTTATGTAGCAGTCGCCTCTTTGGCGTAGGCCTCCCCCATTGCCTTCCAGTACCACCTATCTCTGGCCTTACACATCCAATGCGACCCTGCTCTGTTTACAGCAATAAATGATTTTGATTTGATTTTGGTTTACAAATATATATAATATATATATATATATAATACGTCAATTTTGAGAAGGAGGCCAAGAGGAGGATCCAGCTAGGCTGGGCAGCGTTTGGGAAACTACGTCGGGTCTTCTCGTCATCCATACCGCAGTGTTTGAAAACGAAAGTTTTCAATCAGTGCGTCCTACCCGTAATGACCTACGGAGCTGAGACGTGGACACTCACGGTAGGGCTGGTCCACCAGTTCAAAGTCGCTCAGCGAGCTATGGAAAGAGCTATGCTCGGAATTTCTCTGAAGGATAGGATTCGTAACGAATACATCCGACAGAGAACCAAGGTTATCGACATAGCTCAAAGAATAAGCAAGCTGAAGTGGCAGTGGGCCGGCCATATCTCGCGAAGAACCGACAACCGCTGGGGTAAACGTGTTCTTGAGTGGAGACCGCGACTCGGCAAACGTAGTGTAGGGCGCCCTCCGGCCAGGTGGGATGACGATCTGCGAAAGACTGCGGGCAGATGCTGGATGCGGCAAGCTGAAGACAGGGCGCTATGGCGCTCATTAGGGGAGATCTATGTCCAGC
This sequence comes from Cybosia mesomella, assembly GCA_946251805.1. Lineage (NCBI taxonomy): Eukaryota > Metazoa > Arthropoda > Insecta > Lepidoptera > Erebidae > Cybosia > Cybosia mesomella. The sequence continues at coordinate 19,181,395 of OX276409.1, forward strand.
AGTGGACTAGAATAGGTTGATGATGATGATGATGATGATGATGATTACAAATATAATTATCAGCCCATCTTTTCCTCTGGTGCCCCCGAGATCTTGTTTCGTCTCTGGGGATCCATTCTAATATTTTTTAGTCCATCTGTCATTTGGCATACGACAAACATGACCGGCCCAGTTCCATTTTAATGTCCTCACTCTTTCTACAATATCTGTTAATTTGGTAGTTTCTCTAATGCTTTTATTACTTATTCTCTTATATTACTACTTATATTTATTTATAGAGTAGGTACGTTAGAAATCTCAGGTATCTAAGTCATGCCTGCGATACAGTGCCAGTATTGAAAATAAAATCGAAAGTCTAAATTTATTTATGTAGGTCACAAAATAACACTTAAAAAATTATGTGTTTTTCTATATTTACTGCCAGATTAGCAACACAATAGGTAAGAGCTACTGAGAAAAGATCATGGCAATAAAAACTCATGGCCATTTTAATTGCCACTAATTACAATATTTTTGGCTACAAATTGTGTGAAAGTAAGGTAATGGAACGGAATATGTTAATACATTTAAATAAATTATTTCATTATAATAGTTTGCAAATGTTAATGTATAATGGAATAGTATACAATTATATTTTATTTGAAAACAATACAAGAAAGTTTAGACAATAATATGTATTATATTTCATTACATTTAGGTTGCAGATTGATACCCCATAGAAAATTATACAATCCACATTCATTTAAGCTAATATCAGAAAAAGAAGGAGAATCTCAGAAATTCGTTGAAAATACGTCCACTGAATTTTCTTTGGAAGAAAAGAAACAGTACTTACCTTTTTTTTTTTTTTTTTTATCGTGCGGAAATCCCTTCGGATACCCCCCCGCGTGCCAGCGGGGGCGGTTATGTCGGGCTTGAACCGACTAAAACCGCACGCCGTCTCGGGTCTACAGACGCCGGAGTGTAAGGTTACCCATAGAGCATATCCCTCGCACCCTGGCTGACCCTGGGCCATCTCACCACTAACAGCATCGCTCATCCTGTCTCCTCTGAAAGCAGAGGAGTACAGAGAGCGATGTGTTCCCGCCACGTTGGGTATTGGCCGACGATCAATGCCAACCCTATGAAGGGGTGAAGGGGAAGCCATTGACCGTCGCCCAGGGTGTACCGGCCGCTCCGATTCCGTTCCCCCCGGACTGCAGCGGGATCGGAATCGGAGCGACACTCGAGGAGGTTACCCAACACACACCCCAGTACTTACCTACCTAAAAATATTCCTATATAAATTTGATCAAGATCCCAAGAGTAAATCGTCTATCCTACATGTTTATGTTTCTGCTGGCAAAAAATCTCCTAACCTTGATTATTTGCTTTCATTTTAAAAAAATTGCACCCTTAACGCAGTCTTTATATAGTATTGTTGAGTTCAGATTTTCTTTTTTAAGAAGATTACGTATGGAGTCATCGTCCTGCTTCATTGTCAATCCGTCACTACTGTCATCGAGGACACGGCCTTTAGTCGTAATTCATCAACAACTAACAACCTATTACGCGTAAGTAGGTACCTCGCGTGGGCCGCCGCCGCCTCCTTCTGCTAGCATGTAATGCTCGCGAAGGAGGTGGCGGAGCGTGCCCGGGAGAGACTTAGAACTCTCCCGGTCCGCCGAGCCCGCAACTTGCTCGCCGCGCGTCGCAGGCGACTCAGGCGCCGGAGGTCGCTTAACGACCTCCGTCCTCCATGAGCGCAGGCCTGGGGGTGGCGGGTGAGGCCACCTGTCACCCCAGCAGAAGCAGGCCGGGACGGTGGGGCGACAAGCGCCCCTCCCCCAAACCGGGGCAAGACGGGGACACCGTGGTTCCCAAACCCGAGGAGGCCATCTCGAAACCGGAGATGGCCCAGGGTCAGTCGGGGTGCGAGGGATATGCTCTATGGGCAACCTTACACCCCGACGTCTGCAGACCCGAGACGGCGTGCGGTTTTAGTCGGTTCAAGCCCGACATAACCGCCCCCGCTGGCACGCGGGGGGTATCCGAAGGGATTTCCGCACGATAAAAAAAAAAAAAAAGGTACCTATCTAATCGTGACGTGACTTATAGCAAATGTTTTCGCATCACTACGACAATACTTAATTATCGATTCACGACTAACACACAACACTATTGTGAAACGTGTGACATTGAATATTGGAATAACCATAATCATTATGACCAATTAGTGATAATAATAGGAACATATCTCTCCTAACACAAGCAAATTACCTTTACTGTAGGGGTTAGGAGGAATACTAGTAATTTCGATTACTAATATTCTTGAAAAAAAAAACTATTACTAAACATTCCAAAAAAAACTGTCGTCAAAAGTCACAAAACATATTAATATGAATATGACCAAGAAAGCATACATCTTACCTTTGCCCCCAATCATCGCAACAAGAAAAAAGCGTGTCGAGTTTCATATAATAAGTTCATAAGCAGTGTCTGGTTAAGTGGCTGGTTGACGCCATCAAATAACCTGTTTCCCATAGTTAACGTAGAAATTACTCTCACTAAGATAAGAAGCTTACCGGTGTCACCTTTTTTGTTATCATATAATTTCCGGATGCAATTCCGACGTGTTGTGAGATAAATATTAAGTTTGTAGACGTTATAATTATTAGCTTGGTTATAGTAATGAAGATTAATTTATAGGTAGATTGTGCTAACTACTGTTTTGAAGAATACTCAGGGTTAAGTTTTATCATCATTTTCTATGCCTTGCTGATGTGCTTTTTAAACATAACCCGCTATATGTCTTAGTGGTAAATTCGCACAAATTTAACCGAATACTTTGAGCGAAACGATCCTTTTTTTTTAATATTTTTAGTCGTCGATTTGCATTAACTGTATTTATCAGTGTGCGAATTGACACCTCTAAAAATATGGTGATGTTTCGCACAGTTTGTATTTTAATGAGAAAAATAAAAGTACAGGTGTTTTCTCAGGATGATACAACAAAGTAAACAGTTGTCGGTCTGCCTGTTTATTTTATTGTACCAGCTTACCTTAGCTTACTATAGTGTAGCAGCTTACCATCAGGTAGTAGTGATGGTAAGCAGTGTATGAACTCTTGCGCGCCCCCCTTCCCCCTCTTTCCGGGGGTGAGACAGGGACTACGTGGTTCCCAAACCCAAGGGGGCCATCTCGTACCCGGAAATGACCCTGGATCAGCTGAGGTGCGAAGGAAATGCCTTATGGGTCATCTTACACCCCGGCGTCTGAAGACCTGAGACGGCGTGCGGTTTTAGTCGGTTCGAATCCGACTTAATCACCTGCGCTGGGTGGCGGAGGGGTATACGGGGTGATTTCCGCACGAAAAAAAAGGGGTAAGAAAAGAAAAATCTTAAAAACCATACAAAATACATAACCCTGCTATGTATTTGAAGAGATATCAAGTAATCGTGGGTGTGTAATACATCTCTGCCTACCCCTTCGGGGATACAGGCTTGAAGTTATGTATGTATCAAGTAAGAAGGTGGAACTCATTCGGTTGAACCGGAAAACTTAGCCCTCCCATGAACAAAAATAAGTTGTTTCATTGCAGCAAAGTCTTTCCGATGTTGCAAGACTAAAGCTCTTTTTCAGGTTTATTACATCAAAGTAATCACAACATGAATCATTCCACATATTTTTTATCAGAAACAAGTTCAAAGATTATGCAAATCAGAAGCGCAGTGAGAAAGAATTAATGTCAATCGAGACGTTATTAACCATTCACTGTATTAATGCTTTCATGTTTTAATATACCAACTTAAATAAACACACGACAAAATTATGAATGAACCTTAACATGATAAAAATAAAGTCGTTGAAAACGAATTTGGAAGGTCAATTAAAATCGCCGTGACTGACTATAAAGTCAATCATGATACACTCAATTGTTAACTGATATCTTGATATCAAGATCTACACACACTACATAAGTTAAATAATGCTTTATTGCTATCAATATTGAGCTCAAAATTTAAAGCTTAAAATATTTAATGGGAATACCAACCACAGGAGTTATTTTGATGACTCTCTACTTATGTTTGCAAATCCTTTAAGTCTTGCAAAAAGTCCTTTTGTCTTTTTGAATTAACGAAGTGTATGATGATGTGGACAAAAATGATTTGTAGCGAAACAATGAGCTTATGGTCGTACAAATAGTATTAGGAACAAACTTATTTGGTCATCTGCGTGCGATTCATTAGGATCACTTCATATTTTGTTATTAAGGTCATGCATTGTATGTGTTTTTATCTTCCTTTTTTGTGACCTCTAGGATTAGCCAGTGACATGTTGTGGTCATTTTGTTTTTATTATTAACGAACTAAGGAAAAGATTCTCAATTCAATACTTTTTGCTGTGTCTGATATTTCTATACCAAGTTGTCTGATTTAAATGGTGCTTTTAAATTATTGATTGATGATTTTGTTAGAAAGTAGGTACCTCAACTCGTTGATGGTGTCGTTTAGGTTTATTGTGGTCGGCTTTTCTTTTTAAACAGAACCATTGATTAGAATATTAGTATGATTGGTAAAAGTATGCTTAAATAAACACAATTTTTTTTGCTAACAACTCTTTATGTAATGATATCTTATAGTTGTCTGATAGATTTCTAGCCGCGGTAGCGGTAGTGGTATGGGTAATGGACTGCTGAGACGAGGTCTCGGGTTCGATACCAGGTTTTACCATGGCACACACCAATGACTTTTCGATGCTTTTCGAAGTTATGTGTGTATTTATCGCAGGTTTATAAGTGCCCGGTTAATGGCAATAGGCTCGCCACCTATTACATTGGGACCTAAACATAAACTGGCGAAATGTGGGTTCTAGCACCTCTGCCTACCCCTTCGGGGATATAGGCGTGAGTTTATGAGTTTATGATGATGAGATTTCTAGATAAGGTAACCACAGTATTTCGCCGTTCCACTCGATATTGCTGTTGATTACTCTAGATTAACTTTTTATATGTATCACAGTATTGCCATTGTTTGTTATGTAGGCAACTTCAGCTGCATTTTTGGAGTACGATTCACACAATTGGAAGTCATTGCAGTATTCCAAAAGGTGGAAATGTTCTCTAGCCTGTATTTATTTAGAATTATGTGAATAAAACGATTATAATATAAAATAAAAAATAATATAAAAGAGTTTTCACTTTTGACACTTAATAAAATCAACATTCAACGAGAATAGTTTCAGATTATTTCTTTCAATGTAATGAAGTCCTTATAAATTCGAACACAATACCTACTACCGAAATAAGAAAATGTGTGAAATTGTTCAAATTCTGTGTCGAGGAGTAACGATGAAAAGCTGATAGCTCTGCAGATTATACTAAAAGATTATGTTAATAGGCACTTCCAATATACCGGACAGCTCCTATAACAAAAACCACTATGTTTTTTTTATCTGTGTGACTGCGGAACTCGGGCAGCAAGGTTCTCTACCGCTCCCTCTCCGCAGCCGCCTCTTTCGCGTGCATTACCTGCTCGCAGAAAGAGGCGGCGGCGTGCCACTTGTTCCCGTCGGAGACCACGGCTCTCACCATGGTCTCCAGTAATAAATATTGTATACCAACTATACAATCGAGAAGATGCAATTTATTATTTCTGGAGCAGTCATTTTCTAAAACTTTGCTCAGTTCCTTGTCAAAAGCTTAAAGTTTACAACGATTAGATATAGCATAAATAGTGTTTCTGTATCCCGTCCAAAACCTGTTAACAGACATGAGAGTTTATACTCGTAAATCCTATGATAGCTTGCCCAATATGACTTAACAGAGCACTTTGGATGCAGTCAAAAGCAAAGTTCTACCTATCCAATTATTACAGACACTGAGATCTCTCTGATGCTTTGGATCTCGCCATTTTGCTGCAGGTGCAGCTTGCCAAACTGAATTGTCTAAAAACCACAATTTTTATATAGCAGCTAACAAAATGATAAGAGGAAAACAATTTTGTTTAATTTCCTCTTCCGATCTTTACTTGGTTTTGCACTTACGCCCGTTCGTCTTTACATCTTCATAATGACTGTCGCTTTCGATTCTACGGCCTCAGATGTAAGTGCCTCGTAGAATTACGATGTTACTCATTCTTTCTTTCCGTATTGGGTGGGAAATTGAATGAGGTTATGGCTTTATCTGTTCAAGTGCACCGGCCCAAAGAATTAAATATTTATTATTATATTATTTGGTATTCGTAGCAATAAGAGTAACTTTTGACTCTTTGAGAATAGGTATATTAGTTTTTTAAATTTTGTAATGCCTTTCGTCGTTGAATTTGCACTCCATCTTGTACTGCATTTATATTTGTATCATTTTAAATATTTATATTTCAAACAATCAATTAGTCTATCGTAGTCCACTGCTGGGCATAGACCTCTCCCAATGTACGCTGCCATACTTCTCGATCCTCCACCTTCCACATAATTAATAATTATATTTGCCTTAATACAATACTTATCTTCACTTATTGGAAATGTTATTTTGGAAGTGCAATTTAATTTTAACTGGGTAACTTATGATCTGATACTAATGGCATTAACTGATATTCTAATTTCATCATTAACATTTCTGAATGGATTACTGATCACTCTTTCCGTATTATGCATTCATGTGTTTTCCTCCCTGACTTCTGAGAAGATGTGGTTTACTATTAAGTTGACTCACAGTGTTTATATTTATAAGGATACGCTAATAGTACTATTGTATGGTTCTTGTTGAATTCAGGACAATATAAAGTATGAATGAATATAGTTATGACGTTGTAGACTTCATCGGACAGCAGTTCCGAGTACAGACCGATATTCTTAGCAATCCATGGATTCTCCGTGCGAATGCCGGGTCCATCGCGTTGCTGAGTTGGGAAGTCGGGACAGTGGTTGAGACTTGCGACCCAAGTGTAGGTTTAGAAGGCCCCTTTTGTTGATGTACATCATCACTCACCTTCACTACCCAAGTTCCCCTCCCTGCCTAACCAAATTTGATGCGAACCATCTAGTGCTGCTTTAGACATTCGTCCTAGTAATGAGCTTATTGTAGCTCTCGATAGGCCTAAATCTTTAAGTAGTTTATAGAGAGATTTTGCTGGTATGCCTCTCGCTCATACTTCCACTGCATACAAATTGACCACGTAACAGTTTTTGGTTAATTCGTTTGTGAGAATATTATGCATGAATTCCCGAAGTCCGTTCCAAGGTTAGGCAAAAAGTATTATTAGATATTTAGGAAGAAATTTCTCGATAAGGACCGAAAACAGTGTTGATAAAATGTATATATTTTACCAGAACGCGAGAAGCTAAACTTGATCATACTACTCGTAGAATGGCGAGGAAACGTTCAGTTCGAGTTGTCTTAGCAATGTTTGCAAAATATCAGCATTCCAATAGCATTCCCCATAGGTATGTACAACAACAATGTGAACACTGCTATTTGCAAACTTTGTTTATTAATAATGTATTCAAATAACGAAATACAGATGAATTAACACTATAAAGCTGCGTCTACGTTAGATGAGCCTAGCACGAGCAGAGTACAAGTCGAGCACGAGTTCGTTTAGTGGGTACTGAATTACGAGCCTCGAGCGTTTGCCTTATGCTCTAATGTTATGTGATTGATTTCATTGATAATCAATCACATTACAAGACTTTTAATTTTCAAGAAGTGTATGCGCTACAAAATTCTTAACCTTTTTATTTCTTTAATGATTTAAATCTGATAAAAATGACGAAGTTATTAAAGGATTATTCATAACTAATAATACATAAAATAAAACATAAAAATAATGCGGCGATAGCCCAGTGGCGTACGTAACGGACTGCTGAGACGAGGTCTCGAGTTCGATCCCCAGTCGCCCCGGGCACACACCTCTGAATTTTCGTAGTTATGTGTGCATTAATAAATGATAATTATCGCTCGCTTAATAATGTGCCCGGTAGATGGCAATAGGCTCGCCCCCTATTACATTGGAACCTTAACGTAACTGGCGAATCGTGGGTGTGTAATACACCTCTGCCTACCCTTCGGGGATACAGGCGTGAAGTTATGTTATGTTATGTTATGTTTATGTCATAACTACTTTAAAACATGCCCTCTAGCTTGATTTTTGTAAAAGACATCATCTGTCACAACATGTGCGATGCACATTCGGAACCTCGGTCAGTCGGTGAACATTTACATGTTCAAAATTTGACTCACATTCAACCGAACAGGATAGCCTATGTGTTTATAATTAAATCTCATTTTGCCGTAACTTGCTGTAAATATTGTAAAGTTAACAATAATTTATAATAAAAAAGAGTAGTACTTAATACGGAGTTCACAAGGCATCATTCTGGGTCCTCACTCAATTATGAGCTGCATACAGAATAATGTTCTCGCTAACAAGCAAACAATGTAGAAAGTTGAATATTTAGTATACAATGTAGGATGCATCATAACACTAAAATGATTCTTATTACCTCATAATGCTAAAGATAGCTGTTGCATAGATGTTTACGTTTCTGGCGATACATAAAGGGTTAATATACTCTGAAATTGACTGTCTAATAAAACAACCGTAACTGTACAAGAAAATTGTATATCGTTTCGTACATTCTTAATATTATTAGTTTAAAAAAAAGTTAGGCCTACTCGTACATCTGTAGAGTATCAGTTACATTGCAGCAAAGTTGAAATAACTGGGTAGTTGATAAGGTTAAAAAATCTATATATACATATATATTATTATAATTGTATTATGTGAGCATATCAACCATAGAGCTACATAGACCACAGTATCCACTCACCCTCAGGCGGCCGTGGGCTTTCTTGCCATCTCATAAAAATAAATTGAGAAATGAAATAAAATTACATTGATCTCATTGAATTTTACCCAATTAGAAATAAAATATAATAGTGTGACTTATTAAATTCAAGTAGGCAACATTATTATCAGGAATAAAAATCAAAGTAAACTTTTAGAAAAAAATCCTTCATCATATGCCGTATTTGTCTATTTCTACCAGACCTTAACGCCTTGCTAGTATCTAGTACTCAATATTCTTCTCTGTAAGTGCCTACTGGTACACAGACTATTTATATTTGTTACTAGCTGTAGCCCGCGGCTCCACCCGCGTCAAATTCTGTTCCCATTCCTGCTTCCAATGGGAATCTATTCCCGAGATAAAAAGTAGCCCATATTCCAGACTATAATCTATCCCTGTGCCAATTTTTTCATCCAATATCATCCAGATCCGTGCAGCCGTTTTTGCGTGAAGTTGTAACACAAACATACATACATCTAAACTTTGACATTTTTATAATATTACTAGGATTTATTCAATCCTGCCACAGAAAAAAAATGTCCAAGCAATAAGTGACCTACTAAGCGAAAAATGTCCAAACATACACATCTCACTTTTATGGCAGAATACGGCAGGTACTCTGCGTTAAAAGTGGGATGCCTGTAAGATTTATCAGACAAGATAAACCCTATGTTGGTCACCAATCATTGTGATCAGATTTGGTGTTATGATCTTCACGCCACCCACCGTAACAGATGAGGTGTACTTCGGAAAAAAACTTTCATATTTATAAAAAAAAAAACAATTTTTTTAAAATATAAAGATTGTATGATAATTGGTTGTCGATTCGAGTCATTGACTCTTTGGATATAAACGAAATTCGCATCTTCAAAATGATAATATTCCAGTGAATGTAATAATTGCATGCGGGTCTGCGCGCGCGCTGACTCATTGACTTGTTTAACTGAACGGACGGCGTAAGGAGGCGTTATGAGATTTGCATGTGTTCTTGTAATAAATTGAATATGTATGTTAATTTCCTATTATTACCTACATGACCTCACATTTAATGTTGATACGACTGCTTTACAAGTGATTTCGAGCTCGATTCCTGGTTTGGATTTAGTGTATTTTGGTTTGTGTGTTGAAAAACTTTTAGTACTGGAAAGTGTCTAGTTGATAGTATAGCCTCGCGTCATAGATGTAGGATCATAAATTATGACAAGCAATATGTAAACATAACATAACATAAACTCACGCCTATATCCCCGAAGGGGTAAGCAGAGGTGCTAGCACCCACATTTCGCCAGTTTATGTTTAGGCCCCAATATAATAGGTGGCGAGCCTATTGCCAATAATCATGCACTTATAAACCTGCGATAAATACACACATAACTTTAAAAAGCATCGAAAAGTCATTGGTGTGTGCCATGGTAAAACCGGGGATCGAACCTGAGACATCGTCTCAGCAGTCCATTACCCATACCACTAGGCTACCGCGGATTTTTTCAATAAAAAGCAATATGTACCTTTTTTTTTCGTTCGGAAATCCCTACGGGTACCCCCCGGCGGGGGCGGTTATGTCGGGTTTGAACCAACTAAAACCGTATGCCGTCTCGGGTCTTAACACGCCGGGGTGTAAGGTTGCCCATAGAGCATATCCCTCGCACCCCGATTGACGCGGGCCATCTCCGGTAAGCAATATGTACCTTTTTTTTTTTCGTGCGGAAATCCCTTCGGATACCCCCCCGCCGGCCAGCGGGGGCGGTTATGTCGGGCTTGAACCGACTAAAACTGCACGCCGTCTCGGGTCTTAATACGCTGGGGTGTAAGGTTGCCCATAGAGCATATCCCTCGCACCCCGAAAGCAATATGTACCTTTTTTTTTTTTTCGTGCTGTAATCCCCTCGGAAACCCCCCCCCCCCCCGCCGGCCAGCAGGGGCAGTTATGTCAGGCTTGAACCGAAGCAATATGTACCTTTTTTTTTTTTTTTCGTGCGGAAATCCCTTCGGATACCGCCCCCGCTGGAGAGCGGGGTGTCTCCAGCGGGGGCGGTTATGTCGGGCTTGAACCGACTAAAACCGCACGCCGTCTCGGGTCTTAAGACGCCGGGGTGTAAGGTTACCCATAGAGCATATCCCTCGCACCCCGACTGACCCTGGGCCATCTCCGGTTTCGAGATGGCCCCCTTACTTGCTCTGTGCCATCTGCTAATCAGAGGGACACGTGGAAAGCTTCCGAACAGCCCTCAACAGGGCCGTCCTCGCCTCGGTCGGAGTTGGCCGTAGGCGGCAGCGTCTGCCCCGCCCTAGGAGAGAGGCGCTGCCGTCTCCGTTGCCCAGGGTGCACCGCGTGGAGGTCCCCAACCAAGCACCCCAAGCAATATGTACCTAAGTGTTTAATAATATATGCTTGCCTACTCCTACACATTTATATACAGATTTGAATATTCAAAACGAATAGATTTAGTGAAGATTTAATGGTTTCTTACTTACACTGTAATACTAAGATTGATGTCTCTAGACCTCTTGACCTGATCTTTCTAAAAAATTAAAGACCTCTATTCTATTGACTTGAATACATACATACGGAAGTCATAAAAATGAATAATCATTATAATATGTCGTGGCACTTGTTAAAACAAATCAAATAAGCTTAAATTTGCTTTATCGGGCCCCATCAAGATCCTTGGGGTCAAGCCAACCACACCTGCGAGCTGGTGCACCTGCTGACTGATGGAAGAGGCTCTGGTACAGGCTTTCCTCTCGGGGTTGGAAGGTCAGATGACAGTCGCACCCACAAAAAAAAACAAACAAAGAAAAAAAGAATGCAGAGCAGAAGTAAGTGGACCCTGAGCTCCGAGGTTAAAGCCACGGAAGCAACCAGCTAAGGTAAACAATAAATTAAAATTTGTTATAGATTTAATTCGGAACAAGTGAATATCCAGGATGGAATTTAAACCCGCAACCAGTCCCTTACGCATAATTTATCGGAGAATTTCGAATATCTAGGACGTGTTCAGCTAGCTAAGTTGGGCAGAGTATTCCCGCTGTAAGGGACTAGTCGCCAGTGCAAGTCCCGCCCTGGATATTCACTTTTTCCGAACTAAATCTATAGGAAAGGTTAGGTTAGGTTACTTCAAAATTACATTGAATAGAATTTATTAAACTAGTTTTGTCGTTAGCGTTACAAAAGCTTCAGAAATGATGAATGAATACCTCATGTTGTTGATGTTATAATGAGTATTCGATTCAAAATGAGTCATGGTCGCATCATCATTGAATATTAACTCAATAATGACCTGTTTTGTTCATAGAGATCAAAGTCCTTGACTTATCCTTTGATTGGATGTCGTACATAAGTTTAATATTTGTCCAAGAATGTCTTTTCGCTCAGCAAGGTCAACATCAAAAAAATCATTTATTTTTAAAATACATTAAGAAGTGGGTCATCAAATTCCGGTATTTGTAGCATAAATATCTGTTTTAAAAATTATGTATTATTGGACAGCACGAAACTGTTGTGCTAAAATTTCATTAAGAAAAAGTCTCATTGAGAAAATATCTATACTTAATATTATAAAGCTGAAGAGTTTGTTTGTCTGGTTGAACGCGCTAATCAAAAAAACTTCTGTTTCGAATTAAAAAATATTTTTGTTTTAGATAGCCCACTTATCCGGGAAGATAGGTATATATATAGATAGGCTATATGGTATCAGTGACCATAAATGTTAAAAAATCGGGCAAACTTCCTTACTTTATTCTAGAACTAATAAATTACGGAAATGTATGGGACAAATGGGTGCCAGGGGAGCAAAGTATGTCACGGGCAAAGCCGCGGGGACTGCTAGTGTTATAATACACAGCATTTTGTACCAACTTAAAGTCACAGAAACCGAGCGGTAGTTTGCAAAGCGGCGCGTACGCATGAGTCAGAGTAGTTTTGTTGTGATATAAAAGTCAGTTTCACGTTTAGTATCCTGCTGCAGGTGTTTGTTTGCAGTGTTTCTCATCTTTGCAAATATAACTTGTATATTTTTAACGATGAATTATATGACTGACTGGCTGTATGGGGCAAAAAAATGGTATTGCGAAAGAGCACTAATCAACCATCGACAATGTGCAACTTTTTATTCATACAGGCAACATTGTGAAAAGGCGCCTATGCCTATATGGGTAGGTGTCAAAATTCATCAACTCAGTCTAGTTTGTACGTCCCGTTCCAAATTAGAAATTCAAAATTCATTCCCGCCTCTCCCAGGAACCTTGACACAATTTTTGTTCTAAATAGATTGGAATCTAATTTTGAAATTCTTTCTGAATATTTCAGGATATTTTTCGTGTTCTTAGAAGACGTCAAATTTATTAGAAATCCCAGGGCCGCCACCCCGCTAAAGATGGTTTTTTTTTTTTTTTTATATTTAGGACACGTCAATTTGACTTCACCTCGCCTGATGGTAAGCTGAAGGTAAAGTCCAAGAAAGAGGGTCACCATTACATACACATACCATGTTAACAATGGTGGCACTCAGCTTGACGGCCTCATCAGAAGAGGATTGTCGTCGCAGCACCGCGTGACACCCACCGGTGCCACTAGTGCTGCGACCACAATCCCCCTGCCCGGCTATGCACTTGCTGACCCCTGAACGCAATTAAACCGAAATTTGATTACTATGGAGGGTTTTTCACAATCGTGCACAGTGCAATCCTATTTTTTTATTGCTTGTGTACAGTAGTGGGTTCACGTCGGTAGTGTAATGGCCAGGCTTCGAACCCGTGACCTCTTGACCGTAGGGTCGACACCTTAACCACTAAGCTACCGACGCTATCCTATCCTACTTCCTACTATATCCTACTAATATTATAATTGTGAAAGTTTATTAAGATTTTTGGATGTTTGTTACCTAATTCGCTCTAACAGTTAAACAAATCTGGCTGAATTTGGTACAGGGATAGATTATAGTTTAGAATAGCACATAGGCTTTTAATCCCTGGAACAGGTTCCCATGGAAAGCGGGGTCGGGATCAGAACTCCAAGCGGGCGAAGCCGCGGGCCACAGCTAGTTAAAATATATCAGAACAATATCCTGCTGTAGATTCTAATATAATATTGTGTTGTGGCTGCAACCTCAATAATATCAGGCAATAATTTCCCATGGGAGTTTTATACCTATTCTATCTTTAGAATAAATTCTAAGTATAAACCGGGGCAAGACAAGTTCCCAAACCCGAGGGGGGCATTTCGAAACCGGAGATGGCCCAGGGTCAGTCGGGGTGCGAGGGTTATGCTCTATGGGCAACCTTACACCCTGGCGTCTTAAGACCCGAGACGGCGTGCGGTTTTAGTCGGTTCAAGCCCGATATAACCACTCCCGCTGGCCGGCGGGGGGGTATCTGAAGGTACAATGTAATATATATCTACCCATTTTTACAGAACTATAAACATTACTATGTGGCCCTCCACGCTTGGCCCGCGGCGTATTTCAAACCCCTTCACCCCTACACCCCTTTCACCCATATATGCCCGTCACACATTAATTTTCATATTATGAATCTGGCGGATCCGTTGACATTTATGATTACTGCTCGGCTCCCTTGGGTGATGATATACATATAGCCTAGCACTCACCAATAATGTGGCATTCTATTGGTAGAATAATTTTCTAAATCGGTTGAGTATATCCAGAGATTACCATCTACAAACTCACCAAACTTTACCACTTTATAATATTTAGTACTAGCGGCTTCGCCCGCGTAATATTATGCATGTATAATACATATAAACCTTCCTCTTGAATCACTCTATCTATTAAAAAAAACACATCAAAGATCTAAGCATACATAGGGACAAACAGACGGGAAAAACGACTTTGTAGATCGGAAAAAAGAGAACATCTAGGACGGGACTTGAACCCGCGACCAGTCCCTTACAGGGGGAATGCTCTGACCAGCTGAGCCACCTAGACACGTCCCAGATATTCGAAATTCTCCGATATATTTATATAAGTCTTAAGGCGACGCTGGAGCCATCTATCGTAATTCTTGCGAACTTTTTTTATTTTTTATTTTTTTATACCACTAAGGTGGCAGACAAGCACACGGCCCACCTGATGGGAAGCGGTAACCGCGGCCTATGGACGTGTGCAACACCAGTGGCGTCACACTCGCGCTGCCGACCCTGTAAAGGAAAGGGGATGGGAAAGGAGTTTGGGAGGGGATGGGAAAGGAGTTTGGGCTCCGGCACTCTCACTTACCAAACGGAACGCAACAGTTCAAATACTGTTACTTGGCGTCGATATTCTGTGAGAGGGTGGTGCTTCCCCGGTCGAGTCGGCCCATTCATGCAACGGCCAAAATTACTGTTGCTTTACTCTACCACCTTAAACTACGGAAACAATGAATAACTTTACAGTCATTTTTAAACATTGTTTTTGATGACTCCGCCTAATTAAATCAATTAAATTTTTAAGCATTTTGTATGCTTACTTTTTCTTATAGATTTAGATCGGAAAAAGAGAACATCTAGGACGGGACTTGAACCTGCGACCGATCCTAATCTATAAGAAAAAGTAAGCATACAAAATGCTTAAAAATTTAATTTACTTTGTTTTATACCATGTAGTGATAGATATATACATATGTAGTATAGGTAACAATAAAATATTGTTGTTTCTGCTAACGTATGACCTAGTTCTAGTTAGGCAATACGTTTGTTAACAATGATTATTTTTATATTAATTAATAGTTTATGTAGACCGTTATAGTCTGCTAAATCTAAGATATTCATTTTAACGTTTCATAATTATGATAATTTAATAACACTTAACCGACTTAACTATTATTTTTGTAGACAAATTATTCACCACAATCCTCCTAGCGTTTTCCCATATCCGCCTAACGTTTTCCCATTTACATCCTAAGTGTACATTTTAAAGCCCTAGCCACTTAAGTTTGTCCTTTATTGAGAGAAGCTCTGAGCTCTGAAAGAGTGAAGCTCTCTCTTAGACGACTCATGTATTTCAGTTAGGTCCCAATGTAATAGGCGAATCGTGGGTGTATAATACACCTCTGCCTTCCTCTTCAGGGATACAGGCGTGAAGTTATGTTTATGTTTAATGTATTTCAGTTGTTCACTAACTCCTCTTAGACCACTCAACCGATTTAGATCCAATTTGGCATATATACACAACATATGAGTGTGGAGGTTATAGGCTAGGAAAATCAAAAATCAAAAGTACCACGGAGGAATAATCACCGGAAAAAAATCATTAAAATCTCTTAATATTAATGAGTAAAAAATCCTCATTCATGCGATTGGTATTAAATTTAGTAATTTGTTCATATACACAAGAACAAAAAAAAAAGAAAATCGGACTAGCCATTGACGAATTATCACCGTTAGAAAAAGTCCTGTTGAAATTGTTTCGCTCAATTTTTGCAACAGCAGAATGAATTGCAGACCTAGTATTGTTTTCCAATGTAATATGCGTAAAACACACGTTCCACATAATGTACAGCACCCAAGCACATTACGAGTATTTTAGAGCCGGAAACTATCTCTTAAGATACAGGTTAAACCTAGTTTAAGAGACATGGTTCACCATTTTGCATTGATTTAATAGCAAACTATATAGTAAAAAGAAATGGTATGTACTGAGTTCTGCCAACATCTTTGAGATTCAAGTCAACCTCGTCTGCTAGTCGAGTCATCTGCTAAACAACGGTCTAGGCTGTGGTGCATCTATTCTCCCGGAGGTCCGACATACCAATCAAAAACAATCAGTGGACCTCGAGCTCCAAAGTTCATACTGTGGATTCAATGAGGGATCGCTATGAAGATGATGATTATGAATTGAAATAATATTTATGACTTCAACTCGATCAACTGTCACTTTTGATATTGCTGATGCATCTACCCTTGTCTTTATATCCCTAACATAGGTATGGGCGTGTCCGTATAGTCTAGTCGACAAGTTCAAAATTAATAGGTTAAGTAGACTTAACCTATTGCAATCAAACATATGGCAGATTTTAGACAAGAATTCTAAAAAATATTTTTGTATTCAGAATCTTTTTTTTAATATCTCCAATGTACAGACACAACTAATTTCAAATTTTATTATAGTTTAGTAATCGGAGTTACTAGTTATAACTCTAACATCTCCATCTAAGCTAATTCGCTTATGTTAGGAGTGGATTCACCTCGTCGGCGTTATGGCCAGTATTCGAATCCTGGATCGTTTTGTCCCGCTTGGTACCGAAGCTCATACCTTCGACCAGGGGTTCATTTGTGCCGCCATTATTATTTGACGTAGAAGCGTCTAAACTTTAGCAGTTCTATGTTCGTCTTTAACGATTTTGATTCAAATAAGTTGGTTAACAAGTATCAATAATAATAAACCATGACCCGGTTTAGGCGATTATTACATCGTGCTGTTAGTGCGCAGATATGAGAGCTAAACCAGTAATGTAATCGTTAAACTCAATACATATCATAAAATATAATTATGTAAATATTAAATAGAAGTTATTAAGCACGTTATGTATATGCAATGACCATCAGCGCCATCAATATCGCTAAAATATTTATAAAACATATTTATTTAGAAGAGATAGACAGAGGTGTGCCAACATCCACATTTCACACTAGCCGATTACCCTTCAGCGTGCACTTTTTGTAGACTCCGCGCTACTGATAATTTAATACGTAGTAGAAAAACTTAATAAAAGATTACTTGACTTGCAAAAAAATTGCTGGTTTTCTACTAGGGACCAAAAGGCACCTGAGCAGGTGCCGAATATATAATTGTCATTCCAAGAGACGAATGGGTCCCATTAAAATTAATTAATATTCACTGGTCTCCTACCAGGGAACCAATGGGCCTCTACAACTCTTATACCAGAGGGAACCAGTGGATAACGTCCCAAAATCAAATGCACACCTTCATCTTCAGTACTGTCATCATCATCGTTAATTCCAGTTGCATCCAAAGCATTCACTTTTGGAGTCCAAGGTCCGCTTTGCTGCTCCTACTTTACTTACGAATTACTTCATTGCGCACGCACACACACCCAACCCCGAGGGGAAAGCGTGCGCCAGGGCCTCATCCAGCAATCAGAAAGAAAGAAAGAAAGAAAGAAAATTTTTATTTATCGACGTTTAAGGTACAAGTGTACAATAATAATGTAAAATAAAATAATGCATAGCGCCGCAATAGCGGCGGTAAGGCCCATTATGGAGGATTGGCTAGAGAGGCGACACGGAAGCCTCTCGTACCGACTGACGCAGGTGATCTCCGGGAAGGGGTGCTTCGGGGACCACCTGCATCGGATCAGGAAGGAGCCAACGCCTGAGTGTCATCACTGTGACGCGAGCGAGGACTCAGGGCTGCACACGCTGGCGGACTGCCCGGCGTGGGAGGTGCCGAGGCGTGACCTCGTGGCAGCCATCGGGGTGGGAGTCCTCTCGCTCGGCAGCATGATTGCGGCAATGGTGCGGAGCGCAAGCGCGTGGGCCGCCGCCACCTCCTTCTGCGAGCATGTGATGCTCGCGAAGGAGATGGCGGAGCGCGCCCGGGAGAGGTTCAGAACCCTCCCGGCCCGCCGAGCCCGCAACATGCTCGCCTCGCGTCGCAGGCAACTCAGGCGCCGGAGGTCGCTTAACGACCTCCGTCCTCCATGAGCGCAGGCCTGGGGGTGGCAGGTGAGGCCGCCTGTCACCCCAGCAGAAGCAGGCCGGGACGGTGGGGCGACTAGCGCCCCTCCCCCAAACCGGGGCAAGACGGGGACACCGTGGTTCCCAAACCCGAGGGGGCCATCTCGAAACCGGAGATGGCCCAGGGTCAGTCGGGGTGCGAGGGATATGCTCTAAGGGCAACCTTACACCCCGGCGTCTGCAGACCCGAGACGGCGTGCGGTTTTAGTCGGTTCAAGCCCGACATAACCGCCCCCGCTGGCCGGCGGGGGGGTATCCGAGGGGATTTCCGCACGAAAAAAAAAAAAAAAAAAAAGTACATGACATTAAAATACCGTGTACCTCGCGCGTCAGCCGAAAAGGACAGGTTCAGCATGTGCTAGACAGCTAGGCAGCTATCTCGCGCTGGTTTTCAACCTGACCTACTATGATTCACGGATGCAAATCAGTTCTTTTCCTAGGCGTATAAAATCTTAATCTAAATGGTTCCTTACTATCCAACATTATAAAATTACTTCAACTACATAGTACATTTATAATATTCCCCTGCATGATCTTTAACATTTTATATACATACAACATATAGCAACAATACAGCAACTTAAAGCTAGGGTAGGTACAGATAAAGATCTATATAAGTATAAAGTGAGTGAGCCACACTTCTCCAACCCACCGCAGCCACAACTTTCCACCAGCAGATGAGATTGACTTAGGCCCTGAAAATATTGATGAGGCCGTATTCTGCATTATTTTTTCCTAAACTATTTTGATCACTCATACTGTTACACCATCCTTACAGTTAAAGTAGGTACATATAAACTTGCTAACCTACTGTTTTTCCATAACGGGTATTTCAATAACAATAAAATAAACAACAAGTCTTATTAATATGGCAACAATCCCATCAAGCTCCTTAATCAAAATGCAGCTTACTCAATAATCACTGAATCCTTTCACCCCGATAAGGTCAATACGGAGCTAACGTTGGTTCACAGTGCAGGATGCTGCCCACGCGCAATTCAAGGCGATCTCGAACCAATGGCCCCATTGTGTCTTATAGAACATACATTGAATTTTAACGAAGTTTGGTAATTATACAGTATACAGTAAATAAAGATACTTTACAGTTTAAAATATTCAAGGAATTTATTTGTCATCAATTCAAAAAGAGTTTTAATCTCAAGTTTTTTAAACCAGGCACTTTAAAAATGGAGGTATTTCTAAATTCCTTGAAATATTTGTTTTTTTTTTTTAAAGAATATTAGTCACCGAAATTACTAGTATTCTCCCTAACCCCTTCAGGTAAGCTAAATTGTTTGTGTTACCGACATGACACTACCGACGTGACCCCACATCGGTAGTGAATCTAATGGCCAGGATTTGAACGTGAGACCTCTCGATCGTAAGGCCGATTTCTTAGCCACTAAGTAACCGACATTTTTTTTTATTTTTTGTAAAATTCATGTTCAAGAAAAATAGTTTACCAAGTTGTTCGATTTCATGAATTGTTTTTTGTTAAACAGGAAACATCTTGGGGTGGATTTAAGAGAATCATCAAACTTTAAACTTGCAGGCACTTGCTAATAAAATTTAGTAGTGGCATGATTCACCTGGCATGATTCACCTGGCAAAGGCAACTGGAATGGACTGGATGCGCAATGCGAAGGAGCGAACACAATATTTAAAAAAGGGGAAACCAAGTTCGTATTGTCTAAACCATGAGAAACCAATTTCAAATAATCTAAATCATAAATCATCAATTAACCTGTCACAGTCCACTGCTTGCACATAGGCCTTTCACAATGTGCGCTATAGCAGCCGATCCTGCCTTCCGCGTTCAATCTGTCATAGTTATTACCTTTTTAAAATCGTCAGACAGTCCCGCTGGATGGCTATCCACCGTTCGTTTATCGATTCGCAGTCTCCAGTCTAGGAGTCGCTTGCTATCAGTCCTTCAGCAAATATGGCCAGCCCACTGTCACTTCAGCTTGCTTAATTACCTGTAATATAATATATATGCCATCAGAGTTCGGTTCGGTTTGACTTCTATCTGTGTATGTCCTGGAGCACAAGTCTATTCCTTTATCGGCTTATAAGACATCCAAGAGAAGATTTAGAGTGGCAATTTTATTCTACTTCGCCGGGAACTACGCATAAAAACAACACGATAAAATGCCCTTGTGCATGTCCAACAACAGCTAACTAAAGGTTTATTCAGATTACTGGTTTAACCCAGTAGTATCCGTCTGTAGATTGTTCTAATTGCGTAATAAGGTATCCAAGCACTTAACTGGAGGTATGAAACAAAGGCTTATACGAAAGAGGGCCGTTAAAATAGATGTTTTCTTTCCACCTGCGATCAAACGATCGTGCAGTGTGTAATCACCCTGTATTATTACTTAGGTCGGTGTGCGTATGCGCAAAGACACGCCTTTGAAGTGTGCAGGTTGGGAACGTGAGAAATGGATTGTTAAGCCTTACACATATATTAAGTTGGAGACTGAAACTTGAAACTTGTAAATTTATATAACTGCGAGTAGTTATGGTGAGTGCTAGTTTCTCGATATAACCTAAAGATTTTTATACTACATATAAAAAAAATATTTTGAGGCTTTTAAAATTAATTTTTAATTCGTTTTTGATTTTTTCAACGTTGACAAATCTTACGACAATTTTAACCACTTAAGTTATCGTTCTGATTGACTAATTGCAATAAAACATACGGTAGATTTTAAGTCTGACCAAGACTCAAAATCACTAAGTAAAATCGTTCAGTAGTTTTTGCGTGCATCGCGAACAAGCAGACAAGAATTCCAAAAAAGAATATTTTTGTGTTCAGAATCATTCTTTTAACATAATCCAAGTTTTTTTTAAATAATCTTCAATATTCTAAAATCCAAATTAGTTGTGTCTGTACGCAACTAATTTTCCATTTTATAATAGTATAGATATGTTACTTCTAAAGTGGCTGCGTGTGAGTTCGCTCGTTACAATAAAGCCGGCCTTCTGTATCTAAATATTTTGTACCTTACTATCTCAACAAATAACTGCTAGAACTGAAATAATAGAAGATAAATCTTTCATACATCCTTCACATTGATGTCTCAATTAATGCGTGGGTTCGTACGTATAACTTTAGTGTCATAGGATGTTAGGATACCCCCCGCCGGCCAGTGGGGGTGGTTATGTCGGGCTTGAACCGACTTTAACCGCACGCCGTCTCGGGTCTTCAGACGCTGGGGTGTAAGGTTGCCCATAGAGCATATCCCTCGCACCCCGACTGACCCTGGGCCATCTCCGGTTTCGAGATGGCCCCCTCGGATTTGGAAACCACGTGGTACCTACATGACTAAATGCTACGTATTTCGTTCGTGTTTCATGCGAGCATGAAAGTTCCTAATGGTGCATGGTAGCCCCCCAGAACTCTGAACGTCATACGTATTTATAATTGGATTTCTGTATGGTAAATTGCTTAATCGAGTTTCAACTAACATTATACAGGACATAACTTCAATATCTTATGTTAATTAATTATTAAAGAACGTTGTTGCGGTCATTGAATGGATGGGTGAGCACATAAAGAGGTAGGCAAATATGGCAGCTTTATTTTATTTCTTTTTATCGAATCGCCATTCTCATAGAACATACATAAATTCTTTTATTCGTAATCAATCTATGTACAGGTTGTTCATGAATTAATCAAATGAGCCATAATATTTGTTTTTTACCCTAGTAACTTATTACGTAGGTACTAAAATCTCACTCAAATTGTGTACATTAAGTTAGAATTGTATTAGAGTAAGTATCGCAAAAATATATCCATTCGTTTTTGACAAAATTGCAGACACACAAACATACGAGTCTAAAAATACCTCCTCCTTTGACATCGGTTAAGATAAACACCTACAGGATGCTTTTAAATAATTTCACTTCCTTTATTTACAGTTCAGAATACTGTTCCAAAGCACTTTTAGCTATATCAACTTTACAAGTATCATGAACCTCTCAATTACGGGTATAGGCAGTAATGAAGGTGGTGGGCGTTAAGTGGCAAGTACCGGCAATAACACCCACACGGCGGAGATGAAATGACTTACACTTCGGAGGCATTGAAGCCTTTCTGACAACAATCTTACTTTAAGGATTCCCTTCTTAGGTTATATATCGATTCGATGCGGGTTCGATTCCCGCTCAGTGCAAATATTTGTATGCATGATTACCTATGTCTATTTACATTGGTCTAGGTGTTTCTATGTATAATATGTATGTATTTACAAAATAAAAAATAGTACATAAGTATGTTTATTCGCATTCTGGAACTCATAACATGAGCTAGTTAAACTATGCTTACTTTGGGTCTAGAAAGCGCTGTGCAGAATGTCGTAGAATATTTATTTATTTACTTTTGTTTGTATACTGGTTGAACATTCATATATTAGTCGGCCATCTATTTTATTTTAAAACCAATAACTTCTATACTACTAGACTGGCTACGGAACAAAAAATTTTGTATCGCTACTTCGGTACCATTAAAGTATAATTCAAAAACATAACATAACATAACTCCACGTCTGTATCCCCGAAGGGTTAGACAGAGGTGTATTACACACCCAGTTATGTTGAGGACCCAATGTAATAGGGGGCGAGCCTATTGCCTACCGGCACAGAATAAATAATAGTACCGGGCACATTATTATTATATTACTATATAATTCAAAAACCTTGACAATAAATGCACTTGTATATTTTTAGGTTTTTTGGAGATGATCATAGATTATTTAAACGTCAAAATCGTTCAAAGGGCTCGTCTTTAGTTGATCATTTCTTTTATTGGTTTTTTGATTAGTCAGTTAGTGTATATGCGCGAGTTTGTTCAAGATTTTTGGAACCTTCTATACTTATTTGCAAGTAAACGTCTTTTCTGACTGTTCTCTAGTAAACATATCCGACCGTGATATTTAAATAATCAAGATTTTGTTCTAATGGCGAATTTTGTTTCATGATTGATTTTAAATGGCCAGTCATCGTCAGAAGTTATCCAAATCCGAATGCTTCTAAATTCTAAATTCAAAACTTGCACGCAAGACAAGTAACTAGTGTATGCACGCGGAACAATTACCCATATCGAATCCGAGTAAATCGATACTAGTTCGCATTTCCGACATATCGATTACTAGATTCGAAATATGACATTGAATACGCTTTATGTTTCTTCCGTTTATTTCTATTGCGTGTTGAACCTTGTTTGTATTTATTTGTGTCAATAAATTGTGATGGCTTAGCTGCTGAGTCAAACTTGATCAATCAATGAACACTGGTGATATTTTATGTACATTTGTGGCCTCACAGCACTTCTTTAATTAATACTAAAAATAATATATTTCTATAATTAGGTACGCACTGGAATATTATATTCTTTCCTCTTCCTTTTTGTCCAAAGAAATAGATATATTTACGTAAAAGTTAAGATTTTATATTTTAGAATATCGACGCCAAGTAACAGTATTTGAACTGTTGCGTTCCGTTTGGTGAGTGAGAGTGCCGGAGCCCAAACTCCTCTCATCCCCTCCCAAACTCCTTTCCCATCCCCTCCCAAACTCCTTTCCCATCCCCTCCCAAACTCCTTTCCGATCCCTTTTCTTTTACAGGGTCGGCAGCACGAGTGTGACGCCACTGGTGTTGCACACGTCCATAGGCCGCGGTAACCGCTTCCCATCAGGTGGGCGTGGGCCGTGTGCTTGTCCACCTTAGTGGTATAAAAAATAAAAAATAATGTTAAGGTATTATTGTTATAATTATTGTCTTTTCTGCTCACATAGATGTGATATTGAACAATATTATGTTGACACGTACTAAATCGTTTTACGTCTAATCATTACTTAAACACTAGTAAACCAGTTTAATTACATAATGAAATGTCAAAATAGTTTTACTAGGAAGTATTTAAAGTAACTGTATCTAACATTTCAAAACTAAGTATTTAGCAATTTTTGATAACATTTCTCGTTAGTGGATGAGCAACATATATAAAGATTGTAGAATACAGTAAAATATAGGATGTGCTAATTATAATTAAATATAATAAAATTATAATAAAAATTATATTACTGTGCAGCTTCAAACATTACTCAAAAAGGATAGATACCATATTTATGATATATTATGCAAACAGTTTTAACTGTACTCCTGGTATTTTCTTCATCTATAACCAATAAAAGCATCGAAGAAAATTGCAACTCGATTAAAAAAAATGAAATTCATAATTATCTATCTCATATTAAATTAATCAACCAAATTCAGTCGAGATTTAGTACAGCATCGATTGATTATGACATACTTAGTTCAGTTTACTAATTATTCGAGTTTCCCACCGGAAGTCGCAACGCTACTAATCACGAATTCTTCTTCATTAAAAAATTAAGGCAGTAATACATATGAATTTCAGTTTTATTATACCATAAACTACAAATGTAACCTACTAGTTGTGACCCAAATACTTATGGCAATTGACACTTGCCTCATAAAATTTATTCACACAAACTAGTCCCAATGCCGAGCAGTGGGTACATCACTATTCATAATTATTGTCATTAATTATTAAACTTACATTTTAAAAGCGGCATCAGAACATGTACACGTTGCTTCGAGCCCTATAGGTTACGAAATAAGATTTATTATCGGATAACATAAACAAAAATAGGGTCAATTAGACACTAATGGATTAACATTTTAAGTATATGCTTTTTTTTTCAATTCAGCTGTTCCTGCATGCTGCGTTTACAATGATAGTATTTCTTCATTACTTTTTTAATTCACCAGCCATTTGTAATAAGGGTTTTTTTTAGTTAAATATTAAATTAAGAACCGTTTGCATTTTGAGATTCATATTTGAATATCGAATAGATGTTTTTTTACAGTTTATCCGTTTTGTTAGTTTGGTCTCGTAGATCAAAATAATTTTGTTTTTTTTAACACTTCCAGTGTGTGCGCTTTGTTAATTTGTTACTCACGTAGGTAAAACGATGAACAGGTTTTTTATACTGCTAATGATGACAAAATAAGTACCAGACCCACCTCATTCTGATCAGTTCCCATGCGTTGCTGAACATGATTACGATCTCCGTCGACTCTATTTTAACTCTTCTATTCTTTAACTTCACGGTATTATGAGGGGTATGGAGCCCCCCAAGACCTTCAAGGCTAAGCCAAATTTATCTCTGAAGGACCCCTGCTGATCGATATACGAAACTCAAAGTCTGTCTCAAAAAAAACTCTAAGCTCTAAGCTCTAAGATGAAGTCTCGGATGCAACCAGGAACAACGTCAAGATGACTCTTCAGCTTTGGGTTTTGTAGATTCGCGGTACTTCCTATTCGTACGGGAAGTCCCGATATATGCTACCTCCCCAAATTTTTGAGTAGAATCTCACCAGTTTCTGTGAAAATAATTATCACTTGAATATTTTGTTTGATTAGATGTTATCTACAGAATTAGCTAATAAATATCACAATATTGATCAGATATTCCGGTAAAGGGTCATTATAAGTTCGTTAGTTAATGAGGTACATGGACAGATAGCATGCTGACCGTTACGTTTAATAGCTTGCTATCAATCACCGGTGCCACACACGTTGATTTACTGTTACTTTTTCGTTATTTTGACATAACTAAGAGTCAAAATGGTAACTTAAAAATAATTGCATTAAAAACTCTGTTACTATTCCTCTCTCTCTATAGTCTCAGTCTATAGTTTATTATCTGTCTTCGTTATTAAGTTATCAAACTGTCAGTCCGATGTACGACAGAAAGTTCGCTCTATAAAACCGAAGTAAGTCGATCTAACTCTCTCTCTCTCATCTTCCCGATGTGCCAACCTATAAGAACCTAAGCGTGTTCAAATTATTTACTAGTACTAGGTACAGAATCTAGTACTAGTAAATAATTTGAACATGATGGATATTCCTACATTAATATTACCGAAACCCATATGATGCCCAATATGATTGTCAAATTTGAAATTTCTCTTTAGATTTTTATCTCGAATAAAACGTGGTCGTTCATTGTTCATTGTCACGGAGTGTCATTTAAACAATATTGTCATAAAATGCAGTTATTAGATACTTAATATTCATGTTTTGATGAGATAATATAAACTTGAATAATAATAAATATGAAATTTATGCACATTTGCATTATATGAAGGGTTTTATTACTGTTGATTACGACTTAACTTTCAAACGCTTACATTTTTTTTTTAATTGCCACTATTGCAAAAATATTAAACCAATCAACCTGATGAAGTTTGGCGTTCGCTCGCCACTTCGGGGTGCGAGGGAGCCTTATGAGCCTCCTTACACCCCGGCGTCTGAAGACCCGAAACGGCGTGCGGTTTTAGTCGGTTCAAGCCCAACTCGTCACTGCTGTTGAATAAAAAAGAATAGTCATAAGTTTCTATTGCTAGATTTTTTTCTCACTCTTGCAAATCTGGCTGTATCTAAATATAAATGTAGAAGTCAGTGACTTCTAGGCATGTATATGGAATTAAAAAATATACATAACTTTTTGTAGCCGCTTTAACTTCATTTTCTTTATTTTTTTGTATATCTCTCTCCATGTAAACTTAAACTTTGCTAAGTCTCACACTTCACCGTGTGCGCAAATATTCTCAAAAAGATACCTATCAAAAGTATTCAATTCTCATATTTATATTATAGAAATTTTATAAAAATAATAAAAACTTTAATACCCAGCTTTTTTCGATAATAGGATCAACGATGCAGAACATTAAACTGCTGACCAAGGCGAAATATGTATTTTGAAATATGATATATAATAAAATTTCGTTTCAAATTCGTTTGATCCTCTAACTTCTATTGAACGAAGCACAGACAACATTATATACGGATGAATTGAAGCTCGTGGACGAACCCTTGATAATATGCCCACCTGCAATGACTTATATGTATTCTACTAGATAAGAAAGAAAGAAAAAATATTATAACAGTATACAAACTGTTTAGAGAAGCGGTTCTTGGCACTCCGCTACTGAATGTCGAAGTTTAAAATGTCGACGTATGTTAGTTCTAAAGTACAGGATCTCGATGTACGCCAGTTCGAAAGTTCACTGCAGCGAAGTATGCAAGGCCGACGTATCGACTCGGATAGGTTAGGTTAGAAGGCTAAGGCGGGAGCTCCGCTCCGCTTCGCTCCCGCCTTAGCCTTCGTGGTTATTTTGGATGGATGAGGCGGGAATTAATTTCGAATTTAGAACGGTATGCAGAAACTAGATAAATGTATTAATTAATTTTGACACCTATGTGTTTAATCATAGTGCATCTTTTTGTAATGGCATCTATATGTCAGCAACAAAAAATGACAATCTGTTGTTGGTTAAGTACCTTTTTTTTTTTTTTTTTTTTTTTTATCGTGCGGAAATCCCTTCGGATACCCCCCCGCGTGCCAGCGGGGGCGGTACCTAGTGGTCTTAAATCGATACTTACCTAACAATTTTTATATTTCGAAGATAAGTATTTATACTTATATATCGAACATAAGTATTATTACTTATGTAAGTCTTTGGTAAATTACCAATATGGCAAACAAGGTTAGCCGGGTAAGCTAATTTAAAAAAATATTATCTCACAAACAGTAGGGTAATTGCTGAAGAATCCTTGCAGATCCTACTGAGCCAACGAATTCATTCAGGTTATTCTCCAAGAGCTTAAGTTCCAATTTCGTCTGGCCATCTCTGCTGATAATATACGTGTTATTATTACAACAAAATATACAAAACAACTCTAAACAATTACTAACAACATAAATCCAAGAACGTATGTAAAAGAAAAACGTTTAAGCATTATAATTAATTTAGAAGTTGATACATTGGTTGATTCAAAACCGGTCAAGGCAAAATCGATTCGTGCAAAGGTACGAAGTTCCGTACACACGATGGACTTTTCAAATTAGCATAAGTTGTTGTTTGGTCCTAGTTTTATACGGTATTGGTCTATCATATGGTATGGTATTTTATATAGTAGTTTAGCCAGTTAATTTTTTAATAATAAGCATTTATGTCAGTTTTCTATATGATCATTCTGAATTTTTCTCTAGTATCATATATTTTGTCAGCCATACTGTCTTCAAAATACACTTAGGAACATGGTTTAGCTCACAACTGCCTTTTAGCATAATCACTTTTCCATTTTGGCACTATATTGTTTGTGGGTTTACAAATAAACTAGCTGTCACCCGCGGCATCGCGCACGAGGAATTCTGTTAACATTTCCGCTATGCATGGGGACCTATTCCAGGGATAAAATGTAGCGTTTTGTGTTATTCTAGACTATAATGTATCCCTGTAGTATATTTCAGCCCGATCCGTTCAGCCGTTGAAGCGTGATTGAGTAACATACATCCAAACATCTTCACAAACTTTCACATTTGTAACATTAGTAGGATAGTACGATAGTAAGTAGGATAAAAAAAAAAGATCAGCTAAGATTCTAAAGAAACGACATTGATGGACGGACCGTGTAGTTTGGAGGTTCTCCTGTAACCTGTAAATACGGAACCCTAAAAATGAAACGGCCGTTTCTAAGAAGCGATATTAATATTTTGGATGAAAAAAGAGAAAAACGCTGAACGTCTAATGGTATATTACTTAGCAGAACCGACAACGATGTCATTCCCATGTATCTTTCTTTGTTAATAAATAATATGCTGTTTTTTTAGTCAGCGCTTTGTGCAAATTTTTTGGCCATTGGCTATGCTTTTGGTCCTTTGAAATGCTTGTCTATGGTTTAATTGGGTGTAATAATGTGTAAGGTTGTATTACACTTTATTAGCTATAAATAATTTCTTGGATGGGGAAAATCGACTTTTAATTTGACGTCTTGATTTTGAACTATGTAAGTATGGGACATAAGGACGACAACACAATAACATTATTCATTACTAGGAATACAATACAAAAACTGTCTATTAAGAGTCTGTAGACTAGATACAGCGTGTGCATTAAATAGTATGAAAACGTAGCGTGCCAGTTTTTCACCACCACAGATGATATCACGCAAGCTATTTAGTAATAATGATTGCCGTTAATAGAATTGTTCCAATTTCAATGTTTCCAGTTTGCACGTTTCGATATTTTTAGGTTTACTATCGCTCAGCAAGGTGGGTAGATTATGTTGGGTCTTCTTCAGTTATAAGGTCTTCTTCGGGTATAAGGTCTTCTTCGGGGCAAAGCCAGCCTCACTTGTAAGCGGGTATACATGTTGATTGATGGGCATGGTTCTTGCGCAGGCTTTCCTCTCGGGGTTGGAGGTCAGATGACAGTTGCTCCCATAAATGCCGTATAAACCAAATCAATAGAAAAGAAGTAGATGGTCCCCGGGTACCGAGGTGAAAACCTAGGATGCAATCGGAAATAGCGCTAAGCTGATGAACTTACGTAGAAATTTGATTGAGCTGAGCGAGCGAAGCTCTTATACACGGCATAGCCGTTTGGCGAGTTGGTTCATTTCCGATGTACCATTGAGGAATAATCACCGAAAAACTGTTTCACGAGTGCGCGGCCTTAACTAAGCGCACGACCGTAGTAAGAGGTCTTATTTTCAAGTGAAGTCCTGCTCGCTCAGCTCATTTTATTTCAGTCGCACCCTGCACTGAATTTCTAGTTTAAATGGCAAACACAAAATCCCTTTATGGCTTTCATCCTCTAATACAAAACATTTACACAACATTACATATAATAAACACATTCCAAAGCAATACCATCATAAACCACACACCAGATACGACAAACATCATCATAACTTCTGACTCTTTAATACTCACACACTTATCATCACACACACAAATACCGCACACACATTTTATACACAAATGCCGATCGTAACATTACATCGACAGTGTCACATAATGTTGGCACAGTTGGCTCTTGTTGAAGGTCTACGTTTAACTCTGTTGAATAATTATGAGTGTGTGTTAAGTCATTAGTAAGTTGTAATTTACGAACGGCTTTAGTAGCATTCGGCGTTTGTTTTAGTGGATTATGTTGAGATTTTTAGTGACTGTAAATCGCTGTCGTTAATTTATGGCCAAGGTTTACTTTTTTTTATAAATTTAAGACCTTTAAAAAATCACATATGCGTCGTGGAGATTGGTTTAAAATTGTGTAGAGTCTTTTTACAAGCATATAAATAAGCATAGAAATCTTAATAATAAGACAATTGTCTTTTTGTGAACAGTTCTATATAATTAATGGATATAAAGTAGTTAAGTACTTGTTTTATTTATTCACGACAGCTAGTATAAATGAGGATATACAGTATAGGCGATATTCGCGATCTTGTCAATATAATATTAATACTAGGTCTGCAATTCATTCTGGTGTTGCAAAAATTGGGCGAAGCAATTTCACCAGAACTTTTTCTAACGGTGATAATTCCTCAATGGCTAGTCCGATTTTCGTTTTTCTTTTATTGTCTTGTGTATATGAACAAATTACTTAATTTAATATGAATCGCGTCAATGAGGCTTTTTCGTTCATTGAGAAATCAGATTTTAATTATTTTTTCCGGTGATTATTCCTCCGTGGTGCTTTTGATTTTTGATTTTCCTAGCCTATATCCTTCCCATCAGTCACATATTTGCTTGTGTGAAATTTCATTAGAATCGGTTCAGCCGTTTGGGAGGAGAAGATGGTCTAACGAAATACATGAGCCGTCTAAAAGAGAGCTTCACTCTTTCAGAGCTTCGCTCAATTATTGATGAGCAAACGTAATTTATACCTATATTAAAACCGATATAGCCCAGTCGAATAAGTTCAAAAAAGGGGCAGACCCAGAAAAAATTAGAAGTAGCAATTTTATTTTTTCCACAGTTATAAATCCATATCAGTCGTACCAAAAAATTGGTTATCCATACAAAATTGAAAAATAAACGAGTTGTTAGTCATACAAAAATTCACCCCCTCTTTTGGAGTAGAAATCGGAAAACATAAACCCTAGGAAAAAATGATGAGAACCAAAATTGTAGGAAATTTATGTCCAAACATATTTGTGATTACCATTTTTCATGTAAAATTGAAAATAAACGAGTTATTCAATAAACAAAAATTAACCCTTAAAATCAAGATGGCGGATGACGCAACGAATCGATTACCAGGCAAAACAAAATTTAGACTGCCAGTGCAACGAATTCCGAAGGAAAATTGATACTTCTAATTTTTCCGGGTCAAATCCTAATTCTACTGGGTTAATATTACGATATTGGATCGCGATATTTATTGAATGTGTAATCCTTGCCATACACAATAAATTAATATGATAAATATTCTACGACATTCTACACAGCGCTTTCTAGTCCCGAACTAAGCATAGTTTAACTGGCTTGTGTTATGGATTGCAGAATGCGGATAAACATACTTATATACTTTTTTGTAAATACATACATATTATACAATACAGTCATTATCTTATTTTTCATTCGAGTGCCCATCCCGATTGCCTACGAAGCTCGCACCATGGAGCCCGGAGTCCGCTTTTCTACTCATCCTTTTCATGACTTGATTAGTTCTGGGTTTTACGGGAACAATTTCCGTCTGACCGGTCTGATCTCCAGAGTTTCCACATTCATTTAGTTACTGCATCAACAACTGTTCATCTACTTCGGCCAGATGAAGCAATCGTAATCAGCTTACTTATCAAACCTTTCAAATTGTGAGCTGTATCTCAGAGTTCATGGCCTGCAGGTCTGCCCTTGATCAAAACTATCGTCTTGACCCTAATGTCAGTGTGTATCAACTCGCAGTTTTTTTGTTAAGATCTATACTATTATGAAATGGTAAATTAGTTGTGTCAGTAGATTACAGATTTCAAAAAAATACTGGGTTGGTAATGAACTCTGTATGTCTGTTACGCTTTACGCCTAAACCACTTAACCGATGTTGATGAAATTTGCCATAGAGAGGGAATAGAGCTTGGGACAGGACATAGGCTATGTTTCGTCGCTATAACCGACATTCACGCGGATGGAGCCGCGGGTAAGAGCTAGTTAATTTTTTTTTAAATTTATAATTGATGGCTCCGCATTTTATAATTCAAGCATGGTTTTTTTTTGGCAGAAAAGCACACAACCCACCTAATGGGAAGCAGTTAACGTGGTCTATGGACGTGTGCAACACCAAGGGCGTCACAATCGCGCTGCCGACCCTGTAAAAACCATTTAATGCCCTTTTTAAAGAACTCTATATTGTAGTCGCTTGGGAAAACCATAGATCATGCCACAGCCTACAATGCAATGATTACAATGTCATTGAACCCCAACCATTCTGCGCTGATGTTATACAATCAGATATCCCCGGTCTGCCCGCGTAGGTGGGGAACAAACTGATTGTAATCACGAACTAAATACTAAGAATAATATAATTTGACAGGGCCGGCACT
The DNA here is from genome assembly GCA_946251805.1 of Cybosia mesomella. Classification (NCBI taxonomy): domain Eukaryota; kingdom Metazoa; phylum Arthropoda; class Insecta; order Lepidoptera; family Erebidae; genus Cybosia; species Cybosia mesomella. The sequence continues at coordinate 19,214,340 of OX276409.1, forward strand.
TTGAACAGTAGTCATAATTCATTTCGAGTTTCTAAATCAAGCGATAAAAGTTTTTAATTAAGAGTAAATAAAATGGATATTTACATATTTATTCTGATGTGATGTTACGTTTTATGTAATTCGTGAAGGTACAGGGGATTGTAATTTTATTATTGTTATATTCTTGAATATAAATGGGGTGGATAGGGCCCACCTAAATCTTTGGGGCCCAAACTAACCATACCTGCAATTCGGTATACCTTTATTTTCTTTTTCGTGCGGAAATCCCTTCGGATACCCTCCCGCCAGCCAGCGGGGGCGGTTATCTCGGCCTTGAACCGACTAAAACCGCACGCCGTCTAGGGTCTACAGACGCCGGGGTGTAAGGTTGCCCATAGAGCATAACCCTCACACCCCGACTGACCCTGGACCATCTCCGGTTACGAAATGGCCCCCTCGGGTTTGGGAACTACGGTGTCCCCGTCTTGCCCCGGTTTGGGGGAGGGGCGCTAGTGTGGTGGGACACTACACTGTCCCGGCCTGCTTCTGCTGGGGTGACAGGCAGCCTCACCTCTCACCCCCAGGCCTGCGCTTATGGAGGACGGAGGTCGTTAAGTTTTTTTTTCATGTGGAAATCCCCGGTATACCTAATGATTGACAATCGAGACGCAGGCGTCCTTTCGAGGTTGGGGGTCAGACGGCTGTTGGACCCGTAAAAGCCAAATAATGGAAAAGACAATAGACCTCATGAAACTTCGGAAGCACCTGGGACTGGCTATCGGCTTATGATGATGATTCGAGGATATAATTATGGCATCTAGATCCAAAGCATAGCTTTTAATATGAGTTGCTTTTTTGTAGTTTTGTTCACGCATTGAATTCTGTCCCAGTTCCCGCATCCCATGGGAACCTATTCTCAAGATAAAATCTATGCCTGTGCCAAATTTCATCTGAATCAGTTCGGCCGTTTTTGCATGAAAGAGTAACAAACATCCATATCATTTATAATATTAGTAGAATAAAAAACACCCAGACCAATGCAAATAAACATATTCATGCATGTAAATATTTGCATTGAACGGGAATCAAACCCGCTTCCTTCGATGTAGCAGTCAAATACTCCATTGCCACGCTACATAGGTCAACTCTAATTATAATCAATTAAATGTTCATTTGCATATTTTGTTCTTATGTTACGTTACGAAATTCGTGAAGGTTCAGGGACATATGTTCTGATGGGCAATTAGTTCTTGAACTTTTCAAATAAATTGGCATTTGTTATGCACCTTAATGGACTAGAAGTCAATCAAAGGAGTGACTCATTGCCTTTCAAAGCTTTACCATGAAGCAATCTACAATCAAGAATTAGGTGCATGAGGCTGCCTCCTTCTGCGAGCAAGTAATGCTCGAAAAGGAGGCGGCGGAATGAGTACATATAATGTACAAGACACAGGTTTTTATATAGAGATAGATAGATTCTTCATTTTCGTGTTCATTATTGTCAGGACACGGGTTTGTGGTTCATCCAAACATCCAAACATTTCGATGTTTATATCTCAATCATACTCTAACGGCTGAACGGATCTGGCTGAAATTTAGAACAGGGATGAATTATAGTCTGGCACAATACACACCTGGGGTATCATTTGGGGATCAGAATTCCACGCGGGCTCAGTCCCGGGCAACGGCTACTGATTTTATAAAATGAAGTAGATATGATATTTCAATACTATCGCGATGTCAAAAATGTACCAGCGTTATGATAGAATTCATACTTTTTTGTTACCTGAAAGTAGTACAACTCAGTAAACTATATTTACACATTTCTATATGTAACTGGAGCAAAGAAACATCACTGGCCAGATGTAACACAAAGGCCCATTTTATCAAAATACCCAGAATTTTCGCGTGACTCAGTAAATGACTCAGTAAAATTTTATTTATTTCAAAGTATCTGGAAAATATCAGCATCCATAGCAAATTTTAAGATGAAAGAAGCTATTTTATTTCAACCTTTACTAACACCTACTAAGAGTAAATCGAATCGAATGATAAATAAAAATTGCTAAGTAAAATTTAATTATATATAAAATTTTCTGTTTTCAAATATTCATTAATGGAATACGCAGCATATTAAAAACTAATCATTTTTGAAAAATAATAAATTGTAGGTATTCTGTTTTCAATTTGATATTAAAACTTTATGCTAGGTACGTTTTATTGGGGTGTGTGTTGGGTAACCTCCTCGAGTGTCGCTCCGATTCCGATCCCGCTGCAGTCCGGGGGGAACGGAATCGGAGCGGCCGGTACACCCTGGGCGGCGGTCAATGGCTTCCCCCTTCACCCCTTCATAGGGTTGGCATTGATCGTCGGCCAATACCCAACGTGGCGGGAACACATCACTCTCCGTACTCCTCTGCTTTCAGAGGAGACAGGATGAGCGATGCTGTTAGTGGTGAGATGGCCCAGGGTCAGCCGGGGTGCGAGGGATATGCTCTATGGGTAACCTTACACCCCGGCGTCTGAAGACCCGAGACGGCGTGCGGTTTTAGTCGGTGCAAGCCCGACATAACCGCCCCCGCTAGCCGGCGGGGGGGTATCCGAAGGGATTTCCGCACGATAAAAAAAAAAAAAAAAAAAAGGTACGTTTTATTGTGTGTGTTGGGTAACCTCCTCGAGTGTCGCTCCGATTCCGATCCCGCTGCAGTCCGGGGGGAACGGAATCGGAGCGGCCATTACACCCTGGGCGGCGGTCAATGGCTTCCCCTTCATAGGGTTTGCATTGATCGTCGGCCAATACCCAACGTGGCGGGAACACATCGCTCTCCGTACTCCTCTGCTTTCAGAGGAGACAGGATGAGCGATGCTGTTAGTGGTGAGATAGCCCAGGGTCAGTCGGGGTGCGAGGGATATGCTCTATGGGTAACCTTACACCCCGGTGTCTGAAGACCCGAGACGGCGTGCGGTTTTAGTCGGTGCAAGCCCGACATAACCGCCCCCGCTTACCGGCGGGGGGGTATCCGAAGGGATTTCCGCACGACAAAAAAAAAACAAAGGTACGTTTTATTAAAAGCTAAATAATTAGGAGTTCTATTTTTAAATATTTTAACAATCTAACAAAGCCTATGAATATTAGATTTATGCCCTGCTTCTAGAGCATTTGGAAACAAAAATAGAGATAGTAGGAAGCAAGGAAGTCACTTGTGTCTGGTCACAAAAAATACCAAACAACGACCTCGTGTCCCCAATTAATAATTTTCCGGCACCGAACTCCGTCAAAAGCATCATTGTTCGGCTAAACAATGAATGCTGAGGCAATGCTACAAAGAAAAATTAGGTAAACCAACGTAACTCCGCTCTAAATCTCTGTCGATGGTTAGAGTGATGCAATTCGTTGCGCTTAGTGACGTGCATCGGTATCGATGAATGATGAACTTGATTGATTAAAAGTAAAGCAGACGCGGTTTGACGTCGTTTTTAATTCATAACATTTGACTTTGTTAAAATGGAGGTATGATGAATGAGACGTGTTACTGATAATTATAATAGCCATAGTTATTATTAGGTCAATAAAACTAGTTCTACGGTGAATGATTTTAATGTTATGATTTTTTGGTTACAGGTAAATATCTACTGCACAGCTCTCCACAATTTAAGCGGATTGATAAGTATTTAGTAATTTCTTAGAAACATTTACTTTATTATTTATTATATTATTACTTTATGTGTAGAAAAGAGATAATTCACTGTCATCTGACATCACGATAGTTTGACATACAGTTATATTTATGGGAATTAACGATATTATGGAATAGTTATACCTTTTTTTTTTTTTTTTTTTTTTTTTTTTATCGTGCGGAAATCCCTTCGGATGCCCCCCCGCCGGCCAGCGGGGGCGGTTATGTCGGGCTTGCACCGACTAAAACCGCACGCCGTCTCGGGTCTTCAGACGCCGGGGTGTAAGGTTACCCATAGAGCATATCCCTCGCACCCCGGCTGACCCTGGGCCATCTCACCACTAACAGCATCGCTCATCCTGTCCCCTCTGAAAACAGGAGTACGGAGAGCGATGTGTTCCCGCCACGTTGGGTATTGGCCGACGATCAATGCCAACCCTATGAAGGGGTGAAGGGGAAGCCATTGACCGCCGCCCAGGGTGTACCGGCCGCTCCGATTCCGTTCCCCCCAGACTGCAGCGGGATCGGAATCGGAGCGACACTCGAGGAGGTTACCCAACACACACCCCTGGAATAGTTATACCTACACATTTCTATGATTATCTAAATTCTTAGATCAGTCCACGTAGCACAGCACTGTAGACTCATGTCTTTTGAGTCTCTTTGGCTAAAAAAATAGTTGTTTTGGTTACGTGAGAGATTTTTATGCTATTTTATTGTTTGAAGAGACTTGAGGTTTTCCCACCATACTAAGGCTGCAGGTTAACCTGACCGTAGTTGGACCATTTTAATTGCCATACTTCATTTCTTAAAACATAAAAGTTGAAAGGGTAATACAATAGGTTAGTGATTAAATATTAATTGCATTGCAAGGCAAGTTGAGTTAATTTATCAACAAAAAAGTAACAAATAATCGATACTTTCACCTCCCTAAAAGCCAAAGTTGACCCATATCGTCGAAAAACACGCTTCCTCGTTGATTCACAATCAGCCTACTGTTCTATAGTGCTGCAATACATGGTATTTAGGTCGATGACATCTCAAAAGTTTTCGGACGAACACCGAACGTTCGAACGATTGATATTATATAAAGTATACATTTTTCTCTTAAACGTAGATAAAAAAGTAATAAAAAATATTGTTAACTTTTGTAATAGGCTTCGATTTCCAGTTATATTGTTAATGTGTTATATTATGTTAAAAAGACTCATTTTGGTTCGAAATAGTCACGTCTCTGATGAGCGTATGACATAACTATAGATACTTCTGGCTGCTAGTGAGTCATTATTCTTAAATATTTTAGAATAGAGACAGGTCTAAAAGTTTGTGAATATACAAGAAAAGTTTTAGGTTTATGCCGCGGTAACCGCTTTCCATAAGGTGGGCCGTGTGCTTGTCTGCCACCTTAGTGGTATATAAAAAAAACGGTTGAAGTATTTTATTAGTTAATGTAATACTTTATTTTTTAAGTAGCTGACCCGGCAAACTTCGTTCTGCCTTAGAATCAAGTTATGTTGGTTACGTTATCAGCTGAATTTATTTCGTGAATATTTTCTTGCACCCCGGCATTAAAAATCCGAGACGGCACGGTTAGGGTTTGGCCGGATGGGTAACCGCAGCGACTTCCGCAATAAAAAAACAAAAAGGCACAGTATAGGTGGAGATAAATCTAAAAAATCAAAGATCGTGAAAATCGGTCCATCCTTTCTGGAGTTTATCCCGGTCATCACTAACACGACTTTGTTTTATATATACTTATTTAGAAAAGTTCAAGCTGAAGACAGGGCGCTATGGCGCTCATTAGGGGAGATCTATGTCCAGCAGTGGACTAGAATAGGTTGATGATGATGATGATGATTTGGAAAAGTTACCGTCAGTAGTTCTTAGGAAAATACTCGACCGGAAGAGTAATCTGGACCTGTCGTTGATAGTTGAACTATCCAGGACTGGTCCCAGAGGCTCAGTTTCATTATCAAGTATAAGATAACAGCACATGTTTGAAGAAATATTCATATACATACATAAATGTAACCAGTAGAGTTCGTAACCGATAGAGTTGTTTAACTGGTTCAATATTATTTTCTCTGCACGTATACACACACGCACGAAAACACTAATAAACTGACTTAACCAAAAATGTACCACACTTACTAACTTTAAATAGCAGTATGCTGCATTTTGTACGATCTGTAAGAGTGCCTGTATAGGCCGTAACTCCGTACCTTTTATTTTTCTTATTCTAAACACTCTCATCTTTAGGAAACCGTTATCAAGTCTCTCATCCCTGTCCATATTTAACGGTAAACACTTACCATCATAGTTTTTGTTTGCTACCTTAGTAGTAAAATTTAAAAGACAAGTTGTTCCATATTCATCCCAACCAATTTTTTACCATTACGGAATAGTCTTAACTTACCCCGTTTTTTATTCCACACTGATCTTGGGACAGCTCGTATATGTCGTAAATGATGTTTTAAATACCAGTAGTAGATATATCTCTATTATATTAAGCCAGTTTTATTTTCATAAGTTAGTTGCATTGTCTTCTATAAGAGATCCTTGACTGGTACTTCACCAAAACTATAAGTCGGGCTAACAATGCTATTATGTCGAACGTAAACTAACCCATACTCACCTTTTTTGAGAAGAATACCAATATATCTTACATCATCATAACGATGGCACAGTGTCCACTGACGACCGGTGTAGTGTAGTTGTAGAGTATTTATCTAACTGCTACGTTAGAAGTCATGGTTCGATTCCCGCTTCTATTTGTATGCATAAATATAGTGACTATTTGCAATAGTCTATGTGTTTTTATGTATTAATATGGGTAATGTATTATTCCAAAAAAAAAGTATGTTTATCCGCATTCTAGAACCCATTATTACTAGGTCTGCAAGGCGAATCGCTGCTTGCAATGTTGAGCTGAGTGAGACATCGTGAATCAGATTTGGAAAATTTTGAACAGTGATCATTCCTCCGTGGCAAGTCCGATTTTGAAAAGTCTTTTTGAAAGTCACAACTCTGGACATGCTTTCTGAGCGTGTAAAGTTTGGTTACAGTGTCTCGAGCGGTTATTATGTAATTCCATCTGGAATTTTTTTAACGGTGATCATTCCCCTGTGGTAGCATTATTTTTTTCAAAATATATCCATAAACCTTCCTCTGATTGACCTCTTTAATCATGCCAAATTTGGTTCTGATTGGATTAGTAGTTTAGGAGGAGACCTGTGGCAAAGAAAATCCTGAAGTCTGGTATGAAGAGCTTTCGCTCGGCTTCGTCTCACTCAGCTCAATAAGCTATGATGTTGTAGATGGCGCTGTAGAGATGTATTCATCCCAGAATATTATATTATTATTATCTATCACTACACGACCACCCTAGTATCACTCTTTACGTCAATATCACTTAACTGTCACTTTCAGAAGAAGAGCATTGCATAAGTCCATAGATTATACAACCAGTCAAGTGCACGTCGAACTCGCGCACCGAGAGTTCCGTATAAACTTTTAGGAATGTTATAGTGCGCTCTAATGAAAAGATAAACTGATTTGTCGGACAAGCTTCACTTCACGAGTAGAAAACGGTTGCGTTCAGTTTTTCAACTTCAAATAATAAGGTTATTCTAAAAGAAAAAATTGATAATTTTTACAGTGTTCGAATTATTTTAGTCTTCTTGTTTAAAATTAACATTAATTTTTGATAACTTATCATTCTAGATCAACCCAAAGTACTAGGTTTTGATTCCAAAATATGCTGCATAAATGAATATATCTGTTGATAGCAACTCTATAAGACGATTAATTGAATTGAATAATTAATAGAAGACTAATTTTTTTGTATCCCCTTATATTTCTGACATGTTAACTCCATTCATTCGTCAGATTACAGGCAAATAAACAGATTTAAAACAGAGTTATCCTATAAGGGATCGTTTTTTCTTCTGAGGCATGGAACCCTAAAAGAAGTAAATCAAAACTCTCTTTGAGTCTTATCACAATAGCTGTCAACTACCGTCTAACAAAGTTTATCAATGGCTTACTTTATCTATTAAAGACTTCTCAAGAGACTCATATGACAGGCCCCTCTCTCCTCAACGTCTTATGAATAGCCCTTGTACACGTAATTTGGCAGATGGGTGTGGAATGGCCACATGTGTCTGAAGTTCTTATTAAAAATTAACATAATGCATTTATTCATCGTTCATGATATGCGGTACTGGTGCAAGGAAAAGTGATATTTATTATTAGGTTTAGGTTTCTTTTAATTATATATTTTTTATGGTTTATGTTTATGTTAGTTATAAGTACTTTTTTTTTTCGTGCGGAAATCCCTTCGGTTATCCCCCCGCCGGTCAGCGGGGGTGGTTATGTCGGGCTTGAACCGACTAAAACCGCACACCGTCTCGGGTCTACAGACGCCGGGGTGTAAGGTTGCCCATAGAGCATATCCCTCGCACCCCGACTGACCGAAATCAAGGGCCATCTCGAAACCGGAGCTGGCCCCCTCGGGTTTGGGAACCACGGTGTCCCCGTCTTGCCCCGGTTTGGGGAGGGGCGCTAGTCGCCCCACCGTCCCGGCCTGATGACCAAGGTGTGAAAAAATTAGTCATAAAATGTCTTTCATCGCATGCGCAGTGGAAAGTATTGATGATAGAACTAAAAATGTTCTATAATATTATAGAACATATCAATATCTACTAAAAACTTCGCGAGACCATACTCGTATGTCCAACTATTGTAATTATGTCTCTATAACTACTTTTTTACATTTTTAAAGTTGGTAGAAATGCCAATCAAAATAAGACCATGTTCTCCATACCTTTGTATTAATTCTTATCCTAACAGATGATTTCTTATTCAAGACTACTTCAATACATGTTGATTACTTTTAGAATTACTGATATCGGACATTTCATTCTAAAGTTATTACGAAATCTTTAAGTATATATATATATTTCTTGTGTGCGTGAGTATGTCACTGAACTCCTCCTAGACGGCTAGACCGATTTTGATGTTTTTTTTTGTGTTTGAATTGTTTGAATTGAATTGATTGAATATATATATATAAATAAATATTGAATATTGTAGGACAAATTACACAACGCCATCTAGAGCCAAACTAAGCAGAGCTTGTCATATGGGTTCTAACATAACATAAACTCACGCCTATATCCCCGAAGGGGTAGGAAGAGGTGCTAGCACCCACATTTCGCCATATGGGTTCTAGAATGCGGATAAACATACTTATATACTTATTTTTGTAAATGAATACATATTATACATAGAAACACCCAGACCAGCGCAAATATTTTTTTTTTGCACTGAGCGGGAATCGAACCCGCGACCTCTGGCTTAGCTTCGAACGCACTACCACCATGCCACAGAGGTCGTCAGTTCAAGTCCAGTGTGAGTTCAAGGGGATTCGAGGATAGAAAAAGCTTAGTATATATAAAAGCTAGTTATCTATAAAAATAAAAGTTTATTTGTGTGTGGGGATGAAACAGGGGGTGATAGTTCGTTGGTTGGGATAACCGACATCTAAGCGGGCGGAGCAGCGGGCAACAGCTGTGTTGAATTATCTTTTTATATTTCTATGTACAGTATGCATATCATCAAAGGGACTCAAAGGGGTAGGCAGAGGTGTATACAGTACCTTTTTTTTCTTTTCTTTTTTTTTTTCGTGCGGAAATCCCTTCGGATACCCCCCGCGTGCCAGCGGGGTCGGTTATGTCGGGCTTGAACCGACTAAAACCGCACGCCGTCTCGGGTCTACAGACGCCGGGGTGTAAGGTTGCCCATAGAGCATATCCCTCGCAAGGTGTATACAGTACCCAGATTTTTTTATTGCTCATTTCTTAAAAGTCCTAGCATGATGATAAGTAACCTTTAACAGTCTTTAAAACGTGCTATCAAATGCATAAATATTTTGTCAAACCGCACCATTCCAGAAATTAGTTCAAACAAACAAATAAACTCTTTAGTTTTGATATTAGAATAGACATGGTAGGTAGTAGAGTCAAGCAACAGTCATTTTTCCATTGCATGAATGGGCCGACTCGACCGGGGAAGCACCACCTCTCACAGAATATCGACGCCAAGTAACAGTATTTGAACTGTTGCGTTCCGTTTGGTGAGTGAGAGTGCCGGAGCCCAAACTCTTTTCCCATCCCCCCCAAACTCCTTTCCCATCCCCTTTCCTTTAGAGAGTCGGCAGCGCGAGTGTGACGCCACTGGTGTTGCATATTATACATTTATGAGTTTTTTGAGGATGTATCGAACCCACCAGGACGAGGCTCTAGCGCAGACTTTCCTCTCGGGGTTGGCGGTTTAGGCGGCACTCAATCCCGTTAAGTCAAACAATACAAACGAAATGGAGGAGTAAGAGAGCGAATCCTGGGCTCCATATTAATATTCTTTATTGACACAAAGATACATTTAACATGTGTGAAAATCCCTGGCTCCCGAGCTAGTTTTGAAAAACAGTATTACAGGAGCTAGTGTTTTCACCTTATTATATAGGGTCAAAGATAATGGTCAACTATTAATTAAAATTATAGTCAAATCAAAAAATAAATAAAATAGAAACTTCAAACTAATTAGGAGAAGTGTTACAATAATAATTTAAATAATCATTCTAAAGCATGCAAAATAATTGTATTAAAAGGTATTGGTGCATCAGCGTCTGTGTGTTTGAGTATGTGTTTGTGTGTGTGTTTGTGTGTGAGTGCGCGTGTGCCTGCACGTGTGGTGTGTATGTTGGTGTCCATGTTAGTAGGTATAAGAGTATATGTATATGTGATTACTTGTTCATTGCCCGTGCGTGAACGTGTTTAGCGCATCAGAGTTTGGCAGTGTGCTATAGACAATTTTTAACAGGTTTTCAGTACCTTCGTAGTCCAAGCCCTTCAGCCACGTACCCAAAGTGTTTTTAAATTTATTATTAGATTGGTTTTATTATTGGTTCTGTGGGTTTTCAACAATGCATTGTAGATTCGTTTTCATCCCTGGATACCTATCCAGGGATGAAAACGAATCTACAATGCACCTGCACCTGCTCATGGGTTATAATATAAAAATCAATATTAGTTTGTGTGAACGTATTTTAAGCGCTCCAGTATCGATCATTCGATATCGAAAAACTTTTATCAGCCTGTTTCAATATATTTTTTTACTTTTGGCAATATTCTAAAAGTACTTCATTGATCAACCTAACATTTTGATTAAACCCAAGAGCGTTTAAATGTACTTTTGCATCCTGAAGTTCTCACGGTAATTTCATAGGTAATCAGGAAATGGGTTAGGTTTCAGGGGGTTTTTCGATGGTTTTCCGAGACGGTGTGCGCGCGCATCGTAAAAATTTATGGTCATAATTTACCCTAACGCGCCAAAAAAGTATAACTTCAATACCGCTTGTGTTTCTAAACACTTGAAATACAACAAACCATTTATGTATAAAACTTTATACACGGTAGTGGGCAGATAGATAAAAACAATATAGTGATGTTAGAAACACTTCGCTATATCCGTCTCAGCCTACGCATGTCTGTCTGTGCATCCATCCGTATGACATAACAGTTTTTCTTATAGATTGTCCGTCCTCTATCGCTAAAATATAACTTTGAGATAAAAAATAATCTTCGTCATTGCATGAGATAATAACATAGGTCATAAGGTCTTTCTAAATGTATGCCCCACACATTTAGAAAGACGTTATAGGTCTTTCTCTATCTCATGGCTAGTTGGTAACCGAATAGGTTAACACATTACAAAATTGAGTAATACTAGCCAGGTTAGTCTTAGGATGGCTGAGCATTCTTAACACATTGAGACTCCATCGTGCGTCGGAGAGCACTATAAACTATCGGTCTTGAATGCTATACGAATACCTACGGCAGTCCATACTGGTATTTGGAGCTCTAAAAAGTACGACAATTGGTCTAACTATAGATTTTCGATATCATCAATCGGTGTGTAATACACCTCTGCCTACCCCATCGGGGATACAGGCGTGAAGTTATGTTTTGTGGAGGTCAGATAGTAGTCGCTTCACGCAAAATATCGAAGTTCAGCTGCTTCGTAGTTAGACTAAAAATCCGACTTCAACTGAGTTACGAAAAAATTCGGGGGATGATGATAGGTCTTTATAAATATTCTTCTATATACATAAAACAAAGTCGTGTTTGTGATGACTGGGATAAACTCAAGAACGGGTGGACCGATTTTCATGATCTTCGATTTTTTAGATTTGTCTCCGCCTATACTGTGCCTGTTGTCAGCCTCCGTGGCGTGGCGGTATTGAAAGCGGCCGCTACGCAGGAGGCGCGGGTTCGATACCCGCTCAGTGCAAATATTTGTATGCATGAATATGAGTATTTGCATTGGTCTGGTCGTGCCTCGGAGAGCACGTTAAGATGTCGGTCCCGGTTGCCATACGAATATGTATGACAGTCGTTATAGGGGAAATGGGTGAAATGGCCCCACATAGAAGGGCTGATCACCCGTGTGGTCAAAACGGCGTCCCCACTGGCAGTATATATACTGTGCCTGTTTGTGGTGCTAAATGGACATAATATCAGAAGAGATGAAAGTAATGTTCTCAGAAAGGTTTATAATATAAATGTAGATTGTGAGTGGGCTTTAGGAGTCGAAGGCGAAGGCATGGCAAGGGAATGAGTGACTGAAGGGATGACCTCTAACAAGAAAGAATGGAAAATAGTTATAATATGTTGTGTAGCCATCAAAAATGGAGATGAAAGCAGGCAGATCATGATGTTTAGATTGACGATGATATGAGTCTGTTTATTTGCGATATTTTTTAGTGGTTAGAACTCGTTTTCGTTAAAAGTATTTAGAGAAATTTCGTATAAAATTACTTATATCTGCTAGGTTGTCGTAAATGAAGACAATATTCAATGTATTGGAATACACATGAACGATATTGTCGGAAGTTTACGCATATATTACACATTGATATAAAACTGTTTTTAACAGTTTTAACTCCTCCATTCCTGAATGTTTTCGTTGCTGAAAATTACCAGAAACGTTAGGACCGAATGAATCGCCATAGAATCCATTAAACATTGTATTATTTCAATGAAAAATATGACGTAAAAGTGAATTTCGCCACCAAATTATTATGTAATAACCTAAAGCTAACGGTAAAACGGTAATGGTATACAGATTAACATTTTGTCATAGAAAAAAACATTTATGAATAGAATGATGTATATAAGTAACACAGACGAGATAAAAATTGTGAGCATTTTCAACGCCTTATAAAATAGATTTATGGTAATGTTAAAAACAGGGTATATGGAGCCCAACAAAATCTTTGGGCTTAAGCCAATCTCACCTTCAAACCGAAACGCGAGGTTCTGGCGCCGACTTTCTTTCGGTCAGACGGTAGTAGCTAATACGTAAGATAAAAATAGTTAGTCTTGTTGGAAGTTTTGGATGCAATTGGGACCCGCTAGGCTCCTTTTTTATAGTTACCGACAAACTTGCACATTGACACTAACTGGCCAACCAAAAAACTAATAAAATGGCTGATCTACCACTGTTTCGACCCCTTTGAGCCTGTGATTAGTTCAATATAATCTATGATTGCTGCGCCTCCACTGTCGCGCCCCGCGCTTACCACCAAAGAGACTAAAAACGCCGCTTGCGCAGCTAGAGTACAATATCAATACCTCGAAGTTTGTCGGTGACTATAATAAGCAAATAATTTGTGATTACATCGATATATTAGAATGGGTTATTGTAATGTTTTGCGCAATAACTGTTCACAGATTACTCAGCTGATTACGCTGTTAGGGCTCATTTTGTGCAACACAAGTCACAGAACAATTGAATCACAGTTATTCAATCTGAGTTGGTTTATCGACATCGTTATCTATTCTATTCTATCTAAAGCACAACCCTGGGTTTTGTTTTGTTTTGTTTATAGCTGTAAAATTACGTCTGCATATATTTGAAGGTTTGGGCAAAGATGAATTACCTATAAAATTTTAGGTTTAATTAAAATTATTTATATAAATATATATTTAATAATTTAAAAACAAGTACGTATTGTTCTAATATTAGATCGTTCTAAAAATGCTGACAGAAAGTCAGACAGACCTTTTTTCGATCTGATTAATTCCTCCAGTTATTGTAATCCCTGAGGTGTAGATGATTGAATTTCACTGGATTGTACTAGATTATTCACGATGTGTACTACTAGTTGGCATACTAGGTATATTACCCTATGAGTATACTCGAAATATGTAATAGTAGGTGTATTATTCACTGCGTACTAGAAGTGTGTACTAAGGGTTTAAGTATAACAAATTATGAAAATTCCCAGTTTTGGAAGGAGAAAGGTGGGATGACGACGATTCAAAAGATACACACGTAATTGTTCAAGTTTTTACATCTGTTGGCACTCCCGGAGTGCTCTTTTGAGTTATACTTCGTTTGGCGCGTTAGGTAAAAATAATGACAGTAAATTTTTACGATGCGCGCGCACACCGTCACGAAAAACCATCGAAAAAGTGACACTCAAAAACTTAACCCACTACCAGATGGCCTAGAAACTTGGTATTTGCATCAAGGCAGACTATGAGGCATACACAAACGGAAAAATCTGAGAACTGAAAATTATTGATCACCAGTTAATTATATATATAGAAAATCACATCGATGACCTTCTGTCATTGTTTTTTATGAAAGTACTAACAAGAGTCGAACGTATTCACATATAAGTATCATACCATATATTTATATTTATTTGTAATGGAACGTTTTCAGATAATTCGACATAATGGCTGCGTTTCGTTCCGACTAAGATTACTGCTTTTCAATTATCCAAAATTTCATACATTTATGTTCCTTTTAAGAAGTATAACTTCTTACGTACGTATACAAGTTCACACACACTTTTTTTCTAGTAGGGTTTTGCTATGAACCTGGTAGTAAAAACATTCAAAAATTATCACTCATCACTTTTCGACTTGCCATTACTTGCATCACGTGTTAGCAAATTACAGTCGGTATCGTGTTCGACAATTTAACACTTTTGTCGTTGAGAGTACCCTCAGGCGAAGTTAGTGCTTGTACTGCTTAGCACATAATAATGCTATCGATGTTTGAAAGTGAAAAGTTCTTAAGCGACAGAGTTGCTTGAATGGAAAATCACTCAAAAGTTAAGTTACTATGGCGTGATTCGAGAATATTTTCCATTGTAAGCGTAATGACGCTTAGAACCTTTTAGTTTTCATCGAACGATGGTATAGGTAGTCACTTAATATAATATAATACAGACTTGTTTTAAACGAGGTACAATTTTTGATAATTGGGCATTTATATATGCTATAAGTGATTGGTGAAAGTGTACTTACAGAATTTTATTTTTAGAATTCGACTAAGGCGTAAGGCATATAGGACAACATGCTGATGTGAACATTTTCCTTGACAATTAATTTACGTTTTATAATATACTAGGACGGTTACCAGCTTCGCAATCAACCCAAACTTAAGCGTAGCGAGATTTGCCTATCCAACAATAGGTCAACGTGACCGGTCGACTTTTTCCATTGATTTGGTTTTTCGGTGATTATTCCTCGATGGTAAGACCGATCTGGACATTCGACGATCTTTTTACGACACTCAGTAATGTCTACTTGATCACCGTGGCAAATTTGGTCGAGATCGGTCAAACGATCTCGGAGGAGTATCATTTGTTTGAAATGCAACTTTGAAATCAAAGACGCTTCGCTCGCCTTCGGCTCGCTACGCTTAATAAAATGTATAACTTATAAGTGTAGACATTGCCTTGATTCGCATATGTTTCTTGTCTAAATATACTTCGGCATAACGGGTTTGGCATAATATTTAATAGCACATCAATATTTTAACCTATGATCTTACGACTATTTAAAAAAAGCGGTGATAGCCCAGTGGTGTACGTAACGGACTGCCGAGACGAGGTCTCGAGTTCGATCCCCAGTCACACACCTCTGACTTTTTGTAGTTATGTGTTTATTAAAAATGTTGATTATCGCTCGCTTAGTAATGTGCCCGGTAGATGTCAATTGGCTCGCCCTTTATTACATCGGGACCAAAACATAACTGGGGAATCGTGGGTGTGTAATACACCTCTGCCTACCCCTTCGGGGATACAGGCGTGAAGTTATGTCATTATGAATTTATGTGATCTTACGATTATACTAAATAGTGGTGGATAGCACCAGCCCTTACAGATAACTCTCCACCAGAACCAAGCTCGCTCTCTCACTGCCTCGACTTCAACACTCATGAAACCCTATTGCATCTCATCAAAATATTAACTAGAAACCGATACCTTTTTTTTTATATTTAGGACACGTCAATTTGACTTCACCTCGCCTGATGGTAAGCTGAAGGTAAAGTCCCAGGAAAGAGGGTCACCATTACATACACGTACCATATTAACAATGGTGGCACTCAGCTTAACGGCCTCATCAGAAGAGGATTGTCGTCGCAGCACCGCGTGACACCCACCGGTCCCACTAGTGCTGCGACCACAATCCCTGCCCGGCTATGCACTTGCTGACCCCTGAACGCTATCAAACCGAAATTGGATTACTATGGAGGGTTTTTCGCAAACGTGCACGGTGGTATCAACCCAATTTGTGTCATCAAATTTTTAGCACCAGTAAATAGTTATGTTTAGAAATAGTATATTACAATATTCGCAGCTGGTGAGGGTACTTGTAATACATTATGTATCTAATGTATTGTCATAGAGAATAAGACGTTCTCCGTAGGAGGTGGGTCCTCGACGATATTACCATCAAATGGATATTTTATTTTGAAATGCTTTCTACCAAAATGGTTCTCAATAGTAAGTTTAAAGTATGCTATTTATATTGTTTTCCTTTCATGTCTCCGGCGTATTTTATATTATTATTCTGATCCGTAAAGTGATTCTAATGATTAAATAGGATAGAAATATCGTATTTAAAGATTAGATTTTTTTTTTTTTTTTATATTTAGGACACGTCAATTTGACTTCACCTCGCCTGATAGTAAGCTGAAGGTAAAGTCTTAGGAAAGAGGGTCACCATTACAAACACGTATCATGTTAACAATGGTGGCACTCAGCTTGACGGCCTCATCAGAAGAGGATTGTCGTCGCAGCACCGCGTGACACCCACCGGTCCCGCTAGTGCTGCGACCACAATCCCCCTGCTCGGCTATGCACTTGCTGACCCCTGAACGCAATCAAACCGAAATTGGATTACTATGGAGGGTTTTTCGCAATCGTGCACGATGGTACCTACCCGGTCGAATTTTGTGACAAATTTGTGTCATCAAATTTCTACTGTAAATATAATGCAAAAGCAATTCGAAAATGAACTATTTCATTTTTTAAACCTTTTTTAACAAGTTATATGCAGTTTCATACACTACTTTATCTTCACTAATAGGAAAAATTGAAATTAAACAAAGTAGGTAGGTTACAAGGAAGTAATTTAGCGTGCGCCATTTTTTTCACAGTTCGAACTGCGCATGCGTGCGCCTTTTTTTCATATTCAGCTAAAACCTTAGACAAGTTTAATGAATAAAAATAGATAGCGGTGCTATAATGAGTTTTATGATACAGTTGGCGGTACTATAATAAGTTTTTTTTTTTAATTTTATGTATATGGGTTTATAAAGTGCATGTGTATAGAATCGTCTTTGAATTCGTAATTCGAATTTTTCGATTTGAGTGTAGATAAATTAATATCTTAATGTACCATTGCAACAGCTTTTATCTAGTGAGCGAATTCGCAAACCACAAGTAGTTTATAATTATAAACGTGAATATTATATGTTACGTAACTTATCGTACAGAACTGTCAAACTGGACGTGTCAAATTTGACACAGATAAAACATTTTGAAGCGTTGTAAAATTATCTGTTGTCAATTATCGAGTTATTGACAGGTTGATGATATATTTAGAGAGTATTACAATGGAAGGTATACCATTGAGGTAAAAAAGAAATGAATAACAGAGGGAACAAATCTCTTAACTTTATTCTTTTGACTTTTTTTATTATCAAAAGGCTCAAATTATTAATGTTATTGTAATATTTGAACATACATTATACATGCTGGCAAATGTTGCCAGTAAATCTATCTAAAACTCGGTTGACAAATGTTGAAGATATATTATAGTGAAATACTAAAAAAAGAACGGGGCTATCAAATGCGAAAGAATTGTTAAAAATCACGTTGATACCTAGTTATGTATTTTAATGGACACGTCAATATGATTGCACCGTGCTTGATAGTAAGCTAAAGGTAGCTTAGGGTCTCAAAGATAGATCTAGAAATAAGTGCGATCAAACGAACACACAACTCTTAAGCCTTGTTTTTAGTACAGATATAGGTGTTAAGTTACTTTATTTATAATATCCCTGTGATAAATTATTGACTCACTTTTATCGATTTATTATGTTATAAAGTACAGCTATAAAGAATTTTATAACATTGCGTCGTAAATAGTAACTTGTTAAGTATTCAAAATTTAAAATGAATTGATTTTTTTTTCATCGTGAAGTAATTACTTCAAAGTATGGTCAACGCCAAAAATCTTGACCATTTGACTTTGACGCGCAACCAATCACGAGAGCCCTTTGCATCAAAGTTCAATTAAAGTAGGCTCTACCGTTTTACTCAAGGAAATTGTTACTCAAGCAAAATGCGAGTTAGCTGCGAGTTTTTACGCTTTAAAAGCACTTTTTTGTGCTGGAAAGATGAAAAAGCATTTCTTTACTACCTACATTTTGTATTGTGCACTTTTTAAATAAACATTGACGTTCAGAAATCTCATAAAAGTAAATGCATCGAACGAGATCAATAAACTTAAAACGAAAACCATTATATTGACTTACAAACTCGAAAAGCAAGAAAACATGCCAACACTCAACACCAAAAGACAATTCCAAAATATTTAAGTGCGCGCAAATAGTCTTAACCTACTTACCTTAAATACTTTCTTACGTGACAAGAGCTTGATCTTTCCGACAATATGGTGGCCAATATCCTAATAACAATAATAATATTCAAATTCTTTTACTTGGGTCAAATGGACATCAGGCCTCCGCCTTTAGTCTTCTTATTCGAGTCAGTGGTAATAATTCAATGATATTAGATGTGTCCAACCGAAAATGACATTGACAGACACCTCAGTCGATTCATTCCGATCTTCAATTGTGCAGATAATGAGGCCTTTTTTTGCGTGTGGAAACACCTACGGTGAAAACGATGAGATGGGTATATCGGGATCGAACCGACAATAAACCACACGGTGTCCTCCCCAAGTGTCCATTGCCGGTTACCCCGGGTACGCCCTTGAAAGAATAACCCCAGGGTTACCGGTGAAGGCCTGCCTACCAAGGGCCTCGCCTACGGGGTTGGGTTTTTTTTCCCTCGTGTGAGTTGACAGGCGTGTGTAGGATACAGACGACACGCCTCCGTCTTGGCCTGCTTAAGTAAGAACAGCGGATTGGCCGAATGCTGTCCTCAGGCCCTAATCATTGAGGTCGGTAGTCCTGGGACATAATGGGGCCTTAGAAAATATATTATGTTAACTTCTGCAGTACTACAACGGATATCTGAGCACTAATCCCGGTTGCATCCAAAGCTTGGACTATGGAGGCCGGGGTCAGCACTCTTATTCCTCGTGGTCATGGCTTGGTTAATTTTGGCTTTTACGGGAGCGACTGCCGTCAGTCCCCCAACTCCGAAAGTGCCAGAGATTCGTCCATCAATCAGCAGGTGTACCGGCTTGCAGGACCGTTGAGGTTGTCTTGGGCCTTGAAGATCTTAGTGGGAGCATATGTGCACGACACAAATAGACTATAGACACATGTGCCAGTGACACGTAGATTAAGTAAGCGTGAATATAACGAATAAATTATGAAAATGTTAGATTTACGTAAATAAAAACGTAATTATGTAATTACTTAGAAGTGGGGCTATCGGTTTAAGCTAAACGGTAAATATACGGAGTCTATCCTCGCTTTCGCGGACGATTTGGCAATACTGACTCGTAACCCAAAGCAGTGCCAGGACCTACTGCGTAGAGTAGACGATTTCTGTACATGGACAGATGGAATGAGAGCAAAACCTAGCAAATGCTACTGTCTATGTCTGGGTAGGCGGGGTACCAGGTATACTTCATATGACCCAGGGCTTAGTATAGGCGGGGAAAACGTTTCAACTATATCTGAAACCGTGCCTTTTAAATTCCTCGGAAGAAAGATTGACAACAGAGGTTGCACTCCAGCTTTGGACGAATTAATTGATAGTTTCATTATCGATTTAAAAAAGGTAGACCAACAACCAATAAGTAATGTTAAAAAAGCTTGGATCTATGACAACTATTTAACCTCGCGTCTTAACTGGCCGTTTCTTATATATGATATAAACCAGAGCCTCCTCAAAAAACTAGATGCGAGTGTCACGAAGACACTGAAGTCATGGCTAGGGCTAGCTCAGTCGGCCGACCCGTCGGCACTATATAGATCCGCGAATAATTTTGGAATGACGCTTAAGAAGCCATCAGAACTCTATAAACACCTAAGAGTAACTAAAATGCACGTCTTATCGGAATCTAAAGACGAAATAGTAAAAGTCCTTCCAAAAGATAAAAATGCATCGGAGCTCGAATCACGCCTCCAGTTCCATAAAAGATTCATGATAGGCTCGCAGACTGGTAGAGTAGGTCTAGGTAATATTCAGAGACAAACAGATAAAGAAATAACAAAATCTTTTCTTCAAGCAGACGAAAACAACACCTATAAGGTGCACGCAATGAACCTAGAAATGCAAAACGAATGGTTGACTCTAGGTGAATTTTGTATTCCCATAGCCTTAAAATGGCGTACCATAATATACGACTGGTCACCGGCCTTACTTAAATTTTACCTGAATGCATTCCAGTTGACCCTCCCCGACCAAAGCAATCTGGTCAGATGGGGAAAAGCCACAGATAAAACATGTAACTCATGTGGTGAAGCAACTGGTACGGCTAGGCACCTACTAGTGGGTTGTAAAACGCTATTAGACCGGGGTCATTACTCGCGCCGTTATGATAAGGTATTAGAAATCATACGTGAGGCTGTAAGTTTGGCGGTACCTAGAGCGAAAAAAGGATTAACCACAAACCAAAGAAATGACATTGCGTTTGTAAAGGAAGGCTGCTCAAAGAAATCACTTCAAAAGCCTTATTCAATTTTGATAGCTGCCGTTGACTGGACAATACTCGTAGACACGTATGAGAAGCACTGTAGGATACCAGAGGATGTCTGTGCCTCATCATCCAGACCCGACATATTCCTTTTTTCACGATCGCATAAGCGTGCAGTGCTTGTAGAACTCACAGTACCGTGGGAAACTAATATACCTAAAGACCACGCTATAAAGACAAACAAATACTTTGATTTGACTAACGAGTTAACCAAAAACGGCTACGTGGTTAAACTCTATGCCGTAGAAGTCCAGGGGAATTCCAGCTAAATCCCTGTACAACTTACTTAAAGACCTCGGATTGCCAAGAGCTTCAGTAAGCTCTTTATTAAAACGTATATTAAAAAGCGTAAAAGCGGCATTGTTAGGATCTTACCAAATTTGGATAGGTAGGGGGGGGAACACTACTGACGGTGGAGGTGAGCGCTGATGCATCACAAGGTGGCCACCCTAAACCTACATCTGGGTCGCAAGTCCCAGTCGCCGTCATGGTGTTCCTCTCTGTACCACGCTATGGACCCGGCGACCGCACGGTGAATCCATGGAGTGCTGAGAATCGGATCTCTTAAGCTAAGATAAATAGCTTACTACTGTTAGGAGTTAGTTTTCTGAGTAATTAAGTATGTTAGAGCCAAATTTAATAAAGAAAGTACATTCCCCGAAAAGCATAATTGCAAATATAATTACGTAAATGCATTACTCAGAATCTAACATAACTTCGTATAAATAGGAAATACGACTTTGTATACTAGTATGTAAGTTTAATTACACCCCGCGACTGCCTCCCACGCCTTAAGAAGCGAATATGCGCTCCCCCGGCTGGTGCCATTTTATTATATAGTAGCTCGCGGGAGGCAGGGCCCATATATAAGTCTGAGGGGTCAATCCGCCCGTCATTCAGTAGCCCGACGTCGCACGGTACTGATGTAAGTACCTATCGTCGTGCAAGTCTTATTGCTACCAATGTACATATATGCTATGTGATTAATATGTAAAACATAAGTTCTATAAATAAATGGAAATGCGGAGGTGAGGTAATTTGGATCGCGGGCCAGCACTACTAAAGACTATAAAAGCAGGGACCATTTGTTAGGAAAATATTGGGCAATTGAACAATGGACATGGAGCAACAAGTAGACAACAAGAGTCTCTCAAGGAACAAGGAAGCTCAACAGGAAGTAGTAGATCAAGAGTAGTGCTGGGCCAAGTACATCCGATGCCTCACTGACGTCAATGAAGTCCACCCATCCAAGTGTTTCATTCTTCGACTCAACATCGTCAAATACAGTCCACTGAAGGCGACCGCGAAGTAGTGGCAGTCTATTTGGAACCTTATCAGGTCATAGTCTGTCATGAACCACGGTCCTTAACATTGGTCCTTTGGAGCCGAATAAAGTACACGGTCCTTCGAAGATCCAGGTCAACTTCAAGTAAACTGCCAGCCGTAGACGTTTCATCGTTCTTCAACTAAGGGAGAAGTGACAGTCTATTCGGAACCTTATCAGGTCATAGTCTGTCACGAACGTCTATGGTCCATTGGAACCGGGTCGAAGGGTAGGAATAAAGTCCACGATCCGTCGGAATTCCAGGTAAGTATAAACTTGAAGAAAGAAGAATGGTTCTCACCAGGGATGGAGGGAAGCGTCGTCAGGAAGAGGAACCAGCATCAGCACCAGCATCAAGATCAGTACTACACCCTGCGGCCACTGAAGAGCCCAGAAGCTATGCGGACAGTGGTGCGTCGGAAGCCACAGCCAGCACCGAGCAGACCACGTCCAGCACAACTGTGACTACTGAAGAGTCAGGGACGACAGAAGAAGGATCGCCCCACACCCGCGCTGTTGTATATGGAGAGCCTAGCTCACAGCGCACCATGCGGCCTTTGGACACGAGGTCACGCCGCTCCACCAGTTCAAGAAAGAAGAAGGAACTGGAGGTCAAACAACGCTTGGCAGAACTGAAGCTCAAGCAAATACAAGCCGAAGCAGAGATAGAACAGATCCGTCTACAGCGGCTACTGCAGGACGAGAGCAGCGACGATGGGTCTGAGGAAGATCTGGCATCGGTACGTATTAACACGTGGCTACAGAAGGATGACGCTGCGACACCCAACCTGAAGGAAAAGGGGCAAGACATCGAAGAAAACACTCAGACCTGCCTAGATAGGGGTCAACTAGTGGAGAAGTGTCAAACCCAGGAAAAATCAGAAGGAAGTGCCCCAGTGAAGAACTCCGTGATCGATGTAGCTACGCTCACCGCGGCCCTATCCCAGGCTATGAGAAGCAACAGGGAGCCGCCCAAGTATATACGGGAACTACCGATCTTCAGCGGCAGCAGTACAGAATGGCTCGCCTTCAAGACTACGTATGAAGAATCGGGTATATACTTCACGAAGAACGAAAATATTGCAAGAATAAGAAAAAGTTTACGTGGACTCGCACAAGAAGCAGTCGAGTGTCTAATGCTGAGTCAACCTGACCTCGAGGTGATCATAAGGGCCCTCGAGAGAAGATTTGGTAGACCAGAAGCACTCATCCACGTCGAGATGGAGAAGCTCAAGACTCTCAACAAAGTGACCGATAACGCCAAGGACATCTGTATCTTCGCTGGGAAGATAGCAAACATCGTGGGAACCATAGAAGCCTTGAGGAAGCCGCACTACCTACACAGTCCAGAGATGTGCAGAAGTATCATCGAGAAACTCACACCTATACTCAGAAACAAGTGGTACGACTTCGCTGCAAAGAAGAAAGAAGACATACCAGAACTGAAGAAGATATCTGTGTTCCTGTCAGAAGAGGCAGACAAGTGCAGCTCCTACGCGCTCCCAGAGGTGAACCACACAGAAGACAACAGAAGAACCGGTTATCGTCCTCAAAGAAGCAGAAGAGTTGAACAGACGCTCACCATCAACAAGAAGACATCAGAAGAGAGATGTCCACAGTGTAGCAGGGATCATAAGCTACCTGACTGCAAGCAGTTCATCGCCCTAGACAACACCGCGAGATGGGAAACAGCCAAGAAGAATAGAGTCTGTTTTCGCTGTCTTCGAAGTAACCACCGACGCGCCACATGCAGAGCACCAGCCTGTGGGAAGAACGGGTGCCAGATAATGCATCACCGACTACTGCATCGCGATATGCCGCCAAGGGACCGTGAAGAACAGAAGGAAGACATCACGACCTCAACGGCAGAAGTAGCCACAGCAGCAGTTCCCCGCAGTCAGCGCAAGGCCTACCTCAAGATGGCACCAGTGACACTAAAAGGACCAAGCGGTAGCGTCGATACCTACGCCTTATTGGACGAGGGAAGCGCGATTACGCTGATAGATGAGACCATAGCCGACGTCATCGGGGCAGATGGACCAACCAAGGAGACATGGATCCAAGGTGTCAACAGCGACATGAAGCACGAGAGCAAGACAGTCAGTCTACTCATCAAAGGGAAGTACGCCGATGAAGAGTACGACTTAACCGCCCACACCATGGACCGACTCCGCCTCTCACCCAACACCGTGCATGAAGAGCACCTCAACGGCTGCGAACATCTGGAAGACATACGGGATAAGATAACGTATAAAAAGGCTTCACCCAAAGTGTTACTAGGACAAGACAACTGGCATCTCATCGTAACCCGTCAGCTGCGCACCGGAAGCCGTAACCAACCTGTGGCGTCGCTCACTCAACTGGGATGGGTGCTTCACGGATGCAGCAGTTCAGTGACTGCAACAGTGTCATTCTGCGGTAAGTTACAACAGCGCGATAAGGACTCCATTGAAGATGAAGTGAAGAATTACTTCAAGTTGGAATCACTGGGCATCGAACCCCGACGCCCGAGAGAAGATCCCGAACTACGAGCCATGCAGATTCTCGAAGAAAAGAGCCGGCGGCTACCAGATGGAAGATATGAGACCGGACTGCCGTGGAAAGAAGAAAGCTACAAGGAAGCTGAGAAAAGTCTGCTTACGCTCGAACGAAGACTCGATAGGGATGAAGATTTGGAAAACCTACTCAAGTCAGGCTATGCAGAATCAGCTCCTATGCCACCGCAGAAGGGAAGGACGTGGTACCTACCTCACTTTCCGGTCGTCAACCCCGCCGAGCCGCACAAGCCGCCTCAACTGATACACGACGGCGACACCGAGATTGAAGAATTATCACTGCCACAAGACAGCAGTGCTAGAGTGGAACTCGACGGCCAAGAGACAGAAAAAACATTGGGTCTAACATGGCACGTCAACGAAGATCATCTTGGCTTTAACGCGAGCAACTTGAAAATCCAGCGCGAAGTGGAAACATACACGCGACCTCCAACGAAGCGAGAAGCCTCAAGTGTGATAAGGGCCTCGTTCGATCCGGTCGGCTTTATCTCACCGATATTAATTCCCAGTAAACGTATTTTTCAGGACACATGGCGCTATAAGATGGAATGGGACGACCCACTCCCAGCAGAGCTACGGGAGCGATGGTGCAGGTGGTTCACGCAGCTCAACGGCCGCTACAATCTAGCAGCCACGAAGAGCAGAGCGACCCCGTTGAAGCCCATCTCCATGCCGAGCCTCGAGCTTCAAGCTGCACTACTGGCAGCGCGCCTGGCTCAAGCCACCCAAGAACACGTCTACGAGTCAACAGAGAAGACCTAATGGATGCGACTCATACGAACGACTGCACGAGTACTCCAGTCCATCGATTTGTGCCGGCCGAATAAGTGTAAAACGTCAGCTGCTCGAAAGCGAACTCGTAAGATAGAGAAAGCTAATCCCGATTGGCGTACGAAGAAAGCCATACCAGTGCATAATAAGAATAACACAGTGATACGCGATAAACAGTGCTACATAAACATACCAGGTGAGTACTTGAACCGCGCCGAACACCTGTGTGTAAACGCCAGTCAACGAGATAGTTTCGCGAGTGAAATAGTACGTATGACAAAAGGTCAATCAACTCCTCGCGACAACCGACTGAACAATGTAAGCGTGTACCTAGACTCACACGGCACTATGCGCGTGAGAGGACGCATATCAGCTGCGATGGAGCGGGGAGAAGACGCATCGGACCCTGTGGTGCTCGACGGCAAACACCCGTACACACGCCTCTATATCAAACATGTACATGAGAAGCTACGACATGGTGGCACCGAGATCACGGTCAATGAACTCCGGCAGCGGTTATGGATTACCAAGATACGTCCCGCAGTGAAAAATGAAATAAAGAAGTGTGTATTGTGTCGCATAAGAAAGGCGAAACCAGCGTCACCGGTCACAGGCAACTTACCAGCCGCCCGGTTAGCTCACAACACACGTCCCTTCACGTTCACCGGTCTAGACTACTTCGGACCCATAGAAGTTACAGTCGCACGCCATCGAGAAAAGAGATATGGAGCCTTATTTACGTGTATGACCTCTCGAGCTATACATGTAGAGGTCGTTCACTCCTTAAGCGCCGACTCAGCCGTTTCCGCCCTAAGAAGATTCATCGCCAGACGTGGTTGTCCCAAAGAAATATGGAGTGACAACGCTACGTGCTTCAAGGCAGCGGAAAAGGAGCTAGCAGAGGCCGCACTCGACGCGCTCGAAAAAGAAACTACGAGTCAACACATCGTGTGGAAGTACATACCCCCTTCCGCACCCTTCATGGGGGGGGCATGGGAGCGAATGGTGAAAGCAGTGAAAGAAGTGCTTCGTGTCACCATGATGGAAAAGCATCCCAGCGACGAGATCCTGTTAACCTTATTAGCAGAGGTCGAGAATATCGTCAACTCACGACCCCTCACACATGTTTCGGTTGATCCTAACGATCCCGAGGCCCTCACGCCGAACCACATCCTCATCGGGCCCAACTGCCATGTGCCACCACCAGGGCACTTCTCTGCAGACGACGTGACTGCTCGCCAACAATGGAAGCGAGCTCAAGCCCTGGCTGACATCTTCTGGAGGAGGTGGGTGAAGGAGTACCTTCCCCTATTGCAACACCGGCGGGAGCCCACCAGCACCGGCGTCGCCCCGAAGGTCGGGGACGTCGTCATCATCTGCGATTCTAATCTGCCGCGCAACACCTGGCCGCGAGGACGCGTCAGCCGGGTGTTCCCAGGAGCCGACGGCGAGGTACGAGTCGTGGACGTCACCACCAGCAGCGGACACGTGCTGAGGAGGCCTACGAAGAAGATCGTCGTGCTACCAACGGAGCTCGCAGACGAACCAGGGTCAGCGACGGCGGGAGAATGTGCACGACACAAATAGACTATAGACACATGTGCCAGTGACACGTAGATTAAGTAAGCGTGAATATAACGAATAAATTATGAAAATGTTAGATTTACGTAAATAAAAACGTAATTATGTAATTACTTTGATATTAAGCTAAGATAAATAGCTTACTACTGTTAGGAGTTAGTTTTCTGAGTAATTAAGTATGTTAGAGCCAAATTTAATAAAGAAAGTACATTCCCCGAAAAGCATAATTGCAAATATAATTACGTAAATGCATTACTCAGAATCTAACATAACTTCGTATAAATAGGAAATACGACTTTGTATACTAGTATGTAAGTTTAATTACACCCCGCGACTGCCTCCCACGCCGTAAGAAGCGAATATGCGCTCCCCCGGCTGGTGCCATTTTATTATATGGTAGCTCGCGGGAGGCAGGGCCCATATATAAGTCTGAGGGGTCAATCCGCCCGTCATTCAGTAGCCCGACGTCGCACGGTACAGATGTAAGTACCTATCGTCGTGCAAGTCTTATTGCTACCAATGTACATATATGCTATGTGATTAATATGTAAAACATAAGTTCTATAAATAAATGGAAATGCGGAGGTGAGGTAATTTGGATCGCGGGCCAGCACTACTAAAGACTATAAAAGCAGGGACCATTTGTTAGGAAAATATTGGGCAATTGAACAATGGACATGGAGCAACAAGTAGACAACAAGAGTCTCTCAAGGAACAAGGAAGCTCAACAGGAAGTAGTAGATCAAGAGTAGTGCTGGGCCAAGTACATCCGATGCCTCACTGACGTCAATGAAGTCCACCCATCCAAGTGTTTCATTCTTCGACTCAACATCGTCAAATACAGTCCACTGAAGGCGACCGCGAAGTAGTGGCAGTCTATTTGGAACCTTATCAGGTCATAGTCTGTCATGAGCCACGGTCCTTAACAGCATATATCCATTCATCCAGAAACAATGTATCGTATATATATTTAAATATATATTATTATACGTAATTCATACTAATATTATAAATGCCAGTCCGTCTGTTTTTCTTTGACGCTTAAACCCCTCAACCGATTTTGACAAAGTTTGGTACAGAGATGGACTAGACTCTAGAACTTGGGAAAGGACAGGCTGTTTGGTATGGGTGTTGGCTGTAGGCGATTACCGACGTCCAAACTGGTGCAGCCGCGGGCAACAGCTAGATTATTATAAAATGGTTATAAAAGCCATCTATAAAACAGTTCATAACCAAACTATCACAAAAGAAATAAAAAACAGATATACTAAACAAGGTTGTCACATGTTTTCATCGTAAATATAAACTCAATTGGATTTTTATTCATGGATTGTTATGGGGTCCAGTTTGGGCCTACGTCGGGCCTAGTTAAAGGTTACTAGAGCAAGGTTAGAACCATGGAGCTGGAAACCATAGAACCGTTAAAGTTAACGCAAACCTTAAAATTATTGTTATTATGTTTTAAGCTGGATTTCATCAACGTTAGTAACTGCGATTAGGACATATTATACTGCGGTACCACATTTCGCTCAGTGAAACTCCTTAAGTGATCATTATCGTCTTAGGAATGATTCTGATTGTACCCGATTTTTTTTCTCTATATTTATCCCCCGACGCAAAAACTGCGAGTGAGGTTAACTTAATTGCCAGGTAGTAGGTGCGAGGGATATGCTCTATGGGCAACCTTTCACCCCGGCGTCTGAAGACCCGAGACGGCGTGCGGTTTTAGTCGGTCCAAGCCCGGCATAACCGCCCCCGCTAGCCGGCGGGGGGGGGGGGGGGGTATCCAAAGGGATTTCCGAACGAAAAAAAAAAAGGTACCAGCTAGTTGGACGCCGAAGATAGGTATCAGCTAGTAGGTGAGGCTAACTTGGGCGCCGAAGATAGGTACCAGCTAGTAGGTGAGGTTAACTTGGGCGCAGAAGATTGGTACCAGCTAGTAGGTGAGGTTGACTTGGGCGCCGAAGATGTTAATAGACCCAATGAAATTCATTTAGTTAAATGTGATGACGCAGTTTTTTTCTAGCCACTCGGTTCCTATTACTGGTGAAAATCCATATTAAGAAGATGCCGATGATTAGTTGCGTTCCACGTCACAAATTATCTTCTGAAAAATGTGTTAAATATATCTCTATGCTAGAATAACCATATGAAATGACTACTGCATCTCACGGTAAATTAGTTTGGAATTTAATAACAATGCCAATGTACCTAGAATATAACCAGTTTGTTAACGTCCTTACAAGGTTACAGCAAACGTTAACGAATCGTGAAATAGACGTGACAAAACAAAATTGCCGACACAAAATTGCATGAATTTTATCAGTCAATCTTACTGTTTCTTATTTTATATAACCAATGAATAAGAAATTTATTAGGCTTACATCGCACTATCACAATATACGTGAATTTGGTTCTTTAAAGTGCCAAAAAATATTACTCATTAAATTATATGAACAATCACGACCACTACTCACAGTACATTTAATTGTAATAAGCATGATGACAGTAATTAAAAGTTGCTAAAATTATGTATATATTTGATTATACATGAGTCATGTAATACAAATCACGTATATATTTTTTCATAAAGAGCGTAATTGACAATTATTTGGATAAAATAAAACTAGCCCAGTGGCGTACGTAACGGACTGCTGCGACGAGGTCTCGAGTACGATCCCCAGTCGCCCCGGGCACACACCTCTGACTTTTCGTAGTTATGTGTGCATTAATAAATGTTGATTATCGCTCGCTTTATAATGTGCCCGGTAGATGGCAATAGGCTCGCCCCCTATTACATTGGGACCTTAACATAACTGGCAAATCGTGGGTGTGCAATACACCTCTGCCTACCCCTTCGGGGTACAGGCGTGAAGTTATGCTATGTTATGTACAAATACGCAATCCACTGTGTTGAAAACCAATCAGAGCGAATGACGTTACTTCTGAGTTCTGGCCAACATACTTACTCTGTGGTTATTGACTTCTGATACGTAGTATATATCTATATATATATATATATATAAGCCGTGTTAGTTATGACCGCGATGAACTCAAGAACGGGTGGACCGATTATCGTGATCTTTGATTCTATAGATTGGCCTTCGACTATACTGGGCTTTCTCTGATTTTTTTTTTTGCGGTAATCGCAACGGTTGTCCCCCTGTTATGTCAGACTCGAACCGACCAAAACCCTCACGTCGTCTCGGGTCTTAAATGCGGGGGTGCAAAACGACCTGAGGGGTGCAATTTATTTACGAAATAAATTCAGCTGATAAGGTTACTAACATAACTTGATTTTAAGGCAGAACGAAGTTAGCCGGGTCAGCTAGTGTTTAATAAAAAAGCTTACTCGGAATTCTTGTCACAAGCAACGCCATGATTCGAAATTTAAAAACTTACATATAATTGTTTTCCAAATGAACATTTAATTTCTGCAGAAATATGTCATTCCCGTTAAGTAATATATGATTCCAAGCATGTAGGACATTTTTTCAAAATCTGTCATCATGCGTCTTGTAGCTTGTAACTTTTGACATCATGCTTCAGACTTTAAACTCGAAAAGACACACACATTGGCTTGACCCGGGACTGTATTGTCTAAACAACAAATCAATAAAAAATCAGCCCTAACCTCTTACATCATTCAACTTCAAATGCCTACCTACGTTACGATAAAAGCTGTAATTTGCGCCCCACCGCGCCGTTACAAGGTTATGGCGTACGCGACGAAGCGAGAAATCGACTCAATAAAACACCTTGTCGTCGCGTTCAAAATACCTTTGTTCGCATTATAAAATTAAATTATGACAGAAATGCAGAATTCGAAATTCAAAATATGCTATTGAAAACATGTTTTTATGCTGTGCTTTAGATAATTAAACATTTTTCCATAGTAAGTAATAAACACGATTTTTTAAAATAATCGTAAAAAACGTGGGTTGTTTTCTAAAAACATTGACTAAATATACTTTGACCTATGAATATTACACTGATTTATTATTAATTTTTTAGTTAATTAAAAATTGTTCAATAGTAGTGTCCTTTCAAAGAAGAGTTTTGCAATTATTGTATTATTATTATCATTTAATTCTAATTTAACGTAATTTACAACCTTTTTTTTTTTAAATTTGTTTAAAAGTAATATCCTTTAAAAATATTTTTTGTAAAATTATTGTATTATTTATCACTTCATCATCAACCTATGCTAGTCCACTACTGGACATAGGTCTCCCCTAATGAACGACATAGCGCCCTGTCTTCAATCACTTAGTTCAATTTAATTTGATGTAGGTATGTACACTAATTATTAATTGTTGTTTAATTCATTGAAACTTGTTCACATTAATTCCAAAAATATTTTTTGAAAGGAAACTACCTTTCAAAAAATATTTTTTGAATTAATGTTTTATTATCATCCAATTAAATCTAATTTGAATGATATAAAATATAACAATTAATTATTTATAGTTTCCTTTCACAAAATGTTTTGTAATTACATATTGTGATATTATCATCTATTCTACAATTTCAAATTGAAGATTTTCGGTACAACATTTACACAAATAAAGAAAATTGAAGTGTCTGTTTCTAAAGTTAAAATAACCGCTTTTGAATACATGTAGAATAAATAGTGTATGAGTAATACTTATAACAAATATGCCTTTTTAAAATTTTGTCTATCTCTCTTTCTGTCTGTTTATTCCAACTAATCACCGAAGTGGCTGTGTCGATTTTGACGGAATTTTCACTGACAGATGTTATAAGGCGTAACTTTGGCTATTTTTATATAAGAAAAAAGCTACAAATAATAAGTTAATATAAAGTATGTTCTTCCACTATTTTTGGCTTGAGGTTATTTACTCTACTAAGTACTATCTACGTTAGTCTAAATTACAATCAAATTTGAATAAAATACATAAAAAATGGACAACATTCATCAGCTTTCCGTTATAATACCCGTAACATTTACGCCACATTTATTATAACTAATATGATCCATTCATTTAAATCAATAGCTTTAAAATTTAGAATATTATTGTAATACAAGCTAGGAATATGAAAGTATTTATAATATTTGCGATACGTATATTATTAACGTTTGATCTTCAACTTTATTATGTCCTTACTCTGGGTTCCCAAGTCGAAGGTCACATTCTCACTTTTTCTTTTTAATTTTTACTACTACATCGTGAGGTTAACAAACCCGTGGTATTATTCAATTACGTTTTATGATTCGCAAATGGCAACAAGTCAGAATTGCTGTGTGATTTATTGCTTGGTTTATTCTCAGATCTTATTGTGGCAACCCTAACGGTAGGTCATATGCAAAAATAATTACAAGATTCCCATTGTCGCACTGTCTGTTTTCGTAATAAGAACGCTTTGATTTATGCAGCATGTGTTTTTTTTAAATCGTTCGAACATGGAACGCTGTTGGAATGATTTGCCGTTAATGGCTTTTTTAAATTGAGAATCATTTAGTGGAATTCAATCGATGGGCTGATTGGATCGTTTCGCGCGGTTCTAAGTAAAGATGTTACACTCAAGAGAATAAAATCTGGGAACATTATTGTGTAATCACAATACATTGATAGTGGAATTGAGGAATATATTATCAGCTATTTGGAGGACTATTATATTGAAAGGATATTACATAAAGTGGCGGTGCCATAATGGCTGAGGTATATCAGGCATGTTTTTAATAAGTTGTGGGTATTGACTTTTCTGTATGTATGTAAGTTGTTGTCCACAACTGGCTGTACGGAACAAAATTATTGGTATCGCAAAAGACCACTACTTGACCAGCAACAATGCGCGTCTTTTTGAAACTGTCATACAGATGAAATTACAAAAAAAAAACACTCTATATATACAGATAGTCGTCAAAATTCATTATCTCATTTATATCTGCCATCAGCATCCTGTATCCTTCCCCCACTGCCGCCTCACCTCCAAATCACCGCACAATTTTGGTTTTAAATAGCTTGTATAGTAGTACCTTACTTAGAGGTCATTAGGGATAATAGTTTCTGAAACCTCAATGAAAACATCTATAATTCAATATCCATCCAGTTTGCAAACGGTATTAAATAAACAATTGTACAAATTGGATTTCCAATAAGTATTTCGCAAATGGAATTAGTGATTTCAACATTTCAAACGAATGCATATTCAATTCTGAATTCCAAATTCAAATTCTAATACAGAATTATAAAAAAATTAGTTCTTTCAGATAACCAAACGTTTTGAAATATTATTAAAAATCACCGAAAAGGTTGAACGGTGTATTCGACAACGTTGTTATACGTTTTTAAAAGCTTTTTATTTTTGTACACGTGAAAAATGGTATGTTGCCCACTTGCATAAATTCGTTTTGTTCTACACCGACTGCCGCCTGTATTCATTTATTTTTTGTTTATGTTCGACAAAAACCTTTATTTTTCTTATGAAAAATGTATGCTGCTTACTTGTCTGTTACTTTAATTGGCATATTTTAAAGATCCGTGTTTTCGTCTTGAGACTCATCCCACCCACACTTCCACTATAAATTCACTATGCCTTAACAAACCGCAGTGAAGCACGAACGTATGAATGCATTACACATGATAGTACTGCTAATACTACATACTATATACAGGACTATCTAGACCCAAAGTAAACATAGCTTAACTAGCTTCTAATACAGGTTCTAGAAGATGGCCAGCTTATATTGCTTGCTACAAATAGTTACTTACTAGATTATTCAATCTGTACGAATATCAATATAACAAACCTAACTTACGTATATCAAAATGAAATATTAGCTATAAAATACTTAACAAACTAGAACTACAATTTGATGACATCATAACACTGCACTAACGAAACATTATACAACAAATAACAAACAATTCCAAAATCGAATTTAAGTTGACAGCTGTCTAAACGTCAACCGACATCATTCTTCGGCAAGTGCATTCGAAAAATGCAGCCAATAAGACAAATAGTAATTTCGTCACTTCAACATCTGGCGGCCAAACAGTACGCCTACGACACCCAACGTGTTGCAACTACGGTCCAAGCCTTATTTTTACCATCGTAAGTTTGGACAGCTAGCTATTACGTTGGTTAATGATTGTGTGTCTAATTTTAAGTCCACACAGTAAACGGTCACGGTAATTTGCTTCTGCCCACTGATTACTGCCTCATAAGTTATATATAATATGTTTAAAGTACTTACTTCCTTTAAGCGGAAAAAAATACAGGTACTTCAAAAAGGTAACCGAAGATGGCCCGGGTCAGTCGGGGTGCGAGGGAAATGCCTTATGGGCAACCTCTGAAGACCCGAGACGGCGTGCGGTTTTAGTCGGTTCAAGCCCGACAATAACCGCACAAAAAAAGGTACTTTAAAAGATTTTCATTAATATTCCATACATACTGTATCATGAGTTTCTCAATCTGCGGTAGGTAGATATAACAGCTCATTTGCTTCTGCTATTACAAACTTCACTGGCTTAGTTTAGTCTGCCGATGCTCCGAGTGCTATGTCAGCAATGTGATTAAATATTTTGCGTGGTCAACCACGTTTTAATATTATACTGTCAATATAAACTGTTGTACTTTATGAGTATAATCTGAGGCCTTATATTTCATTATGACAAGATCGTTTTATTCTCTAATGTTCATTCTTTGCTATCTGTTAGTCGTTCTCGTTTCAAAAAGAAAACCAAGAATCTGTCTACTCCAAAACAAAAACGTTACAGCCTTTGTAATCCGTAATACAGATGCAGTTATAGCCATAAGCGATTTGTGAATACTTGAATGAGAGATCGTGAGCACAAATCGGGGCTCGGTGAAATATCGGTGGTCTGATTCCTAGCACGATTCCATTGAATCACATTATACAGGCATAAGCCGACATAAATTTGTTCGGAATTCAAATTGAGGTAAAAGGGTCATTCTATAGTTGACTGTTCACATCTTTCATGAAAATTATGGCACGAAAAAATAACAAAATGGCGGTGTAATTTTTTACAGCTTATACTGGTAAACAGTCTCGTTAAAAGCGTTAGTATCGGCAAAATTATAAACATTTTCAGTTTTCAGTAACAGTTGTCTATTCAGATGTAAATTTTATTATGTAGAGTTTTAATTTACCTGAATGAATGAGCCAGTTTGAAAAGTATAAATTTAATATCACCCTCTCACTTGAGATCGACTTAATATTTCCTATGATTTTTCCTATTTTCTTCTCTTTCAAATCAAAGCGCGGGTAACCTTAGGTGTACAAGCTCTCATAGATCACAGTACTCGCTTACTATTAGATTTGCCATGCGCTCACTGCCTCAGAAGTATACAAAAAATGTGTGTAAAAGTATGATACTGGAAGAATCTGAAGAATAACCGAGGCTCTCGACAAAATGGTTGAGCTGAGTGGGACTACCAATTACATAAATCACTACTTCAGACTCGAAGAAGACTGGTTCATTAAAACCTTTTCTCACACCCCTTAAATTATAAAAAAATAAAAACACAATCAGAATCTTGGTTTGAACCGAATAGTAGCTACGAGCATATCGTGTACTAAATATAGATTATAATGAAAGCTTTTCCCGCTAGCATTATAGCTGCAGTGAGTGGCTGTTGTGTGGTTTACATATAAAAGTAGTTCTCGGGAGCCATTACAAAAATCGATTAACAGTATGTTTAAAAATAATTACACTATTAACTTCTTAATTTGTAAAAATGTTGAAGAGAAATTCGATTCGTTTCATAATTTTTTTGATATAAATGTTGTTGTCTATTGGATAAAGTAGCAATTGATTTGATATCTTTATTAATTAACAGAAACTAAATTGGTTTTACGATGCTACTTTGAAATTCTCGTTCATTTTTCTTTGTTGTAGTGTACTTGTTGACGAGTAATAAAATACCACAGAGAATTAAAATTCATTCGAAACTGCTCTTCACTTCGAATTTGGAATTCGAATAGCATTAATATTTGACAATTGAAAATCGAATAATTCTTTCAAAACCTCGATTTCAAACTTGGAACCAATTTTATTTTATGGATGCCATATTTGGTAGGATGCTACGATTATTGGAACACTTGGAATTTAATTATCATTTGAATGAGAAGTATTTGGTATCTGGTACACTTTGGAGAGCCATGAAATTTTACAATTTGATTTATCCCTTATACTGTCATGATTAAACAATAAGACATTAATTTTGGGTCTAACCTCACCATTACATGTTTTTGTTGCTTCGCTCATTGATTAATCATCGCAGAGCGTTCATAATGGGGCCTCAATTCTGCTATTTTGTGTTAAAGCCAGCCGACAGTGTTTTGATGTTTTTTTTAATCAAATATACTAAATTCATTCCATCCAAAGGTTGCCTGTAAGATATTGCTTTTAGCGATAAGGCCGCCATTTGTACATATGTTAATTAAGTTAACGATATACGCTTATTCTGATTGGTGTACAGTAAAGTTTATATCTATCTATCTAAATTCAATATTCGGGTGTTTCTGGCGCCCTGCCAAGATCTTCAGTGCCCAAAGTCAACCTCACCTGCAGGTACACCTGCTGATTATCGGACGAGGCTTTGGCACAGGGTTTTTTCTCGGTGTTGGGAGGCCAGACGGCAGTCGCTCACATAAAAGCCGTATAAGCCAAACTAAGATGAGGAGAAGGAGTAAGTGGACCCTGGGCTCTGAAGTGTAAGCCTCGGATGCAATCGGGAAATACGCTAAGATGAGAACGATTTTTTTTTTAAACCACTAAGGTGGCCGACAAGCACACAGCCCACCTGATGGGAAGCGGTTACCGCGGCCTATGGACGTGTGCAACACCAGTGGCGTCACACTCGCGCTGCCGACCCTGTGAAGGAAAGGGGATGGGAAAGGAGTTTGGGAGGGAATGGAAAAGGAGTTGACCAAATTCAAAATTCACATTTAAAGCAGGACACCGATTTAAAGCAGGGCTTAACCGGGGTGCCCGGCAACGGACACTTGGGGGTGACACCGTGTGGTTTTAGTCGGGCCGATTCCGACACGCCCACCCCATCGTCGGCACCGATGGGGTGAAGCACGAGGGGGTTTCCACACGTAAAAAAAAGCAGGACACCGTTTGTCGGGTCAGCTAGTAGTAAATAAAAGTTCGATATCAACTTCCATAGCAAATATTCATACCTTGGAATAAAGTGAGAATTCGTTTTAGACAAATTTGTTAAAAGTTAAACATTATTGTATGCACAGTGACTGTTCAAACAAAGAAATTTACACAAAACCGTGATTACTGTAACATTGTTTGTCTAACATTGTAACCTTGCGTGCTGCCTACCATATGGAGACTTAGAGACTTGACATAAGGCTGTCCGTACACGGTATTAGCTGAGATTTAAATAATAACGAGTGTGACGCCCTTGGTGTTGCACACGTCTATAGGCCACGGTAAACGCTTCCCATCAGGTAGGTCGTTTCACACGTCTGCCATGGTAAAAAAAAAAACAAATGCGTATTTTTTTAGTATGAGGGTATTAGAGACGTTGACTCTAATAACGAGTATTCAGTTTAAAAAAAATCATAGTTATATTTTTTCAGGAACATATCCGTGGGATGCAATGGTGTCTGTGTGCAAAATTTCAGCGAAACCTATCTACGTTTATTTTTTGCGTGGCGCTATCCATGATTGAGCAACAAACAAACTCACTTTCTTATTTTTATTATAATATTAAGTTAGGAACAAAATGAATAGGGTTTAAATATTATATTATAACTATTAATTCAAGCTAATTTGGTTTAAAACATAATACAAAATAAACTTAGATTAAGTACATTTCAGTGTTCTGTCAGAGGAAATTAAAATATCAACAAATAAATTACTTTCTTACTTGCAAGGTAAAGGAATAATTAAATTAATATTTCAGTGAAAGTATTATACATTACAAATCCTGTCTTCACAAAGTTTATTTTTAAACTAGCTGATGCCCGCGGCTCTGCCCAGACGGAGGTCGGTTATCGTTTTTTGATCATACCTCTGGTTCTACTTAACCAATTGCAATCAAACATACAGCAGATTTTAAATATGATCAAGACCTTTCTAAAGAAAAAAAAACGGCATCAAAATCCGTTCAGTAGTTTTTGCATCCAACGCGAACAAACCGACAAACAGAAAAGAATACCAAAAAATATATTTTTGTGTTCAGAATCGTTCATCGCAACCCGTGCAGTAGTTTTTGAATTTATCGCGAACAGACAGACAGACAGATGCGGCGGAGGACTTTGTTTTATAATATGTAGTGACGATAGTGATTATATATTATTAGATCTGAACCATTTCATTTTTACATTGATAGTTCATCAGTTTTAATATTTTGAGTACCAGATATCTAGCAAACTCAATTCCCAATGATTAAACTTTTCCTTAACCTGTGAGAGCTTTTCAAACACACGAAACATCATCAAACAATAAAATAATTCCTAAAAAGTACATTCCAATTCAAAACCAAACAAATATTCCAAAAGGTCAACTATGAATTCAACAGACAATGGCTTGAACATGTCGCAGTGTACCGGAGGACTAACTGTGACGTGAACAATATGGCCGCTGCTGACGTCATAGCCCACATGTTGTGTGTGTTCCACAATACTGGAATACACTTGCGTGTACATACATATGTGTGGTTGTTTTTAAGTAGAAATAATATTTTAAGGCCGATGGTAATTTTCTACGCATTGTATTTGAGAAAATTGTCACGTACTTTACATAAATAGCGATCAGAATTTTACGAACTGCGAATTATTTTACCAAGATATATTTTACGTTTTGAGATTATTTTTTATACTACTAAGGTGGTAGACAAGCACACTGCCCAGTTGATGGCAAGCGGTTACCGATGGCCTATGAACGTTTGCAACACCAGGGGCGTCACACTCGCACTGCCGACCCAGTGAAAACCTTCTAATGCCCTTCTTGAAGAACCCCATTTTGTAGTCGCTTGAGAAAGTCACAGCAGGGAGATCATTCCACAATTTATTTCATATGCATAATATAATAATAAGATTATGTATAATATCAAATAATGCATTAAATTTAATATCAAATCAATTGTTGATATATTGAAAAAGGGCAGTTCAATAATACTTGAAACCGGTGGGTTTGCAAAATTTGTTTAAACTACCCATCACAAAAAAAACGTGAAGTGAACGTAAAATTTCTGAAAAAGAATTTACCCGGCATTGTGTATCTTTTTTTTGTTTTAAAACCTCTACGGTTTCAAAAGAAAATTCTGAAAATACGCGTTTGTTTCAAAATCATTTATCAGCTGAAATAAATGTTTTCTTTTTTCTTTCAATTCAATATACGTATTGAAAGGAACGTGATTGTATTCCATGTTTTAAAAATTTATTCATGAAGCCTGACAAGACAGATATGCAATTTTTAGGATTCTGTAGCCAGATGGCCGGAACCCTTATAGATTCATCATGTCTGTCTGTAAGTCACAGCCACTTTTTTCCGAAACTATAAGAACCATACTGTTGAAACTTGGTAAGTAGATGTATTCTGTGAACCGCATTAAGATTTTTACACAAAAATAGAAAAAAACACTACATTTTGGGGATTCCCCATCTATGGACAGGTCTTCAAAAATGATATTGAGGTTTCTAATATCATTTTTTTCTAAACTGAATAGTTCGACACTTCCAAAGTGGTAAAATGTGCCCCCCCCCCCTGTAACTTCTAAAATAAGAGAATGATAAAACTAAAAAAACTTCCACCGAAAATTGGTTTGAACGAGATCTAGTGAGTAGTTTTTTTTTAATACGTCTAAACCTAAACCGCAATTTACCTTTCATTCAATCAACTCACGTATAAAAATTTTACTTGCTGCTACGGAACCCTTAATGGGCGAGTCCGACTCGCACTTGGCCGGTTTTTAAACGTAATTTCGCGGTACGGATAGCTTGTCATTATACTCATCACATACAGTTTGATATGGTCAACATATTCAACATATTATGTCGCAATATTTACAAATAAAGAAACTTGTATTCGGTACAACTGTTGCCAATTTTAAACGTAATAAGTTTCGGTTAACCCATACATACATTGACATACATGAATACTAGGTCTGCAAGGCGAATCACTGCTTGCAATGTTGAGCTGAGTGAGACATCGTGATTCTTGTCCAATAGACTTGACCGCTATTGCGGAATCAGATTTTGAAAATTTTGAAGTGATCATTCCTCCGTGGCAAGTCCGATTTTGAAAATTCTTTTTGAAAGTCACAACTCTGGACATGCTTTCTGAGCGTGTAAAGTTTGGTCACAGTGTCTCGAGCGGTTATTATGTAATTCCATCTGGAATTTTTTTAACGGTGATTATTCCTCTATGGTAGAGTTAATTTTTTTCAAAATATATCCATAAACCTTCCTCTGATTGACCTCTTTAATCATGCCAAATTTGGTTCTGATTGGATTAGTAGTTTAGGAGGAGACCTGTGACAAAGAAAATCCTTAAGTCTGGTATGAGGTGCTTTCGCTCGACTTCGTCTCACTCGGCTCAATTAATTTATATATGGAAAGTTTTTAGTCCTCATATGCCTAGAGCCTTAATAAATAAACGAACATAAAAATGATATATATCATGCCTAAAACTCATCAGGTAACAAATTTAGCAACAGTCCCGTTAAACTTAAATAAAAGAACACCGCTCTATGGTTCCTATTATAATTTTCAAATCCTAGGGTTCTATAGTCACACCCCTTAAATTATAAAAAAATAAAAACACAATCAGAATCTTGGTTTGAACCGAATAGTAGCTACGAGCATATCGTGTACTAAATATAGATTATAATGAAAGCTTTTCCCGCTAGCATTATAGCTGCAGTGAGTGGCTGTTGTGTGGTTTACATATAAAAGTAGTTCTCGGGAGCCATTACAAAAATCGATTAACAGTATGTTTAAAAATAATTACACTATTAACTTCTTAATTTGTAAAAATGTTGAAGAGAAATTCGATTCGTTTCATAATTTTTTTGATATAAATGTTGTTGTCTATTGGATAAAGTAGCAATTGATTTGATATCTTTATTAATTAACAGAAACTAAATTGGTTTTACGATGCTACTTTGAAATTCTCGTTCATTTTTCTTTGTTGTAGTGTACTTGTTGACGAGTAATAAAATACCACAGAGAATTAAAATTCATTCGAAACTGCTCTTCACTTCGAATTTGGAATTCGAATAGCATTAATATTTGACAATTGAAAATCGAATAATTCTTTCAAAACCTCGATTTCAAACTTGGAACCAATTTTATTTTATGGATGCCATATTTGGTAGGATGCTACGATTATTGGAACACTTGGAATTTAATTATCATTTGAATGAGAAGTATTTGGTATCTGGTACACTTTGGAGAGCCATGAAATTTTACAATTTGATTTATCCCTTATACTGTCATGATTAAACAATAAGACATTAATTTTGGGTCTAACCTCACCATTACATGTTTTTGTTGCTTCGCTCATTGATTAATCATCGCAGAGCGTTCATAATGGGGCCTCAATTCTGCTATTTTGTGTTAAAGCCAGCCGACAGTGTTTTGATGTTTTTTTTAATCAAATATACTAAATTCATTCCATCCAAAGGTTGCCTGTAAGATATTGCTTTTAGCGATAAGGCCGCCATTTGTACATATGTTAATTAAGTTAACGATATACGCTTATTCTGATTGGTGTACAGTAAAGTTTATATCTATCTATCTAAATTCAATATTCGGGTGTTTCTGGCGCCCTGCCAAGATCTTCAGTGCCCAAAGTCAACCTCACCTGCAGGTACACCTGCTGATTATCGGACGAGGCTTTGGCACAGGGTTTTTTCTCGGTGTTGGGAGGCCAGACGGCAGTCGCTCACATAAAAGCCGTATAAGCCAAACTAAGATGAGGAGAAGGAGTAAGTGGACCCTGGGCTCTGAAGTGTAAGCCTCGGATGCAATCGGGAAATACGCTAAGATGAGAACGATTTTTTTTTTAAACCACTAAGGTGGCCGACAAGCACACAGCCCACCTGATGGGAAGCGGTTACCGCGGCCTATGGACGTGTGCAACACCAGTGGCGTCACACTCGCGCTGCCGACCCTGTGAAGGAAAGGGGATGGGAAAGGAGTTTGGGAGGGAATGGAAAAGGAGTTGACCAAATTCAAAATTCACATTTAAAGCAGGACACCGATTTAAAGCAGGGCTTAACCGGGGTGCCCGGCAACGGACACTTGGGGGTGACACCGTGTGGTTTTAGTCGGGCCGATTCCGACACGCCCACCCCATCGTCGGCACCGATGGGGTGAAGCACGAGGGGGTTTCCACACGTAAAAAAAAGCAGGACACCGTTTGTCGGGTCAGCTAGTAGTAAATAAAAGTTCGATATCAACTTCCATAGCAAATATTCATACCTTGGAATAAAGTGAGAATTCGTTTTAGACAAATTTGTTAAAAGTTAAACATTATTGTATGCACAGTGACTGTTCAAACAAAGAAATTTACACAAAACCGTGATTACTGTAACATTGTTTGTCTAACATTGTAACCTTGCGTGCTGCCTACCATATGGAGACTTAGAGACTTGACATAAGGCTGTCCGTACACGGTATTAGCTGAGATTTAAATAATAACGAGTGTGACGCCCTTGGTGTTGCACACGTCTATAGGCCACGGTAAACGCTTCCCATCAGGTAGGTCGTTTCACACGTCTGCCATGGTAAAAAAAAAAACAAATGCGTATTTTTTTAGTATGAGGGTATTAGAGACGTTGACTCTAATAACGAGTATTCAGTTTAAAAAAAATCATAGTTATATTTTTTCAGGAACATATCCGTGGGATGCAATGGTGTCTGTGTGCAAAATTTCAGCGAAACCTATCTACGTTTATTTTTTGCGTGGCGCTATCCATGATTGAGCAACAAACAAACTCACTTTCTTATTTTTATTATAATATTAAGTTAGGAACAAAATGAATAGGGTTTAAATATTATATTATAACTATTAATTCAAGCTAATTTGGTTTAAAACATAATACAAAATAAACTTAGATTAAGTACATTTCAGTGTTCTGTCAGAGGAAATTAAAATATCAACAAATAAATTACTTTCTTACTTGCAAGGTAAAGGAATAATTAAATTAATATTTCAGTGAAAGTATTATACATTACAAATCCTGTCTTCACAAAGTTTATTTTTAAACTAGCTGATGCCCGCGGCTCTGCCCAGACGGAGGTCGGTTATCGTTTTTTGATCATACCTCTGGTTCTACTTAACCAATTGCAATCAAACATACAGCAGATTTTAAATATGATCAAGACCTTTCTAAAGAAAAAAAAACGGCATCAAAATCCGTTCAGTAGTTTTTGCATCCAACGCGAACAAACCGACAAACAGAAAAGAATACCAAAAAATATATTTTTGTGTTCAGAATCGTTCATCGCAACCCGTGCAGTAGTTTTTGAATTTATCGCGAACAGACAGACAGACAGATGCGGCGGAGGACTTTGTTTTATAATATGTAGTGACGATAGTGATTATATATTATTAGATCTGAACCATTTCATTT
Source organism: Cybosia mesomella (assembly GCA_946251805.1). Taxonomy (NCBI): domain Eukaryota; kingdom Metazoa; phylum Arthropoda; class Insecta; order Lepidoptera; family Erebidae; genus Cybosia; species Cybosia mesomella. Next base: position 19,258,087 of record OX276409.1, read on the forward strand.
TTACATTGATAGTTCATCAGTTTTAATATTTTGAGTACCAGATATCTAGCAAACTCAATTCCCAATGATTAAACTTTTCCTTAACCTGTGAGAGCTTTTCAAACACACGAAACATCATCAAACAATAAAATAATTCCTAAAAAGTACATTCCAATTCAAAACCAAACAAATATTCCAAAAGGTCAACTATGAATTCAACAGACAATGGCTTGAACATGTCGCAGTGTACCGGAGGACTAACTGTGACGTGAACAATATGGCCGCTGCTGACGTCATAGCCCACATGTTGTGTGTGTTCCACAATACTGGAATACACTTGCGTGTACATACATATGTGTGGTTGTTTTTAAGTAGAAATAATATTTTAAGGCCGATGGTAATTTTCTACGCATTGTATTTGAGAAAATTGTCACGTACTTTACATAAATAGCGATCAGAATTTTACGAACTGCGAATTATTTTACCAAGATATATTTTACGTTTTGAGATTATTTTTTATACTACTAAGGTGGTAGACAAGCACACTGCCCAGTTGATGGCAAGCGGTTACCGATGGCCTATGAACGTTTGCAACACCAGGGGCGTCACACTCGCACTGCCGACCCAGTGAAAACCTTCTAATGCCCTTCTTGAAGAACCCCATTTTGTAGTCGCTTGAGAAAGTCACAGCAGGGAGATCATTCCACAATTTATTTCATATGCATAATATAATAATAAGATTATGTATAATATCAAATAATGCATTAAATTTAATATCAAATCAATTGTTGATATATTGAAAAAGGGCAGTTCAATAATACTTGAAACCGGTGGGTTTGCAAAATTTGTTTAAACTACCCATCACAAAAAAAACGTGAAGTGAACGTAAAATTTCTGAAAAAGAATTTACCCGGCATTGTGTATCTTTTTTTTGTTTTAAAACCTCTACGGTTTCAAAAGAAAATTCTGAAAATACGCGTTTGTTTCAAAATCATTTATCAGCTGAAATAAATGTTTTCTTTTTTCTTTCAATTCAATATACGTATTGAAAGGAACGTGATTGTATTCCATGTTTTAAAAATTTATTCATGAAGCCTGACAAGACAGATATGCAATTTTTAGGATTCTGTAGCCAGATGGCCGGAACCCTTATAGATTCATCATGTCTGTCTGTAAGTCACAGCCACTTTTTTCCGAAACTATAAGAACCATACTGTTGAAACTTGGTAAGTAGATGTATTCTGTGAACCGCATTAAGATTTTTACACAAAAATAGAAAAAAACACTACATTTTGGGGATTCCCCATCTATGGACAGGTCTTCAAAAATGATATTGAGGTTTCTAATATCATTTTTTTCTAAACTGAATAGTTCGACACTTCCAAAGTGGTAAAATGTGCCCCCCCCCCCTGTAACTTCTAAAATAAGAGAATGATAAAACTAAAAAAACTTCCACCGAAAATTGGTTTGAACGAGATCTAGTGAGTAGTTTTTTTTTAATACGTCTAAACCTAAACCGCAATTTACCTTTCATTCAATCAACTCACGTATAAAAATTTTACTTGCTGCTACGGAACCCTTAATGGGCGAGTCCGACTCGCACTTGGCCGGTTTTTAAACGTAATTTCGCGGTACGGATAGCTTGTCATTATACTCATCACATACAGTTTGATATGGTCAACATATTCAACATATTATGTCGCAATATTTACAAATAAAGAAACTTGTATTCGGTACAACTGTTGCCAATTTTAAACGTAATAAGTTTCGGTTAACCCATACATACATTGACATACATGAATACTAGGTCTGCAAGGCGAATCACTGCTTGCAATGTTGAGCTGAGTGAGACATCGTGATTCTTGTCCAATAGACTTGACCGCTATTGCGGAATCAGATTTTGAAAATTTTGAAGTGATCATTCCTCCGTGGCAAGTCCGATTTTGAAAATTCTTTTTGAAAGTCACAACTCTGGACATGCTTTCTGAGCGTGTAAAGTTTGGTCACAGTGTCTCGAGCGGTTATTATGTAATTCCATCTGGAATTTTTTTAACGGTGATTATTCCTCTATGGTAGAGTTAATTTTTTTCAAAATATATCCATAAACCTTCCTCTGATTGACCTCTTTAATCATGCCAAATTTGGTTCTGATTGGATTAGTAGTTTAGGAGGAGACCTGTGACAAAGAAAATCCTTAAGTCTGGTATGAGGTGCTTTCGCTCGACTTCGTCTCACTCGGCTCAATTAATTTATATATGGAAAGTTTTTAGTCCTCATATGCCTAGAGCCTTAATAAATAAACGAACATAAAAATGATATATATCATGCCTAAAACTCATCAGGTAACAAATTTAGCAACAGTCCCGTTAAACTTAAATAAAAGAACACCGCTCTATGGTTCCTATTATAATTTTCAAATCCTAGGGTTCTATAGTCCATAACTTTTTATTCTAAAGGACTGCGCGCAAGTTTTGAATATTAATTTGACGTTCCTTAAGGTCAAGTCACAATGTCGGCGCTTCTGTTCTTAGTAAAGAGGCTATAAAACAGTGTGACAGGGGCCGCATAAATATCGTCGTTAAATATTTTAGTAGGTGTATACGTTTATATACGTTTGAAGTACATTCAATTTGTTTTATTGAATCGCACATAATACATAATATGTTAGCGTGACGTATATTAGTATAGACCTATTGCTTATAAAGAAGGAAATTTAATGATGAAATGAACCATAATTTTTGAGGACAGGTATTCAGAATCACCCCGGCGTATTAAGACCCGAGACGACGTGCGGTTTTAGTCGGTTCAAGCTCGACATAACCCCCCCCCCCGACGGCGGGAGGGTATCCGAAGGGATTTACGCACGAAAAAAAAGGTATTCAGAATCAAACATTTTATTCATTTAGGTCATAAAGTAACACTTATGAACATCAAGAATTCCTGTACATTTACTTTTACGGCCATAGTCATGGTAGCGCGTACGAGATAACATACACACATACATATAGCCGAATTCTTTTATCTAGGTACCAGAATCACATGTCAGCCAGGGGGTTCATTATTATCATCACCTGGACCCCCGGTTGATAATATCTACGTCTTCCATAGTGCACTACTGGGTACCTTCTCGGTATAGAGGTTGTTTCGTTATAATCCTACCTCGCTAGCTGCCAATTTGTAAATTTTGTCGTATAAGTCTTCTAGAATTGCTAGTACACTTTTCTACAATTTATATATTATTGTAAAGAAAATTTAAATGGAGATTAAAAATTACAAATAACTCTTAGGGTGTGCTTAATTCTAAATATATTTCTCGGTACCGTTAAAAAGAGTGAAGTTCTAATATTTATAACGCGCGTCATAAACCTTAAAAAGTAAGAGGGCGTGACCGGGGATAAAATTTAGTTAAACCGCTACCGCGCTGGTATGAGACATTAATGTTAAACCACTTGGCACTGTGTGTCAGATTCATATCTTTGTTTTTTTTTTTTTCGTGCGGAAATCCCTTCGGATACCCCCCCGCGTGCCAGCGGGGGCGGTTATGTCGGGCTTGAACCGACTAAAACCGCACGCCATCTCGGGTCTACAGACGCCGGTGTGTAAGGCTGCCCATAGAGCATATCCCTCGCACCCCGACTGACCCTGGGCCATCTCCGGTTTCGAGATGCCCCCCTTGGGTTTGGGAACCACGGTGTCCCCGTCTTGCCCCGGTTTGGGGGAGGGGCGATAGTCGCCCCACCGTCCCGGCCTGCTTCTGCTGGGGTGACAGGCGGCCTCACCTGTCACCCCCAGGCCTGCGCTCATGGAGGACGGAGGTCGTTAAGCGACCTCCGGCGCCTGAGTCGCATGCGACGCGCGGCGAGCAAGTTGCGGGCTCGGCGGGCCGCGACAGTTCTAAATCTCTTCCGGGCGCCCTCCGCCATCTCCTTCGCGAGCATTACATGCTCGCAGAAGGAGGTGGCGGCGGCCCACGCGCTCGCGCTTCGCACCATTGCCGCAATCATGCTGCCGAGCGAGAGGACTCCCACCCCGATGGCTGCCACGAGGTCACGCCTCGGCGCCTCCCACGCCGAGCAGTCCGCCAGCGTGTGCAGCCCTGAATCCTCGCTCGCGTCGCAGTGGTGACACTCAGGCGTTGGCTCCTTCCTGATCCGATGCAGGTGGTCCTCGAAGCACCCCTTCCCGGAGACCACCTGCGTCAGTCGGTACGAGAGGCTTCCGTGTCGCCTCTCTAGCCAATCCTCCATGATGGGCCTTACCGCCGCTATTGCGGCGTGCCCTTGTCAGATTCATATCTATAATGTAAATATTCGAAAACAAAACAGTTTGACCTTTCCCTTGTTTTCCTGTTTATCAAATGATTTTCTTTTTTTATTTAATAACTATTGACGAGTTACAGTGTCATCAATAAAAACATTATAAATATTTTTTAATGGTCAAGTTTTGACCAGTGGAGTCCGATACTAATATACTTAACGGATGATAAGCTAATAAAATCTTTAGTACATATTCCAACTTTCAAATGCACCATTTTAAAACATTATTTTCAAATCCTTCCCATTATCGTGGGTTATATTGACATTGTAGTTTAAACTGCCCCTTAAGAGGTCAATTGTCAATCACCACGCGCATTGACATTCCAATGATTTGAGTTGCACGCATCTGTACCCACTTTTAGTGGTCGGCAGTGTACAACACATTGTTATGATGCATTTGTGAGTCATTTTTTGTGACCTCCACTGTGTGTTTGAAGTTGTTTATGAAGTAGAATGTGTAGCAGATGACGTTAGTTATTTAAATTAGTTTATATTGAATTCAGTGCAGTCAAAATTATGACTGTGTATAAACGAAATAGTGCTGTGAACCGCAGGTATTCAGGAGTACTAACTTTTTTTAGAACATAATTTTTCTCAACATCTTTTTTTAAGAATTCGGGTGCCGAATGCACTCTTTAACTTAAACAAGCAGCCTATACCCCTTTTTCTTTCTTTAAATAATTATTAGGACAATATCTGATTTAGCTAGATTTATATAGTAGCGGATATTCCCACCACATATTATCAAAATCGATCAATTTAGTGGCGGGAAGCAATGGTTAATCTGGTAGAGGAAATATCCACCCAATTATAATACACTGACGACTGGATGTTTTATAAATTATAGCACCATATAGGTGTTAGAATTTATAAAACGAACGAGACGGAACGAGACGTCGGGTCAGGTTAGGAAGAGGGTTACGTTCGGAACAAATATTACATTTTTTTTTCCAAGTTTCTAACCTAACCCGCGACCGGTTCAGGTTTTCGGGTCAGGTTCGGAATAATCGAATTATACTAATCGTAAACACATTTTTTGTTTTATAATAAAATAGTAGGTATTTGAGATAGCTAAACTATTCAAAAAAATATGAATTCCTTACGGAGAATACTAGGATCAAATAGTGTGTAAAGCTAACTGGTTGTAAAAGTAACAATAAAAATTACATACATCAAGTTTTAGTAGCTCCAACGATTTTTGTATACAAGTAGACCGTGACCATGGCTGCTGAAAAGCAACCGATACATCGGGATCTGTGTAAATAATGGAATAACGCCAAATAAATCGCGATAGAATCACTTAAGAAAAGTTTTATTTATTTCAATTATTAGAAAAGATGGGGTATTTATAAGGAAACTCTAATGCTGATATTAACATATAATTATGTAACATGCGGCTGCGGTATAATTACAAAAAAGAGTTGCATTTTACATAACTTTTCTATTTTATCCTAAAATTATAAAATTGAAAAAAAAATCACTTTTAAAATTAGGACTGCGAAGAGAATGCAGAGCATTCCAAATTTTCAAAACTGGTTCCATTATTTTAAAACTATGACAGAATAAATTGACCCACACGTCGCTCGTATGATCTTTTAAAATTCAAACAACCCGTCAAAGTTCAAACCTAAATCTCGAAGCATAGCGGTTAAACTACATTAATGCCCAAAGATATATCATACCATTGTTGGCTTTGATCCACCGCGAATGAAGTGACGTACACCAAACAAAGAAGCGCTGTGCATAGAGCTGATGGCAAAAAAAACTTGCGTAATGCAAAGGAATATACCGTTAGCCGGTTAAGTAGATAAAGGTGTTACAGATACATTGTTTAAACGCAGGCACTATTTATTATTTGATTTTTAAATTTAAAATCATTATCAATTACGACTGGATTGTATAGATTAGCTCTTGTGAAGGTTAGGTAGGTGCAATACTCGATTGTGAGGTCATTCCATACTTGTGAAATTTTTGAGAATATTAGGTATAGGTATTCTGAGTATCAAAGTACTTTATCCTATAGAATTGTATGAAGTGTAGGTTAATCATACAAAGGTATTGAATTTATTCGCAAGCTTGATTTTTACTAGGTACCTTAAAATGTTTAGAGAAATCTGTGGAAGATATGTATAATAAACTAATTGGTGTCAATGAACTCTTTTACTACCATACGTGGTCTTGTACTTTGCCACCTACAGAGGACGAGAAGGAAAAGTATAAAAAGGGAAAAATAAAGGAAGTAATATCTCCAACAATACTATATAAAGGATGGGTAGTTTAGTATAAGCGTCGGTAGCTTAGTGGTTGGCTTACAATCGAGAGGTCCTAGTTCGAATCCTGACCATTACACTACCGACCGACGTGAACCCACTCCTAACACAAGCAATTTAGCTTTACTGCAGTGGTTAGAGGGAATATTATTAATTTCGCATACTAAAATTACTTATTAAAAAGGAAAATATTACCTCTACTACCAACAAGCAAATGTTAATATAATTGAATATCACTTACATTTTGGTTCTGACACGAGACAATTTTATCCCTACTACCAAGTTGCTATCCGGTATATCAATGGAATATGTTTTATGATATTCCAATCTTGTCGAAGCGGATATTGATATCCACTTTCTTACTTTGAGAATATTATTTAATACCTGAGACGAATCACATCATTAAAATGTCAACTGATTTCATGACACGCAAGATAGCGCTTAATTTAGTTACTTAACTACGTCATACACCAAACGTATCAAAAATTGTAATTCATTTTACTCCTTGAAAATTCCCTCTAAATCTTATGTTCAATAATATATGCATAGATATGTTTTTTTGCGTGTGGACCTTAGTTATATTATAAGTGCAGGAAGAAGTGTTTATATAAATCTGGAACCACTTGAAATCAGACATACATCACGTCGCCTCTCACACGTCCAAAAATAACAGATTAATATTAACTGGCATTGCTTCTCCTTAAACACAGGTTTCCTTTGACCTAAGAGAACACTAACTCACTTTACTGTGTTACCCACACTTATAGAACAACACCAAGCATTATGTTTGATGTGTCCAACATTCATTTGCAAACCTACAATTTGATTTAAAAATTCTATTACTGTTCTTCAAACCCTACAACTGACAGCTGCGTTTTTGAAACAGTGTGAAACACCTCAAGTGGTCCATCGGCCTCGCCCATCGGGTAACAAAATCACCGTCACAATACGCTGACACGCACAGTTACACGAGAAAAATGACTGTCAACTGACCTCTGTTCGCTCAAGTAATGTGCAACAAACACAGGTATTATGTTGAATTCTGATAATAGATTGAACATATATGTCGGCCAATTGTAACGGGATGCAGCTGGCTCGAGATGTTTACTAATGTGGTCTTGTATTTACACTTACATATTTATAACCAGCTTTTGCCAGCGGTTTCGCCCGCCTGGGATTTTGTTCCCGTGCCCGCTTCCCATGTAAATCTATTCCAGAGATAAACAGTAGCCTATGTGTTAACTCAGATTATAATCAATCCCTTTACCAAATTTCAGCCAGGTCCGTTCAGCCGTTTTTACGTGAAAGACCAACAAATATACATACATACATACTCATAAACTTTCTCGTTTATAATATTAGTAAGATGTACTAGTTATGGGCCTTGACGTGTAACACTGTTATATCTACGGTTATTTTTATTTGTAGCGATATACGATGTAGATATATCAACTTTTTCGACTAAATGGAAAAATATACACACAAAAAGACTTTTGGACACCAGTGTATGTACTTATTAGTTTTAGTTCGATAAAAAAGTATTTGCAGTTTAATCATTATATATTCAAGAAGATAATCTGATAAAAACACCTTATTTGTGAATTTACCCTGTGGCGATCGAGCCCACGATATTTGACCATTTAAACCATCCGTTATTTTATACTAACAACACATCATTTTATTCTTATCGGAATAAAATGATGTGTTGTTAGTATAACTCTCTTTTGTCATAGTTTTAAGTTACTGGCTGTTCTAACACATGAAATTCCAATTTCAAATATAATTTAATTCGAATATTACAATTATGTTTCCAGCAATTGCAATTGAATTTATTATTAAAGTTTGTTGTAGTCAAGTTTAAGTTATTTTAGTTTGGTAGTTAGTTTAAGATATAAGTTTATTTAAAATATCAACTAAATAATTTTATTTAAACTGAATCGAAACGAATCTCTATTAAAACACAAATTTTATGTATACCTACTACTGGACAAGTTTATGGAAAAAAAATTGGTCATAATTATTCTTCTTATTTCTTTTTTTGTAGGTGCCAGCTGAAAAACTAAGTTTACGGGCAAATTTCGTAAAATATACTCAAACATTCTTACGTATTTTACAAAATTTAGCCGTAATTTGTGTAAAACGAGTGACAAAAGTTTATTAGTAAGTTCATTTCAATGCTGGAGAAGGAGGTGGCGGAGCGAGCCCGGGAGAGATTTAGAACTCTCCCGGTCCGCCGATCCCGCAACATGCTCGCCGCGCGTCGAATGCGACTCAGAAGACATAGGTCGCTCAAGGACCTCCATCCTCCATGAGCGCAGGCCTGGGGGTGGCAGGTAAGGCCGCCTGTCACCCCAGCAGAAGCGGGCCCGGGCGGCGGGGTGACCACCCCCCCCCTCCCTTACCGGGGCAAAATGGGAACACCGTGGTTCCCAAAACCGAAGGGGCCATCTCAGATTTCGAGATGGGTCAGCCTTGGGCCACCTTACACCCTGGCGTCTGTAGACGCGAGACGACGTGCGGTTTTAGTAGGTTCAAGCCCGACATAACCTCCCCCGCTGGCCGGCGGGAGGGTATCCGAGGGGATGTCGGCACGAAAAAATAAGATACCTACTTCTACATTTCCCATTTTAGGTGGATTTCGATGAAATCGATCTACCTTTTTTTTTTTTTTTTTTTTTTTCGTGCGGAAATCCCCTCGGATACCCCCCCGCCGGCCAGCGGGGGCGGTTATGTCGGGCTCGAACCGACTAAAACCGCACGCCGTCTTGGGTCTGCAGACGCCGGGGTGTAAGGTTGCCCATAGAGCATATCCCTCGCACCCCGACTGACCCTGGGCCATCTCCGGTTTCGAGATGGCCCCCTCGGGTTTGGGAACCACGGTGTCCCCGTCTTGCCCCGGTTTGGGGGAGGGGCGCTAGTCGCCCCACCGTCCCGGCCTGCTTCTGCTGGGGTGACAGGCGGCCTCACCTGCCACCCCCAGGCCTGCGCTCATGGAGGACGGAGGTCGTTAAGCGACCTCCGGCGCCTGAGTCGCTGCGACGCGAGGCGAGCGTGTTGCGGGCTCGGCGGGCCGGGAGGGTTCTGAACCTCTCCCGGGCGCGCTCCGCCATCTCCTTCGCGAGCATCACATGCTCGCAGAAGGAGGTGGCGGCGGCCCACGCGCTCGCGCTCCGCACCATTGCCGCAATCATGCTGCCGAGCGAGAGGACTCCCACCCCGATGGCTGCCACGAGGTCACGCCTCGGCACCTCCCACGCCGGGCAGTCCGCCAGCGTGTGCAGCCCTGAGTCCTCGCTCGCGTCACAGTGATGACACTCAGGCGTTGGCTCCTTCCTGATCCGATGCAGGTGGTCCCCGAAGCACCCCTTCCCAGAGATCACCTGCGTCAGTCGGTACGAGAGGCTTCCGTGTCGCCTCTCTAGCCAATCCTCCATGATGGGCCTTACCGCCGCTATTGCGGCGTGCCCTGCGCTTGGTCGCCCAAGTCGTTCCTTCCACTCCACCACGATGGCCTGGCGGAGCTGGGACTGCATGGCCTCGATTTCTCGATGCTCGGGGTTCAGTCCCTGCTCCTGCGCCTCCTTTCGCCACTGGTACAGTTGCGAAAGGGCTCTCGCCTCCAGGTCCCATGGCGGAGTTCCGGCAAGGAGACTCGCCGCCTCGAAGGAGATCGTGCGGTACCCGCGGATGACCCTGATGGCCATCACTCGCTGCGGAGCGCGCAGCATCCGCACACTTCCGGCCTTCAGGGCCTCCGCCCATATTGGGCACCCATACAGGGCCATGGACCGCACGATCCCCGCGTAGAGTCTCCTGCAGGAGTCATCGGGCCCCTTCATGTTGGGCAGCAGCCGCGCCAGAGCGAGAGCTGTGCCCTTCAGTTTGGGGGCCAGACTTCGGATGTGCTCTCCGAAGTCCCATCGGCCGTCGAGCACGAGCCCCAAATATTTCATTTGGGGCTTGATGCCGATGCGATTACCTCCCACGATGAGACTGGATCCCTCAGGTGGCTTGCTCCTAGGCCCATGAAAGAACAGGGCCTCGGTTTTATGCAAAGCCACCTCGAGACCCAGCCGCCGGATCCGCTCTACGACTTGGGCAACCGCGGTCGTGGCCTTCAGGGTCGCTTCACGGTACGTCGCTCCGCACGCCGTCACGAGCGTGTCGTCCGCGTAACACGTGACGGCGGCACCATCTGCGAGCTCACCGCGAAGCACCCAGTCGTATCCGATGTTCCACAGGAGCGGCCCCAGGACCGATCCCTGCGGAACACCGCACGACATCTCACGCCGGCCGAGACCGGTCACAGTTGGGTAGAAGACGGCTCTCTCCGTCAAATACGCCCCGACTATGCGGCGGAGGTAGAGAGGCACTTCGTGATACACGAGCGCCTCCCTAATGCAACTCCAGGGCAAGGTGTTGAACGCGTTGGCGATGTCCAGAGACACCGCCAACATCACCTCACCCCGGGCTACTGCATCCTCCGCCAGAGCCCTCACGCGCATGATGGCATCCACGGTGGAGCGCCTCTGGCGGAAGCCATATTGGCCATCCGCCAGGTCCGGCCCCACTCTTGAGAGGTGCTCGACGAGGCGCTTCGCAATTACTCTTTCAAAGAGCTTGCACACCTCGTCGAGCAACACTATGGGCCGGTAGGCGGACGGTGAGTCCGCCGGGCGCCCCTCCTTTCGGATGAGGACCAGTTTCCCCGTCTTCCACAATTTCGGAAACTGGCCCCGCTCCAAACATGCGCTGAGAAGCCCTCTCAGTCGGGGCTCGAGAGCGTCGTCGACTAGAGCTAGGACCCACGCTCGGCCTGGAATGCCGTCGGGTCCCGGGGCGGTGCGTTTGGCTCTCAGCCTTCTCACCGCCAGCTCTAGTTCTACCCAAGTGACCTCGGGCACGTCGTCGTCAACCACGTCGGGCACCATTGGCAACCGAGGCGGAGTCATCTGCGGTGGAACATGTTCCACCGCCCGCGCTGGGAACAGGGAGCTAACAACTCCTCCGAGCAGCTCCGGCTGGAGACACTGGGTCAACGGCGGGGCCTTGGGGCGCAGTTTTCCCCTTACCATTAGGTAGGGCCGCCCCCAAGGGTCCCGCTCCAGCGTCTCCAGCAGTTCGCAGCGGGCCTCCTTTTTGGCCCGCCTTATCTCTGCTCGGAGGGCACCTCTGGCCTCCCTGTATCCCTGGTACAACTCCGCCTCTCGGGCCTCCGCATCTGCGGGGCGGCGACGCCTCCTACGGAATCGGGCCCACCGGCGGTGCGTGATCACGCAGGCCCGTCTGAGCCTCGCGATCTCCGACGACCACCAGTAGACCTGACCCCTCGGATTATAGGGCGGAGCCCTAGGCATCGCCGCGTCGCAGACACGGGTCATGGTCTCCCGGAACCACTCCGCCTCATCGTCTACGTTGACAGGCCTGTCCGGCGCAGAGGCCCAGGCCTGTACGATGGCGGCTTCCAGGAGGAGCTCCCGATCTAGTCGCTTAAGTGCCCAACGTGGCTCGGGTGGAGCCGGTGTGACCGGCGCATCGCTCGCGGGGGCGGAGACGTCAAACCGAATATATCGGTGATCCGAACTTGTCTCCTCCCCCAAAACGACACGCCAGCCCTGAACACGTCGTGTCAACGAGGGACTCGCGAACGAGATGTCCACGATTGAACTGGCCCTCGAGGTCACGAACGTGTCCACGGCTCCCCGATTTAGGAGGTCTAGGCCGAGTCCTTCGGCCCAGTCCTCCAGTGCCCTGCCTCTATCCCCCGCCGGGCCCCTATCGTGACGGGAACCCCACGCCAACGACCAGGCGTTGAAGTCCCCGAGCACAAGGACCGGGCGGGGGTGGCAGGCATTGACGACGACTGCCAGCTGACGGAGCCATTGCTCATACGAGTCATCAGCTATGTCTCGGCTCGGCGTGAAGTAAGCAGCCACGACCGCTATGTCGCCAACCGCCGCCGCCACGCAGCCGGGTCCCCTTGCAACGACGGCAAGAGGGGGGCTGCCGGCGGCAGGGTTGTGCACCAGTGCCGCCGACCCATCCAGCGCGGTTTCCCAGGCAGGCCCGAGGAACCGGTAGGTGTATGGGTCGGCGACAGCGGCGACATTTATGGCCCACTGTGCCATGCTCTGGAGCAGAAGGTCCTGAGCATGGGCACCGTGGCCAACATTCACCTGCAGGATGCGGAGTTGAGGATCCATTATGGAACCCCCATCTCCGCATCCCGCTGCGAACTGGATGCGGAAGGCCGGCCTCCCGGCTTTGGCTCCCCTCCGGCGCAGGCCTTGCTGCCAACCCTGTGGTCAGCCGGCTTGCCTCCCGCTGCACACCTAAAACAGTGCAGCGGGGCACCACACGTGCCGGCTTTGTGACCGGGCTGGCCACAGCGGAAGCAACGGTCACCCGCCGTCACTTCCGCCGTGCAGTGCACCCCCACATGGCCCACCGACAGGCACCTGAAGCACCTGGCCGGTCGGGCCTGCAGGAGCCTTGCCTGCGCCCTCAGGAAGCCTCCTACCAGGAGGCTCCGCCCGTCTGCAACCTTTTGGGCCGCCGCGATAGGGCAGCCGACAACTGCTGCCCCCTGTCCACCACGGCCGAAGCGTATCGCTGCGGCCTTAACTGTGTCCGGGGAGCAGCCCCCGGCCTCCGCAACGGCGAGCCTGAGCTCTTCTGCCGTGACGGAGTCGTCCAGGCCCGTAATGCGCATTTCTGCGCATTTAATGGGCCTGGACACCCGGACATCGGCTGCATCCAGCGACTCCCTTAGCCGAGCCGCTAGGGCGTCGGCCTTGGGGCCACTGGCGGCGCCGGGGACCTCGAGAAGCCGGGCTCCCGTCCGTGTGCTCTTGCACCGGACACCCGGGATCTCGAGGGCCTTCAGGTCCACGTTGGCCTTTACTTTGGCCAACACCTCGGCATACCCCATGCCCCTCGAAGCTGCCTCCGCCGTCAGAGTGACGACGACGGCCGTAGTTCGAGGGGCACGGAGCTTCCCCGGCGCTGCCTTCGCGGCGGCCGCGGCCCTCCTGGCCTTCTTGGCGGCCTTCCGCCTGCTTTTATTGGCTCCAGCCACCTCCCAGCCCCCTTCCAATGGGGTGGAGGTAGCCGGAGCCACGGCTGGGGCTGGGGCTGGGGCCAGGGCTGGGGACGTCTTCCCCTTGCTCTTCCCCTTGCCTTTGCCTTTCCCCTTCCCCTGGGTGGGAGGGAGCCGAGGAGCCGATTCCGGCAGGGATGCACCTGCAGCCGGGCGGGTGGGGCCCTTCTGGGTTACAGCCACATAGCTGGCCACCGGCGACGCCAGAGGCGGACGACGGATGGAGTCCACTAAGGCCTCCATCCGACTCATCATCCGCTCCTCCAGCGTACGAGTAGCCGTCACCCATGGCTCCTCCGGTGATTGGGCCGGCAGCCGCACCGATCGCGCCGGCTGCTCCGCCTGCGACGCCTGCGCTGACTGTGCCGACTGCGTCGACCGTGTCGACCGCGTCACCCGCGCCGGCTGCTCCGGCTGCGCCAATTGCGCTGGTGGCACCGGCTGCGCCGAACTCGCCACCACCCTCTTTAACTCCTCGAGGGCTGCAGCGAGCCGGGCCGTCTCCCGACGGGACTCGGCCAGCTGTTCCGCGAGGGCCTCATTCTCGGAGGCGATGTTGAACACTATATTCAACATCGCCTCCTGTTCGGGGCTTGGGGACCCCCGGAACGACGCGGTCACCCTCTGGAGTTTCTCCAAGAGAGACCGCGTCCCACCGCTCGGCTCCGTCACCGCCGAGGTGGAAGGCCTCGACGGTGACTCCCGCATAACCCTCCCAGGGGCTGAGGGCGCTCGGGTGGATGGCCCAGCCCTCGTTCCCCCTCGCGCCCCTCGGTGGCCTGCAGCGACCTTGGACGCCGGCTTCGACGTCTCGTCACTGCTGGAGGAGGAGGAGGTCGTCCCGGTGAGGGTGTAATCCTCATCCAAGACGTCCTCCCCCGCCCGAGCCCTTGCTCGCCTCCTGCGCTTTCGGGTCCTCTTAACCCCCAGACCCAACGGGCTACTAGCCCGGCTTCGCTCGTTGGCGGTGTCGAAACTCTCCGACACCGCCGAGGTATTTAGCGCCACCTCCACGCTTGACTGCTGCGCGATCTCCGCGCAGACTCCGTTATTCTCATTGTCCTGTCTCATGCCGATTTCGTTGTTTTGGTTTGTTCCGTGCCGTTTTTTGTATATATGTTTTTCAATATCCATAACATATCCCACGAGTATGGGGGAAAGGTGGTCCATCCAGGCGGAGCCCCCTGCACCTGGATAAGCCTATATACTATGGAGATCGGCTGGTATCCATAGGTTTTTACGACTTTGCTGTCGGGTGTTATAGACTTTTCCTTGTCGTGGGCCGGCCAATAAAGGCAAGCCCTCCGGTCAGCAAGTTCACAGCGTACCCTTCTGGAGCCACCAGTCAGGTCGTTGCTGATCACCTGCCGATTACGGAACGCGAGAGGATGGCTAGTCCTCTCTCACCGGCGGCGGCACAAGTGCCCGTCGGCCCCTGCGTTAGCAGTGGGCCAACCCGCCCCTGGATCCCCTAGGACCCCATGGTGGCCTCAGCCACAAACACCATCGCTCGTCCTGTCTCCTCTGAAAGCAGAGGAGTACGGAGAGCGATGTGTTCCCGCCACGTTGGGTATTAGCCGACGATCAATGCCAACCCCATGCAGGGGGAAGCCATTGACCGCCGCCCAGGGTGTACCGGCCGCTCCGGTTCCGTTCCCCCCGGACTGCAGCGGGATCGGAATCGGAACGACACTCGAGGAGGTTACCCAACACACACCCCAAAATCGATCTACCTATTGGTTTCTTGACTACTGTCGAATTTTAAAAAAAAATCTTCATAGGAGGTCTAGTTATGACCCCCTGAGTCCGAAATGACCACTGGTCAAAAAGTTTATATATATATGTATGTATGGTTCCACTTCCCAAAATTTGCGGCACTCTCACGGTCGCATTTTTGCCCCGATCGCTTTCAAACTGCGGTCAAAAATTGCTTGGGTGTAAACTTAGTTTAAGTTCGTGAACGGGTGGAATCCAGCCTAAGGGGACGGTAGGGCCACACTTTTTGTGAAATCAGTTTTTCCTCAAAATTTCACGTTCCATGAAAGATATTCGAACCGTTCTAATTTTATCCAATAGTATACATGAATACCAACAACTTTTAAGTATAAACCTATAAGATTAAAACTTTAATTAAAAGTGGAGGGGGGAAAAACCAAAATTTTTCGGGAAACAAATCATAACTTCTAACCGGTGAACATTCTTGGTGTAGGAAACATTTTTAATCGATAAGCCATTTTTAAGTCTAATATAAATGCCTGAAAAGTTTTTCGCTAAAAGTTACCGTTTTCGAGAAAAAAAAAATTTAACTGTTTAAAGTCCGTAGTTCTCTATATAAAATAATATTAATTGCTTCACGAAATCTACCTGTGCGTTCCCCCTGCGGGAACGGGTTTTTTGTATCACAGCTGCACACACACAAATTTTGTTCTTAAGTGCTAGAATCATTTCACTGCGGTCAAAGACTAATAGACTACTTAGCATAGTACAGCTAGAGCGAGCGATTGATAAAGTAAATTGGCCATAAAATGATTCAGTGAATAGATGGAGAGACTTGCCATAAACTGACCTCTCAGTCACCTCTTGCGAAAACTATAGAAAGCGATTATGAGCAAGATGTCGTCAAGACAACATTATAATATAACATTAAGGTAACAAAGTGGAAGTGTGACGAAAGAAAAAGTTTTTAACTTACATTTTTAAACATAAGTTAGGCCACAGTATAGAGTATAAATAATAACTCTTCATTATCTTCTATATTGACATACCACAATTTTTTTTTTTTATTTAGAATATTAGTTACCGAAATTACTAATTTTCCCCCTAACCCTTCCAGCTAAGCTGAATTTGTTCACGTCGGTAGTGTAATGGTCAGGATTCGAACCCGGGACCTCTCGATCATAGGGTCGACTCCTTGACCACTAACTCAGTAACCCAGTAAGGGTTTAGACCTAAAGTTCACAGGAGAGCGCAAAAGCGTCAGGACACCGTTTGAAATCTTCATCACCTGTGCGCCAATCGTCATGGCATCCAAAGTATACCTACCCTTTGAGTTTCAGGATCCGCTTTTCTACTCCTCCTTTATAGGTTACATTTTTACCCTTAACATCGCGAGGAAACCCTGCGCAAGAGCCTCGTCCATCAATAATTAGTTGTACCGACTTACAGGTGAGATCGGCCCGGGCCACGAACATCTTAGAGGGCCCGATATTGCTCCATGGCCTCCATACAACCACAACTAATTTTATAGATAATTATTTATAAAATTAAGTACATAACACTTAACTTAAAATATACCAGGCGCTCAGAAACATAACGGAGTATTCCATAATTAGCAACTGACCTTACAATTTTCCCAACTTCGTTGTCCGCCCACATTTCTAAATGAATAGTGCTACTATAACCATAAACAGAATAATTAGTTTATATTGAACTATACTAATTAACCTCTGGATGGTTACTGCTGTTATGAACCATATTTCATCCATTTATAGGGTCATATATCGTGTAATATGTCCAGTTACGAGTAATACTGTTAGTTTTATAGTTTTAATTTCGCTTTCACTTGTTAGTACGTACACCTGTAAATCTTTTGAAGGAAACACGATGTCTTATTTCGAAAATATTATCCTATAATGTTGAAAAGAGTCTTCTATTTGTGAGTGGCGCCCAGTGGCGCCCAGTGGCGTATGTAACGGACTGCTGACTGAGACAAGGTCTGGAGTTCGATTCCCAGTCGCCCTGGGCACACACCTCTGACTTTTCGTAGTTATGTGTGCATTAATAAATGTTAATTATCGCTCACTTAATAATGTACCCGGTAGATGGCAATAGGCTCGCCCCCTATTACATTGGAACCTTAACATAACTGGCCAGCCGATTCGTGGGTGTGTAATACACCTCTGCCTACCCCTTCGGGGATACAGGCGTGGAGTTATGTTATGTTATTGTCTACAACAGAGTCTACAACTACCCCAAAAAGTAGTGTAATGCTTATGAAGTCGGTTTGTGAAAATTTTGCGAAATTTCCAGCTTTTGGTAGGTTACAATAGGAGAATATTTTTTCGAAATCTCGTTAGGCACTAAAAATTTTTAAGTAACTTCTATGTGATTCATCTGGCCATATTTATATCAAATACTTCTTACCCCATGCACACATCTATAGTATTCATAGAAAAATCTAAATGTTCAATTCCCGCACTAGATTGTTTTCCCTGCATCACAAAAAGTCCCGTGACTACACCCGCGCGGACGTCTGTTATCGATTTTTGGTCATATCTCTGGTTCGACTTAACCAATTATAATCAAACATATGGCAAATATTAATTCTTACCAAGATCTTTCTAATAGAAAAAACCGCATCAAAATCCGTTTAGAAGTTTTTGCATACATCGCGAACAAAATGACAAATAGAAAAAAATTCCAATAAAAATGTTTTTGTGTTCATTTAGCATAACCCAAGTATTTTTTATAATATTTCAGAATTTACAGACAACTAATTTACAATTTTATAATAGTATTACACTCAGAAAAATACCTGTTTCGCATATCCCCATCCCTTCCCATTTACATCAAACCTATAACACTTGACACAGTAGGATCCACTTAAATTACACGACAAGTGCAGTCCAAAATAAATATTTGCCTCACAAAAACATGGCGTTACAGAATTTCGCCAAGTTTAAATCCAATAAGTTTCGCGTGTGTGCACACAATAAATAAATCTAGTCTACATTAGCAGACGGCAACTGTACGAGACACCCTATGGCTATCTTAAAAGCCTCTCCAGGGGAGATACACTAGTAAATTACAATGGTCGGTAATAATATTAAGAGAATACTAAGAAATTGTTTTGCTCATAATGGTTGAATAAGTAGTTACGTTTGATTACTTATGGCTCCCCATGTGTTTGTAATTTAGTATTATTTTTGTAGAGTCGAGTAGTTCTATTGATAAAATACTTCGATGGTGTTGAGTCGACAGAGCTTATATTTATCTTGAAGCTAGCTTCATTCAGTCAACTACAGTTGAGATTAAATAACCATTTTTTCGGTTTAATTTATATACTACTAGCTGTTGCCCGCGGCTTCACCCGTGTGGAATGCTGATACCGTTCCCGTTACCCATGGCACCCTATTCTACCATCACAACCTATATAAGATATACAATTCCACCATATATCATTTTGTTATATCTCAAAGGGTTAAGGCAGAAAACTTGACTAATTATATACTAAAACCATACTCAAGAACCACTCTATCCATTGGTGAAAATAGCATGAAAATCGGTTTAGTAGTTTTTAGTTTATCGCGAACAGACAGACGCGGCGGAGCACTTTGTTTTATAATATGTAGTGTAGAAGGTCAAATAAATGCGAAGATAGGAACGTGTAATTAATTAACGTTTAAATTTGGAAAGACTTTTCACTTCGTCATCATCGTCCTCCGAGCCATTTCCCAATTTAGTTCGGGTCGGTTTTTCAGTCTCACTACAAAGCGGCCGAATTTTAAAATTATCCTTGTAGCGACTGTCATCATAAATGAATTATCTATAGCTTTATATATGTACTAGCTGTTGCCCGCAACTTCGTCCGCGTTAAATTCGGAATAGATCAAAGTATGTTTACTTCTGGAATTTCGAACCCAACATGTATTAGATTACCTATTTCATCGTTTTTTCAATAATTAATCATGAAGAAATATTTTGAGAATACAAAACCAGTTGTAGTGGAACAAATTTTTGTAGAAATTAAAAAGACCTATAAACCTGTAGTACATCATATTGTTCTATCATCAATAGTTTACGCAGCGCACGCCTAAAAAGATTTTCATTTCTGTATATTTTTTTACAATATTGCGATTTTCTTACGGATCTCTAATTTTTTTGAAAACAAATTGTAGCCTATGTTACTCCTAGATATTGTAGCTTTCTATATGTGAAAGAATTATTGAAATTGGTCCAGTAGTTTCGGAGCCTATTCGTTACAAACAAACAAACAAAAAAACAAAAAAACAAAAAAAAACAAAAACAAAAAACAAATCTTTGCTCTTTATAATATTAGTGTAGATTTCTGTACGTCTACATGTCACTGAACTTCCTTCTAATAGACCATTAAATTATGATGAAATTTCACATCCTCGATGGTTGCAATGCCTAGATGGTTGCGGAATGAGATTTACTGTCATTTTTTTTGTGTGTTATATTTTAATTGAATAGAACCTCCTTAAGGTCCGCTAGTAGGTAGGTAGGGTGATGCTCGCTTCGCTCGTGATGTTTTGTTTGGTTTTAACAACAATATTTCAACTTCCAATTACTCAAGTTTTTTCTGCACATTAATTTAAATTTAGAACTTTATCCACAGCAAACTTTGTACCACTCACAACCACATCAAAGTAAATAAAAACCGGCCAAGCGCGCGAAGGGTTCCGTACCATTATGTATACAATGGGAGCCTCCCTTAATTTATTTTATTTTAATTTCATTATTTATGATTGAAATGAATATACAACTGAATTTTTCAAGCGTATTTCTGTTGCCGTTATTAATATCGAGCTAAAAACTGCGAAAAAATGTCATTTCTGGTATGGTATGTTTATCAGCTAAGCACATAAATTGTTAACGTAAGTGTGTGGTTAACGTAATTTCACTGCCTCATACGCTGGAATATAGTCACGTTATCGAAATCCAACTTTCCGGACTAGTGGTTCCGGTGCTGCCGCGGCACGCTCGCTACGCTCACTCGGCTCGCGCTCTGTTGGGGTCACAGTTCTAACCTAACCTAACCCAGAAGCGCCGAAACCACTAGTCACTCTAATAGGCACTCTAATCGCAACAATGTTTTTCGAAACAGCGTCTTTCGCGACTATTTCATGCCAGTCCATGAGCTTTCGAACCTGTGAGGCTGGAAAAATAATTCGCAACAGGGAATTATTTTTCCAGTGCCTCAAAGGTTTTACTTATAAACTATAAATAAATAGTTTATAAGTAAATTTAATCAATGAAATCAGTAGTAAAAATACCAAACGTTTGTTAGTTAAAATATTCTTTAGTCAACTGTTTTTTGACCAAACGTTCATTCGATCGGTAGTAAAAATACCAAATGTTTGTTCGATAAAAACTCTTTTGGTCAATTGTTCATTCGATCAGTAGTTTTATCGGTCACACGTCAAATGATCGAATGAATTTCGGTCACTAGTGGGAAATCAGAAATGCATCAACTGTAAAAAAAAAATGTCTAGCTATCACGGTTCATGAGATACAGCCTGATTATTGCCGTTATTAATATCGAGAAAAAAACGGCCATATATCAAGTTTATTGTATGGGAACACCCCTTAAATCTTTATTTTATTGTCTTTTTTAGTATTCGTGGTTATAGCAGCAGAAATACATTATCTGTGAAAATTTCAACTGTCTAGCTATCACGGTTTATGAGATACAGCCTTATGACCGACGGACAGCGGAGCCATATTAATAGGGTCCCAACTTACCCTTTGGGTACGGAACCCTAATAAAAAACAGTAGGCAGGTATTATGCGACATGTAGACAGTAAAGAATAGTTTACAAGGAGATACCCGCTAAGCCTAATGGTTAATAAAGATTAAAAATTACACATGGGCCTGCGAGTTTAAACACGGTGTAATGTTTTGTTTGCTGCTGTATTACTTTGCTCTAATGGACGTTGGTGAACGTGGACTTTATTATGAATTTTCTTTATGAAAAACTGAAAAAAATACAATATGTTTTTATTTTATAAGACGGAATATTTAATGCAGAGAAGTGAGTAAGCGTATTTTAGTTTTCAATTTTGGTTTTATGAGACACAAGAAACTAATTTCAACGAGATGAGTATTTGAATGTTTGAAAATTGTATTCTTCAAATGATTGCTTAGTGTACTCGTAGCATCTGCCGTGCGTTCAGATCTATTAATTAAAAACAATTTTGATACTAGTACTTAGCTATATTTATCCTTACTGCAGTTGTAGACGCTGCTTATATTATATATTTTGATGTATATACGCAGTAATAGTAGTAGTAATAGTAGTTAAATTTCGCTCCAATTTACACTTTAATTTTAGAGCTTTTAAAAAAGAGCGAAGCGTAATAACACAAACTTAAGATAAATCCATCAGTTTCTTTCTCAAAGTGCAACTTATGCTCACTATAAACAAATCTCATCTTAATCTTTCTGTATGTTTGTTTGAAACATAAATATTAGTGTGTTTATTTAATTAATGCTCAATGTGCTTGTTCGGGTATAAAAATACGCGACATACGGTGCGAGCGACGGTCGCCTTGCGTGTGGTCGCCTTACGGAATTAGATATTATTCTTGGTTCATTATTGTATTGATATTTTTGGTGCATTATTATTTATTTGAAAGCGAATGTTGCTGTTGGTGTTGTGTATGTAATATGACCTTAATGTGGAGTATGGCGCTCCACCCAGATTTTCGGGGCCCAAGTTAACCTCATCTTCAGGCTAACCACGACATGCTAATAACTATTCAGTTTTCGGCAGCGCCGCTGGATTGAACTACTGATGAATGGACGATGCTCTGGCGCGATAATATGTCTTTGATTCTGACTATTGCATCGATTTTTTTAAAGCATTAATCGCTGGATCCCTTTGTTTTAAAGTATTTTTCCATTCTATTCATACTTCATGTGTCCTCGTCAGTGCTCGATTTCGATTCGAACTAGACCTGTTTTTTTACATGAGTACAGATAATATTCTAATAACAAGACAAACTATAGACCCTCGAAGCCCAGCACTAAAATTTGCTTATAATGTCTTTTCAATGTATTTCTTACTTGCGGCACAAGACCAGGAAAAATAATTAGTGGTTTAAACAAATATTTCTCCACGCTATTGCCAAGAAAGTACTTTCCCACGTCCATCACATAGTTCAATACCAAACCTAACCCAATATTTATTTACATCTTCATAACCTCTTTACACTGCAGCAAGAGAAAAAGCTACGCAACAGTTGTACGCAGCCAGCAAGCAACTGACGGGACAATTAAACGCGATATTAAATTAGCCGTCTTCAGAATACGGCGTAATGTAAGTGTACCATGTTACTGCGTTGTCGTAGGTCTATGGCACCGCGGGGAATACACGGTTAAGTATAAGCTGTTACAACTACACAGCGTCTGGAAAATATGCGAGCATGTTGTCTGATATGCTGGGGGAAAGCGCTGTAAGTAGTGTAAAAATAAAAGTATTTTACTTTTTTGTGCTTATTGTGCCAACATTTTTAATAGGTACAGTGTATACGTCATCACTTACGTCTGTGAATCCCCAAGTAACAAAGTAGAGGTATAATTACACCTACGTTATGTCAACTATGTTTTGTGTTCCCGCGTAAAAGCAGGCGAGCCCATTTACAATACCCTAGCGCTTTTTAAACGGCTGTATTTATTATTGTTTACTGTGGGCTGAAGTGAGTATCGTGTTGTACAACCCCCACAGGAGGAGGCGATATTATATTTTTAGTGTTTCAGCATTTATTACCTACGATAAGACTAACTTACATCACAGTAGTGACAAGTAGTGATACACGTCTTTAGCTTAGTGGTTAAGAAGTCGGCCTTACGCCTGTTCTGTCCTGTATCAAGAGGTACGAATCCTGGAAATTACAGTACCGACGATATGAAACCACTCCTAACACAAACAATAGTTGAAGACATTAGGGGGAATTCAATTAAATTTTTTAAGCATTTTGTATGCTTACTTTTTTCTAAAGATTAAAGATCGGAAAAAGAGAACATCTAGGACGGGACTTTTTCCGATCTTTAATCATTAGGGGGAATATTAGTAATTTCGGTTACAAATATTCTTAAAAAAGAAATTAACTCTATATTATGCACATTACGGGTTTTATACATTGGTACTACATTTTATTTAAAAAATGCTTATTTCAAGCTTACGAATTTTGAGAGGAGAGTACCTTGGGCTCCAAAGTGGAAGCCTTAGATGAAACCGAGATTAGGCGCTTGGATGAAGTCTTCTGGCTAAGGTGTCGGATTTACATCGAGAGATCTCGGGTTCGAAACCCAGTTCAAGCAATTTTGCTTAGCTGCGAAAATTCTAGTTATATGCGATCTACATAAATAGTAGTCTTCTAAAAAAATGTAATTTATTTTAAATGCAAACACACTCAAAAGTACATTACTTAGTTTACTTTTGTCACTGATGCAAAAAGTGGTTTCAGTTAGCATTCGTTCGAGCTCGGAATACCAGAGAGTGTCACGTAAACATTATGCGCATTACGTGCCTTGGTTAGCAATACGTTCTATTAGTATAGCAATGGATACATTATTTGAAATGCGTTAATGTTCTGAAAGACTAAAATGAAGTTTTATTCTCTCTTAACTTATTATATACCTACCACTACAGGTATTTTTTTATAATACCAAGAAACTAGTAAGTGCATGATGCATTGGATAGTCAGTGGTTACCGTCTTCTACGAACTTATACGAACTAGATACAGTCCTCGCGGCTGTCTATTAGAGGAAAGAAAGATCAATCAATCAATCAATTCAATCGCTAACGACCTCCGTCCTACTAGAGCGCAGGCCTGGAGGTGGCAGGTGAGGCCACCTGTCACCCCAGCAGAAGCAGGCCGGGATGGTGGGGCGACTAGCGCCCCTCCCCCATTCCGGGGCAAGACTCCCCGTCTGTGTTTCCCAAAACCGAGGGGGCCATCTCGAAACCGGAGATGGCCCAGGGTCAGTCGGGGTGCGAGGGATATGCTTTATGGGCAACCTTACACCCCGGCGTCTGAAGACCCGAGACGGCGTGCGGTTTTAGTTGGTTCAGGCCCGACATAACCGCCCTTGCTGGCCGGCGGGGGGGGTATCCGAGGGGATTTCCGAACAAAAAAAAAAGGTGCGTAACGACAATATTCAATGAGAGGGTGGTAATAGTAGCATTGCTGCGTATCACACACATATAATAAATAAATAAATTTAGAATAAGTAACATACAACAAAACAACAGTTTTTCGACAATTAAAAAAAAAAAACTAATGCCACATTGGAGATAATTTCATACCGTGTGTCCAATAAAATCTAAAGAAATATGCTCATAATTCTAACCCCACCATGCTCGCTTATGAAATTAATTATAAAGTAAGTGTAAGTAATAACTAACAATTATAGAAACGATATTTCTGTATATCAGAGAAAGCTTTTACGAGCATTTAGTGAATTCATAACTGCAATCAGTTAGAAAGTGAAAAATTGCATATAATCACAGTTGTTTGATGTTTAAATTAATTGGAACTTGGATTGATCTGCATATTTTATTGGATTGTACCGTCGTTTTAGAGAAAGGTTTAACTTTTAGAGAAGCGTGTAAACTAGTTTTTTACCATATATAGATCCACGTTTAACTAATTAAATGAGAGGTTACATGACAGCAATTAATTGTGAAATAGCCAAACCCAAATTGTACAACAAATTGCCCAAGTTTCTATATGATGCAATGATGAAAATATTATAATATCCAATGAAGAGGTGTAATATCATGTACACTTTTATAAAAAAAAAGTATAGTATTTACAAAGAGTATAATGGACCACTTTCTAGATCCCATATTACATTATAACACCCAGAATAATGTAAGTAGACAATGAAAGCTCTGGTGGTGTTATACTCTGCTGAAGTGTATCTGGAGGAAATAATTATCCAATCTTATTTAAGATAAAGTACACACTTATTAGTATACTTCAAGAAGCCCACAAAATTAATTATTTTTTTCTATTTTTGTGTGAAAATCTTAAATCTTAATGCAGTTCACAGAATACATCTACTTACCAAGTTTCAACAGCATAGTTCTTAAAGTTTCGGAAAAAAGTGGCTGTGACATACGGACGGATAGACAGACAGACATGACGCATCTATAAGGGTTTCGTTTTTTGCCATTTGGCAACCTAACCCTAACAAAAATAAAAATGTTATTAATTGAAAGTCAAGTTTTGATATATTGCAAGTGTAGCAGACACTTTCATTAAGTTTATAGGGCGTATTTATTAAAATTATTAATTCCTAATTAAGACATCAATAGACAAGCTGAATTCAAATTCATATAAATTCTTTAAAGAGTTTGCTAGTTATTTTATAAAACTTACTCAATATTTTTTAGATACAGAACTAACCGTATTTTAAATTTAATTTGTACACCATGTTAGTTACCACTAATGTCCTACAGGACATAATGCGCTGATAGATATTTCTTAATGATAAGATCTTTGTAATACCTATATTCCACAACGTAATACACAAATTAATAAATTTGTATGCAAAGTTATTTAATCCTAAATAAAACATCAGCATACGAACTGGCAGTGGGCAGGGCACATAGCTCGCAGAACCAATGGCTGTTGGGGCAGAAAGGCCCTTGAGTGGAGACCACGTGACGACAAGCGCAGAATAGGAAGGCCTCCCGCAGGGTGGACAGAGGACCTAGCAAAGAGCGTAGGGATTCGGTGGATGCAGGCCACTACAGACCGGTCGAAATGGAAGTCAATGGGGGAGGCATATGTTCAGCAGTGGACTTCCTAACGGTTGATATGATGATGACGATGATGATGAAAACATTAGCATACGAACTAAATTCAAATTCGTTTAAACTATGCCATCCTGATCTAAACAGATCCAACGGTCTCAAATCTTCTACCCTAGCAAAATATACATTGGTGAAGTCCTTCCATATAAGCAGTATGCAGTTCTTGAGGGATAGCCGGTATGGTAGTGACACAAATTTAAAGCCACCCAGTATTTTTGTCATAAAATGCGGGTGTTCCTTCCAACTCCCAATTAGTGTCAAAGTATTGATTAAAACAACCAGTATATCAGCCCATATATAATATGAGATAAACTCAAAATGACAATTACTCCGCCTTTAAATACAAAAACCGACCAAGTGTGTATCGGGTCAAGCGTAAAGAGGGTTCCGTATTTACCTATCATAATAATGCGAATATTTTGTTATTGACCAGATAGTTTTTCGTATAATTTAGGCATGAATAATATTAAGTAATGATTTTATTTGTATTCATTTTAACGCATCGCCGCGCGGTTTCTGCCGCGTAAGTCTTGATCCCGTGGGAATATCGGGATAAAAAGAAGCCTATGTTACTTAGGGATAATGTAGCATTCTAATGGTGAAAGAATTTTTGAAATCGCTCTAGTACTTTTTGAGCCAATTCGTTACAAATATACTTACATACCAATCTTTCCTCTTTATAGCATTAGTATAGATTCTACTACTATACTACCTATTTTACACAACTGTCAATGTAATAAAAGTAATTTCATTAGAATGAGTTGGAAACATTTAACATAAGTTGGTCGACTATTAATCATAAACCATGTAAAGCCTACTTAGCTATGATAGATTTCTTATCTTTATTTTATTTATATTATTTTTTTCATGATTTTTTTCACATATCCGAAACCAACTTTTTGGCTGGAAGGGGTGTGGATTCCCGTTATTAACAAAAATTAGCACTTACCTATAAGCTTAATCTTTATATATAAAAATGAATTGCTGTTCGGTAGTCTCGCTAAAACTCGGGAACGGTTGGACCGATTTGGCTAATTTTGGTCTTGAATTATTTGTGGAGGTCCAGAGAAGGTTTAAAAGGTTTGTCATCGATTGAGGCAGTACGAAGTCTGCCGGGTCAGCTAGTTAATTATAAAAATTGGATTGACAAATCCGCAATTTTTTGCTATGGGGTAGACGAGAAAAAAATCATCCGCCCTTTATGCTCCCACTATTTCGGCGTGCCTATCTAGTTTTCTAGAACAAAGTACTTCGAACCTAAGCTGCGGACAGACCACTAATTAACTACGCAACCCTAAAAATACCAGTTTAAATAAATTATAAAGTTGTAAAAACTCAAGTATTTTACCTGTTACTGTAAGTAATATAACAAATATTTAAATCGTAATTAAATGACATTTATCGTAATACTCATTTGTTATGGAGGGCGATGTTCTCGCAGCGGGTGTCATTTTATTTCTAATTAATAAACATTATTAATTATTTTCATGCTCTTAAGTTATGTTTTCTTATAAGACAACAGAGTATTAATGAAGATTTTATCTAGAGAATAAAATGGTAATTATAATAAATAGAATTAAGTAGTTCTATTAATATTATACTAAGATTATGGGGGCTACCATTGAACGTACATTCGAAACAGCGGTAGTGGTCCGCACGAAACACGAATGCAACACTTTCAAATCATTATTAATAATTTATTTATTAGAAAATAAAAATATCATAATTTGTTTGAAGTTTTAGTTTACCTTATAGAGCAAGAGCCCGCGTCTCTCTTTCAGTTGTGTTTTGGGCACATTCTATCAGCAAATGTTGCTCATCTTCAAGTTGATTGCACATAATAGAATTAGGTGAATCGACTTTTCCCATAAGAAATGCAAACTTTGCTGATGGACTTTCCAACAGCAAAGCGGAGTCTTAGAGCAAGCAAGTAGGTACCATGAAATGACTTCAGATTACTTAGTATTTAGGCTTAACTAAGTGTTACGTGCCGTCTTCTGTCTAGATTGCGGAAGAAATTCACTTCATGGTACCATTTGTCCGAATCTTTGGTCCGCAACTTCGGATGTACGTCTCATGGTAGGCCCACAGGAGTACTTGCTATATATATATATACATATATTATTAATAAAGCCATTTAAATAATTCCCAATATTATGTCACATTAAATGTCACGGTACCGTAACAATACCCCTTTTTTTTTTTTTTTTTTTATCGTGCGGAAATCCCTTCGGATACCCCCCCGCCGGCCAGCGGGGGCGGTTATGTCGGGCTTGCATCGACTAAAACCGCACGCCGTCTCGGGTCTTCAGACGCCGGGGTGTAAGGTTACTCATAGAGCATATCCCTCGCACCCCGGCTGACCCTGGGCCATCTCACCACTAACAGCATCGCTCATCCTGTCTCCTCTGAAAGCAGAGGAGTACGGAGAGCGATGTGTTCCCGCTACGTTGGGTATTGGCCGACGATCAATGCCAACCCTATGAAGGGGTGAAGGGGAAGCCATTGACCGCCGCCCAGGGTGTACCGGCCGCTCCGATTCCGTTCCCCCCGGACTGCAGCGGGATCGGAATCGGAGCGACACTCGAGGAGGTTACCCAACAATACCCCTGCTGTGGTTTTCCCAAACGACTACAATATGGGGTTCTTCAAGAAAGGCATTATTAGAAGGTTTTTACAGGGTCGGCAGCGCGCGTGTGATGCCATCGTGTTGCATACGTCCATAATAGGCCACGGTAACCGCTTCCCATCAGGTGGGCCGTGAGCTTGTCTGCCAGTTGAGTGGCATAAAAAAAAAGTACCGATTGTAACTTATTGGATTTTCTGTTAGCAAAGTCTCGGTAACTGGATAAAGATAAAACGGATAAATTTTTAAAAATATTTCATTCATCAGCTTATTCTAGTTCCCGAGAACATCCAACCTTTGAGTTCGAAATGAAATGAAATGAAATGAAATGAAATTTATTTGCTTGAAGTATGGTACATACATAGAAATGTGATGGTAGAATATTATAATTTGGTTCCACATACTGCGCCGGATTGACGAGCAATATACCCGACATGCAAATTTGTACATTGCTGTCTGACAATAATTGACAGCATTAACAATCCGCTTCATCTGATACATTTAAGAGTTGACACTTTTTATAACAATGTTTACAATACATATCACTATCACATCGGGGACCCCAACGAAGTATATGTATCATTCATGGTTTAATAAATTCATTCACATCATAAAAACATTTTTCAATGAGCCACTTATATAATTTCGACTTGAATTGTCGTGTAGGCAACTCTCTTATACACTTAGGTAAATGATTGTAGATCTTTATAGTCATAACAAAGCAATTTTTGTGACATAGGGCTGTATTTCGGATTGGAAGAATCAACCTTGATGGATCTCTGTTTT
This sequence comes from Cybosia mesomella, assembly GCA_946251805.1. NCBI lineage: Eukaryota > Metazoa > Arthropoda > Insecta > Lepidoptera > Erebidae > Cybosia > Cybosia mesomella. The sequence continues at coordinate 19,287,733 of OX276409.1, forward strand.
TTACTCTAGAGTTAATTCTAGAGTTAAGTCTAGAGTTAGTTCGGGAAGGTATAGGGGGAATTTCCGCATAAAAAATAAGGGTCCGCTTACTCTTTCTCCTGCTTTTGGTGTGGCCTATAGGGCTTTTATGGCAACGACTGCCATCTTACCTCCCAACCCCGAAATGAAAACCTGTGCCAGAGCCATGTCCGTAAATCAGCAGATGTACAGTCAACGACAGAAGTCGCTTAGCCAATTCTAATCTATTGATCACTTTAGCACTTTTATGAAACAATAAATAAAACATGAATAATATTAACTTTTTCCTCTGAGGATTATAAAACTACTTAAACATCTACTATTGTTTTTTTTATTGGTATTAGGCTGGCGTTTCCCCACTATCTCACTTGTTGGTAAGTGATCTCAGTGATCTCACTCGGCAAACGTGCTCGGCTCGACCTTAGACCGATGTGGTCTAAGGTCGAGCACGTTTGCCTAGAAGTAACCTGTTTACTCTAGATTTGAAGACTCTCAGGTTATAGCTTTCCGGAAACATATTGTTTCATGTATTCCTATGTAAAAAAGGTTTGTAAATATTTTAGTGTTAACCAACTTTCGTTGTTGACTGTACCTACTTGTAGGTGAGGTTACCATACACCCCCATACATCCAAAATACATAAATACGGCCTCTGTGGCGTAGCGATGGTGCATTATACTGCTACGACAGGGGGCGCGGGTTCGATTCCCGCTCAGTGCAAATATTTGTATGCATGAATATGTTTATTTGCATTGGTCTAGGTGCTTCGATGTATAATATGTGTGTGTTTACAAAAAAGTAATAAGTAGAAAGTAAAAAAAGTAAAAAGAATATAAGTATGTTTATCCGCATTCTGGAACCCATAACACAAGTTAGATAAACTATGCTTACTTTGGGTCTAGGAAGCGCTGTGTAGAATGTCGTAGAATATTTCTTTACATTTATTTTATTATACATGACAAACCCCAAACTAATACAAACGGACATTATACATGCATACAAATAAATGCACTGAGTAGAAATCGAACCGTGACCTCTAACTTAACAATCGGATGCTGTCTCGTCATCTTATTTATAAGAATGTACGAATATTGAAACAATAAGCAAAAAATTAAGAAAAATACAATTAACTGACGGACATATAAGAGAATGTTTTGTATTTAATTATATAACCTCGAAATAACTTGTTACATTTGTCATCCGAATGATCTTGTGTGGTCTTACAGTCGGCAGTTACTTAATAATTCTTTATTACCCTACACATATTATGTATATATGGTAAATCTTCATATTAATACCTGAATGGGCCTGTATGACATGTGTGGCGTCAGTGGAGTGCCGGTAAATTTGCTGCGTTTCGGGTTAGATGCCCGGACCGTGCCAATATTTGTATATACGAATATATTTATATATCTGAATTTAACTTGTTTGGCAATACAACGTGTTTCAACGTTTTTATAAATATGCAGACATACAAAGTGATCCTATAAGGGTTCCGATTTTCCCTTAACCGGGGCAAGACGGGGACACCGTGGTTCCCAAACCCGAGGGGGCCATCTCGAAACCGGAGATGGCCCAGGGTCAGTCAGACCCGAGACGGCGTGCGGTTTTAGTCGGTCCAAGCCCGACATAACCGCCCCCGCTGACCGGCGGGGGGGGGGTATCCGAAGACATTTCCGCACGAAAAAAAAAGGTATGGAACACTAAGCCGAGCTATGCGTAATTTACTGTATAAATTGCAGATGTATTAGATATTTATTAAAATATTATCTAGCAGAATAATTGCTTTGGTAATTTTCTAAATTGCTTTTTTTATACTAATAATGAATCAAAAAAGCCTATACCGTAAGTACCTGTTGGAAAGCAGTGACCTTAATGAACGCTCGCAACACAAGAGAAAGGGAAAAAATCTTTACAAACCCTGCAAATACGGAGTATTGCTAGACACGTTTTACAAAAAAAAAAAATTTATTAAAAACAAACATCACACCATAATCAAATAACAATAGCATCAAAAGCCAGGAAGGTTTATACCTGTGCTATTATGAGTTATCACAAACTTAACATAGGACTATAAATTATAACATACGCTAGGAGTAGATATAACAATTGAAAAGAAAGTGAGTTAAATAAAAAAGTTAACAAAACAAAAAATAAATAAAAAATATGGTTACCTTACTTACCAAAGGCTTTACTTCCTTAGAAGAGCTAAATTATAAATGAAACAATTTGTGTTTTTGTTACACATCCAAAAACTTGCCTGTAGCATCATTTCCTAATCGCACCGCAATTAATTTGTTAATTCATCCACATTAACAGATAATAATAGCTTAACTTTGCAAAGCACTCCTACATAAGGCGTCGATTGATATTCACCAACCATTCTACGAAACGAATGATGCCTTTACATCATATTTCGGCATCTATTAGATAACATAAATATCAAAATTTGCATAAGTAATGGACTGGCCATCACTTTATCTATTCGTTACAACTGGTGTAATAAAATGGGTGTTATAAAAGTTTATGATACATAAAGTTATGTAATATTATAAGACTTTTTACTGGATGTTCAAATAACTTTAATTTGCACGGAATTGACAAGCAATTATTGTCTAATTTATTGCGATTTGAAGTTATAAAACATGTAGGAATTAGTCTTCATTACAAATATCAATCAAAAACAGGTTTAAAATACATTTTCATCGTGGAAATAAACATCCGTTTGCTCTAAAAACGATCACTCAGTTTAGAGCTCGTCCAGAAATGCGGATATTAACGTTATTCCTAGTTATATCCGGCTTTCAATAGTAGGAGAACGGACCTCGAGCTATAAGTGCAAGCTTTGAATATAATCATGATTGGCGGTTGGCTGAAGAAGAAGAAAAAGTTCGGAAAACTATCCAGAAGAATTGCACGAGTTGCGTTGGTGCACGAGTGCGTGTTGGTGCGTAACCAATCACGTGATTGAGAGATTCTAGTGACTTCGCTAATTTTGATCGCAAAGTATTACGTATGAACGAACTTATGGCCGATTCGCACAAATTTGTTGATAAATTTTGTACTAAATGGCCCTTTTTCAAAACATCGAGATTAAATTCTACCATTTATAGCCACATTCGCATGGCAATAAGTTAAGACTGTAAGAAAAGAAAACATAGGCAATAAAACGCAACTCATTTTAATTGCCAGCAAGGCAATCAAGATACTGTAATTTAAATTATAAGTTACAGGCTTTCGTAAATGTTCTGTAGCAATATCCAGTATAGTTTCAGGTAACGTTTTAAAACAAATTATGATTACCTTCTATACACAAAACCTACTATGTTTGTAGGTAGAAGACAGGAATTTGCAGCGTGAGCAGGTATCGGCTACCGGTTGACCAGTTATTATCAATTGACCTATTTGGCATGCTGCATTTCTTTCAGTTTTTTGAACCCAAAATTTTACCTACTTCTCTTTTTTGTTTCTCCAACTTGTACCTTTTTTTTTCGTGCGGATATCCCCTCGGATACCCCCTGGGTATTTGTGTGATATCGGGCTTAAAGCGACTAACACTGCATGCCGTCTTTTACCTTACGTAAAAATCCGCTTTAAACTTTTGGGATTACAAGTATAATCAAACCACGATAATATCTTGTGTGTGGGCCTCATTATACCAATAGCACAAAAAATTGCGGTATTCATGACCTCATTCCTCTTATGAGTAAAAGGTAAAAAAAAATGTCTTTTGATCCTAAACCGGTCACACCTCTACCAGCTGTTTGCAATAATTTATAAGAATCTACTTTCCCTTGATTAATGTTTATTTTATAAACCTAATGTGATGAACAATCTATTGATTATCAAAAGTAATAAATATTTCTTCTAAGGCCCGTCAAGTTAGCTATAATAATAAATAGCTGGTTTATGCGCTAGCTTCATCAGGTGGTTCTGCTCCCTAGAAATTTTAATTAAAATAGTTTTTACTCATTGCTCAAAATTCAACCATAATCATTATTGAAACGATGTCAACATGAGCCAAAGTAGGCAAATGAAATGAACTATGCATTTCTTATTTCTTAAGTATTGTTTTCGCTTAGCGTATAATTTGGGTTAGTTTGGTGGTAAAAACATTGAGCGACATAATCCTTTTTAAAATCCTTTTTAAAGTGGCAAAAGAAGATTCTGAGAGAGAATCAGTGGTGATCACGCTCAAATACCTAACTCTTATTGACATATATTTTTAAACACAGTAAGTTAAAACTAGGACAGGTCAAGAGAACCCAATATATAATTAATAGACTATAATATTATGAATATATTACTCACGGAAGGATATAAGAAAAAGGTTAGATTCAAGTGAAAATATGTGGTCTCTATCTACCCCAAAAGGGAAAGAGGAATGATTATTGGTATTTATTAGATAATATGACAATTGAATGGCAAATGGTTGCAAGCTACATCGCCTTTTCAAAGAAAAAAGGTCCAAAACAATATTATAAACAATTTACAAGCCTGTCAACTTTCGTTGCCATTTGCAACGTTTCAACCGTCAATATTATATTTTATGGCTTAAGACACTTTAATTAAAAAGTCGACACAAAGCACAATCGAATGAAGTTTACATTTTTCTAATTTCAAAATGTTAATAAAAAATAGCTACTTTTGCCATGGTGTGATTAAGTAACAAACAGACAAACTTGCAATCTTTCACATAATTATAATATTAGGGAGGAAGTGAGCATATAATATTAATGTCATTATTTTTTGCTTTTAAAAATGTTGACAACAATTAATTTAGTGATGGAAATACAACTGGTAAATTCATGGCAATAAAAATGTTTATGAACATTTAAGTTTAGATTATAGATAAAGTTAATTAATTGATAGACAACATTAGTAGTATTATGTCAAGGATAAATAATGGAGGCTTCATGTCTTGTTATGTTTTGGAGAGATATTTTTTATTCAAAGTGGACTTTTATTTATTAAATCATATATTAGAAGCTATTTTCAATTTAACGAAATGATATGGATGAATCTCTTTTTATACACCGCTGACCCGGCAAACTTCGTTACGCCTTAGAATCAAGTTATATTGGTTACCTTTTAACTGAATGTATTTCGTGGATGTCTGCTTGCCCCCCGGCATTAAAGACCCGAGACGGCGTGAGGTTTTGGTCGGTTTTAGTCCGACATAACCACCCTCACTGGCCGGTGGCCGTAACCGAGGCGATTTCCGCAAAAAGAAAACCACAAAAAGGTACAGTATAGGCGGAAACAAATTTGATAAAGTCAAAGAACGTGAAAATCGGTCCACCCGTTCTTGAGTTTATCACGGTTTATATTACCAACCCATCACTAAAATTTCATATAATAATCCTATTCCAGCACTACACACTAGGTAGAATAATACTATGTGCATGCCGTGTATTTGTTTGCCTATAGGGGTAGCCGAGTAATCGTTTACTGCCTTAGCAGTATAAGTGCTTAAATCATAAATCCTTATTCATTTAAGTCACAAAGTAACACCTATGAATGTCTCCCACCTATGAAAATCTATTCTCGACTATATTAACATTTACAGCCATATTCGCAAACTCTGTGTCATAACATATGCCTTTGATGTATAGCACAACCTGTATAAGAATATTGCTGGTATTCGCATCTCTTTCTTGCATCTTCAGTTCGTATATGCCCTTTACTTCCCCCGCTGATATTAACTTCCTATTCTAATCTGGAACATAAATTATTGCAGATGGCCTTTTATCACTTTCTATATCTACTGTTATTTTTAATAGGTGTACCCTTGGTATTATTTTATTAACGATTGTCATGACAGTTGCAGCTTAATTTAATTTTAAACCAGAAGATATAATGGCTGAGTGTTGCCACTTTATTAAAATAAATTAGTACTAAGCACATACGGGTAATCCCATCCTCTCCCGTGAGTATCGTACAATGTGACTAATGAATAGGACTTTTTTTCGTCGGACAGTAAATATTACAGTCAAGTTACAGTACTCGGTTGATGGAATATTTCTGTCGAAGTTTTATTCCTCGTTGATCTACTTTCTTCGTGCCCGACATAACCGCCCCCGCTGGCACGCGGGGGGGTATCCGAAGGGATTTCCGCACGAAAAAAAAAAAAAAAAAGATACGTTATTGAATAATACCCGCTTTCATACCTATTAGTATACACGAGTATCATTGTATAGTACAGTGGAGTACAGTTCAATTGCAAAAATAACAAGACTAAAATATGTATTACGTGAAGTGACGGTAGGTAATCAAAATGCAATATCTTAATTAATTTAAGTCACAAAGTAACATTTATGAACGTTAAGATCAAGACCTTAATCTCTAGGTTTACTGCCACATTTGCAAGGAGGTAAAGCCTGTGAGAAAAGAATATGGCATAAAAATTCATGCCCTGTATATTACGTGGGACCGAGCACCGTACGAGCTATTGAGTCAAAAATTTTAGAAATAAATATCAGAGATGTTTACTTAGTTCTCACATAAATCTCACAGAATTACTAAATTTATGTAGCCAATTGACCTAAATATAAGCTGATATATACTAATTTGTGACCATAATTGCGAATATGAGGAAGCAAAAGTATTTCTTTGATCAAAACTTTGATTAAGAACCAGTATTATAGGAACTAATCAGTGGTATCATCAGAAATTAAATTTTCTTCTGAGAACAAGCTTGATTAGAAGGTATCGATAAGGTAAGGTATTGAATGACGTGACATGATAATTTAAGTATTGTTTCATTTATTCCTTGTATTACGTTTTCACCTGACTCTTTTACCTATTGCAGTCCACTACTGGACATAAGCCTCTCCCAATGTGCGACACTGCACACGACCCTCCGCCTTCCACATCCAGTCTATCCTAGCCTCCCGTTTCAAGTCGTCAGTCATCTGGCTTGAGGGCATCCTACCTGTATTAGGTTGCAAGTAACAGGTGATAAGTCCTTAGCAATTTCTCTCTCCCTATAAGTGCCTCTACAATCTTGAAGGCTGGCCGCTACCCTCTTGATTTCCTGTCTATAAACAGATTATCGGAACAGGTCTTTAAAGGAGGCAATGCCGGTCCAATCTCGGACGTTCAGCTATGATATCTGAACGACTTTTCTCTCCACATTCCACAATTTGGGTATTTTGTGTACCACCAAGAGCTTCGGTACCCAAACCAATGTTACCTTTAGCTGGTACGGTACACCTGCTGATTGACAGAAGAGGCTCTGGCGTAAGCTTAGGCGGTAAGTCTTGTAGATGTGGAGATACCACATATACCCAGTGCCATCTAATGAAAACAAGTTGAACTACTTCGATACTACTGCGTCACTACCGATCCTAAATCGCGACATTGAAGTTCGCGCGCTGATATAACATACATATAACATCCCAACGGAAACCATTGGGCCGCGGTCCGACAGGCGTGATCACCTTGCCTGGTCGGGGGGTCCTCCCTTTATGTTGGAGGAACATCACACCCCGTTCCTCCACGTATGAAGCAAATCTTCAGTATCCACCTATATATTTAATGTTTTAGACGGCACCAGTTACACTACTTGTAAATAGAGTAATTAAAACTACAATGTTATAGACTAATTATAACGATAGCAGAAATAATTTTCGCAATTATTTACAATTATTTATAACTTATCACAAACACACACGTGTTTATGTAACATAAAATATACATAGAATAAACTCTCGCCTAAATATTCCCGAAAGGATAGTTTTTGGTTTATTGGCGGTAGAGTGTGCGACTGCTACATCGGAGTTCACGGATTCGATTCCCTCTAGCATGAATATATCTATTTGCATTGCTTTGGATATTTTATATGTGTTAAAAAATTAAAGTTACCTGCTACTCGAGTTCGATTATCGGTCAGTGCATATATCCATATACATGACTATCCCTATTATAATTGGTTTGGTTGTTTTCTATGTATAACATGTATGATTTTGGAAAAAAGTACCTAAGTATGTTTATCCGCATTCTAGAATCCATATTACCAGCTATGGGTGTAGATAGCGCCGTGTAAGTTGTTTTAGAGCATAGAATAAAAGCTGGATGTTACCATACCACTACCCTCAAGTTACTAGCTGTTGCCCTTGGCACCGCCCGCGTGGAATTCTGATTCTGTTTCTTCAGCCCGTGAAGACTTATTCAAAAGATAAAATTAGCTTAATAATCTAGAATCTAGTAATCTATCCTTGTACAGACCTCGATTGATCCTGATTAAGCAAAAAACAGCCAAATATCTTAATATATAGACGTGAATGTATACTTTCAAACTATCCCAACAATTTAATAGCTAACCCTAAAATTAATTTAAACTCGAATAGCTTCCAGCAAACTTCCAGTAGCCAGACAATTATATTACCTTCCTACGTAGGTACTTGGCACTTCCATATTGTCTATAGACACGGTGATAGATTGCTTTCCCTTTGTCCACCGTTAGACAACATGTCCCCTACATTAATCTAGTTGTTTGGCATATTCATTTATGATTGAATTACGTAACAGAATATTGATTAATATTGCGTATATATAATGGCGTGTTTCGACTAAATTCCACAAGTTTCACACAAATGCAATCAAGATATTGTGGGTTTCACACGCTAATGAGAAGGTACAATCATCGATAAACATAGCTGAATATATTGCAAGATATCGATCAATGTAGCTTTAAAAGTTAATGTAATAATAAACAAAACTCTCTATTACAAAAAAAAACTATTACAAGAATACTTTTTTTTATTGAAATTTTTAAGTAACAGTTTACTATTATTCCCCTAACCCCTCCAGTTAAGCTAAATTACTTGTGGCAGGAGTTGGTCCACGTCAGTAGTGTAGTAGTCAGGATTACTAAGACATAATTTCATATGGATAAGTAGATGTTGCCTGCGGCTCCGCCCGCGTGGAATTCTGATTCCGTTTCCGCAACCCATGGAGCCTATTCCTGGGATAAAAAGTAGCCTTTGTTTCATTCCGAATTATAGTCTATCCCCGTACTAAATTTCAGCCAGATCCGTTCAGCCGTTTATGCATGACATGCGATAGATCCGTTACTGCCGTCCCCAAAAAAAAGGTAGACTACTTAACCCGAAACCAAAAACTACACAACACACCCAATCCGTCCATTCTTCTTAAAACCTTTATTCAACAATATTTTTTTTGTTTCAGGTAAATTTACAAGCCAACACCCGCATAATGCTTCCGAATTTTTTCTACAAACATCTGCAGAGCAAGGCCGGGATACAGATTGACCTACAAATTACACACCTTTAGCGGTACACCGGTGACCTTGTCGAAAAAAGCGGTTCAAAATGAACCCCATCAAGTCCCGAATTCGACTTAAAATTATATAGAAGTAAACTTATTGTAACATCAATGCAATTTGAACTTTAAAGTAATATAAAGAAGGTGAATTTTTGAAGAATGCTAAACGGTATTTAGGTTATCTGGAAGTGATTAACATAATTACGAATGAGAGAACATCGGGCACGTGGATATTATCACAATACAAGTAGAAGACAGTAGGTTAAAGTCACGTTATTTTGCTGTTAAACTGTTTTATGTTCATTTATACCTTTTATGTTGCTAACAAGCACGCGGTAAACCTGATACTAAGGCGCCTGTAACAATATCATAAAGTATTCACTCCCTGCTGTATTTTTCATTTCATCTATCAGAAAAAGTGTTCTGAGGATTAATTTAATAGTATGCTAAGTATTGATGATTATTCTCACTCGCCTATCAATAACTAAAATACCTTTTTTTTTTTTTTTTTTCGTGCGGAAATCCCTTCGGATACCCCCCCGCCGGCCAGCGGGGGCGGTTATGTCGGGCTTGCACCGACTAAAACCGCACGCCGTCTCGGGTCTTCAGACCGGTGTAAGGTTACCCATAGAGCATATCCCTCGCACCCCGACTGACCCTGGGCCATCTCACCACTAACAGCATCGCTCATCCTGTCTCCTCGGAAAGCAGAGGAGTACGGAGAGCGATGTGTTCCCGCCACGTTGGGTATTGGCCGACGATCAATGCCAACCCTATGAAGGGGAAGCCATTGACCACCGCCCAGGGTGTACCGGCCGCTCCGATTTCGTTCCCCCCGGACTGCAGCGGGATCGGACTAACTAAAATACCTTTCGAAAAAGAGGCCAGAAGGTCAGGCATATTTTACTATCTAGAATTTGATATTGAAAAATATAAAAAAACACATTTTTAAACTTCATAGTTTCTATACCTGTTAGTGAAACCTTTCCTAAAACGTATAAGTTGGCTTACCCGGGTAAATGCCTTCTTTCACCTATTCTGTCTCATAATCATAAAGACGGTGAAAAACTGAACTTCTGTATTTCTCATATTATGGCATTTTAAACCAGCTGCCGTACATTTAGGGATGCATTGTGCAGTATGTTTATCGATAATTTGTAATGGGGTGGGGGCATGTTATAAAGATAGATTATCATCAGATGTGTGAAGTTGCATGGCACGTATGTATGTTGATATTTGCGATAGTGGTAACGACATCAGCTGTTTGAGACAGATGCTTGGAATTTTCGCTTTTTTACCATGTGCTGACTCAATTATCAAATAGTTATATTACAAAGAGTTTTGCATTTAACTATTGAGCAAGAAAGGGACTGGAAGAACGTGAGCACTGTTGTCTATTCGGTGCCGGAGGTTAGTTTGACTTGGTAAGGCCTTCTCCCGTAAAGAAAAATGTAAGACAGGAAAGGTTGCCGCAATTAAAAAACTAATAAAAAAATTGGAATTGCAGAGAAATACAGCATACAGTTACTTAAACTCATTATTAGTAGTATGAGGTCTCATCAAAAGCTCTGGAGCCTTAAGCTCACCTGTAAGCCAGCACTACTGATTAACAGACAAGACTCTGTCATAGGTTTTCCTCTCAGAGCAGGAGGGACAGACGGTAGTCACTCCCGTAAAAGCTAAATAAACCAAATCATTGAGTAATAGGAGAGCGGACCCCGGGCTTCAAAGTGTAAACTTTGAATACAAATAGGATTGGCACTCGGTTGAAGAAAAGATAGCAGACCGGAGACGGCGTGCGGTTTTAGTCAGTTCAAGCCCGACATAACCGCCCCCGCTGGCTCGCGGGGGGGGGGGGGGGTATCCGAAGGGATTTCCGCACGAAAAAAAAAAGAAAAGGTACAAGCAAACCTAACTTTATACCACACATATATCAACTTTTACACCTAATTACACATTCAATATTAACCTCTAAGGGCGGCGACAAGGGGCAGTTTATGTGCTATAAAAAGACCTTATAGTATCTCGTGCGGTCCGACTAAACGTGATATCCTGTATCACACCATAGCCGGCTCGGTTTATACACGTGATGCGTAAATTTATTTGTTTGCTTGTGTATTAAATTAGAAAACTTTATTAGGGTTTAAATACTCGACTCGCCGTCGTTACAGAAGCTGGCCGTGTCGGAGGTGTGTCGTGTATGTCCTCTACACACGCCTGCCAACTCACCGAAGCGGTATAAAACCCGACCCCACCACCACCAGGCGAGGCCAAAGTCCGCCGGTAACCCTGGGGTTATCCTTTCGAGGGCTTACCCGGGGTGCCCGGCAATGGACACTTGGGGAGGTTTTAGCCGGTCCGATTCCGACACGCCCACCCATCGTCGGCCCCGATGGGGTGAAGCCCGTGGGGGTATCCAAACGCTAAAAAAAAGGGTTTAAATACTAAGTTGGTAAATACCTCAGAAATGTGGTTAACGTTATTTGTGTTCGTCGAAACGGTGATGATGTAATAAGTTCATCATCATCTTTCGAGCCTTTTCGCCACTCAGTGGAGTCGTCTAGATAAATAAATAAATCTTCTAAGACATTCTACACAGCTCTATCTAGACCCAAAGTAAGCATAGTTTAACTAGCTTGTGTTATGGGTAACTTAAATACTTTTTTTTTTGTAAATACATACATGTTATACATAGAAACACCCAGACCAAATGCAAATAGACATATACATGCATACAAATATTTGCATTGAGCGGGAATCGAACCCACGCTCCCAGTCACTGCTACGACTGGGAGCGTGGGTTCGATTCCCGTTCGATTCCACAGTCACAGAGGATTACGGCATAGATGTTTCTATGGCAACGGGGACAGAAAGCTTAACATAAGACTACCTCGGCTAACGTTGCTTACTATATTGCAATGTGTTAACCTACTAGGTTACCACTTAGCCAAGGGCCCCTCCAATAAGTTATAGTACGTAAATTGTGAAATAGCAAGCACAAAATGTTCACTCGGTAATAAAGTGATGTGTGCCCTTTTTGGTCGGGGGAAACCCCCTCGGGCTTTACATCACCGGAGCCAACGATGAGGTGCGTATGTAGGACTCGAACCGACTAAAACCGAAGAGTGTCTCGTCACATCGGCCTGTGTGGCCGGTGATTTTGGTGTGCCCCGAGAAGATATCCCAGAGACCCCAACCGGCCTTCGCCACCAACATAGGCGACCCCGATAGGTTGTTGGCTTGGACCTTAGAGTATATATAGTTTTAAATGTATAATTTAAGGCTTGGTCCTACAAAACTAAGTCTTTTATAAAAATAACATAACATAAAATAACTTCACGCTTGTATCCCCGAAGGGGTAGGCAGAGGTGTATTACACACCCACAATTCGCCTGTTATGTTAAGGTCCCAATATAATAGGGAGCGAGCCTATTGCCATCTACCGGGCACATTATTACGCGAGCGATAATTAACATTTATTAATGCACACATAACTACGAATAGTCAGAGATGTGTGCCCGGGGCGACTGGGGATCGAACTCGAGACCTCGTCTCAGCAGTCCGTTACGTACGCCACTGGGCTATCGCCGCACTTATAAAAATATTATGAAATAATGTTTTTGTTCAGAGTTACTTACGAGTATACTTTACTACTTCTCCTGATTAATCTATCTTAGTTTTACGATTGCGGCTACCTTCTGATACCCCAGCCTCGAGAGGCAGGCCTGCGTCAGATCCTTTACCGTCAATCAGTAAATATATCGGCTTCCTAGTGCGTTTGACTTGGGCTCCGAAGATCTTGATGGGGCCCAAGTCAACTATTTTTCAAATATTTTTTTAATCATATACTATTATAAAATTGTAAATCAGTTGTATCTAGTTGGAGATATTGAAAACAATTTTTTTTTTTGGAATTCGTGTGTTTTTATCTCTTGGTCTGTTTGTTCGCGATGGACGCAAAAACTACTGAACGAATCTTGATGGGTTTTTTTTTTTTTGAAAAAACGCATATATAGAGTCTGACAAAGACCTCTTTGTCAGACTTAATATCTCCCGTATGTTTGATTGCAATTGGTTTAGTATAACCGGAGATATGACCAAAAACGATAAAAAACCTCCGCGCGGGCCTGCCGCAGGCATTAGCTAGTATTATTTATTACTAAAAGTCATATTTTCCAAAGATTGTTCAATAAGTTGATAAGTAAAATAGAAAAAGAAAATTAATTTCACCCAAAGTGGATCCTTAGATTTACTTAGGATAATGTTCAATATTAAATCCAAATCGGAATTACTCGATAAAAGTGGGTTTGGTCCCGACGTTCAAATCTCGAGATACATTTTCTCACCTAAATATACAATGGATATTTTAGCGCAATGATTAGTTTAGTTAGGATGGATTCTATTCACGTTTGAGAGAGATAGGATATACTGATATTTCCTATACAAATATGCACTTACTTCTTCGAAGATATCACGATATATGACTTGATATCCAATTAAGCCGCCGGCCGACGGGGGAGGTTATGTCGGGCTTGAACCGACTAAAACCGCACAACGTCTCGGGTCTACAGACGCCGGTGTGTAAGGTTGCCCGTAAGGCATTTCCCTTGCACCCTGACTGACCCTGGGCCATCTCCGGTTTCGAGATGGCCCCCTCCGGAGATGGCTCCCTCGGGTACAATACTGTAAATCAAGCTTCACGGAGGCCGTTTCGTAGTCAGACTGGGAAGCCGACCCCAACTTAGTTGGAAAAAGGCTGAGAAGATGAATGAAACTTCAACTTACTTGTCAAACTTGTTTTATACCCCAGAGGTGTCACTCGTTTATTGACACCAGTAGAGGGAGATACGGAGACACTGAAAGTTTTGCGTTTCAGACAATAAGCAAAATATTATTTTTAATGTGTTACAAAGTATTCTTTTATTCGGTCGAACTATTTTTGATAACACAAGAACCGCTGATCTGATGACAAGTTTTTTACGTGCTGATTGAAAGCCTGACTGCCTCTTCTTCGTAAAAGTGAAACCTCGCATCAAATCTTTGATTTTTGGGAAATAAAATATTCCCAGGATGCCAGGCCCTGGTTATGTGCAGAATGAGTCATGAGATCTACTTTATTGGCATCTAAAAACAAGTTTGCTTTCCGCGCCATATGCGATGAAGCATTCTAATAAGGCAGGAGGATTCGGCTTCTCAGTCGCTTCTTTTGAACTTTCTCAAGTACAGTGAGAAAATAAATGATGATGTGCCAGTCAACTTTAACACTTCTTCGATCCTCAAGTCTAATCGTGCAAATTGAATGCGTATAAGAAAAAAATAGGTACAATCATTTTCTTACAGACGTTTTTCACCTGTCTCATATTTGTTAGTCTTTTCTAACTTTCAATCATTTACAGGACTGCTGCTTTTTCTGCAGTTCAAAACAAATAATCCACATTTCGTGTTCCGTGATGATGTCACAAACTACATTTGATTGTCCGTGGTCGTACTCGTACTTAAGTGACATTTTTGAGCACAAATCAAAACGAGCCCGTTTCTGCTCTGGTGTCAGTTCGTGTGGGTTAATTAGAGAGCTGGTTTTTTAATTTTTATTCGTGGTATACAATTATTTGAATCTGGCTCATATGAATTCCCAAATATTCCCGATTTATTTCATAGGTGATGCGTTTATTATCTTTGGTAAACCGCTTAACAGTGACCACTTTTTTCTTAACACACTTGAAAGACGTCCTTTACGACTTTCGTCTGTAAATGAAACATGTACTTTATTAAATTCACCACCGTCTCAAAGTAATGTGATGAGGTACTCCCCTTACAGGGGTGTGTGTTGGGTAACCTCCTCGAGTGTCGCTCCGATTCCGATCCCGCTGCAGTCCGGGGGGAACGGAATCGGAGCGGCCGGTACACCCTGGGCGGCGGTCAATGGCTTCCCCTTCACCCCTTCATAGGGTTGGCATTGATCGTCGGCCAATACCCAACGTGGCGGGAACACATCGCTCTCCGTACTCCTCTGCTTTCAGAGGAGACAGGATGAGCGATGCTGTTAGTGGTGAGATGGCCCAGGGTCAGCCGGGGTGCGAGGGATATGCTCTATGGGTAACCTTACACCCCGGCGTCTGAAGACCCGAGACGGCGTGCGGTTTTAGTCGGTGCAAGCCCGACATAACCGCCCCCGCTGGCCGGCGGGGGGGGTATCCGAAGGGATTTCCGCACGATAAAAAAAAAAAAAGGTACTCCTCTTACAAAAGCATTTTGCAGTCGAGCGGCACAATCTTAAAGAGAAAAACCACTTTTAAAATCATAAAAATTATCGCTCTGAAATCTTTTCACGTAAACTCCATTTTCACTACGAATTAAGCTTTGAAATGTGATGAAAAATAAACGACATTAATTTTTCTCTTCAATCTTTTTTTTAAGAATAACTAAGTATCTATCTTTAAAAATATTACAATTACAAACAATTACACAATGACCGGGGTGCAGAACTTTCAGTGTGCCTCAGTAGGAGAATGGAAGAAATTGGAGGCAGTGAGGCAAGACGACGCCAGAGTGTATTTACATTTCATTACCTCGATATTTTCAGCAATAGCATCTCCCTAATTACGTCAGACGAACATCGGAATATCAATTAATTAATAATAAAATATATATATATAAATAAATAAAATAATAAAAAATAATTTAGAATATTTTGAAATCAGATTGGTGCACTACCAGGTGCAAAATTGTAAATCTGAATGATCCTCCATGAATTTTACCATCAAAATAAGTAAGTGTAAGTATATCGAACAAGTTTGTACTAACTTTAACCGCGATGTCCACATTTCCATAGAACGAAAGTAATAACTGCAACGATTTAAAACATGTCAGCCTCAACAGGCTTGTTGAAGGTTCGTATCCTTTTTTTTTGGGCGGAAATCCCTTCGGATACCCCCCACCAGCCAGCGGGGGCGGTTATGTCGGGCTAACCAACTAAAACCACACGCCGTCTCGGGTCTTAAGACGCCGGGGTGTAAGGTTGCCAATATGCCCTGGGCAAAATAGGCCCATAGAAGGTTCGTATCCTATACAATTTAATTTTAAATCTAGTGGGGCGGAAATCACACAGTGATTGTCAAACTTCGGGCCAAACTTGGATATTTTTGTTGCAGTATTTTTATTCAAAATTACAGACCTTAGGCTTTATGCATATTATTCGACGCGTCTTTATATATTGAGCAATAAATATGAAGAAAATGAAATCAAATCAAACGTCTTCCACGTCAGAAACACAAAAAAATGATTTTATATTTCAGTTTCTTTCAGAGTCTGGTTGTTTTATGTAAATATACAATATACGTATTGTCATTGTCACTCAAATGTCAAAGTCAAATACGCGAAAGAAACTCACTTGTAAAATTTTTTTGGGACAATTTGTATGGTAGGTTTTCGGTTCAAGCCCGACATAACCGCCCCCGCTGGCACGCGGGGGGTATCCGAAGGGATTTCCGCACGATAAAAAAAAAAAAAAAAAAGGTATCCGAAACCTTGAACGTACAAACCCCAAAATCTAATCAGTTCTTCCCATTAACCACACAAGATGATTGGCGAAAGAATTTTTTAAATCGGATAAGTGGTTCTTGAGTTATTGCGTAAACAGACATCCAGACATCCAAACATCCAGACCAACAGACAGACCGACACAAAAATTTTTTTTGCTCAATTAGACTTAGAATCATGTGAAACGTCGAGAAAAGTGATAAAAAGTGGGTGTAAGATTTTGTTTTTTTTTGCGTGATTTTAAGACTTCGGTTTCCACCTGGTTGGTGGCCCGAAGTAAAACGAGGTTTTTAATTTTCTATACGTAGTGAAACCTCAATGGGATGGCTATGTCAGAATTGAATCGACACTGGCCTACACTACACTTGGTGTTACAGAAGATATTGAATCGTCTAAGTATTCTACTTCATCAGAATTTCGTGCTAGGATAAACGAAAGCAATATTATACATAATATCTCAATACCTTTACCTCGAACTGTACTCAATTCAGAACATTAAGTTACTAGAAGCAGTAAACCCTTCATTCAAGTAACATTTACAACTCCATCAGAATAATTTCTAACAGTAGCACAGATTGTACAGAAAGATTTCTCTTGCGAGATTGATTTATTACGAAATGACCTTTGAGAAGCCCTCGTGGATACAATCTTTACTTATTCCCGTCCTTCAATAGCTCGTTGAAGTAACCAGGTGACCTATATACCTAATAACGATGTCTTTATACCTACGCTTCAATAGAAATATAATACTGATAGAATGTTAGTCGCTTAGTCCAGTAGGGATTTGGAAAGTATTATATTTTTTTTTTTTTTTTTTATGTTTAGGACACGTCAATTAGACTTCACCTCGCCTGATGGTAAGCTGAAGGTAAAGTCTCAGGAAAGAGGGTCACCATTACATACACGTATCATGTTAATAATGGTGACACTCAGCTTGACGGCCTCATCAGAAGAGGATTGTCGTCGCAGCACCGCGTGAAACCCACCGGTCCCACTAGTGCTGCGACCACTATCCCCCTGCCCGGCTATGCACTTGCTGACCCCTGAACGCAATCAAACCGAAATTGGATTACTATGGAGGGTTTTTCGCAATCGTGCACGGTGGTACCTACCCGGCCGAATTTTGTGACAAATTTGGGTCATCAAATTTCTACCAGTATTTTTACTGGTTGCGCACCCTGACTTCATCCTAGTGCAATTTTACCACATTACCCGTGGACTTTCCAAAAAAAATTTCATATAAACCTTACCCTGTGAATTGATGTTTACGACGATAATTTTTTTTTTTTTTATCTTGCGGAAATCCCTTCGGATACCCCCCCGCCGGCCAGCGGGGGCGGTTATGTCGGGCTTGCACCGACTAAAACCGCACGCCGTCTCGGGTCTTCAGACGCCGGGGTGTAAGGTTACCCATAGAGCATATCCCTCGCACCCCGGCTGACCCTGGGCCATCTCACCACTAACAGCATCGCTCATCCTGTCTCCTCTGAAAGCAGAGGAGTACGGAGAGCGATGTGTTCCCGCCACGTTGGGTATTGGCCGACGATCAATGCCAACCCTATGAAGGGGTGAAGGGGAAGCCATTGACCGCCGCCCAGGGTGTACCGGCCGCTCCGATTCCGTTCCCCCCGGACTGCAGCGGGATCAGAATCGGAGCGACACTCGAGGAGGTTACCCAACACACACCCCGCATAACATTTATCATACCCTTTTATTTATTTTTTTTCGTGCGGAAATCCCTTCGGATACCCCCCGCCAGCCAGCGGGGGCGATTATGTCGGGCTTGAACCGACTAAAACCGCACGCCGTCTCGGGTCTACAGACGGTGTAAGGTTGCCCATAGAGCATATCCCTCGCACCCCGACTGACCCTGGACCATCTCCGGTTTCGAGATGGCCCCCTCGGGAACACTTATCATACCTAGTGATTTAAATGTACTAATGTAAGTTCCAATACAGACACTTCCGTTTTCCTGGTACGAAACAAATTTGTGAATGTTTCCTTATTTCAATAGTCAAAGATCCCGGGCTACCCAGACCTCACTTATTTTTACAAGAATAAAATATATGGGATAATGTTGTGTGGGCATATACCTTGAGTGTATGCATATTTGCTAGATTGTCCCGGCCGCTATTTGTCAGTAATCAGGTGCTAAAGGTGGGTGAGCGAAAATGTATGGGACCTTTAGCAACAGCTAAAGGTCCCATACATTTTATCCTTGTAAAAATAAGTGAGGTCTGGGAAGTCCAGGATCTTACATTATAATAATAAAAATAAAAAAACGAACACAAAAAAGAGTTTTTTTTATATAAAGAACCGAAATTACTAATATTCCCTCTAACCCCTCCAGCTAAGCTTAATTGCTTGTGTTAGGAGTGGGTTCACCTCGGTAGTGTTATAGCCAGGATTCGAACCCCGGACCTCTCGATCGTAGGGTCGACTCCTTAACCAATAAGCTACCGACGCTTAGTGCAGTCGTTCGGAAGCTATGCGCGTGTAGAGTCACCAAGATTTTTGGAGCCCAAGCCAACCTCACCAACCGAAAGACCTCCTGATTGACGGACGAGGCTCTGGCAGATTTCCTCTCGGGTTTGGGGGGGCTAACAGAAGTCCCTCCTATAACGGTCGCCTGAGCCTCGGCCATTAACCATTAGGTGAACCGGCTTGCAGATTAGGTTGGGCCCCGAAGATCTTGATGGAGCCCCGTACTTTATAACGTGGCATCAATTTATTATTGTTTATTTTAGTTAAATTCGTGATGATGTCATACCAGACCACAATTTTTGTAAGTAAGCTAACTGAATATGTATGCAAGTGTCGTCAGCGAGGAAGTAATTACTGGGAGTCCATTAGAATACCCGCAGATGCGACCACGGTTTGTGGTTACAATGTATGGTGGTGCAAGTTACGGGATAGAGCGGTTAGGTAAAATTTTACATTTTGTGTGTACTATGTGACTATGGTGTCGATTTTATTGCACATCTCACTAAACTTTTTTCATTTGAATTTACAATTTAATCTAATTTAGAGTTGTAACAGTTTCTTCTTTTGATTAATCAATTAGAGCTCAATTTTTGTTTCATTTATTATTTTTTTCAGTTTTAACTAAAATAATTAGACTGTCTTGATTGGCCCATGGGCCTATATGCATGCGTTTGTACAACCTTGGGTTCGATTCCCGGATCAGGTAAAGTGTCTTTTGATTTTTCTATAAGGAAATTCATCGATAGATTGAAATAGGCCACCCCCATTACATGTGATAATGTTAAGTCTGCACGCAGAGCTTTAGCTCTACGGAGCTACACAGGTATGAGTATATTTACAAAAAATATATACAAAAAGCTGTAAGTGTATTACTTGAACAAGATAATAACAAAATACAAAACGATCCATTGTTCAAGTCGTTCAAATTCATCGCAAATATTGAATTTGGCTATACATCTTATTCTTGATAGTGTCATATGGGATATGCTTGAAACTAATATCATTTATTTTGTTTTATACTATCAAATATGTTGTTTGAACAAAATTCTTAAGAGAGCTCTTCTCTGTCGGTCCATCGCTAAAAAATTAATGAAAAAGTATTCTAGGAAATACGTGTTTTTGAATAAATCTTATAAGTTTGTGAAATATTTATTTGCTATTTAGGATCTCCATTACATGTGCAAGATTATAGAATTATATTTTTTCTAATTATTTTTACACTATGAACAGCCAAAGTTCAGGTAAAATCTGTGCAAATAGGCAGATTTTTTGATCTTTTTTTCTCCAAATTTTCTGTTTTTTGCTTCTACCTATTCCTATAAAAAAAAACAATGCCATAATCGAGAATGTGGTACATACGAGCACTTATATGTGGATTAAAACGGGTTGGCTACTCTTAATAAAATGATTAGGTACTGAATACTTGGGGTGTGTGTTGGGTAACCTCCTCGAATGCCGCTCCGATTCCGATCCCGCTGCAGTCCGGGGGGAACGGAATCGGAGCGGCCGGTACACCCTGGGCGGCGGTCAATGGCTTCCCCTTCACCCCTTCATAGGGTTGGTATTGATCGTCGGCCAATACCCAACGTGGCGGGAACACATCGCTCTCCGTACTCCTCTGCTTTCAGAGGAGACAGGATGAGCGATGCTGTTAGTGGTGAGATGGCCCAGGGTCAGCCGGGGTGCGAGGGATATGCTCTATGGGTAACCTTACACCCCGGCGTCTGAAGACCCGAGACGGCGTGCGGTTTTAGTCGGTGCAAGCCCGACATAACCGCCCCCGCTGGCCGGCGAGGGGGTATCCGAAGGGATTTCCGCACGATAAAAAAAAAAAAAAAGGTACTGAATACTTTCTAGAATCTTAATATGTTATACAAGCAAATAGTTAAAAGTACGACAAAGTAACATGTCTGTTGTATCCATTTTCCATTGGTGTTGGTTGCGACACTAAAGTTGACATTAAATCTATTCTTAACCAATAGTCATCACAACAATCTAATCACAAATCTTCACGCATGCTATGTTACTTCGAAAGCGAAACCTATTGACAGTCTCATGGCAATCACTTGTTAAATATTTAACGTACGATTTCATTGAATCAGTGTATAAGGCAATGTTTCTCAACAATACTTTGAGAACACCCCAAATAAATTGATAAAGGAGTACAGAATGCTCATTTATTCTCTAGAAAATATGTACATTATATTTTATATATCATAGTCTGAGTGACCTTTAAATAAGTAGGCAGAAGGCCTACTCGTTTGAAGATACATGATCATGGCATTCATATTTCACTGGCTATCCTTTTGAGTTCTATAATAGACCATGTTCGCTTCATCATCTACGAGGTTCGCTTCCAGATCCTTTACTAACCCCATCTACCGCGCACATTTTAAGACTTCTGTGATGCTACTGTGTGATGTACTCTCACAGTTTTAACAGAAATTCCAGCAATAGCTTGCCTGACCCTGGAAGCTTACTCAAAATCTATCTGGATTATAAAATGACATAGCTAAGAACACTCCCAACTAATTCACCTTTTAAACAAAAAAGAAACAAAATCAAAATTATTTCACCCCGTCGACTTTGCATCTGGGTTTCAATAGATATATATCGCCACCTTAATAACCTAAATGTTGAGAAACATAATATAAAAAGAACATGAGTGGTACAAGGTTTTCGATAAAGAGTGAACAGTAGCATGTCCTGAATGGCGATTCGAGAATCATTGAAATAAAGTTCTATATTTAAATTCATGCAAACTGGCATACTAATTCAGTTAGGCCTTCTAGGACACTAATTCAATTAAGCTTTCATTAGAGTGAAGTGCTATTTCGTGTTTAAAATTCTTATTTTAAGAACGGAAAGGAATAAAATCTGTTAGAAAATTAAGAAAAAAAAGAAAAAAATTATGCAGAAAAGCGTACTAAAAAAAAATACTGGCCAGCGTTCAGTTATTGATATGTTATGAAATAATCTATCTATACTATTATACTTGGGATAATCCTTTCGAGGGCTTACCCAGGGTGCCCTGCAATGGACACTTGGGGAGGACACCGTGGATTCCGACACGCCCATCCCATCGTTGGCACCGATGGGGTGAAGCCCGTGGGGGTCTCCACACATAAAAAAATCTATTCTATTATAAAATTGGAAATAAGTTTTCTCTGTACATTGTAGATATTAAAAAAAAACTTGGGTTATGTTAAATTAATGATTCTGAACCCTAAAATCATTCTATTGGAATTTTGAAGTGAAACTTCTTTAGAATCGTTGTGATTTCAAACTCGATGAAACGAAAAAATAAGTCCATAGTTTTTTTTTAATCAGGGACTTTTCAGAAGTTTCACTTCTACTGTGTATGACTTGCACACACACACACTACAAAACGATAAAAAGGGGAATTGTGTAAAGGGTAAAAAGGGGAAATATGGCAAGGGTAAAAAACGGAAAATGTGAAAAATGGCAATAAGGGGAAATGTGGAAAGCGTAAAAACTGGAAATATAGAAAGGGTAAAAAGGGGAAAAGTGGCAAGGGTAAAAAAGGAAAATGTGACAAAGATAAAAAGGAGAAATGAGGCAGGGATAAAAAACGAGAAATGTGAAAAAGGGGGAAGGTGGAAAGATTTTTTTTGTCTGTCTGTTTTTCTTAAGGTCTTGATCAGATTTAAAATCTGCCGTATGTTTGATTGCATTGGTTAAGTAGAATCGGACATATGTACAGAACTATAACCGACTTAGTGCGAGCATCAGCTAGTGTACCTATATGAAGGTATATACATAGATAGATAATATGAAGCGTATTATACAAAAAAACTTGAGAGGTGTCAAGGGACACCCGGATGGAACGAAGTTCCTTACATACACACACAGACACACACACATATATATATGCACTCTGTCTGTCTATTCTTTCGTACACGTGACGTCATAGATGCGCGGGACTTAATTTAACTGATAATTTTTTCTGATCATAAGCCGCTGACTTATGCGCTTTTGAAAAGTTCTTCAGAAACTGAAACTCCTCGTCGTACTCATCAATCATTAGCGAATTCACAAATGATATCCATCACGTCGGGGTCTCCACTTTTACACCTCAAGGAAACACATTAAAAATATTAAATCAAATCGTAGTTTATTTTTACATAAGAGAAAATATTCACAATGACACCATACGTTTCCATAGTACCGTGACTACAATGCGCGGATCGGTGCGCAGAAGTTACAAAAGCAAAAAGTGTCGTTACAGTCTTAATTTTTTCCCTTTCGTAACGCGCGATAAGAAACTTCGTTCCAATAAGAGATTATAGAAAAAGAAAAACACATAATGCAAGTGGGTGTTAGACGGAATATTAATCACGAAGTTATTATTATATCGCCGTCACACTGTCATCTTAAATCAGCTTCATATGTATATTTAATTTTTATGAGATAACTTGAAAAGCTACGGTAAATTAAAATAATAAAATATTATAAGCTACAGATGAATATAACTTTGTCAACAGAACAGAAATTCCAATGAAACCGTACTACTGATTTGAATATATAATTATTAATATTTGATAATTATTTCACATAGTAATTAGGTGCAACATACCTACATGTTACAGGGTGCTCCAGCAGTCGACGTCAAGCTGGAATCAGATGATAGGAATCATAAAAATCTATCAGAAAAATGATCAAAAATATCTAATACAGTACATTTTTCCAGCACAATTAGTAAAACCTGGTTTTAAAATTAAGTATTCATTATGAATACTTGGTTGGGATGGAAACTGAAATTTTGGAAGTAAACATAAACGGTTGAAAGGAAAAGGTGTGCAAGCGACATCGAGTTTTCAAAGAAAAGAGGTTCTTAACAACATCATAAATCATAAACAGGACAGTGATTTTTCTGTCACCTATCGTTGTCGCTAGGACCCTTTCACCTTGCAATCTTCGATATTACTTTTGATATTTGGTGCAGTAGGTTTTAAATTTTAGTTAACAATTTACATAAGAATTATTCAGCTTTATATTTTATTACGGGAATAAACGTGATAATGGTAATTCCTAATTCACGTTAGTATGCTCATCTTTAATTACATGGAAGTGAAAAATGTGGTTGACAAAACATCTCTACCGACCCTTTTCAATGATATACCGGCGTAAATATATGTATGTATCGAACTTTCCCATTTAAGTAAGAAAAATCATAACTGCCATTAGAAACGTGGCATCGACCACACCTTACACCACAAAAACTCGTCCGCGGTGGTCAGACATTGCGGCATGTTGCAGTTTCGTCGTGAATCAGCTATTAGCACCAGATTCCATCACGTAAGTAGAAATGGTTTATGGTATATGTGTAGGTCTGGATTTATTAGAAAGCAACTAGCTAATACGTTCCAATTTCTATTAAGTTTTTTATAGTCAGAATTTCAGAACGTAAACGTGAGTGTATGAAGTCACGTCAAGACCTACGAGGCTTAGCTAAAATCACTTGCAAGCCGACACACCTTTTGATTAACGGATTGACGGTTGATTGGGAGGTCAGACGGGAGTCACAAGCCAAAATAAGCCTAATCAAGAGAAAAAGTTGGAGAACGGACCTCAGGCTCCGAAGTGCTATCTTTGGATGCAACCGGGATTATCTGTGATGATCTTGATTATATACACGTATTACCGTAGTAGCAGGTGTACCGGCTTGCAGATGAGGTTGACTTGAACAGCGTAAGTGTTTAGTGGGGGCCCAAACTCGCACACGTGTAAGAACCGTTTTTTTATCAATTAGAGGAAGTGAAATTAGGTGCAAACAATCCCATCAAGAACCAAGCGGTTCGGTACCTTTTTTTTTTTTTTTGTGCGGACATCCCTTTGGATACCCCCCCACCGGCCAGCGGGGGCGGCTACATCGGGCTTGAACCGACTAAAACCGCAAGCCGTCTCGGGTCTACAGACGCCGGGGTATGGTTACCAATGGAGTATATCCCTCGCACTCCGACTGACCCTGGGCCATTCGCAGTGTCCCCTCTGATAAGAGCAGAGGGGTACCTGGAGCGACCACCCCCCCCGCGGGCCTTGCAGGCCCTTGCATACCCCGACCCCCTCGTGCAATGGGGTCAGCTGGCCCTGAAAAGGGCCGGTTGGTCAGACTCTTGGCCGTTGACGTTGACGCCAGCTACTCCAGAGGAGCAATCAATGATGCGTCATCGCCCACGTTGCCCAGGGTGCACCAAACTTGGAGGTGATCCAACCAGTCGCACCCCAAGTGGTTCGGTACCGCTTTTCTTTGCCGCATTATTAAGATTTGGAATTATTTACCAACGCACGTGTTTCCTTCTTCCTACAGTCCTGGGTCCTTTAAGCGGGGCGTGAAAAAGCATCTAATGAGGCCGGTATCTGTAACGGTGACCCCCATTCCTGAAACTTTACCTTTAGCTTACCACCAGGCGAGGTAAAATCATATTGTCGTGCCAAAAATAAAAAAAATTGTAGCCACATCCATTCCTAGACCAACTGGTGGCCCAGTATGACAAAACAGCACCGTTTTTGACTGCATGTAAATGTATAATATTTATCGCTTGAGCGGTATCCATAACTCGCAAGTGCATCCAGTGAACGATTTGAAACCGCGCTGTTTAGCAATCTTTTGGCACAAGACTTTATGCGACATACATTGAACCCAAGCTCGCCAATATTGGACCAAATATTCATCGACTTTGATTTCGTTTTTTTCTTCTTTCGGAGTAGGTAAAGACAACACCCCTATAAAAGACACAATACCCCAAAAAAACGACTCACAAAGTCGTTTCTTTTAATATCAGGGAGGTGAAATTTGATATAAAAATGAAACCTATCTAGATAGATTTATTGTTCCCGAAACCCCTTTATACAAATTTTTTATGTAATGTTATTACAACAAATGTTTATACATTTTATTAAATGTATATACGTACAAGATTGCTTGCTTAAAGGTATTAGATGTATAACACGTCAATACGATTTCACGTCGCCTGATGATAAGTTAAAGGTTAAATCTCAGGAATGAGGGTCATCATTGCAGATACAAATAATTTCATAAGGGTGGCCCTCAATTTGACGGCCTCTTTAGGTGTTATTTCACGTTCCCGGCCAGGCCCGGACTATAGTCTCTTTCATATTAACCAATCCGAAGGCCCTTAATCAACAGGTATACCAGTTAGCAGGTGAGTTTGCACCCTACAGTATATTAAAGGTCAATATTGTATTTCATCATTGAAGTTAGCCTGTTCATACTAAACCATCCGACCAATATTGTTATTAACGGAAAAGGCATCTTACCCATTTAATATAATGCATATATTACGTACTAATCTTCAACCTTTGTACCAAGTGCTTCAAATATCTATTGGTGCCGATTCTGTTGTTCATCTCTCTGAACGAAACTATTTCTAAAATATTTTTATTTTAATTTCGACGTATGTTTCTGAAATAATAACGGAAATAGTGTTAACAAAATTCAACATTAGTTCCATTATTTTCAGATTCTTTTAAAATGTACTGTGATTAAATAAATATCAGTGGGTTCATCATGGCACTGATGATGGTACTGATAGTGGAAACGAAGGATCAAATTTAGACTTTAACCAGACAGGACTAAATATGAATGTTAATGTACTTATAGTTTGACGGCATGTTGACAGGCCTGAATTAAATTTTAAAGTCGCGTTAAGACGAATACAGACGTGTATTTCAGCTATCTATGACAGTGTTTTCCTAGATGGGACTGGTCGCGAGTTAAACTCCAGGCTTTTTATTTATTTATATAAAATTTCTGCACAGAAATATAACGGTACAATGGCGGAATTAAGGTCCAGTCAACCAAAGCGATGCAGAGATAACTCAAAATTGTTTCTAATTTAAATTTATTTTGGTTTAGTTGAGACAATTTTTTAACAGCAGAATCGGTACCATTGAATAATATTGGCCGAATCAAGCTATGATTGGTAACCATTGGCCTTGACACAATGTCAGTGTTGCCAACGTTTGTCTTCCGATGATTGACGATAACGCTTCACTAATAGCCGGTGCTTATATTCGTAGTGTGGGAGTTTGTTATTTTAGGACTGCAGATGTTAGGTTGCGAAGTGTTTACCTTACGCGTAGAAATAACTTTGATAGTTTTTTTAGTGTTCTGTAATAGAATTCGCAACATACTATATAGTCAGCGTTCATTTATCACAAATTTTACGGAACTGCGGTGAACTCAAAAAGAATGTATGTCCACCGTTATCAACATTAAAGATTTCCAGTTACGTCGAAAACTTTGGAGCCCGAGGTCCTCTTAGTATTTTTGATTGGTATATATGCTCTTTCAGGAGCGACTGCCGTCTAACAATCCAACCTTGAGGGGGAAACCTATGCCAGAACCTCGTCCTTTGTTTAGCAGATGCACCGACTTGCAGGTGAATGTGGCTTGGGCTCCCAGAATATTGGTAGCGACAGAGGACCTAACCCAACTGTCCGTCACTAAATCACATGAATATCTATTCATGTATTATTTATTTATTTTTATTTATTTATTTATGTACACACAAAATCAGATATAAAAATGGGTAAAGTAGTACAGACGCTCTGCTTATTTCTTAAAGAAATGTCTTCCAGCAGACCTGCGAGACGAGAGTTTGAAAAGAAGAGAGTAAGTTAACAGTGTGTGGGAAAGGCAAGACACAGTATATATAAATAAATATAAATATTCTACGACATTCTACACAGCGCTTTCTAGACCCAAAGTAAGCATAGTTTATCTAGCTTGTGTTATGGGTACCAGAATGCGGATAAACATACTTATTTACTTTTTTTTTGTAAATACATATTATACATAGAAACACCCAGATCAATGCAAATAGATATATTCATGCATACAAATATTTGCACTGAGCGAGAATCGAACCCGCGCCCCCTGTCGTAGCAGCCGAATGCACTACCGCTACGCCACATAGGCAGTCAAACCGCTTACTAGCAAGCGTGTAACAGTGATCATGATAGACATCCTTATTGTCAACTTGTGCATCCGTATGTCACCCACTTATAAAGTCTCAAATCCCTATGACGAATAAGAAAATATCTATCTAGAATATTCGGACTTCCAAGATTATATTTACATAAATAGTTAGAATTAGGTGTTGCTAAAAAAGCGTGTTGAGAAAAACAATTATCGTGTTCTTTCTAAATTCTATTTATACATGGGTCCTTTCGCACCGCATCCGGCAAACTGAATAAGTTATTTACTGAATATTTATTCTACTTTCGAAAAGTTCGAAGTTCTAAGAAGACAGACGTATCTTTATTTGTGCTAAATGCAGAGATACAGGACGTTCATCAGTCAGTCAATGAGTCTGCTCTCTCTACACGTGTATAAATAAACATCACAAATACATACATATTTGATTACAGCATGTATTCATACTTACGTATACTCACGCCTTTCTCTCTCTGAGGTAGGTAGAGACAACAGCCCGCCATCTACTTCTATCCTTACACACTTCACGAGCTTCCTCTACCATCATTGAGCGTTTCATGGAAGCCCGTAAACAATACAAATATTCTTTACATTTTACAATTTCAAATCATCATCATCATCCTGACGTGCACCCGAGGCTTTAACTTTTTGGTTTGGTTTATACGGCTTTTATGGAAGCGACTGCTATCTGATCTACTAAATCCAGGAGGAAAGCCTGCGCCAGAGTCTCGTCTGTCGATCAAATTCCGATACCAATCAAATACAGACCCCATACACACCTAACATCATCAGCCCCACAACGGTACCCTTTTTTTTTTTTTTTTTATTGTGCGGAAATCCCTTCGGATACCCCCCCGCGTGCCAGCGGGGGCGGTTATGTCAGGCTTGAACCGACTAAAACCGCACGCCGTCTCGGGTCTACAGACGCCGGGGTGTAAGGTTGCCCATAGAGCATATCCCTCGCACCCCACAACGGTACCCTAGGTGCGTTTAAACTTTGCGCTTTGTAGCCTGGGTCCGTTTAGTGTTTTCGATTGGTACGTCAGCTTTTCCCGGAGCGACTGCCATCTGATTTTCCAAACCCGAGACGAAAACCTGCGCCTGAAAATCATTTATTGTTTAGCAGGTGAGGTTGGTCTGTTCCTCAAAGATAGGGCACAGAACCTATAATATGATTGCGTTAAATTGACCTAAAAACTTAAAATTAGAAGAACATACGATGACAGATTATTAAAAAACCGCATCAACAACAAAAAAACCGGCCAAGTGCGAGTTGGACTGGCCCATGAAGGGTTCCGTAGCAGCAAGTAAAATTTTTATATTTGAGTTGCCTAAATGAAGGTAAATTGCAGTTTACGATTTATGACGTTTTAAAAAAAATTTACTAGATCACGTTCAAATCAATTTTCGGTGGAAGTTTACATGGTAATGTACATCATATATATTTTTTTAGTTTTATCATTCTCGTATTTTAGGAGTTACAGGGGGGGGGGGGACACATATTTTACCACTTTGGAAGTGTCTCTCGCGCCAACTATTCAGTTTAGAAAAAAAAAAATTAGAAACCTCAATATCATTTTTGAAGACCTATCCATATATCCCACACGTATGGGTTTGACGAAACAATTTTTTTTGGGTTTTAGTTCTAAGTATGGGGAACACCCAAAATTTATTGATTTTTTCTATTTTTGTGTGAAAATCTAAATGCGGTTCATAGAATACATCTACTTACCAAGTTTCAACAGCATAGTTCTTATAGCTTCGGAAAAAAGTTGCTGTGACATATGGACGGACAGACAGACAGACATGACGAATCTATAACGGTTCCGTTTTTGCCATTTGGCAACGGAACCCTAAAAAGAACTCTCACTTATATTCTCATCTCTAGTTTCTTTTCCCCCATCTTTAAAACTCGACCACTAGGTCATCAAGATTGACTCATTACCTCCTCCAAATAGTCTTGGAAACCACAAACTATATTAATTTAGTTTCAAATTGGAAAATAACAGAACAGATAAACGTCAGACAAATCTCGGTCAGCGTATTACGGTGTAATTGTTTCCCAGAATGGTAATTTACGTTTCTAAATAGGGTTGTCAGTGTCGTAATTTCTATTTTCACATGAGAGAGAGTAAATATTTGATGTTGATTTGCGTGAAATGGGAGCGCGTTACTAGTAATGGGCATTGCGATTGCTGCTTGTAAGTTTATTTGTTTGTTTATTGCAAATCTTTCGACGTTGTTAAATGGTTAATTAATCGAATGCTTTTTGTAATCTTCATTTTCCACCCTCAGAAAGTTATGAACACTAAGTCATTAACTATCTTTACATGGAGATAATTCAGAATACAAATTTAACATTTTTCATTTGTAAAGTTTTAGAGCTAACGTAGACGGTAACTTGGAATGTGTTCGATGCCGACTGTACTTTAAGTACAGTACTAATAGTATATTTCTGAAACTCCGAGGTCAGAAGTGTATTGTATCCCAAATTTTGCCATTTATATTCTTGATCACCTGTAAAACAGACGGAGCCTATTGTCGTTTACTAAGTATTTTCCAAGACAACGACTTCTGATAATTCCTTAACATAATAAAATTAAAATTGACTCGGGTATTCAACACAGGACCTCACGATTATACGATTACACGATTTAACCATAAGCGCAAACTTATGCTGCGAGACTGATTAAATATCTTTGTGCAAGAATGTTTTTTTTTGTATTGGAAAAGTAGATTTTAGTGCCGTGTGACTTTACTTTTTTTTAGGTAAACAGAAACCAACTAATCCTAAATAAAAATGTATGTAAAACAAGAACTGACTCTCATGAAATAAATATTATTAAATAAAATATTGGTTTTCGATGACCCTGGTACAGTAAACTGCAGGTTAAGGCCACGATCGCGGATAAGATGACAGTTGAACTTGTAATGAGGGCTTTCACACAAAGTATTTTGTGCTCACTGGTATGTAATTTGTGTTTTTGAATATATTTAATAGCCGCTCGAGAATGTTGAGTACAGTTTATTATAGTTATAAAAAAGTTAATGTTTTTATTGGCAAATTAAGTAAAGTTTTTAGTTAAATCGAGCAGTGTAATGTTGTATTATATTATTTTAGTAAAGGTCAGAAGTCTTAAAAGTAACTCGTGTCAATAAAAATTCTGTTATATTGCTTAAAAGGTTTACTAATTGAGAAAGTAATATTTTAATTGCGTTTCAAAACACTTTTTGTAAACTTACGCTTGTTTTATCAAGGAGTAAGCATAAGCGTAATATACGCCTATATTTTGTCCGGTCACTTAACGATAAAATATTGGTGATGAAGGTAGAGCATTCGGCTGATTAGTCAGAAGTGGAATCCCATTCCCGCTGTGCGTAAAAATTTGTACGCATAGATAATTTTTGATCTGAGTGTTAATAGTTGAAAGCTGTGCCCGCAACTTCGTCCGTGTGGATTTATATTTTTAGGGTTTTAGTTTTTTTTGCGCGGAACCCTAATTGTTTTTCTTGAATAAAAGTAACCTATGTTACGCTTTTTAACATTACCTATCTACCAGTGAATGTCAAAGTTCTGTCAAAATCGGCCCAGTTGTTCCAGAGATTATCTCTTTCAAACAGACAGAAAGACAAACAATTTTTCTTTTTTTTAATTATCGTGTATACATTCATATGCAATCATTGAAAAGCTGTTATTTTAATATTACAAACAGACACTTCAAATTTATATATTTATTATATAGATATGTTTACTATACCTAGGTTATTTAACCTACCTCAACACCATCTGGTACAAATCAAGTGTAACAGGACATGGACAAATCAGAGATAACGAAAAATAGTAAAATATGACTTCTGTCATAATACTTACTATGCGTTGGGTGGGTAAGGTATGAGGCGGTAAGGCCCATCATGGAGGATTGGCTAGTGAGGCGACACAGAAGCCTCTGGTACCGACTGACGCAGGTGATCTTCGGTAAAGGGAGCTTCGGGAACCACCTGCATCGGATCAGGAAGGAGCCAACGCCTGAGTGCCATCACTGCGACGCAAGCGACGACTCGGGGCTGCACACGCTGGTGGACTGCTCGGCGAGGGAGGTGCCGAGGCGTGACCTGGTGGCAGCCATCGGGGTGGCAGTCCTCTCGCTCGGCAGCATGATTGCGGCAATGGTGCGGAACGTGAGCTCGTGGGCCGCCGCCACCTCCTTCTGCGAGCATGTAATGCTTGAGAAGGAGATGGCGGAGCGCGCCCGGGAGAGATCTAAAACTCTCCCGGCCCGCCGAGCCCGCAAGATGCTCGTTGCAAGTCGCAGACGACTCAGGCACCGGAGATCGCTTAACGACCTCCCTCCTCCATGAGCGCAAGCCTGGGGGTGGCGGGTGAGGCCAGCAGAAGCAGGCGCAGAGTGCAGTAATAAATGTTAATTATCGCTCGCATAATAATGTGCCCATTAGGTGGCAATAGGCTCGCCTCCTATTACATTGGGACCTTAACATAACTGGCGAATCGTGGGTGTATAATACACCTCTGCCTACCTCTTCGGGGATACAGGCGTGAAGTTATGTTATGTTAATGTTTAGCAACTTTCGCATTTATGATTTTAGTAGAATACAATTTTAACAAAATTTAGAACTCTGAATAGGTTATCTTAAACGAATTATTTAAATAAAAACTCTATGTATAGAAAGCGTCTATAAGCTAAAGGACTCGGGTTTCCTGGCCAATAGCCAGTTCGAGTTACAAGTGCGCGACCCTGACTTGCTGGGCTAATTACTTTCACTCCTAAATCCTTATGTAAATCCGATATCCATTTCATACCTTTCCCTTTTAATCTATAGATACAAACGCTTCTGTGGCGTGCGTGACGGTAGAGCGTTCGATAGCTACGCTGAAGGGCGCAGGTTTGAATCCAGTGAGTTGGTCTGGGTGTTTCTATGTATAATATGTACTCGTATGAAGTAACAAAAAAGACTGTTTATAAATATGTTTAATCTCATTCTAGAAATCTATATTAGAAGCTATGCTTGGTTTGGCTCTAGATAGCGCTGTGTAGTATGTATATTATATTCTCCCTAGAGCACACATTTTTAATTATTTTTTACAATCCTCCTTGAATTATAAATATATAAAAGTTTGTGACGATGTTTGTATGTTTTTTACTCAATGATGTTCTAACGGCTAAACGGATCTAAAGATTTTAGATCGGAAAAAGAGAACATCTAGGACGGGACTAGATTTCTCTTTTTCCGATCTAAAATCTTTAGAAAAAAGTAAGCATACAAAATGCTTAAAAATTTAATTAAACGGATCTAGCTGAACAGGGAAAGATTATGGTCTGGAATAACACAGGCTATCTTAATATCCCCGGAATAGGTCCACATGGGAAGGCGGAACCGGATCGAATATTAACGCGGGCGCAGCCGCGGGCAACAGCTAGTTATTACTAGATCCGTGTTTGACCACTATTTCACATAATGGTGAGATAGTGATCTCATGATTTTTACTAGAATACCTACCAGCAACCGTAGAACAATGTATGAAAATATATATGCTAGAAGAAGAAACGATAAGCGTATGCCAGGCGCATAGCAAGAGGAAAAATGCTGTTTCGGACTACCATAACGTGAAAAATGGTTTATTCCTCGTAGATACACTATCCTCCCGTTCCCGTTAGATACACTTTTGTCTAGTATAGTTAAATACAGTCCAAGGTTTTTAAAAATAATAAAAATAAGTTTTTAAGAACAAACCAGAAAAATGCGTGACAGGGTGTGTATGCATGTATATGTAGCGCGACCGCATCAATACGCTTCTACATTGTTTTATGAAAAATATGTGAACTCATGAGCTGGAACCGCAAACACTCTAATAGAAATCCCATTTGGCTCGAGTGAATCCAACCCTCCAATAAAACGCACAAAATAACTGAGATGACAGAAGATTATTTTATTAACTCGCTCATATAACCTTGGATAGTATTACTCCGGAGGTCGCTGTGCGTTATGGGGAGCAAATTAGATCAGGACTGTTTATATCGAAATTCTGTTATTTATGTATTATTAGTAGACATATCCCGGATTTGTACGGGAAACCTTCATCATCATCAGAGCGATAATAGCTCAGAATAGCAGAGAATTGATCAGAGCATTTAATAGAATAGAATAAAATAGAACATAATAAAATAGAATAAAATAGAACGCCAGTACCGAATAGCTCTCAAGATCAGCGGTCAATTCCCAAGACGCCTAGAAACCTCAGTTCTCTGGGAAATGCTTGATTGGTACCCTTTTTTTTTTTGTTTTTTTTTTACTACTAACTAAAACCGCACGCCGTCTCGGGTCTTCAGACGCCGGGGTGTAAGGTTGCCCATAGAGCATATCCCTCGCACCCCGACTGACCCTGGGCCATCTCCGGTTTCGAGATGGCCCCCTCGGGTTTGGTAAACCACGGTGTCCCCGTCTAGCCCCGGTTTGGGGGAGGGGCGCTAGTCGCCCCACCGTCCCAATCGCCCCACCGTCCCAGTCGCCCCACCGTTCCAGTCGCCCCACCGTCCCAGTCGCCCCACCGTCCCAGTCGCCCCACCGCCCCAGTCGCCCCACCGTCCCTGCTTGATTGGTACCCATGGCACCTTCGTACACAAGACTTAAACGAGGACATGCTGCGCCGAATCCGCGAAATGAACATCGAGGACCTAGAGACTCCTGGTGACGCCAACCTCAGATACAGACAATATAACCCCCTCCTAACTAATACTAGACTTGCTGAAGTCGACTATGTACCAAAAAAATAGACAGGAGTCGGCTGCTCAGCAAGCGAACAACCGCTCCACGTTGATTAGATTGTCATTAGCGCCGTAAATAGGATCAGACAATATCGAACAACATTATGCATTTATATTCATACTGTACATCCTAAC
Source organism: Cybosia mesomella (assembly GCA_946251805.1). NCBI lineage: Eukaryota > Metazoa > Arthropoda > Insecta > Lepidoptera > Erebidae > Cybosia > Cybosia mesomella. Next base: position 19,322,961 of record OX276409.1, read on the forward strand.
AAGCATAGCACACACTACACGTCACTTATATAGATCTCTTTAGACAAACATAGGTAGACTGTAATTAGCTGACACACCCACAGGCCGAATACACCATCGAGCTGTGGACATAATGTAACATGAACCAGGGAAATAAACATCTTCTATTCTATTCTATTCATTTAATAGCTTCCAGTTTACCTCCTGCTGATGAGGCTTTTCTTAGCTTTTAGGGAAGCATCTTTCTCTTTTTCTCTTCTTTTCTTTCGTTACTGCCGTCTAGTGTCCCAACCCTGAAAGTAAAGTCTGCGCCAGAGCCTCGTCCGTCAATCAGTAACTGTACGGGCTTGCAGATTTGGTTGACATAGGCCCTATCTTAGTGGGGCCGGAAACCTATGTACAGCTATCAATAAATATGCATATTAGCTTTATTCTACAGATCGTTCTAGTGCTAGACACAAACCTTTTAATGCCAGATTAGAAAGTAAGAAAGAAAATAAGTTTTTTAAGGACACGCACAAATAGGTAGATATAATATTCCACCGATTTTTTCCTCCCTAGTATAGTGCAAGTTGATAGGCGTATCATAGTTATAAAAATCTGCGCAAACGTTTTATTTCTACTAGCTGAAGCGGCAAACTTCGTTCCACCTTAGAGTCAAGTTATGTTGGCTACCTTATCAGCTGATATTCGTTAATGTCTCTCAGTAACCATAGGGATTACAGTAAAAAAAAAACGACACAGTATAGTCGGAGACACATTTAAAGAAAGCAAAAATCATGAAAATCGGTCCATCCGTTCTCGAGTTCATCGCGGTATCACTAACACGACTTTGTTTTATATATATAGATGAGGGGTCTTTATTGGGGACTACCGACCTCCATGATCGGGGCCTGAGGACGGTAGTTAGCCGACTCGCCGTCGTTACAGAAGTAGGTTAAGATGCCTGCCATGTGTCATGTGTGTCGTCCTACACATGCCTGCTAACTCATCGTTGCGGGATAAAAGCCGACCCCAAAGGAGAGGCCGCGTTGGCGGTCAAAGTCCGCCGGTAACCCTGGAGTTATCCTTTCGAAGGGCTATATAACCCTGAGGCTTACGCGGGGTATATACCCGGCAATTGACACTTGGGGAGGACGCCGTGTGATTTTAGTCGGTCCGATTCCGACACGCCCATCCCATCTTTGGCACCGATAGGGTAAAGCCCGTGAGAGTTTCCAGACGTTAAAAAAGAAAAAGAAAAGGGGTCTGTAACAATAATTGTCAATGTGTACCTATCAAGTATAAATCACAAAGCTAAAGGAAGCACGAAGGAAATGAGTCACAGGGAACCTCAAAGGGGATTACGGCATACGTGGTTCTTGTCGATATTTTATAAAACGAAATTCTTATCCAATTTCTCTTTACTTTTCAATTATATTATTTGCTATTCTTTTTGATGTTGTCCATAGGGACAACATAAAAGGTGCGTGCTTCTATGAGTGATATTACTTTATACTCTACGTGATGATACGATTTAAATTTACTTTGATCTTAATTTCATCGATGAGACGTCTTTTTGGTGTAGAGTTTACTTTTGTACAATGAAAAATTGGCATATAAATAAATAAATAAAATAAACATACGACTATTCTACGACATTCTACACAGCGCATTCTAGACCCAAAGTAAGCTTAGTTTAACTAGCTTGTGTTATGGGTTCCAGAATGCGGATAAACATACTTATATACTTTTTTTTATAAATACATACATATCATACATAGAAACACCCAGCCCAATGCAAATAGACATACTCATGCATACCAATATTTGCACCGAGCGGGAATCGAACCCGCGCCCACTGTCGTAGCAGTCGAATGCACTACCGCTACGCCACAGAGGCCGACAAAAAAAAAGAAAAAACATTAGATACCTTTTTTTTTTCGTGCGGAAATCCCTTTGGATACCCCCGCCGGCCAGCGGGAGCGGTTATGTCGGGCTTGAACCGACTAAAACCGCACGCCGTCTCGGGTCTACAGAAGCCGCCTACATTAAAAAGATTTTGTTTTCTTAACAATAATACATACTCACACCTTTTTCCCTCCGGGGTACACAGAGGCAACAGTCCACATCTGCTTCTGTCCTAACACACTACACGAGCTTCCTCTACAGTCATTAAAACTTCCATGGAAGCTCAAAATAGTACTAGTAAGTAAAAATACAAGTATTCCCGTTAGCTTCTCCAGCTAAGCTGCATTACTTGTGTTCAGAGTGGATTCACAGCGGTAGTGAAATGCTTGTACGGACCCACGACTTCTCGATTGCAACTCCGATGTCTGAGCTAGTTTCCGTGTTCGCCTAAATATAATTTAAGGTAAGAATAGTTCCTGCAAATCAAACAAGAATAGAGTCGCTAACAAGGCAGTACACATAATATAAGAGAGGTGTCACTTGAAGGAGAATGTAGATAGATATTCATGCAAGTGTAATTGAGCAGCTCGTTCAGGGTTGACCTCAAAAATTGGTGAAGATTTATGTTCTTCTGAAAAGCAGGATTTGATTAGGCTTGTATGAGCGATTTGTATGGTGTGTGAGGATAGAAAAAAAAAACTTTTTTCTTTATGAATGATAGGCTTACGTTTGACCTCTATCTCACCTTGTCGTAACAGATGATGTGGTCTACGATAGATCACGTTTACCTAGAGGGAACCTAACTGTACTTTCCATTTTTTTCAATCCCAGTCGCATCCAAAGCTTAGGGTCCACTCTTCTGCTCCTCCTTTTATTGATTCATTTTAACTTTTATGGGAGCGACTGGCCTCCCTGACCTCCCAACCTCGAGAGGAAAGCTTGTACTAGAGTCTCATTCGTCTATCAGAAGGTGTACCGTACCGGCTTGCATTGAGTTTGGCGCCAAAGATATTAATGGACCCCCTATGTGTACCCAAGCATTTGCAAGCTATTTAGCTTACGGTTGTCTCTGCCTATCCTAAAGGGTGAAAGGCGTGAACTTGTATGTATGTCGTGGATCATTGAATAAATATAATAACGTCCAGTCAGACATAAAAAAACTCCTAAATCATGACGCAGATGGTGAAAGTAAAATCAGAAAGCACCATGGCCTCAGGATATCGGATGCAACTTGCAATTATCGGTTCGTATACTCTTATTATAGCCACCACCGATTTTATTACTTACGTTTGGTAGCACAGGTATGTGGTTAAAAAGTAGGAGGACCTAATAAGGAAGAAGGACTTAAGAGTTTGTATTTCGAACTTGATTGTTTTAAGGATTTTTATTTCTGGCTTGACATTGTGGAATGCGCTGTTGCATTCTACAGTTGCACCACTGATTTGCGGTCTTGCAAACTCAAAAACTACGATTTTCTCGTCTTCATCCGAGCGTTAATCCCAGCGGCATTCGAAGCTGGTATTTTGGAATCTGGGTGTTCAGCCTCCCACAATTTAGTTTATCTTAGCTTTAGTGGAGGTAACTGCTGTCTGACTTGCCAATCCTGAGAGGAAAGCCTAATACTTGTTCGTTAACCAGCATGTGTAACGGCTCGCAGGTGAACTTGGCTTGGTTCTCGAAGATCTTCATCATTCAACGCTTACTGATTGTTGGATATCGACCAACATTCAGTAAGCGTTTGTGTTTAAAAGTAGGAAGTCCTAACAACGAACGAATTTAGCGTCGGTAGCTTAGTGGTTAAGGAGTCGACCTTACGATCGAGAGGTCCCGGGTTCGAATCCTGGCCATTACACTACCGACGTGAACCCACTCCTAATACAAGCAATTTAGCTTAGCTGGAGGGGTAAGGGGGAATATTAGTAATTTCGGTTACGAATATTGTTATTAAAAAAAACCAAGAAATAATAAGATTTTGAATGCTAGATTCGGAAGTTTTTGAATTTTGATTTATATTTTGTTTCGTGGCCTTATGGAATGCGTCGCCGCTTGGTTGCAATTGCCACGCTTTTAATGTATAATTTGCTAGAAACTGTAAGTAACAACGGATCTTAATCAAAATTAATTTCAGTATTTGAGGTAAATTATAGCATATGTATAGCTTTATCTACGACATGTTAAGGTAGAAGTTGATGTCTATTCTCATCAGCCACCCTTAGAGGTTGCTGTACATAAACAAATAATAAAAAAAAAATACAAATGATCTTTACATTTTATGAACTTTGGGAAGCGTTACATTCCCCGGGGCAGCCAGAGTGCGAGGGAAATAGCTAATGGGCCACCTTATACCTGTTGTCTGAAGACCCAAGACAGTTTGCAATTTTAGTCGGTTTGAATCCGACTTAACCACCCTCGCTAGCCAGCGGGAGGGTATCCGGGGGGATATCCATAAAAAAAACTGGCCAAGTGCGAGTCGGACTCGCACACCGAGGGTTCCGTACAAACCTGTAGGTATATGAGTAAAAGTTCACCCATCACGACAATCGAGTCATAGTTATGGTATTTTTATTGCAAAATGCAAAATTTTATATATGTAACTAAAAATTTACGGTTTTCACAATTTTTCCTTTATCTGTACTACAAGACGTTACTTCGTACCAAATTTCAAGATTCTAAGTTCACGGGAAGTACCCTGTAGGTTTTGAATCGCGTGCGAGTTTCGAAAATTTGCGGCATAAACGGCTGTATCTTTTGATTGCTTCGGCTTAGAAGTTTTTTATTTTTTCACAGCTCCAAGGGACAGTAGACTTGAGTATTAGATATAAATTTCAGTTTGATACCTTTACGCGTTCCTGAGAAAAACGGTCTTGACAGACGGACGGACGGACGGACAAGGAAGTGATCCTATAAGGGTTCCCGTTTTTTCCTTTTGAGGTAAGGAACCCTAAAAAAGGGAGCGTAACATTTGCAATTACCTGCTAAATGTCATGTAACGTCGGAAAAACTACGCAGTAGAAGTAAACATTCTGCCCTTTTATATTTCTGTTGAGTCTTTGAAGAAAATAAAGGAATGATGTTATATGATACTTCATTTAATATTGTAAAAGAAACTTGGCGACATCAAAACAACACGGAAACATACTTGAATTGGATGATCATTATTGTATGTATACACAAAGGAAAAAAAAAGTTAAGGATTGTTGATATAGATATTGCTTTTGTCAAAAGAAAATAAATAAAGTTTACATCATCCTCCGAGGCTTTTTCAAACTTAATTGGGGTCTGCTTTTCCAGTCTAACTACGAAGTAGTAGTAGGTTGTCACATATGAAATTGCCGTTTTTCTTGAAGAAATTGGAAGAAACGCAATTTTCAGTACCAACATTTTTGCATTTTTTTTAGTAATGACAAATCCAAATTTTATGATTTTTCTTTGTGTATGAATGATACAACATTAAGCAAACAAACAGCAACTTTTATTACATTTTTGAAAAGTGACTGCTGTTAAGTAATACGAAATTTATCATCAAAATGGATAGCATTTAGGAAGTACTGTTTTTGAAGATCGAATTAATTTATCAAGCGGCCTTTACAGAGTTGTAAAATCTTAAAATCAACTTTCAAACAAAATATAAATAATAGAAATAGCTATTAAATTACAGGAATAACGAACTCATGATTGTAAGAAAATTTCGGCAATTTCATTGGTAAAGGCCTATTATTTTCCTTGACGCGAATGCCATCTGATCTTCACAACCCATTGGGGAAATCGATGTTTGTAGTTAGTAACGACTGTCATACATGTTCATATGGCAACCGGGACCAACAACGGCTTAAGGTGCTCTCCGTGGCACGTAGGGGTCACAAAATGTTACGTAAGAATGGTCACTCATCCTAAAACTGACCTGGCTAGGATTGCTTAACTTTGCAATGTGTTAACCTACTCGGTTAACACTTAACCACGAGCCCCTTAACCATTGAAAACTTTTAAAAAATGTTTATGACGGTAAAATAAAATCTACATCTTAAATACTTGCTAACAACATTTTAGGTATAGATAGAGGCAACAATCTTGACAATGTACTCTAGATGCGCAGTACGAGTTTTCGGGTCTCTTTGGTGGTAAGCGCAAGGTGCGACGCGGAGGCGCTCCAAATAGCCAATCATCCTACTAATATTATAAATTCGAAAGTTTGTGAGCATGTATGTATGTATCTTTGTTGATCTTTCACGCAAAAACGGTTGAACGGATCTGGCTGAAATATGGCACAGGGATAGATTATAGTCCGTAATGACACAAAGGGAATCCCGGGAATAGGTTCCCATGGGTTGCGGGGACGGGATCAGAATTCTACGCGGGCGGAGCCGCGGGCAACAGCTAGTAGATATATAAACCTAATCACGGCATCAAAGGGCTCGTGTCATTTGTTGATCAGTGCTTTCATTGGTTTTTTGGTTAGCCAATTAGTGCAAATGTGCGAACTTTTTGATGTTTGTATAAAATTTTTGCCTCGAAAAATGAAGGTATAATTTAGTTTATCCCACGGTACGTTTTTAGGTCACGAGTTTGACTCTGGTTCTGAGCATTGACCTATCCAATTTAAATGGAATGTTATATATTTAATGATGATAAAATGATATGTTTTAGTTAATGAATGCTTTAAATTCTCATTTTTATTCATTAATATTAATGAATGTGTTAAACAGTGCTGTGGTAGCATGCTGCATTTTGTATGGTTTTTGAGACTGTCGGAGGCGTTACCTACCACCATTTTCCCCTTAGCACCCAAACCCCTCAAATGCCTTCACTCCTATAGGTAAAACATGCAAGTGACACCTCTAGTAAGTATTTTCATAGACCTTCTTCATCCGAGCTCCAATCACAGTCACAGCATCCTCTTATTATTGCGCCTTTTATTAGTTTGTTTTGGCTTTTATGGGAGCGAGTGCCGTCTGATTACACCACAACGAGAGGAAAGCCTGCATGAGAGCCTCATGCGTCAATCAGCAAAAGTACTGGCTTGCAGGTGTGGTTGGTTTAAACCACGAAGATAAAAGCGGCGATAGCCCAGTGGCATACGTAAGGGACTACTGAGACGAGGTCTCGAGTTCGATCCCCAGTCGCCCCGGGCACACACCTCTTACTTTTCGTAGTAATGTGTGCATTAATAAATGTTAATTATCGCTCGCTTAATAATGTGCCCGGTAGATGGCAATAGGCTCGCCTGGTACGTTAAAATAACTGGCGAATCGTGTGTGTGTAATACACCTCTGCCTACCCCTTCGGGGATACAAGCGTGAAGTTATGTTACGTATAAAAACAGGGGTAAATACTCATAACGTGTCAGTTAAGTCTGATTCGTCGTTTATAAGCGGGTAATATAAAAGACGAATGCTTGCTAGCTACCTCAGTAGTATAATAAATCAGCATTATTCATCGTATTCTTTGATACCAACATTCCGTTTATCATCTATTCATAGAATGGTAATCGTTTGGACATCATTCGCCTTTGTGCAAATTTTACGCTTAATCTATTTTTAATGTTATGTCGGTAGCGAAATCGTAATTACAGTTTAAGTTAGCATGTCTGTATGAAATAGGTTATTATTTTAAAAGTGTAGTTCTCGATTACTAGATCAGAAATGAAACGGCAAATGCTATTCGAGTTTGATCGCTGTGTGGGGTCTAGAATGTCTGTAACTCATAAAACTGCCCTATGTGAGTGGCAATGGAATCTTCGGTAGGTAGCTTGGTGGTAGCCTGGGGGTGGCGGGTGAGGCCACCTGTCACCCCAGCAGAAGCAGGCCGGGACGGTGGGGCGACTAGCGCCCCTCCCCCAAACCGGGGCAAGACGGGGACACCGTGGTTCCCAAACCCGAGGGGGCCATCTCGAAACCGGAGATGGCCCAGGGTCAGTCGGGGTGCGAGGGATATGCTCTATGGGCAACCTTACACCCCGGCGTCTGTAGACCCGAGACGGCGTGCGGTTTTAGCCCGGTTTTATCTTTTTGCCCGTTTTTAGCTAATGATATCATTAAGGGCCGGGGCCCTTAATGAAATCATGAGAGATGCAATTCGCCCCTCTTGCGAGACGCAGCAACACGGGTCGTGCTGCGTCTCGCAAGAGGGGCGAATTACCAAGTATTCTCTCACGAAATCCTTTAACTACTGCAGTAATAGAAGGAATTTTATTCTTAACTCAAATAAAAAGCTAATTTTTGAAGTAACCATATCCGGAAAGCACCTATTTTAGAAGATAATTTTGCTGCTTTCGCTCTTTTTTCTGCTTCTCTTTTTCGTGCGGAAATCCCTTTGGATACTCACCCACCGGCTAGTGGGGCAGGTTATGTCGGACTTCAACCGACTAAAGTCTTAAGGTCTTAAGTCGGATGTAAGGTGGCCCCATAAGGTATTTCCCTCCACCTTGGCTGACCTTGGCTATCTCCAGTTTAGGGGGGTATCCCTCGGGTTTGGGAATCACGGCGTCATCGTCGTGCCCCGGAAAACGGAGAAGGGAGGGCGATGCGCCGCCGCCGCGGCCTCCCTCTGCTAACGTGACAATTGACTCCACTATCACCCCCGTTGTTGTTAGAATTATTGGCTGGAGCATATCTACGGTTGATAAATTAGGCCGTAGAGCCTCATAGCGATTTTCCAGTTGCACTTTCAAGCCTAAGGTTCACTTATTTTTCTTTTATTGGTATGGTATATATATAGTATATTTATGTTTTTTTTTTTTCCAACCCCGAGAGGAAAGCCTGCGTCAGAGCCTTGTTCGTTGTTTATCAGGTGCTCCGACTTTTGGACCTCAAGGACTTTTGCAGGGCCCTAAAACTAAAACCACACAGTGTTTCATCACGGTTTGCCCTATAGCCGAACCTTCCCAGAAAGGAACTCCTCAGGCACTTTTGGCTGCCAATTGTACAAGTCATTGAGGCAGTAAACCCCCTTCAAGCTTCATTTTCTCATGGCATGTTTGTAATCGGTTTGTGTACCGTTTATTTTTTTATAACTTAATTTAGTTTTATAGTCCAACAGCTATAGTATTGATGGCAACAGGCCAATTAATAAATAGTTGATCTTAAGAAATTAATTTTAATGAACCCAATTTGTTTGTATGAAAATTCCTAAAAACAACAAACGTATTACGTAACTTATATCGTGGGTATAATGGCAGAACTAAATAACTCAATATTTCAAGTTTCGAGATAATCGCGATTTACTGTTTTTTTGGCACTTTTTTTGACATCATTAACAAATGGAGAACAATTTTAATGTCGGCAATTTTATATGTTATAAGCATGTTTGCTGTCGATTCGATGCTTAATCAAACTAATTTCTTTCATGAACCAAAAAAAAAAAAAAAATTAAAAACCAAGTTATCCAATTTTGCCACACCAAGATGTTGCAAACATACCGTAGTTAGCTAATTCTTTATGGTAGTTATTCAGTTTTCTCACACATAAGATGGATGTGAATACATGAAATTGGGTCAACAAGTTCACTTGTCGAGTTCTGAACCTAATGAAATATTTAAACATGAAAGTTAGGCATTCTTAGTGAAAGTTAATTTGTTTAATTTTGCGAATACTATAAATAGAAATATTCAATAATTTCACCTATTGACATTTTTTTGAATAGAATCTCTTATAAATGTATATTTTCTCGAAGGAGAAATACATAAAAATAATTATTTAAAAACGAAAGAATGCTCTTATCTGCCTGAATTAAATAACTCAAATTGTTTAGTTTTCCTTCAACATGCCTGCTTTCATTAGAATATTTTCGTTCGAGGAAAAACTAAACAACTCAATTTAGCTAATTCATTTCATAATTCATTTATTTTACAATTTTATCAAAACCTTATAAACTAAATTACATAAATAGTTATTTATGGTCGTCTAAAGAAAGACCGCCCAAACCTGTACCTGGTGCAAAAGTGCCCATCACACTGGCGGCATTACCTCTTTGAATGGCGATGGCCAGCCTCTGCACCAGGTACGATCCGGCGCGGGAGTCACCCGACTTCTCTCTCAATCTACGCCCTATGTCCTCCACAAAGCGTTTTGCTTCCACGCTCCAACAACCCATCGTCTCCACCGCGAAGGGAACGAAGTGATACCGGGCCTGTAACGCCTCGTACTTGAGCCGTTTCCCAGCAGCTGCATCCTCGGCAGCAGCGGCCGGAAACCGGACCGTACGACCGAGGTGGCTTGGAGCGACAGTGCTGACGCACGTGGCGTCCCATATCAGGCACTTACCGCTCTTCCATGGCACCAAAGTCATACCATCCGGCCTCCTGCCATCAGACCTGCTAAGACCGGGCGGCTCAAGCAGGCACGGGACATCTGCCGAAGCCAGGGCCCTCCGGACTATGTCGTTGAGAGCATGGTGACGCGGGAACCTACCTGCGCACCTACGACAACTCAGTGCATGGTGACCATCGGCTTCCACCATGGAACCACAGGTGCATCTATGGGATTCGCACACCCTGCAGCCCAGGCGGAGCGCCACCGCCACACGCAATGAGTCGTCGTTTAGCAAGGTCCCTAGGTGAGGTGAAGGCAGTGCGTGCAGCCATGCTCCCGATTCCGGCTGAGCCACAGCTCGGAGTCTGGCCACATCAGCTCCTGAGGCACCCTCCATCAATTGGGCCTTAACCTGCCCAGCAACAACGTCGTCCCAAGCGCGCTGAACACAACGAGAAACAGGGCTCGCTGCTCCCGAACTGCGGACCACCCAAACTGACTCGGCATCAGCTGCAAAAGGCACGCTCACCCCGTCACCATTGGAGCCAAGAATTAAAGTGAAAAGGCCCGACACCCCATGCGCTGACCCCAAGAAAGCCGGCACCCCCACATCCCGAGCACACCGCACCCCGATACCGCCGTACCTAACAGGGAGTGTCGCCTGTCTCCACTGAGTTTCATCAAGGGCGACATTCAGGATAGACTCCACGATCGACCTCAAAGCCTCGTCGAATTCCGAAACTTCGACGGGATACAGCCACGTAGGCGCTGTTCGCAGAAGGTATGTCAGCTTTCATACTCAAGTGATCAGAAGTCACAGTTGTTCATTTATAGTTAGTCATTTTTTCTAATAATATTTAGTGTTCAATGAAACATATCTATTTCTTCAATTGAAACACGAAAATGGATTTATTTTTGGATTGGATTGAGATATAGGAATGTTTGTTAGACCTAAAGATGCGGCACATTTTAAGGTTCTCGAAAATGGTGAAAGGTCAATTTGGCCAAAATCGGAGTTATTTAATTCTGCCATTATACCGACGATATATTAGGTGAGATTATTTCCGCACGAGAAAAAGAATGGCATTTCCCTAACTTCTCACCCGTCTGAAGACCGAGACAGCGTGTGGTTTTAGGCGGTTCAAGCCCGACATAACCGCCCCCGCTGGCCGGCGGGGGGGTATCCGAGGGGAATTCCGCACGATAAAAAAAAAGGTGCGGAGGTCCATAAGATGTGATCATCTTTCCAAGTTGCTCCACAGTGATAACCTCGAATTGATTTGTACATGCAACCAGAGCATCAACAGCTTTCAAATTGCCACATGCTAAAAAAAAAGCAAAATTAAATCTCGTGAGCACAATGCTATTTGTCGGCAATAAATGTAACAAGAAAGAAAACATTTAAATCTCAAAGAATACAAAGGACTTAAATCTTTATTCATCATTCATATTTACTGCATAAGAATTATTTGATTAATCACTAAATTCATAATGAACGTAAATAATTGTTTATGTAACTCTGACTGACCCTGCAGAATAAAGGTATTTCTTTAGTCGGACAACCGTAGAGTCAGCGCTACACCATACTTAAAAATGCCTGAAAAATGTGCGAATATGCTATTATAAAGCAAAGTCCTTCACCGCATCTGTCTGTCTGTTCGCAATAAACTCATGTTGTTTTCACCTATGGATAGAGTGGTTCTCGATGAAGGTTTTGGTATGTAATTTGTCAAGTTTTTGTATACGAATCGTATACAAAATTTTTACGTATATATGAAGGTCGGTAGCTTAGTGGTTAAGGAGTCGACCCTACGGTCGAGAGGTCCCGGGTTCGAATCCTGCCCATTATTTTACACTACCGTCGTGAACCCACTCCTAACACAAGCAATTAAGCTTAGATGGAGGGGTTAGGGGAAATATTAGTAATTTCGCTTACTAATATTCTCTTTTAAAAAAAACGTTGGTTAAAATATAATTATATCTGTTGGAGGTATCGGATTAAAATAAACCGCCTGGGAGCTTCCAACGAAAACGCTGCCCAAACCCTTTGAGATATAACAAAGTGCTGTATGGTGGAAATTTGTATCTTATATAGGTTGTGGTGGTGGAATAGAATCCCATAGGTAGCGGGAACGGGATCAGAATTCCACGCAGGTGAAGCCACAGGCAACAGCTAGTTAATGCATAAAAGTTAATTTTCATTAATACCTTTGCTAAGCTTCATATTTCTCTGCTTGTACTTAATGGACTTGGCGTAGGTTACTACAACAATGAACACAAACTTTCATCATAATTATCAATGATGTATAAAAATTATCATAACGGTATGAAACGACATGTACAAGCAAATTAAAGGATTAAAGCAGCGGTATAGGGATGGGACATAAAATGACAAAAACTTGTTTCTAAGTTTTAACAAATTTTATAGTCAAACAGCTGTTGCCGTCTTCCCATGGGAACCTATTCCAGGGATAAAAAGTAACTAATGTGTTTCTTCGGATTATTATCAATCCCAGTGCCAAGCTTCAGCCAGATCCGTTCAGCCGTTTCAGCGTGATTGAGTAACAAACATCCATACATACAACCATCTCAACAAACTTTCATATTTATAATATTAGTAGGAATTAGGATGTATATATGCAATACAGATTAGCTTAGTGTTAAACTTTAGAAATTGTACAAATTGTAAAGACCCGAGTATAGAGTAATATAGATCTACGGTTGATAATAAATTCCACGAGCCTTTTTTTTTTTTTTTTCGTGCGGAAATCCCCTCGGATACCCCCCCCCCGCCGGCCAGCGGGGGCGGTTATGTCGGGCTTGAACCGACTAAAACCGCACGCCGTCTCGGGTCTGCAGACGCCGGGGTGTAAGGTTGCCCATAGAGCATATCCCTGGCACCCCGAAAATTCCACGTACCTTAAAGTAACTTCATTCTTATAATAAAACCTTATCTTTTAAAGGGTTTATGTCCCTTGAATAGCTTAGATATACTGTCAACAAAAAAAAATCTAATTACCTACCTCTTATAAAATGTATACGAAGTGCATTTTTCAGTAAATTCCATATACGACGATACAACTGTCATCAACTACAGGAAGAACAAATAATATTCTATTTTTTTTTTCAAGTAATTTGAGGCCACCCATTAAACAGAAATTGAGGCCGCGCGGCCTCAAGAAACCTGTTGCCCATCACTAAACGTTCCGATACCGGTACGGCGGCGTGTGTGGCCTTTTCTTACGAATTAAGTTATTAAGTAATGCAAATTATATATGTTAATGAAAGTGCATTCGGTAATACATTATGGGTTCCTGTTTTGTATTGATAATATAATAATTATGTATATTGGAGCCTTGTGGTGGTGGTGAGTGGGAAGACTTGTGTTGTGACTATTAGTCATCTCTACGGTTAATAAAGCGGCGCTTTTCCCTGTACGAATGTACAAATAAACCAAATCATGAGAAAGATTGGTAGAGCGAACCTCGAGCTCCAAAGTACAATTTTTGGATACAACTGGGACTAACGCTGTTATGATGATAAAAGAGGAATAAAAGAAAAAAAAGAGAATGGAAAAAAGGACAAAATTGACTATTCTTTTTTTTCATTCTCTTTTTTTTCGTTCCTCCTTTTCTTTAGTAAGTGGCAATACCTCAACCCCAATATAATAGTATGAACCACTAGCTGATGCCCACGTTATCGTTTTCTGATCATATCTCCGGTTCTACTAAACCAATTGTAATTAAACATAAGGCAGATTTTAAGTATGACCAAAATTCGTTCAGTTGTTTTTGCGTCCATTGCAAAGAAACAGATGAACAGACTAACAGACAAGAATTCCAATAAAAATATTTTTGTTTTTGGAATTGTTCATTTTACATAACCCAAGTATTTTATTTTATTATCTCCAATGTACAGACACTATTTTTATGTTATGTTTAAAATAGTACAGGTTTACCAAAACGTCGATTTTATATTTGGTAGTTTAGCTAGCTAGTTAGTTTTGGTTGCAGACGATTTTTCATTCATTTACTCATATTTCATTATTGTTTTTGTTTCAGGTATGCACGTGTTAAGTTCGCTATTAATTAAATGGAAAAGGGTTGAGAACAACATGAAGTCTAAAACTCCACGCGAATTTCAACAAAGAGATAAGTTGTCACATGTCATCTTAATATTTTTGCATTCCCTTCGCTGAAGGTTGACGCTCATTAGAGACAAGAAAGGCTTTAGAAAGACTATTGCTCTGCAGAAACATGAAAGGGCACACACTTCGAACAAAACTGTTTATAATTAAAGCATTGTTGATCAAATGTGTTGGATAAACATGTTTGTCAAATTATTTGACAGTAAGCGCGTCGACAAATACGTCAAATGAAACCACAGACTATGGAACATTTCATCAAACACGTAAAATTCAGTAACATTTAAGAAACTTAATTCACCATCCTGCCCATCTATATACGGTGTACTCAATCACTTCTTTTTGGTGCGGAAAACCCCTCTGATGCCCCCTCGCCGGCACAGCACGGGGGTGGTTATGGCGGACTTGAACCGACTAAAACCGCACGCCGTCTCGGGTCTTCAGAGGCCGGAGTCTAAGGTTGCCCATAAAGCATTTCTCTCGCATCCCGACAAACCCTGGGCCATCTCCGTTGCGAGTTGGTCCCCTCGGGTTTGGGAACCACTGTGTCCCCGTCTTGGCCCGGTTTGGGCATCTCACTATACCTAAATAATCTTGTCACTAAATTTACTTATGAATAAACAATCGCAACATGTTGCCCAAGTAACCTGATACAAGTAATGCCATCAAATTCTACATAGCACATTATATATGCAAATAGGTTTCTTAACCAAAACACTTAAGTTGTGTTTTCAATTTTCTTCGTTATAAACTTTGTTAAAATGCACTAATGACTTAATTATTTCGTAGAGGTAAAGCTTAGACTGAGTTCTAGTTCTTTAGCGAGTTTGAGCTTTTTTTATTAAGAATATTAGTAACGGAAATTACCAATATTCCCCCTAACCCCTCCAGCTCAGCTTAATTGCTTGTGTTAGGAGCGGGTTCACTTCGGTAGTGTAATGGCCAGGATTCGAACCCGGGACCTCTCAATCGTAGGGTCGACGCCTTAACCACTAAGCTACCTGACGTCTGATAATGAGGCCAAATGGGTCACCACGGTTACACATTTCAATAAATGAAGCGAGGAGACTTATGACGCGGCATGATTACACTGTGGACCTACCCTACATTTCGTCCTAACGCCTCTTTGAGTTGAAGTTTTGTAAAGAAAAATGTTATGCGCATTTTTGTATTTTGAATAATTAAACCTGTAATTCAGCTATTTTTAACTCTTTAGTCCTTACTTGGTTTCAGAAGTCGGTTCTTTATGGAAGTTTTCTAATCACCGGCTATATTCGATCAACATACCGTCAAAAGCCTGCGGTATCCCTCTAACCTCGAAACTCGTTTGGCAACTTTTGTGACGTAAAAAGCACTCGAAATTGAAAAGGTAAAATAGGTCATGTTGAGTTGTGCTCTATACCACAAGCAACTCTAGTGCGTAAATATTTGTAATACATTGACTGTCGACATGTTCAAATGCAAATCAGATTCCTGTTTAAAAATGTTGGTACCTACGCACACGATTCATCTCTATGTAATTTGGCATGGTCAAAGTATAATTAGAAGTGCTGAAAGCTAAAAGTCCCGGTTGCCATAACAACGTTTATAGCGGTCGTTACAGGTAGCTAGAGCCCTAAAAAGTCTTACAACTGGTCTAACTACAGAACTGCAATACCGTCAATAGGTGGTGGATGTCAGATGGCAGTGATTATTCCGAACCTGACCCAAAAGCCAGACCTGGTCGCGGGTTAGGTTAGAAACTTGAAAAAAAAAGTAATATTTGTTCCGAACGTAACCCTCTTCCTAACCTGACCCGACGTCTCGTTCCTATCATAGCCCGAATTGCGCAGATTGGTTATTCTCTCTAATCTTTCTCAAAATAAAAAGTACATATGTGTCAAATCAGTAGTTAATATTTAGTATCCGACTTGGATAGGTTAGGTTAGAAGGGCAAGTTCGTCGTTTTTTTTTATAACCATTCAGAAATAAGTCATTTTCTAAGCTGTTTGATTAAATAGCTAGGCAAGTAATTATACGTATCTGCGCAATTCGGGTTATGATAGGAACGAGACGTCGGGTCAGGTTAGGAAGAGGGTTAGGTTTGAAACAAATATTACATCTAGGACGGGACTTGAACCCGCGACCAGTCCCTTACAGGGGGAATGCTCTGACCAATTGAGCCACCTAGACACGTCCCAGATATTCGAAATTCTCCGATACATTAATACGTCTTAAGAGGACGTTGGAGCCATCTACCGTAATTCTTGCGAACTACGGAAACAATGAATAACTTTACAGTCATTTTTAAACATTGTTTTTTGATGACTCCGCCTAATTAATTCAATTACATTTTTAAGCATTTTGTATGCTTACTTTTTTCTAAAGATTTAGATCGGAAAAAGAGAACATCTAGGACGGGACTGGTCGCGGGTTCAAGTCTTAAACAACAATACAAAATGCTTAAAAATTTAATTGAACAAATATTACTTTTTTTTTTCAAGTTTCTAACCTAACCCGCGACCGGATCAGGTTTTCAGGTCAGGCGGAAAATTTCGAAGTTCAGCCGCTACATAGTTAGACTGAAAAGCCGAACCCAACTGAGTTGGAAAAGGCCTCGGAGGATGATACGTATCTATAGATACATATTATACAGTCACACCTCTTTCACAATGAGGTAGGCAGAGACCACATGTTACTACTTGCTACTTCCTTGTAAACACCTTTCGCTTCTTCTACATTCATATAATAATATTCTACGACATTCTACACAGCGCTTTCTAGACCTAAAGTAAGCATAGTTTAACTAGCTTGTGTTATGGGTTTCAGAATGCGGATGAACATACTTGTATGCTTTTTTTTGTAAAAACGTACATATTAAAAAAACGAGACCAGTGCAAATAGACATATTCATGCATATAAATATTTGCACTGAGCAAGATCGTAGCAGTCGAATGCACTACCGCTACGCCACAGAGGCCGTCATCAATTGTTTTTGAATCATCTCTTGAATCTTTCTAAAATGTCCTAGATTTGATTAAAATACTTATGCCTACGTTGCGATCGAGAGGTCCCGGGTTCGAATCCTGGCCATTACACGAACTTGACGTGAACTCATACCTAACACAAGCAATTAAGCTTATCTGCAGGGGTTAGGGGGAATATTAGTAATTTCGGTTACTAATATTACTTGAAAAAAAAACAGAAATAAAATATATATAAAACGTATATAAGTTCTTCGTCACAGAATTTTTGGAGTTCAAAGTTTAAAAAATTGATGAACTTTTCGAGCGCCGCCCACTAGTGAACATTCTTGTGTGTATTTGTTCTTTTTTCTGAACGCAAAAATTCTATTCGAAGCATTCGACGTACATCACTTCAAACAATAGCTGACCTTTCGATTAAAATAAAAACAGTTTTTACCGCTCCCGTGTACAGTGCAGAGTTGTTTTTTAAATATAGAACCGGGTCGTATGCACAGTGCAAAAAAAACATGACTCATTAAAAAAAAATAACAAGCTTGTGTAACTTGAAAGCCATTAAAACCTATTTGTTCTCCGAAAAAAATAGGCAGCGGGTTGAATATTTGTCGAAACCAGACATGGTATTGAAATACGAAGATAATTGGATTCTGGGAAATATATCGCTACATAGTAATGTGTCCTTCGCAAATATGGGCTGCAAAAATATAATAGATAATTATATTCTTGTAGCATTTGTAGTTGTATTGTTTGTACATTTTGTTGTATTCATATTCACGAAGAACATGAAAATAATGTAAAAATGTCAGGTCAATTAGATGGACGGATGGACGACGACCTCTGTGGCGTAATAGTAGAGCGTTCGACTGCTACGTCAGAGGTCGCGGCCTCGGTTCCTGCTCAGTGCATTTCATTTTGTGTACGAATGTTTGCTCTATAATGGTCTAGTTTTTTCTATGTATAATGTGTATGTATCTACAAAAAAAACAACCTTGCCTCTTTTCCCCTTTAAACCCTTGCCATTTTTACCCTTTTTCCCTTTCCACCTCCTTTTTCACATTTTCCGTTTTTTAACCCTGCCTCATTTCTCCTTTTTACCCTTGTCACATTTTCCTTTTTTACCTTTGCCACTTTTCCCTTTTTTACCCTTTCTATATTTCCCGTTTTACGCTTTCCACATTTCCCCTTTTTACCCTTTTTCGCATTTCCCGTTTTTACCCTTGCCACATTTCCCCTTTTTACCCTTCACACAATTCCCCTTTTTACCCTTTTATAGTGTGTGTGTGCAGTCACACACGGTAGAAGTGAAACTTCTGAAAAGTCCCTGATTAAAAAAAAGCTATGGACTTATTTTTTCGTTTCATCGAGTTTGAAATCACAACGATTCTAAAAAAATTTCACTTCAAAAAGTATCTAAGTATGATACTGTCGGAAGTTTACGCGAATGTCACACATTGAGAAATAAAATAATTTTTAACGGATTTATTTGATGTTATTTTTTAATATTATATTATTATAATATATTTATTATATTGACATTTTTTTTTTTCGAAGTATCTCAGTATGAACATATACGAATGTTATTAATATACGAATATGCGGATGAACATCCGCATTCTAGAACCTATGTTACAAGCTATACTTTGGGTTTAAATTGCGCAGTGTAGTACATCCTACATATATTATTATACTAGAACTAGCTGATACCCTCTCCACCCGCGCGGAGGTTGGCTATGGTTTTTTAGTCATACTTAACCAATTTAAGCAATTAGACATACCTTTTTTTTTTTTTATCGTGCGGAAATCCCTTCGGATACCCCCCCGCCGGCCAGCGGGGGCGGTTATGTCGGGCTTGCACCGACTAAAACCGCACGCCGTCTCGGGTCTTCAGACGCCGGGGTGTAAGGTTACCCATAGAGCATATCCCTCGCACCTCGACTGACCCTGGGCCATCTCACCACTAACAGCATCGCTCATCCTGTCTCCTCTGAAAGCAGAGGAGTACGGAGAGCGATGTGTTCCCGCCACGTTGGGTATTGGCCGACGATCAATGCCAACCCTATGAAGGGGTGAAGGGGAAGCCATTGACGGCCGCCCAGGGTGTACCGGCCGCTCCGATTCCGTTCCCCCCGGACTGCAGCAGGATCGGAATCGGAGCGACACTCGAGGAGGTTACCCAACACACACCCCAATTAGACATACCTACAGAAGATTTTAAGTCGAATAAGACCTTTCTAATTTAAAAAAAACAGCATCAATATCCATTCTGTTGTTTTTGCATCCATCGCAAATAAACAGATAAACAGAAAAGCAGAGAAGAATTCCAAACGTAATATTTTTGTTTCAGAACCGTTCAGTTAACATATATAATATATTATAGGTATTTTTTTGACGTGAAACTTCTTTATCGGCGTTGGAAAAAATTTACCGTAACATTTTTCCGTTACGCGCCATCTTTTTAAAAAAAGTTGATTTATTCGACTGACAGTGATCAGCAAAATCAAAGGGTTTATTTTAATTCTAATTCCAGTGAACTTCTAAAAAAAGTAAGTGCTTATATCTCTTTTTCTAACACGTGGGTGTGATTATGGTATTTATTTTTTTCAAGTTATTTAAGGTTAACCTCAGTTTTTGATTGTCACTATCGGTCAAGGTCTATAATTCCATTAAAACTAGTTATTATTAACTAATGCGACTGTTTTGTACTTTAATGAAATGCTGTAATAATCTTAGTACCTAGTAGTAAGGTAAAATGAAATAATTTTATTATTTGTTTTCATGTCTATGATAATAACAGCCTTTTGTTAAACTTTATGTAATAGGTGGCGAGCCTATTGCCATTAACCGGGCACTTATAAACCTGCGATAAATACACACATAACTTCGAAAAGCATCGAAAAGTCATTGGTGTGTGCCATGTGGGACCTAAACATAAACTGGCGAAATGTGGGTGCTAGCACCTCTGCCTACCCCTTCGGGGATATAGGCGTGAGTTTATGTTTATGTTTTTAAACTTTATCTAATTTAACTTTATTTAACCAATTTCTGTAAAGTTGCATATAGTATATCATTTTTCGAAAAATAAGGTCATAAAGAAGTTTCACTTCTTACCTGTGTACACTAGTACACGTACACATATTTTTTTAAATATCTCCAATGTGCAGACATAACTAATTTACAATTTTATAATAGTATAGATATTAATTCATTATAATGTTTTTCTTGGCTCTCGATCTTTCGATCGATTCTTTAGCGGTACAGCAAGCTCTACCGCGAAAGAATCGATCAATCTAGAAATGCGAGCATGTTTCAAATATTGAGATACCAATTCCTTAAAAAGCAAGTGCTGTAAGCTGAAGTACTGTGTACATTTGTATTTGTATATTTACAATGTGGGGACTGATGACCGAGTATCATTTGCAAAATACCTGATGCTCTTTAAAAGCTATTTTAATACTACAAATAGAAGTTATTTGTTTAAAAGTGACTAATTGTTTAGGGTTCCGTACCCAAAAGGTAAAATGGGACCCTATTACTAAGACTCCGCTGTACGTCTATCATTAAGCTGTCTGTCATCTTATGAATCGTGATAGTTAGACAGTTTAAATGTTCACAGATTATGTATTTCTGTTGCTGCTAAAACAACTAATACGAAAAATCAGAATAAAATAAATATTAAAGGGGGCTCCCATACAACTAATGTGATTTTTCAATCATTTATCATGAAGAAATAGATGTTTAAATGTAAATCGAAATAAATTCCACCCGGTTCCCTAAAATAATAGCATGATGCAACGGTTGAGTTTCTAATCAACTATCTTTTACAAGTAGGTAACTCTGTAGTTTCGAGATTTCATATTTCAGTGCTTATCACCTTTTAGCGATAGCGTGAGGATTTATAGTCCGAACGTAGACCATGTCCGAGTTCTATCGAACTGCAAAATTTCAGAATAGATTTGGTCGATTTTACCCTGCTGCTCCCATCACGTGATGATATATAGAGCAGTGTACCTATGACCATACCCTAGAAGAATGTTCATGCGAAATTTCAGCTCAATCGGTTAAGTGGTTTTTAAGTGATGCTCGGACATCGATAAAATAGTAGACAAACAGACAAAAATTCAAAAAATTACATTTTTGGCATTGGTATCGTTCCCAGAACACATAACAATATTTTTTTTTGAAAAGATATTCTATGTACAGTTTTCACGTCGTTACGATTTTATTATATGTAAAGATAAAATTATTTCAACTCCGATATGGAAACATAAATAAAACCAGAGCCAACCGCTTAAAATCAATTAATCAGAACCGAGTAACTTAGATATTTATATTCCGTATCTCGGTTAATTTCTTACTAATAGTACTGATTACAATCGATTCTATATCAATGCTTTCATGTCACCCGTAATCGATAGAATCGTTTAAAGTGGATAATTGGTGAGCGTCGGCTAGTTATTTTATATGGCAGTTTACGTCTCGTTTGCAACGGTTGTCCATTAATTTGATCGTAAGTTTATGGTTTGTTGAACTATATATATAAAATACAAACAAAAAAAACTATACATATAATATATAAAAAGCGACGATAGCCTAGTGGTGTACGTAACGGACTGCTGAGACGAGGTCTCGAGTTCGATCCCCAGTCGCCCCGGGCACACACCTCTGACTTTTCGTAGGTATGTGTGCATTAATAAATGTTAATTATCGCTCGCTTAATAATTTACCCGGTAGATGGCAATAGGCTCGCCCCCTATTACATTGGGACCTTAACATAACTGGCGAATCGTGGGTGTGTAATACACCTCTGCCTACCCCTTCGGGGATACAGGCGTGAAGTTATGTTATGTTATGTTATGTTATGTGAACTATTGATCTAGATTTTATAGAATTTCGAAGACTTGATCTACAGTCAAAGACAAAAGTAGCTTAATGAATTTTATTCTTTTCATCTAATCATCATCACAGTGGTATGATTGCATGATTACTTGCAAAGCTTTACTTACTTTGAAGCCGCTCTCCTACTCCTTCTTTCCATGAATTATTTTTCGTGGCTTTTACGGGAGTGGCTACCGTCTTTCTCCCTAACCACGCGCCGAAAATTTTGTTGATAGAAAACATTGTTTGTAGACATCTCGGTACATAGGAAGCACTGCACACAGAGATCTCTCTTCATAGATAGCACTTCTTGCCGGAAACTTTCCGGACTAGTGGTTCCGGCGCTTCGCCGGCCGCTGCCGAGCACGCTCGCTTCGCTTGTTCGGCTCGCGCTCTGTTGGGGTCACAGTTCTAACTTAACCTAACCCACTTTACTTATTTTTGGAATATAATTTTTTACCGGCAAGAAGTGCTATCTATGAAGAGAGATCTCTGTGTGCAGTGCTTCCTATGTACCGAGATGTCTACAAACAATGTTCTCTATCAACAAAATTTTCGGCGAACAGTGTTGTCTAGGAATAGAGATTTCTATTAGCTGCGCTTTCTGTATGTAGTCGTATCGTACAAGCGTGTTTCTATCTTAGGTTCCACACTCCTAACCCCGAGAGGAAAGCCTGCGCCAGAGCCTCGTCTGTCAATCAGTAGCTGCACCGGCTTGTAGCCGAGGTTGGTTATGCTCCGAAAACCTTAGTGGAGCATACTCAGTATTATAAATAATACGAGTAATTTAAACTCTGTATAACGAATGACGGTCTCTGTGGCGTAGCGGTAGTGCATTTGACTAGTACGACAGAGGGCGCGGGTTCGATTCCCGCTCGTGCAAATATTTGTATGCATTAATATGTCTATTTCCATTGGTCTTGGTGTTTCTATGTACGAAAAAAAGTATATAAGTATGTTTATCCGCACCCTGGAACCCATAACACAAGCTAGTTAAACTCTGCTTACTTTGGGTTTTGAAAGCGCCGTGTAGAATGTCGTAGAATATTTATTTATTATATTTATACTAGCTGTGCCCGCGACTTCGTCCGCGACCAAATTATGAATCTAAACCATCCTCGAATCCCCTTGAACTCACACAAAAATTCATTTAAATCGGTCCAGCTTTCTAGGAGGAGTTCAGTGACATGCACACGCACACAAGAAATATATATATAAAGATTTAAATAATATATATCCCATAGTAGATGATATATAATGAAGTCATAAAAATAGTTCAAAATATAAGAAATGAGTTCTAACAGTTATGAAATACTAAAATACAAATAAAATATCTAATGAAGTCATAACAGTAGTACCTATCCAAAATATAAATAATAATAACTTTGAAATTGAACGCTGATTCAAAAAGGAAGGATTCGAATGATCAGATCATCAGACAGATAAAAAGTAAACGAGACCCAGCAATAAAAGGTACAGTCAATAACAATCTTTCTCAATAAAAAGAACAAAATAATTTGAAGATCAAACATAAACTTGAACTTCAAAAACGTGTTGACCTTTGTTACATCAGTGACATTGACACTGCAACACAATAACGGAACAAGATCAACGTGATATCGTTTTCACCTCACAACTAAGATGGCTGATAGGATATAACAAACAGATTGTTATGGTATACGGAGTTATTGAGATCTGTTGATATTGAAGTTTGGTGAGGACGGTAGAATATAGTGGATGTGAAGTAGTACTGTATAAATTTGGACGCACAAACAACACTTTTCAACTCTATTCTGACTTTTGGTGTGGAAATAAAAAAAAACGACGGGTTGCACTCCGGGAGTGCCGGCACAAGTGAAAACTTGAATATTAACGTTGTGCATTTTTATATTTTGGAATGGTTAGGGAATAATTGTGCACGAATTGCTTGAATTATCAATATGTGGTAACATACAATATTCATTTATTGCGCTATCGTACACAAACATGACAATTTATACCTATTACATTAAAAATTTAACACTTCAGAACCATTACAATTATTTTACATTAAAAAGTTTATCTCTCAGAAAAATCAACTTCCATCCATAATTTCAACGACTTTTTCACCATCATTATTACCAGAACCATCATCGCCAATATATTTATAAAGTACTCACTCATTTTCTATCGCTATTTCTTCGTCACTTTTTTCATTAATAGATGCACCTTGTTTAATTTCCATTTTATATCAATATATTTATGGCACAAAATAGAATAAATATTACAAATAGTTATAAGATGACAAAAAGCGTTTCTTGGGCCTCGGTCGGAATCGATCTTAGTCTTGACGAAATCAACGACCACTCATTAGACGAACGCGCCACCAAGGTTGTTAAGTACAGTGTGAAATTAGCGCTTCTACATTTGTTGCCTTACGATCAGGTCACGTGTTTACTGACGCGAGTTTAACCTTTTTTACCCATTACAAAAAAAGTGCACAACGCCGCTAAAGAAGTTTTCTCTGCAAAAAATATTAATTAGATTATTGTGCGCCATAGCACCCGATTATTGTACATCCCGTCCCTTGTACATCCAGTCTACCCCAGTTATCTTTTTCAGGTCTTCCATCCCTCTTGCTAGGAGGCATTCCACCTTCCTTAGGCCGATTTGTGGTTTCCAAGGACTCCTGTAATTAACCAAAAAAAAAACATTTTTATGCTAATGGTAACGATTTTGCCGTTACAAAATCTGTAAGTTAAACTAATAAATTCATAACATATTCTGTTAAATGTTTATATCCTGTCAAAATCACACTTGAGACTATAAAGCCCTTAAAAGTCGAAATAATATCCACTGCGAATTACAAAGTAATTTCTGAATTGAAATAAAAAAGTCAAGAAATCGTTTTGTGAGTTGCGCAGCGATTCTATTGCTATTATTTACAGTATTCTCGATATTTTGATTACGTTTCAGCAGCTTTGATCAGAAAACGTGTAAAAATAACACATAATAAATTGCGATACATTGTGATATTTTCACTTAAATTCAAAGTGTACTTAACACTTAAGATCATTTTGTTGAGGTATTTTTAGAGCTCTAAAAACCGTTCGGCAATATTATCCGTTCATTTTTTACTAACTTAAATCTATTTCGGTTAAGACATAATGAGATATCCAACACCACATCTAAATTGGAAATAGGATGCAGTACTTATAAATATTTGACATAATGTATGACTATAGATTTAATATAGGTATGTTTTGAAAATAAAGTGGACCAAAATAAAAAAATATATATCACATGTTGACCATATCAAGTACAGTCGCACTTAGAAGCTGCTAAACACTAACAAATTTACAAAAGATGTTTTCATTGAATCAAATAAATAATATTAAAATTAAAATTATAAACGGGATATTTACCATGTTTATTATCTTTTTCGCGAATCCGATATATTCCGATAAAAAGATAATAAACATGGTAAATATCCCATTTGTAATTTTAATTTTAATGTAAATGACCATGTCAATCTAAAACCATAAATAAATAATAATTGCAAACTTGAATAGTAGTAATCTTCAGAGGCAAAAATTAACTTTTTCAAATAATTTTTTTTCTTTTTTTTTCGGTAACTTGTAATCTGTTTAACTATTATAAATGGCGATTGTAGATATCGAGTATTGCTACCACTGAAGTATATATTTATTGGATAACATAAATATTAAATGTATATTACCATATAACAAAAGATTTACATTTTCTTGTCTATCAGAGTAGATAATCCCTTTATTCCAAATATATGCTACTACTAACTAACATACTTCTATGTTTATGGACCTAAAAACTTTATTCTGGCCCTTGTGTTGGAGATTAAATGTAACAAAACAGTTCTAACCGCTCTAGTATTATTAATAGTGTGTTTAATATATAGTTCCATCTAATTCTATCTTTTATAATTCAAAAATGTGTTATCTGTATCCAGCTAAATTCATACTAAGCCAAGATTACCATCTTTCATTTCTTTAACAACACTATCTTAATCTTCAATTGCATCCATACAAATTCCCATAATTTATAATCATTGCATAAGTCTGGTATTATATCAAAAGATAGTAACTATATTAAAAAATATAACGAAATGGATAGATACCATTGTATTGTTGGAAGGGAACCTGTAAATAAATGCGTTGGCACTGTTGAAACTTATTTGTGTTAGTTGAAGGTTGATATTGTTGGAATAATATATGGTATGGGATTTAGTTGAAAGGTAGATAATATAT
This sequence comes from Cybosia mesomella, assembly GCA_946251805.1. Classification (NCBI taxonomy): domain Eukaryota; kingdom Metazoa; phylum Arthropoda; class Insecta; order Lepidoptera; family Erebidae; genus Cybosia; species Cybosia mesomella. The sequence goes on from OX276409.1 coordinate 19,349,320, forward strand.
AATATTTTGGTACTAACCAATGTTTTTTTTTATGGATGATAGGCTCACGTTTGACCTCTATCTCACCTGATCGTAAGTGACGATGTGGTCTACGATGGATCACGTTTGCCTAGAAGGAACCTATTCACTCGAGACTTGGTTCTTGGTTGGAAGATTCCAAGGTTATAGCTTTCCGGAAACAGACTCATGCAGGCAATTCCACTCCTTAGCTGTACGCATAATAAATGTGTCGCCGAAACGTTTCGTGCGTATGAGTGGAATATCCACCATGCAGCGGTGGCGCGTCGCTGTGCGTATGGTCGTTCGTTGGTGGAAAGGGCTTGGAGGTATCAAGTTGTGCAATTCCAGCGCACACTCTCCGAAATGCATCCGGTAAAAAAATCGATAGGCCTGCAACTTTGCGTCGATGTTCAAGGCTCTGAAGCCTTTTCTCGACGAGTGCATCGTTATTGATGAGCCTCTTGGCCCGTCTCTCTATTGTCTCAAGCGCTTGATTATGTAGAAGAAAGATGAATTAATTTCATACTGAGCGGGCGTTCAGTTATTGTTGTTATGACACGACGTAGGTACCTAAATAGTTTCCACGCGCTAGTGCTAGTGCCATTAGGCTCAATGGAGTTCTTGTACAGTCCTCGAAAATGTTGCTAAGGAAGTTTAAGCGAGCATAAAACTTATTTGGATCAATATCATCATTGTATTCGTCCTGGTCGCATCCGAGGCTCTCTCCTCGGAGTTCAGGGTTCGCTATCAAACTTATTAGGATGTATGAAAGTTAGAATTTTAAATTCTTTATTGTACACAAATGGTTTATCTCATACAATATAATCTTATACCTTTAAACTAGCAATTCCTGTATTTATAAATATATAATCTGAATCTCAGAAACGGCTCCAACGATTTTCATGACATTTAGTATGGGGCGTCGTTTCAGAGGTTGTCGGGGGCGATAAATCGATCTAGCAAGGTTTCATTTTTAGAAAACATTAATAAAATGAACACCCAGATATTGAAATATTATGTACAAAAGCGAGCTTAACTCATAGCTGAGTTCCGATAAACCCCGGTACCGTAGAGAGGAATATCTTTTACTTTATTTTACTGATTTCTTTAATCTGATGATCTTTGAAATATCTGTAATTCCTGTAGTAATGCCAAGTTTTAATAGTCCATGTTTGTTTTGATTCAAAGGTATAATAAACTATGATGCTTTGTGAAATATTTATCTACTTGTTATGATGTGATAGAAAAATCAAAACGAAATTTTATTAAAATGAATAATTTGAAGATCAGAAATAAGATTTATAGTTGAATCATAAAATATCATAAAAGTTTGGCATAATAAATATTAAAAAAATATAATATAATGAAATAAAAACAATTTTTATTCATAATTTATAATGAAACATAGTAATTATATTTGAAATTAACCGAATCAAACTTATAAGTACCTTTTTTTTTTTCGTGCGGAAATCCCTTCGGATACCGCCCCCGCTGGAGAGCGGGGGGTCTCCAGCGGGGGCGGTTATGTCGGGCTTGAACCGACTAAAACCGCACGCCGTCTCGGGTCTTAAGACGCCGGAGTGTAAGGTTACCCATAGAGCATATCCCTCGCACCCCGACTGACCCTGGGCCATCTCCGGTTTTGAGTTGGCCCCCTTACTTGCTCTCCACTGTGCCAGCTGCTAGTCAGAGGGACACGTGGAAAGCTTCCGAACAGCCCTCAACAGGGCCGTCCTCGCCTCGGTCGGAGTTGGCCGTAGGCGGCAGCGTCTCACCCACCCTAGGAGAGAGGCGCTGCCGTCTCCATTGCCCAGGGTGCACCGCGTGGAGGTCCCCAACCAAGCACCCCAACTTATAAGTACCTAATAAAACTACCTTCAAACGGCACTAAATTTTTTTTAAGATAACTGTTAAAGATAATTTTATTGAACTATAGGCATATTATAGTAATTAATTGTATTGACAGTTAAAAGACAAAATGGTGCAAGCGGTAAAAATAATTAGTGCAATAATCACTCTGCTTGAATGTATTAATGATGTCATTAAAAACCTTTTCTCTTTGGACAATTGATGTCGCTTCCTCCCGTCTACTTTCCACCAGGTCATATTATTACCAAATCGCTGTATTTTCCCACTTGATCCACACAACAGAGCCAGCTCACGGGTATTGATGTCACTCCTAGTGTTACCTTCAGCACTTCCTACTTCACAATCATTTCCAATATCAATACATTTAACGTAATGCTATCTTAGAGAAAATATTTGTACCGATATCAATTTCCTACTTGACTTGGATCAGCTTCTTAATACTAAATTTTATCGTTGTGACGTTGAATATGCATTGGTACCGAATTCTTTGATTATGAATGGGTATTTGCTGGAGTTATGCTAATGGGCCAAGTGAGGAACATCATGATAAGGGGGTGTTGTGTTGTGGTAGAAGATGTAGTGACCAAGATAGAGAAAGAGAGGCTTAGATGATTGAAACACGTAGAGAGGTGGGGTAAAAGAAGTTTGAAAATAAAAACGGATTAATGAGGTGAGGATGTATGGGCACCTAGGCGTACGTATATTATTCAGCGAAATAATAAAAAACTACCGGCCAATTGCGAGTCGGACTCGCAAACACGAAGGGTTCCGTACCATAAACGTTGTATGAAAACACACCTCCCCCCCTCCCTTAAACACTTATTTTATTTTAATTCAATTATTTATTTTTAATGTGAATACATCTATCTATTTAATATATATATTCTGTGAATATTTCAAGCGTCTACCTGTTGCCGTTATTAATATAGAGCAAAAAACGGCGAATCACGTTTGTTGTATGGCGGCAACAGAAATACATCATCTGTGAAAATTTCATGTGTTACGGTTCATGAGATACAGCCTGGTGACTGACGGACGGACAGCGGAGTCTTAGTAATACGGTCCCGTTTTATCCTTTGGGTACGGAACCCTTAAAAGGAGCGAAAGGTGTATACCAGGTTCGCATACACCTTTCGAAAGAGGAAATCTCTAGTCTCTGTCTACCCCAATACGTATATATGTATGTACGTGTTTATTAATTTCTATCAAAATTTTATGACCAGCGTGATCACTGATCTTAAATCAATCAACAACAGCAACTCTTGTGAGTAATAAAATTCTTTTTGATATTATTGAACAAGAATACACGCTTCTGAAAACATTAATTTTATCAATGTATTATGTTCATAATAAAAATACAATGTTTTATTTTTTCCACTTTTTATAGTTTTCGTATTACATTCTTAGGTGCAAAGCGATTTCTGAATAAAATAATTATTTATTGGCAAATTTAAGGCACCATACTTACACAAGATACTTATATCATCTTGTATATATATATATATATATATATATTCTAAACTTCAACGATTTTCATGAAATTTTGTATACAAATCGTACTAGCTAGGTTATAAAACATAAATGCTTGACTTTTATGTCTAGATATCTCAACCAGGTCCCAAAGACTATGACCGTGAAGAAATTAAGCCTGATCACGTTCTTCCCTGAAGATGTATACAATCTCGCAGCTAATCAGCAGATTTTAAATTATTTATCAATTTATTACATAGTAAGATATTTCACCTGTGATGAGCTAGGTTTAAATTAGTGAATACAAAATTATAATAATAATACTTCACCTTCTAAAATCTGATATTCAATTAATCAAATTTAAGATATAGTAAGATACAATATGTTATAGGGACCTGCGAATATAGTAACATTTGCCCATTTTTAACCGATTTTTTTAATGTTTGTTACCTCAGAACTTTCGACTGGGTGATCCGATTTAGATAATTATATTTTTATTTCAAAGTTGGTGCTTCACGTGTATTTCCATTTCAATTTGGTCCAGTTCTTATAGTGGCATCCATGATAAAACCATATAAGTCATAAATTTGCTTTAAGTATGTGTGCGACAAATGGAAGAATACCTTTTTTTTTTTATTTTTTTTTTTTTTTTTTCGTGCGGAAATCCCTTCGGATACCCCCCCGCGTGCCAGCGGGGGCGGTTATGTCGCCGCTATTGCGGCGTGCCCTGCGCTTGGTTGCCCAAGTCGTTCCTTCCACTCCACCACGATGGTCGTTCCTTCCACTCCACCACGATGGAATGGAAGAATACCTAACTCAATATAACGCCAACCGATTTCGATGATTAAAGGAGATATCCCAAGGATGGTATCTTGATAAAGAACTCAAGATGGATACCATCATCAGGATGGCATCCAAGAGAAATCAAGGGGAAGCTTCAAAAAGAAAATCGTACTTTAAAAAAGGAGAAGGTTCTCAATTCACCTGTATTTTTTAAAATCACACTTCAAGACTGATTTTTTAATCTCCCAAAGCGATGGCTGCTGTAAAGTAACCAAACGTCAGGGAAAGTATTAATATAACAATAAAAAGCACTCAATCGCGATATCATTCCATAAAAGTATTTTAATTATGGTATTCTGAATCTCTAAAACTTTGATCAAGACATTAATTTTGAATAATAGTTCAAGCCCATAATAAAGTTGTAAATTGAGATGTTAATATCCCAAAAGTTGATTTACAAATTCAAAGTTTCCAAACCAATCCTATTTTGTCAATAACAGCTATCAATAATACAGCGGAAGCCGAGAACATATATATTTGATCGGAGCATAACGTGGAATTATGGAAAGCTATTGCATTGCATAAAGGCTCGAATCGATCTGTTTCGATATTATAATCGTCATTTAGAGTAATTTTCTAATAAGTACTACATGATATGTAGGCATGTTAAATCGGTTTTTGTTACATTTTAAGTTTTTTATTTTTTTAAACATAACATAACATAACATAACATAAACTCACGCCTATGTCCCCGAAGGGGTAGGCAGAGGTGCTAGCACCCACATTTCGCCAGTTTATGTTTAGGTCCCAATGTAATAGGTGGCGAGCCTATTGCCATTAACCGGGCACTTTTAAACCTGCGATAAATACACACATAACTTCGAAAAGCATCGAAAAGTCATTGGTGTGTGCCATGGTAAAACCTGGGATCGAACCCGAGACCTCGTCTCAGCAGTCCATTACCCATACCACTAGGCTACCGCGGTTTTTTTATTAATAAATTAATTTATTTCTCTTCACACAATAGAGCGGATCTTATAAAATATGTTTTGCATGTCTGATAATAGATGTACAAATTTTACAAATTACAAATAAAGGATGAATCACAGGATTACATGAACTGTTGTCTCCCAAACTAGGCCAAAACCTGTATCTTGGAAGACGGTATCTATACCAACTATAATATTAAAAAGCTGAATAGTTTGTCTGTTATCTCAGGAAGTACCGGTTCGAATTGAAAAAGTATTTTTTGTTGGATAGCCTGTTTCGAGGAAGGCTATAGGCTATATATTATCATGCTACTATCCAGAGCAGCGGAGCAGTATTCATAGTTGTGAACAAATCGGGCATATTTCCATACATTATTGAAAAATTGATAAACTATAGGCATGGGTTTTATCTTCATATAATATATTTCGTCGTTTGGAGTAATTTATTTGTACCACGTTATTCATGAGGACTGTTAAATTGAGCTTTTTTGCTGTTGTTGGGCAATAATTTGGTTCGTTTTGTCCTAAATATTTTGACTTAGTGGACGAATTCAAGCTGATATAGTCCAACAGCCGACAAATTCGAAGGTAGAGAATCCAGACCAGGACTCAAAAAAAAATCTGATAGCTGCTCAGCCCGCCATCACCAGGTAAGCTGAGTAGCCCGTCATTTTAATAACAGTCGTGTCTCGTATGCGCTTCTCGAGAGCAAAGGAGGGCCTTTTCTACTTCAAGATGGCGGTATTACCAGTAATGGTGATCAGAACTTGTTGGGGGCTAGTGGACATTTCACTCATAAGCGCCTCTTCCGGTAAAAAAGCATAATATCGGGGGTACAGTCTAAAATTCTAATCTATTGATCACCTTAGCTCTTAAACTTTTCATAGACCAATTAATGAAACATTGATAATATTAATTTTGTCCTCTTGGAATTATAAAACTACTTAAACATACATTATTGCTTCATGTATTCCTATGTAAAAAAAAAGGTTTGTAAATATTTTATTGTTAACCAACTTTGGACTGTACCTTAAAGCACTTAAGGATATATTTTAGTTAATAATGAAACTGTACAGTAACTGGTTAGGCAGTCGCTTCACAGAAAATTTCGGAGTTGGACAGTTTCATAGTTACACTGAAAACTCAACTGAATTGGAAAACGGCTTGTATCAAGCGCAGGTTCGATCCTGTATGGAGTACTGCTCGTACCTGTGTGATGGCAGCTAAATACCACCTTAAAGCGTTTGAGACAAAAGAGAGACGGGCCAAGAGGCTCATTAATAACGATGCACTCGTCGAGAAAAGGCTTCAGAGCCTTGAACATCGACGCAAAGTTGCAGGCCTATCGGTTTTTTACCGGATGCATTTCGGAGAGTGTGCTCTGGAATTGCACAACTTGATACCTCCAAGCCCTTTCCACCAACGAACGACCAGACGCACAGCGACACGCCACTGCTACATGGTGGATATTCCACTTATACGCACGAATCGTTTCGGCGACACATTTATTATGCGTACAGCTAAGGAGTGGAACTGCATGCCTGAGTCTGTGTTTCCGGAAAGTTATAACCTCAGAATCTTCAAGTCTCGAGTGAATAGATTCCTTCTAGGCAAACGTGTTCCATCGTAGACCACATCGTCACTTACGACCAGGTGAGCTAGAGGTCAAACGTGAGCCTATCATTCTTAAAAAAAAAAAACGGCTCGGGAATAAGTGAAATTACACGGTGAATTACAGGCTGTGTGTACAACATTAGGACACACAGTAAGAAATAGAGGTTTATGATGTACGGTGATGTTAATAAACTGGCAGTCAAGCGTATATTGATATTCTCGTACATCAAAAGAATTGAATTAGGAATTAAATATAGGAAGAAAACAAACTAATAAATTAAAATAAAACATTAGTAACTAAACACTGCACAGCTTCTAGCATCTCACGATACACATAATAAATTTACAAAAAATGACATTATGGCACTAGAAATTGGGTTAAAAATATCAAATTGTTAAAACGAATTCTCAACTCATATTACAAACATGTAAAATCTCGCTACTTACCTTCGAACGTTTTGTCATCTATTTTAGCTTGACGTTAATTATAATATAAATCTTATTATTAACTTTTATGGTATGCAAATTATGTAAATATATTACATTTATTTAATTTATTAGTAACTGGTCTAGTTTATTTCCGTCGTGAAGCTATTAAACTGAACTTGATAGCATTGTGTTCACTTTTTCGCAATTTATTGCTATGAATTTGATTTGACTGCTTTTCTGGTCTCATGGTTTAATTTGGCGTCAACATACACACACGATAGAGCTAAATAACGTTCAAATGTTATTTAAAACAATATAAGTATACTTTATTTGCTCATAAAAATATGAAACACTAGCTGTTGCCCGCGGCCCGCCCGCGTAGAATTCTGATCCTGTTTCTGCAACCCATGAGAACCTATTGCCGGGATAAAAGTAACCCATGTGTTATTCCGGATTATAATCTATCCCTGGGCCAAATTTCAGCCAGATCCCTTCAGCCGTTTTTAGGTCAAAGAGCAACAAAGATACATACAGACATACTTACAAACAAACTTTCGCGTTTATAATATTATAGTAGGATACTTATTTTACTTATTTATTTATTTATTTATTTAACCAACTTATACTGACGGCAATCCATACATATAAGTTATAGGTCACATACATTATCTTCTTATTTACCACATGTTATAATAACTATGCAATGTCAAAACTACAGATGTCAAAAATAAAAAACTGAATAAAAAATATATAAAATATATAAAGTAAAATATATAAAAATATATAAAATATATAGAAATAAAAATAAAAAACCTAAAAAACTGTTTCGCGATGTGCGGTCGTATTTATAATGCAATACCTAAAAGCTTGAAGCAACTGCCAACCTCTAAATTTCTAAGAAAGTTGAAAGCATGGCTCATGGAAAAATGCTTTTATACCATAGAGGAATTTGAAAACTGTAAAGATAAACTGTGAATGAATAGCAGAATATAATACTTAGTCTTTCAAATGTATTTAATGTATTTTTTTTTTCTTCACAAATTTTTATGACTTGTTTTATGCATTTTATGATATGTTCTGACATTCCCAATAATCTATTATAATGTTTGTGACTAAAGAATTCAATGGACTTGCATGTGCTGAAATAATTCTATATAATAATTAATTGTAGTTTAAAGTCGTATAATATCTACCTATGTATTGTAATGTTTGCATGCCATAAAATGGTAAATGTGCTGCACTAAATAATTGTACCTAACACCTGTATAACCACCTTTAAGCAAATAAATGAATATGAATATGAATATGAATATGAATATGAATAAAAATAATAATTAAACAATGTCAAAAATATCAAAACTATAAATGTCAGGAATAATAATAATAAATAGATTCATAATAATAATACACTAATTAATTAGAATCGTTCCCATTTAAAAGTAAAACAACAAAAATAAAACAACAAAAAAAACAAAACATATATGTCACCAGTATCATTGCCCAGTCAACTAGGCAATGGTACTGGAGGTGGTAACACTCTCCAGATAGAGACTAGCTGTGGCCAGGAATCTCGGTTCCGTGTATGAAAATATATCTATTATCCCATCACTCAGCAGAATATCATTGATGTGGGTTAGTGCAAGGTATAGCGGACTAGTCGCAAGAGCTACAGTAGTATTAGGTACTACAAATAGTGGCCGCTGTCGAGGACGTAGGGTGCGTCTGGCCGGTAGTGGTACACTTATTGAGATATACTGCAGGAGTGAGGGATTACATATAGAACCACGGATTAGACGGAAGAAATATGTGACCGTCATGAGTTTCCTCCTAACTTCAAGGCTTTGATAGGAGACCATTCCCAGCACAAATGGTGTAGGATACATGTAGGGATAGTAACCGTACATTTTCAAGTACAAGCATCGAGTGAATGATTTCTGCACTTTTTCTACCAGCAGTGTATATGATTTTTCATGCGGATTCCAGATTGCGCAGTTTGTTTCCAGTAAACTACGAACATATGAGTTATACAGTATAGTTATGGCTTGTGGGTTATTAAAAATTTTCGCTTGGCGCATAACGTACCCCAAGTTTTTTCGAGATCTGTTACAAGTTTGGATTATATTTTGGTTGAATGTAAGGTGTGGATCAAAGTGAGTCCCCAAATCTCGTATAGTAGAAACGCGGTTGAGGACCACCGAGTTTAATGTGTAGGTGTTGTGTATCGGTAGTGTTGCTTTGGAGTAAGACATGACCGCGCATTTATTGACATTGAGGCTAAGTCTATTTTTTGTGCTCCAGGTGTAAATATTGTTAATGTCTTCCTGGAGTTTGTCAGTGTCGTTTGATGCATTAATTGGAATGGAAATCTTAACATCATCTGCGTACATCAGGACAGTGGAGTGTTTTATGTGTGTTGGAAGGTCGTTTATAAATATTAAAAACAGTAAGGGTCCCAGGCTGCTGCCCTGTCCTATGCCCGAAGTGACAGGGTAATATTTAAATATGTGTAATTAAAATTATAATACCTTTAAACGAGCAATGCTTGTATATTTATATATATATATAGATATACATATATATATATATATATATATATATATATATATATATATATATATATATATATATATATATATATATATATTATATGTATTTACCTATCTTCTATATAAATAAAAGTGAATCGCCAAAATTTATGTACGCGTATAACTTCCGAAAGACGTACAGTCAAATTGGTTTTCAAATTGGATAATTCTTCTTTTATGTGTTCGTTATTGTTAGGAGAAGGTTTGTATGAAGAAAAATACAGGAATTTCCACAGGTAAGGTGCTATTATTGCAGCGGGGCGGAGTCAGTTCGCGCAGCTAGTATATATATAAACGGCTTCAACGATTTTCATTAAATTTAGTATACCGGGGTTTCGGAGGCGAAAAATTATTGTCAAAAGAGACGTAGATCCGTCGATCCGTCGATCCGTCTCCGCAAACGGCTCAATACCATTAAGATTATGAGTATAAGAGTCCGAAGTGTTAGATAGTAGGCGATTGTTCTTCCTTATCGTCATACATTTCATTTATTTAAGGAAAGACCTTCCTCGTCGTCATTCAATTCTGTCTTGAATCGTTCATTCATAATTCAATTTAATCGAGGTCATGTTCGTCCGAAACTTTTCTGGTAAAGTGAATTTTTGGTCATTTCATGACCATTTCGGTATGTATATAAAAAACGATAGGTATTTTTAGGATTGCTACCTCGAAACGAAAGTCGATATATAATTATGTTGCATGTCAGATCCTAGAAAAACATAATTATTACAAAACATTTCATTCATTAAATCATTTCTAATCACATTCAAGGCTACTCACGAACCGACATTATCGGCCATCGAACTCCTCGAAATAGCCGGCCCTAATACTATTAAGTTTATTTTCGGCACACAAGTCCGAAATACGAATTGGAATCAGGGTTAACACTGAATCGTTTTGTAATATAATATTTTGATTAGCTATTTCTTTTACACACCACTTAGGAAGCAAAAGCTAATGTCTAATGATAAGTATTTGCATACCATCAGACAGGCTATAGCTGTCCTTTTTTTTTATATTTAGGACACGTCAATTTGACTTCACCTCGCCTGATGGTAAGCTGAAGGTAAAGTCTCAGGAAAGAGGGTCACCATTACATACACGTATCATGTTAACAATGTTGGCACTCAGCTTGACGGCCTCATCAGAAGAGGATTATCGTCGCAGCACCGCGTGACACCCACCGGTCCCACTAGTGCTGCGACCACAATCCCCCTACCCGGCTATGCACTTGCTGACCCCTGAACGCAATCAAACCGAAATTGGATTACTATGGAGGGTTTTTCGCAATCGTGCACGGTGGTACCTACGCGGCCGAATTTTTATTCCAGGGTTCTTAAAGCGGTAAAAAACATAAATAAATATTCTACGACATTCTACACAGCGCTTTCTAGACCCAAAGTAAGCACAGTTTAACTAGCTTGTGTTATGGGTCCCTTGAGGAGCTAGGGCCTCGACTGGTAGCGCTCTTTAGCGCATGCCTCGAAAAGGGCCAGTTTCCAAAGGCGTGGAAGACGGGGAAACTGGTCCTTATCCGGAAGGCGGGGCGGCCGGCGGATCAACCATCCGGTTACCGGCCGATCGTGTTGCTCGACGAGGTGTGCAAGCTCTTTGAGCGGATTATTGCAGAGCGCCTCGTCGAGCATCTCACGAACGTGGGGCCAGACCTGGCGGACAACCAGTTCGGTTTCCGCCGGGGGCGCTCCACCGTGGAAGCAATCATGCGCGTTAGGCGCCTGGCGGAGGAAGTAGTCTCGCGGGGTGGGGTGGTGGTGGCGGTGTTTCTGGACATCGCCAACGCCTTCAACACCCTACCCTGGAGCTGTGTTAGGGAGGCGCTCGCGTATCACGGAGTGCCTCCTTACCTCCGCCGCATTGTCGAGGCATACCTATCCGAGAGGGCCATAGTTTACCCGAGCTGGCTAGGGCCAGGGCGGCGAGAAGTGTCGTGTGGTGTTCCGCAGGGGTCGGTCCTAGGGCCACTCCTGTGGAACATCGGATACGACTGGGTGCTGCGCGGTACGTTGCTCGAGGGTGTCAGCATAGTCTGCTATGCTGACGACACCCTCGTTATGGCGCGGGGAGCAACGTACCGAAGCGCGGCACTGAAGGCCACGGCAGGGGTTGCTCAAGTCGTGGGTCGAATACGGCGGCTGGGACTCGAGGTGGCTCTCCACAAATCCGAGGCTATGTGTTTTCACGGGCCCCGGAGGGGGCCACCTGCGGGAACCAGCATAACCGTAGGGGGCGTGAGCATCGGCATCAAGCCCACGATGAAGTACCTTGGGCTCGTACTCGATAGCCGATGGGACTTCGGACCTCATCTCCGAAGTCTGGTCCCGAAACTGAGGGGGGCTGCGGCCGCGCTATCGCGGCTGATGCCCAACGTTAAGGGACCCAACGCCCCCACTAGGAGACTGTACCTGGGGATCGTGCGAAGCATGGCCTTATACGGGGCCCCCGTATGGGCGGAGACTCTGGCGGCCCGCAACGTGGCTGTATTAAACAGCCCGTTAAAAGCGATGGCCGTCAGAGTCATCAGGGGGTATCGCACGATCTCCGTCGAGGCGGCATGTCTCCTAACCGGGACCCCTCCATGGGACCTGGAAGCGAGAGCCCTTGCGCTGTTGTACCAGTGGCGCAAGGAGGCGCTGGAGCGGGGCCATAGGCCGGAGACCCGAGAAATCAGGGCTCAACGGTCCCAGCTCCATCGGGAACTCATGGAGACATGGAGGGTGCGACTTGAGCACCCAAGGTGGGGGGAATCCACCATTGCGGCGGTGAGACCGATCATGAAGGAGTGGTTGGAGAGGGACCATGGGGACCTCTCCTACCGGATGTGCCAGATGGTTACCGGACACGGGTGTTTCGGTAAGTATCTATGGCGCATCCACCGGGAGACAACGCCGCAGTGCCAGCACTGCGAGGATCCTGGCGAAGACACGGCGCTCCACACGTTGGTGGAGTGCCCTGCGTGGGCGAGTCAACGCCGGGATCTCGTTGCGGTCCTGGGCGTGGACGTTCTCTCGTTGGAGACCATGGTGAGGGCCGCGGTCTCCGACGGGAGCAAGTGGCACGCCGCCGCCTCTTTCTGCGAGCAGGTAATGCGCGCGAAAGAGACGGCGGAGAGGGAGCGGGAAAGAACCCTGCCCCCCGAGTTTCGCAGTCTGCGGCGAGGACGCCGCAGACTCATCTACGCCCGGGACTACCGACCTCCATGATCGGGGCCTGAGGACGGCAGTTGGCCGACTCGCCGTCCTTACAGAAGCAGGCCGTGGCGGAGGCGTGTCGTGTGTGCCCTACACACGCCTGCCAACTCACCGAAGCGGGATAAAACCCGACCCCACCAGGCGAGGCCGCGGTGGCGGCCAAAGTCCGCCGGCAACCCTGGGGTTATCCTTTCGAGGGCTTACCCGGGGTGCCCGGCAACGGACACTTGGGGAGGACACCGTGCGGTTTTAGTCGAGACACGACATAACCACCCCCGCTGGCCGGCGGGGGGGTATCCGAAGGGATTTCCGCACGTAAAAAAAAAAAAAAAAAAAGCTTGTGTTATGGGTAGAAATGGGGATAAACACACTTATATACTTCAATTAAATTTTTAAGCAATTTGTATGCTAACTTTTCCTATAGATTTAGTCCTTAAGACGCACATAATATATCGGAGAATTTCGAATATCTGGGACGTGTCTAGGTGGCTCAGCTGGTCAGAGCGTTGCCCCTGTAAGGGACTAGTCGCGGGTTCAAGTCCCGTCCTAAATGTTCTCTTTTTCCGATCTAAATCAGTAGGAATACTTATATACTTTTTGTTTGTAGTTACATATATATTATTTTATCATCTTAGATTACCATCAAGTGGGGAATAGGCAAATAGAATTTATACTCTTCTATTTAATCATTTGTCATCACAAATAATGTTATCATCACATAATTGTTGGTGTACCTTAAATACTTTATTTTTTCGTGCGGAAATCCTTTCGGATACCCTCCCACCGGCCAGTGGGGCGGATATGTCGGGCTTGAACCGACTAAAACCGCACGCCGTCTCGGGTCTTAAAACGCCGGGATGTAAAGTTGCCCATAGAGCATATCCCTCGCACCCCGACTGACCCTGGGCCATCTCCGGTTTCTGGATAGCCCCCTCGGGTTTGGGAACCACGGTGTCCCCGTCTTGCCCCGGTTTGGGGGAGGGGCGCTAGTCACCCCACCGTACCGGCCTGCTTCTGCTGGGGACACAGGCGACCTCACCTGCCACCCCCAGGCCTGCGCTCATGGAGTACGGAGGTCGTTAAGCGGGTGTACCTAAAATACCTAAAAATAACTATTTCCTTTATTTTCTTGTTTGCGGGCTTTCTTTCTTTCATATGTCTTTAAATAAACATAACATAACATAACATAAACTCACGCCTATATCCCCGAAGGGATAGGCAGAGGTGCTAGCACCCACGTTTCGCCAGTTTATGTTTTAGGTCCCAATGTAATAGGTGGCGAGCCTATTGCCATTAACCGGGCACTTATAAACCTGCGATAAATACACAACAACCTGAGAAAAATTCAGTATTTAAGGTTCCGTAGTAGAGGCTAAACTCGTTATCATTTTGCTTGGTCTATCAGCTCTTTTATTAAATACATGTCACAGACATTTTACTTGGAGAATATTGACACCATAGTTAGGTAAGTGTTTCCTATGAACGACACTATACAATTGTGTGTAGAGAATTATATATTTTATCTCGATACAAAAAAAAAATACAAATCGTATGTGGGTTTACAAATCGATATTTCACGACAATGACGGCTTAACTCATTTAAATGGTAAAAGTTTATAAACAACTCCCACTACTTCATTCAGTAATTGGTACAAACATTTATATTTGTGCCAACCCTAATTTAGACCAACTTGAAAATAAACCACCTATTACTCGGTTACTAGACTCTAGTGAGCTTTGATCTAACAATAAAACGATGCATAAATTGATATTAATCGATTCGGCGCGTTTGATCTAAATCGATTTTAATATCGATATTTTATATGTTATCCCGGTATGGTCAAGTGATTGATAGTGTTGGTATTTTGAATATCAAAATATTGTCTAGGTTAGATAGGTGTAATTGTGTGTGATTTATTTGAATTTTTATTTAGAAAGTAGTAGATAATGAATCGGTAAATAGAGGTTAAGAGTTTCAATTTAAATTGAATCTCGCTTTATGATTTGTTTCATAAATGCATGGTCGAAGAAATAGCTGTGCAGGTACATATTGACGGCCTCTGTGGCGAAGCGGTAGTACATTCGACTGCTACGACAGGGGGCGCGGGTTCGATTCCCGTTCTGTGAAAATATTTGTATGCATGAACATGTCTATTTGCATTTGTCTATTTGTTTCTATGTATAATATGTATATATTTACCAAAAAATAAATATAAGTATGTTTATCCGCATTCTGGAAACCATAACACAAGCTGGTTGAACTATGCTTACTTTGGGTCTAGGAAGCGGTGTGTAGAATGTCGTAGAATATTTATTATATTGATGTGTAAAAAACCAACATATCGAACAAAAACAATAAGCAGACATCGCTCCGAAGTGCAACGTTGGGTCGCAACTGGGAAATTGCTTTTAGGATGATGATGAACGAGTTTTGTGTCCGAGGCGAAACTTGTAGGGAGAATGTGAATTGAACGACACACACCACTTAAATCCCCTAACTGTCTCTCCTGTTATGGAATAACAGTTCCACTACAATCCACCAACTAGGGGAAGAGAATCTTTTCCTACCACTTGCATTTTCAACACACTGGCCTAACCCAGTACTAACCTAAATAAAACCGTGTACAAAGCATGGGTACATGGATATGAATAGGAATCACATAACATAACATAACTTCACGCCTGTATCCCCGAAGGGGTAGGCAGAGGTGTATTACACACCCACGATTCACCGGTTATGTTAAGGTCCCAATGTAATAGGGGGTAAGCCTATTGTCATCTACCAGGCACATTATTAAGCGAGCGATAATTAACATTTATTAATGCACACATAACTAAGAAAAGTCAGAGGTGTGTACCCGGGGCGACTGGGGATCGAACTCGAGACCTCGTCTCAGCAGTCCGTTACGTACGCCACTGGGCTATCGCCGCTATCAGGAATCAACAATTGATTTAGTTGTTTGAAAGTATTTAAAAGGATTTCCCTTATAATAAGTATCCATTCCAGTCGGAGTGCGAAGGATATGCTTTATGGGCAACCTTACACCCCGGCGTCTGAAGACCCGAGACGGCGTTCGGTTTTAGTCAGTTCAAGCCCGATATAACCGCCCCCGCTAACCGGCGGGGGGGTATCCGATGGGATTCCCACACGAAAAAAAATAAAAAAGGTACGCATTCCACATTCATACTTTGGAAAAGAAGAATTTATAATGGTGTCTGATTTATAGACTATCCTTCGATCAACATAGACGATATGGTCATCAACTGTATCTACACCAATGAGTTCACTGTCCACTTTTTGCAACACTTTCTATTAATAATTCCATGCCCAATACATCGGCTTATGTTTATAGAAGGTCATCGAATTCTTTACCATAACCAGTAGTGGGTGTTAAAACATACACTTAAGTAGGTACTCAGTAGCAGCCCCATATGTATTATTCGTTTGTCTTTACACCCGGTTGCACTTATAAAATTCGTAGAGAAAATATTTATGCATTCATAGTACATAAACATAACATAAAGGGGTAAGCAGAGGTTAAGAGCAGAGGTGTTAAGGTCCCAATGTAATAGGGGGCGAGCCTATTGCCATCTACCGGGCACATTATTAAGTGAGCGATAATTAACATTAAAAGACTAGATTAGACTAGACCTCTTGATCTCGCCGTCCTTACAGAAGCAGGCGGAGGCGTGTTGTATGTGCCCTTACACATGCCTGGCAATTCACCGAAGCGAGATAAAACCCGACCCCACCAGGCGTGGCCGCGGTGGCGGCCAAATTCCGCCGGCAACCCTGGGGTTATCGTTTCGAGGGCTTACTCGGGGTCCCCGGCAACGGACACTTGGGTAGGACACCGTGCGGTTTAAGTCGATACAGGACATAACCACCCCCGCTGCCCGGCGGGGGGGGGGGGGGGGTATCCGAAGGGATTTCCGCACGAAAAAAAAAAAGACCTCTTGATTTTAAAAATAATTTAGGACCGAATAATATTATTTTGTATACTTTTCAAAGGTATAATAATGCTTTGACATTTTTCTTTTATCATACTGTATAAGTTGATCATAGTGTATAATTGTTAGGCTACATAATTCAATTTAATTTATGTATAATTATTACTATGCGTAACGTAACGATTATTTAGGGGAAAGTATGCCACTATAAATTATAACATAAAATTATATGAACTAAATTATACGAATTCATTTTGAAGCGACTTACTAAGCTAACTTTTTCTTGTAAATTTGAATTTTAAAACAACGCTCGTCAAGGAAAGTATGAAACAGCTTCATAAGTTCCATAAGCTTCATTCGTGAGAATATTATGTCCAATTTATCTTTTTGCAATTATACTTCAGAAGGGTGGATCCTTCAAGGCTTTTTAGGCCCAAGCCGACTTCACTTGTACACCTTCCGATTTTTTTTATTTTTAAGGGATTTTCTTTAGAAAAGCCCTATTGCTATCGAGTTGTCGTCGACGTCGTCGTTGCCAATTTTCTGTCACGGTTTTGGGTATGAAGGAGATGAGCTATCGAGTTGTTGTTTTCGGTAATAGATTCGTGCTGGGGTGAACCATTGCAAGATAAAGAAAAAACAAAAAACCCTTGTATTCCACTCAGGTGGCAGACAAGCTCACGGCCCACCTGATGGGAAGCGGTTACCGCGGCCTATGGACGTGTGCAACACCAGGGGCGTCACACTCGCGCTGCCGACCCTTCTTCTGATTTCTGATTAACGAACGATGGTCTGGCGCAGGTTTTTAACAAGCAGAACCAAAACAAGCCACATCAGAATGAGAACAGCAGCTTAGGACATTAGACCACGGTGTGGGAAAGTGGCAGAGCGTTGGTAGCTCAATGGTCAAGGAGTCGGTCTTACCATCGAGAGGTTTGTATCCTGGCCATTACAGTACAGACGTGAACCTGCTCCTAACACAAGCAATTTAGCTTAACTGGAGGGGTTACCGGGAATACCAGTAACATCAGTAACTAGTATTTAAACAAGTTGAATTCCTGAGACGAGCTCAGCCGAATACAAGGGATTTTCGATTTAGCGTTTTTTTTTTTTTGCGATTTTTTGAGATTTTTTCTTTATTTTGCAATGGTTCACCCCAGCCCGAATCTATTACCGAAAACAGCAACTCGATAGCTTATCTCCTTCATACCCAAAACCGTGACAGAACATTGGCAACGACGACGTCGACGACAACTCGATAGCAATAGGGCTTTTCTAAAGAAAATCCCTAAAAAATCAAGATTAACACTGTGTTGACGACGAACTATATTTCAAGTTCAAATACCACTAAGGAATATGCCACTATAAACAAACAGACAGAGCTACTTAACATTCCATTTATTTTATAGAATAGTTTAGTGTCGACTACGACATATATCCATCAGCGAAGTGTCAATAAACTTGCCTTCGCCTACTTATCGCTACTTATACAAGCCAAACAATATGATTCGTATAATAAACGTCTATTTATCTGTCAATCAGTTGCGAAGTGTCTCTTGTTCAGTGAACACCGATGGTTTTGTTGATATGTAAATAGTGGTTTTAGGAGGTCGATAAAGTTTGGGTATCGATAAAAAAATTATGGCCACCCATAGGGCCTAAAGAATTTTATTAAATATCTCCTCTAATGTACAGGTAGTTAATTTACAATTTTATAACTGTACTAGTTGATGCCCGCGGGTCCACCCGCACGGCGATTGGATATTGATTTAGGTCATATCTCCGGTTCTACTTAACCAATAGCAATCAAACATGAAGCAGATTTTAAGTCCAACCAAGATCTTTCTAATAGAAAAAACCGCATCAAAATCCTATCAGT
This sequence comes from Cybosia mesomella, assembly GCA_946251805.1. NCBI lineage: Eukaryota > Metazoa > Arthropoda > Insecta > Lepidoptera > Erebidae > Cybosia > Cybosia mesomella. Next base: position 19,368,098 of record OX276409.1, read on the forward strand.
AGTTTTTGCGTCCCTCGCGAACAAACAGATAAACAGACAAGAATTCCAAAAACATATTCTTGTGTTCAGAATCGTTCATTTGACATAACCCTAATATATTTTTTAAATATCTATAATGTACAGACACACCAATTTACAATTTTATAATAGTATATAGATAGATGTGTTAGGCGTGAATTATATAAAAGAGGCGAGCTTAAGGCAAGCTTAAGGCGAGCGTAAGACGTGAATTGAGAAGACGGTACGAATCACCATTAAACAGGCTGACTTTTGCCCCCTCTAACGCACCTTTATCGCACCTCCAGTTCCATTTTGCAAAATATTTTGAACTGCCGGCGTCTGTGCCACGCCGGGAGCCCCTTGTTTCGCAGAAAGAAATTTCATAGAATTTCGTTTCACAGAAAATGTTTCATTAATATTTGGTCCTTATATTTTTATTTCGAATATTATTGTTTCAAAAACAATTTACTACAATGAAACATATTTCACAGAAACACAATTGAATGAATTTTTAATCACATTTTTTTGTTTAACAAACTTATCAAACTGTAGAATTATTTTCAAAAGAATATTAAACCACCTTTATAATTTTTAACTGTAACATTTACAATTTTAAATTTTTTCCGATTGCTTGTAGTAATTTAATTTCTGAATAATTTCATAGCAATATATAATTTTTTATCTTTCGCATATTTTGTTGCAAATTTGTTTGCTTGAATTCTTCTGTAAAATAAAATAAAGTCAATTTGTTATTAAATTGTTAATAAAACGTCATTATAGTTAACACCCCGACTCAGATTACCCCGACTCGGATAGGTTAGGTTAGAAGGCTGAGGCGGGAGCGAAGCGGAGCGGAGCGTGGTTATTTTTTTTTAATCACCCAGAAATATTACCACCCAGAATCGTTTATTGTTTTAACTTATTATATTTAAAAAAAGTATAGCTTCACCTGTAAATTATTTGACTGAAATGAACGGTATGAATTGAAACGTTTAGAAACTCTCACTTTGATAATATGTTATTCTTGGTAATAAATTTTATATTAAATAAACAATATAATGATAAAGAATATTTGATTTGTTATTCTATGATATGATTATTCTAATGTTAAACTTTATGTGAAACAAAAATCAATGATTTAAAAATCTTTAAAGTAAGTATTCTGTATATTGATTATTCTATGAAACGAAATTATGCGAAACATTTTCTGTAAAACGAAATTATTTAAAACAATTGTCTATAAAACAACGCACACCCGTGCCACGCCTTAAGCATACCTTAAGCTGGCCTTATACCTCTTGCTTTATGTGAATAATTTAGGCCACAGGGTTACAAGACCGAGAAATTTAATAGAAAGTGACTGCCATCCAGCGAAACAAGTGGTTCATTGCCACTTAAATAATAATAAATAAAATGAAATTCAATTAACACGTCGCATGTATTGACTTTACGCATAAATTAATATTTGTTGGCATGTTAAATGAACTGTCATTATAATATAGTGCCTCCGACAGTTATATAGTCTCGTGGATGACTGTGAGACTGCTGTGCATGAGGTTCAGGGTTGGATTCTCGAGTCGGGCAAAGTCATATTCTCAGAAGCTCGATACTTTGAAACTATACTAACCTTAGACCATATTTAGTGGAATAGGGGTATAATATTGGTATCACTCAGATTAAGGAACGCATATAAAAAAAAACTGGCGAAGTGCGAGTCGTATTCGCGCACGATGGGTTCTGTGCCATTATCTATGAAAACAAATGAACAATTTCAATTTACAACTTAATTTTTTTTAGAATTTTTCCTTTATTTGTGCTATAATACCTTGCTTTTTGCCAAATTTCGTGATTCTAGGTCAACGGGAACTAGTATATAGTTTTTCGACCCAAAACCTATATATACCGTTGATCTAGAATTTTAAATTTTAGTTAAAAGCAGATTCTTACAGCACAAGTAAAGGGAAAATTCCGAAAAATAAAAAAGTTGAAAATAAATATACATTTTAGTACTTACAAGTTTTCATGTAAATCTAAATTTCTCCATATTTTTTATCATGTTGACTCAGGACCTTAATATTTATACATAATAATAGGATTATGGACTTCAGTATCTGGTATAAATTTCAACCCGCTAGGTGAGCTCGCTCCTGTGAAAATCGGCGGTGACACACGGACAGACCGAGACAAGACAAGACAGGGACAACAGAGTGATCTTATAATGGTACCTTTTTTACTTCTTGAGGTACGGAACCCTAAAAATTAAGTCAACCTTTAGTTCTATGCGCTTAGATTAGCAGCCACATGACAGCATCGAGCATGATACTTACATAATTTATATTAGAACATAAATAAACTAGGACGGTTACCAGTTTCGCAATTAACCCAAACTTAAGCGTAGCGAGATTTGCCTATCCAACAATAGGTCAACGTGACCGGTCGACTTTTTCCATTGATTTTGTTTTTCGGTGATTATTCCTTGATGGTAAGGCCGATCTGGACATTCGACCCCTTACGACACTCAGTAATGTCTACTTGATCACCGTGGCAAATTTGGTCGAGATCGGTCAAACGGTCTCGGAGGAGTATCATTTGTTTGAAATGCAACTTTGAAACCAAAGACGCTTCGCTCGCCTTCGGCTCGCTACGCTTAATAATAATTATATCAAAATAATAATTAAATTTACAAGTCGCGCGTAATAAACATTATAATAAGCGTGAATTCAATTTCATTACTATATTAAATGACAGTTATATGGTTTCTACATTTATCCTTCAACTAGGTCTTGCGTCTGTAAATTCTTAATCTAATAGTTTATATTGGTAAAACGGTCATAACAAGTAAAATAAATAAATGTCAATGACTACAAAACTATATTTATTTCCTGAAAGCTAAGCGCCAAAATAGATTAGAATTTAAGAAAAATAAGACAGTATTTATGAGGTCGTTAACCAATTTAAAATTATTTTGCTCGTTAATTTTATTGAATCTAGTTAATAAAATCAGTGTTATTTTTTGAACACAGATAATAGAGTAAGGATAATGACATAAATATTTATTTATTATTATAAATATAATGTTCGAGCCACAACACAATTTTAAATTTTATGACTATGCATAACTTGGAAGAAATAAGTAATGTAAATAAATAAATATTGTAGGACAAAGTACACAATGCCATCTAGACCTAAACAAGGCAGAGCTTGTCATATGTGTTGTAGAATGCGGATAAACATACTTAATACTTTTTTTTTATAAATATATATTATACATAGAAACACCCAGACCAATGCAAATTATACATATTTGCACTGAGCGGGAATCGAACGACGAACGACCTCTGGCTTAGCAGTCGAAAGCACTACCGCTACCCACTAGACCAACATAGCTCACAAAATAACACTGGACCGATGCTTGTTAGAACAAATGAGTTCAAGAGCAGAGATCGCGAATAGGCAACCGGTGGGACTAGCCAGTTGGACTGACGATGATAATTTGGTTGAAAATTAGTTTTTGAGCATAATATTTTATTACTAATACAACAAATTTGTTACCTGGATATTTACGTTTATTAGTTTTTTCGAGAATCCGATGTTTATATTAAATCCTACTAATATTATTCACGCAAAAACAGCGCCTTGTCGTGGAGTTGCGGATACCAGCTCGCGAAAGCATACCATACCATATTATAATGTGAAAGTTTGAATGTATTGATGCTTTTTACTGTTTTACGCAAAAACGATTGAACGAATCTGGCCGAAATTTGCTACAGGTATAGATTATATTCTGGAATAACACATACGTTACCTTTTATCACTGGAATAGGTTCCCATGGGAAGCGAGAACACGAACAGATTACAACGCGAGCGAAGCCACGGGCAAAACCAGTACTGAATCATTTTCATGCAGACTCTTATTTATTTTTTTATCCGAAAATAATCATTCTTCTTTTGACGCTGACTGTACGACCATGAAGTTTCGGATGTACGTTTCATGTTAGACTGACTGTTCTGTGCCACAGAACAGTCACACAGAATCGCAAGTTAGCCTTCCTAATAGTGCCTGCAGCTAGAGGCGACAACTCGAATGATTCAACAATACATCAGTATTATTAATATCGATTCACGATTTGAAATCGATATAATGTTACACGTTGTGTGGGCTACTTGACATCTACATGTATCTAGGTTGAACTTATACAAAATTGCTTAAGCTTCGTTGTTGATATCAAATTATTTCTAACGGTACTACATATAAATTATATGTAATTGCCAAATACCAGTGTACGAGTCGGACAGCGTTTATGTTAATATATTGCTTAAATAATATAGTGATATATTATATCTACAGTATGTTGAAAAATAATAAATATATTGTCATGTAGATTTTATTATGAATTTTTAGTAGAGCTTGGAAAGATTACAACTATATATCCAAATAAGAGTCAACGACCATTAGAACGGTAGGCATCATTGGTATACTCGTATGTTGACAAATATGTATTCAGATACTGTATACAGTATCAAATCTTTCAAGTGAATAATATTGGATTTCTTAACATCAGCTTTTTAGGAATCTACAATTCTTTCAACATCATACACATTGTATACGATGACCGGGATAAACTCAAGAATGGGTGATCCGATTTTCATGATGTTTGATTTTGTACCTTTTCGCGGTTTTTTTTAATTCCTTGGTATTTTCAATCAACTCCTGTATCTTTTATTCTATATCCTTCTATCTCCGTTAGCACTACGGCGTAATGGTAATATACCTATCATGCATGATAATAAAGGTGTTTATGGGGCCCACCAAGATCTTCAGGGCCAAACTAACCTCACCTGCTAATTGGTAGACCTACTGATTAGCGGACTGGCGCAAGCTTCTCCAGCCGCCTGTCACCCTAGCAGAAGCAGGCCGGGGCAACAGGGTGTTGCGCACCCCTATTTTCCGGGGCAAGATGGAGACACCGTGGTTCCCAAACCCCAGGAGGCCACCTCGAAACCAGTGATGGCCCTTTGTCAGTCGAGGTGCTTGGGAAATGCCTTATCAGCCACCTTACACCCCGGCATCTGATGACCCGAGACGGAGGGCGGTAGTAGTCGGTTGCACTGGTAGAGGAACATCACACTCCATTTCTACTCAAAAATAAGTAAATTGTCATAATGACAATCTGAAATCCTAGTTACTAGTTACTTATCTACTGGACCGTAACGGTTTGTGGGATCAATTGCAGTATTTCTACGAAAGTGATCTTGTTTATGACCTAATAGTTAAAATGTTTTGGGAATGGAACGATGGCCTAATTGTTCGGCGCCGAGGTCAATTAGAGGCTAGCAATGGTCTAATTACAGTTTCGCAAATGGTTTGATAGGTCAGTAGGCTAAAAATAGATCATTTGAACCGGATTTCGTGATATCTTGCCATGTATCTTAAAGTATTCCTAAACTGCATATAGACAAAGATGAAATTACCTGTTGACTGGGTAACCCGTTCAACCTATGGAAGGAGTCTCCAATAACCTTAGAAAGAAGAGGTTCTTTTCTAAGGAGAATACGAGACCAGGCGAGCTATCATGAAACTTCTGAAATTTCGGGCCCAAACGAAAGATGTAGCATTTAGCCATGTAGAGTTTCAGCCGGATGAAATGTCACATATTATCTTCGGGTCTAATAGTTTTATGGTACCGATTGCTCGAAACTTCAAACCGCACGCACCTTCAAATGTTTCATGTTAGGCCTACAGGTTTCTGTAGCCGTTTTTCCTTGATAACCACAGAAAAATCTACATCAACCTCCCTAATCCATATAGAGAGATAAATTATTTCAACTCATATAGCGTTATTAAACATATACTTAATAGGTTCCAATAAGAAGCAGGTATTTCGTTAGCTGTTAAATAACACTGTCCCTTCAATAAGCCTGTGAGAAATAGCGTTGAATACTTCATGTCCAATCTTCATTAAGTCACAAGGCTTGTTTTTGCCCCAATACTGGTTATAATGCACTCAATTTTCACATGAAATACTTGTTGAAATGTCCATGGGTAAGATAGCGTGTGAATGGTTACATACTTCGTTTATATACAGGTGGACTTTTTTTACACGACTGCCCAGAAATGAAGTGTAATGGCCACGCAACGACCCAAGTGGCAGGTGGCAGTGACCAGGGAAGGTGATCACGCAAAGGCATGTTTGGGCTTAGTTAAGTTATGACTTAGAACCCTTTATTGATGAGAGGTCGGAGCACTTTCATAATGGCTGATCTTTCAAGTGATGTTTAAATATATACTGACTGATTTGTAAACTTTTGCGATGTATACACATTTGATTAGTTTCTGAACTGAGAAGTTGAAGCTACGAAACAGTACGTAAGAAGGCGTTGACGAGCCTCGACTTGAATTTCTCAATTTAAAAACCAGCCTTATGAAATTGTATATCAATTGTGACTTAAACGCAGTTATATTTATTAGCTAGGTACGATAATTGTTGTTTATTTTATTTTTTTCATCAAAAAACACATGATGTATTTTTTTATTCACAACGAAGATTTAGTAACTAATCCGAAATAAATAAATCTATCATTGTCATACCTAGATCACTAACATAACTGTTTACCCTAATTGATTAGAATTTATATCAGAAGTTGAGAAAGATAACACCTTATACAATTTATCTTTCTGCAATTTCTTGCCCCTGCAGACACATTGCAACACCAGTTTCAATATGAACGCATATTCATCAGAAAATCGTGATTATCGTAACATATGTGGTTGTGCCAATAAACATGTACTAGTTTCTTTGATTGAAATATTGATGAACACTTTTAAACCTACGGTTTGATAGCATCTAAATCACAAAGTAATCTTGGTCCGTTCCTTATAAGTTTGTATAGGTTCTCGATGTTTAGAGCCAATTAAGAAATTTTAGTTCAAAATGACAATTTTAACGTTGCTGTCCTACTTTTGCGTTGATAGTGTGGCAGTATAAACTAGCTTTGATGGTTTAAGGTGCGTATACACTACCGTTGCGTCCGTATTGTAACTTTTTAAATGGTCATAAACAATGTTCTGCGAGCCTACCACGATGCACACTAAGCAATTCAGTTTTGGGCAGCGGTTCAGAGCGAGAGGATAGATGCATGTCTCTCCCTCTGAACCGCTGCCCAAAACTGAATTACTTCAAAATTTGTTAAAGATTATGGAATGTTGGAGTGCTATGTTGACTCACTTTTTGGAATATGTTATATTATGATATCTTGCACAGTTAATAGTGCAGACCCATACCGTACTCCTCAATTGAATTTACAAATAAACAAGCTGTTATAATAGGCCAGTCATTTATCTGTCATAAATTATAAATTCGAAAAGTTGGATTAAGGAGTATTTGTTACTTATCCACGCTCAAACTAGATACTAATAATAAATAATAATAACAAGTATTGTAGGACACAGCTCCATCTAAAGCCAAACTAAGCAGAGTTTGTCATAAAAAGGGGTCTAGAAATATTTTTTGAAAATAAGTACATATTATAGGTACATAGAAACTTAGACCAATGATATTTTTTGAAAATAAGTACATATTATAGGTACATAGAAACATAGACCAATGCAAATATATATATTTATAATGAGCGGGAATCAAAACAGAGGTTGGCTCTAGCTGAAGCTATAACGGATCTAGCTGAAATTTGGTATAGATTATATATAGATTATAATCATGAATAACACATATACTATTCTTAATCCCTAGAATAGGTTCCCATGGGTCGTCAAACGGGATCATAATTCCAAGTGGGCGGAGCCGCGTGCAACATCTAGACATTAATAACAATAAGTAAGTCTAGTTCATATATTTTATTTCTATAACTAACAGTAAGTATTGATACGACAATTGACAAATAGCAACAGTGGACTAGAAAATTATATAAGGTAACATTGCTACACAAAAAAACCGTTCCCGCAGGGGGAACGCACAGGTAGATTTCGTGAAGCAATTAATATTATTTTATTAAACTAAATTATTTATGAAAACGGTAACTTTAGCGAAAAACTTTTCAGACATTTATTTTAGACTTAAAAATGGCCTATCGATTAAAAATGTTTCCGACGGCAAGAATGTTCACCGGTTAGAAGTTATGATTTTTTTCCCGAAAAATTTTGGTTTTTCCCCCTCCACTTTTAGTTAAAGTTTTAATCTTATTGGTTTATAAATTAAAGTTGTTGGTATTCATGTATACTATGGGATAAAACGAATGGGATAGAACGGTTCGAATATCTTTCATGGAACGTGAAATTTTGAGGGAAAACTGATTTTACAAAAAGTGAGGCCCTGCCGTCCCCTTAGGCCGGATTCCACCCGTTCACGAACTTAAACTAAGTTTACACCCAAGCAATTTTTGACCGCAGTTTGAAAGCGATCGGGGCAAAAATGCGACCGTGAGAGTGCCGCAAATTTTGGGAAGTGGAACCATACATACATATATATATATATATATATAAACTTTTTGACCAGTGGTCATTTCGAACTCAGGGGGTCATAACTAGACCTCCTGTGAAGAAATTATTTTAAAATTCGACAGTAGTCAAGAAACCAATAGGTAGATCGATTTCATCGAAATCTACCTAAAAACAGTAACGGTGTGTATGTAACCTTAGCAATATATACGACTTTGCGAAATGTTTGATTGAAATTTAATATGGACCATTAGTCTCAAGAAAGGTTTTGTTGTTTTGAAAATTGTATACTTATAGAATTAATGGTTAGATTTCTTAAGCGAAAATATTTTCACTTCCAACGAAATGTATAAACTAAAAATATATTTCACCAGACATTATTTAATAATGTTACTATTGGGCAAAAAATATTCGGAATTACACATCAGTAATTGAGTGAATATAATGTATGCTTAGATCTTTAAAACTACGCAACGGATTTTGATGTGTTTTTTTTTATAGATACAGTGATTCTAAGCGATTTTAAGCAATACAGCATTAATCCTTATCCAATTAAGTACCTTAATTACATTGTTCATTTAATATAGATCAATATAGATCTTTCAAGCATGTAATTTAAATGAATATTTTCGAAGATATTACACATTTCAAATGCAGGGACATAGCAGTTGTGGCAGTACCGGCCGGCGGCCGGGGGACCGACGGCGCTAAAGACATTCTGTACTATATAATAATAATAATAATAATAAATATTCTACGACATTTTACACAGCGCATTCTAGACCCAAAGTAAGCATAGTTTAACTAGCTTGTGTTATGGGTTCCAGACTGCGGATAAACATACTTAAATACTTTTTTTTTTGTAAATACATACATATTATACATAGAAACACCCAGACCAATGCAAATAGACATATTCATGCATACAAATATTTGCACTGAGCGGGAATCGAACCCGCGCCCCCTGACGTAGCAGTCGAATGCACTACCGCTACGCCACAGAGGCCGTCGATATAATCCCTTCTGATAGTATATTTAGTATCAGCATGGCACCCGTGCGAAACCGAGGCGGGTCGCTAGTCTTTAATAAGATCTTCATAATTCCTTGACCTAATAAATTCCATAGCAAGTATTCAAAAGAATTGCAATATACAATTTATTTAATTTTCAAGGTCTACTTATGATAGTTAATTATATTTTCTATTGTTAAATTAAAGATTAATTATAATAATAGTTAGATTATCTATCAGCTACAACTATATAGTAGAGTCAGAAGATTAAAATGTCGAGAAATGGCGAAAGGTTTGAATGAATGAATGTTTCGTACTCAATCACGACAGAACGGCTGAACAGATTTGTATGAAATTTGAGCTGAAATAATTTTTGTTTCAAAAGAGTACTATTAAACAAAAGTATTCCCGTCAATCCGCCTAGCTAAGCTGAATTACTTATGTTCGGAGTGGATTTAAGTCGGTAGTGTAATGGCCAACATTCGAACCCGTGACCTCTCGATCGTAAAGTAGACTCCTTAACCACTAAGCTACCGACGGACGCTTGTGCTGAAATATCACATAAGCTTTTTATCCTTCTCGTTGGAGACCATGGTGAGGGCCGTGGTCTCCGACGGGAGTAAGTGGCACGCCGCCGCCTCTTTCTGCGAGCAGGTTATGCGCGCGAAACAGACGGGGCGGAGAGGGAGCGGGAGAGAACCCTGCCCCTCGAGTTTCGCAGTCTGCGGCGAGGACGCCGCAGACTCATCTACGCCCGGGACTACCGACCTCCATGATCGGGGCGTGAGGACGGCAGTTGGCCGACTCGCCGTCCTTACAGAAGCAGACCGTGGCGGAGGCGTGTCGTGTGTGCCCTACACACGCCTGCCAACTCACCGAAGCGGTATAAAACCCAACCCCACCAGGCGAGGCCGCAGTGGCGGCCAAAGTCCGCCGGCAACCCTGGGGTTATCCTTTCGAGGGCTTACCCGGGGTGCCCGGCAACGGACACTTGGGGAGGACACCGTGCGGTTTTAGTCGATACACGACATAACCATCCCCGCTGGCCGGCGGGGGGGTATCCGAAGGGATTTCCGCACGTAAAAAAGTGTAGGTTTAAAAGGTTTTACAGAGTTCGCAGCGCGAGTGTGACGCCCCAGGTGTTGCACACGTCCAAACGCGACGGTAACCGCTCCCAATCAAGTGATCCGTTTGCTTGTCTGCCACCTAAGTGGTATAATCATATCATCTAGTAAAATTTAAATTCTTTTGAGGCGTTAATAAATTAATTTAAAATATTACTTGGAAATGACTCATGCGCAGTTTTATAGTATTGATTAATTAATAGGCTTAAGTCACCGAATAATTCCAGGAAGTTTAACTGTAGCTTATTCTTAGATGAGAATTGGAACCACGTCTCTGCGAGGCTCGGTCACTTTTGAATTTGCTTCTCGTAATGAATGTGATTCTAAAAGGCTGAATCTACATTTATTGTTATTTATTGAAATTCAAACGTCATTATATATAAAAAAAAGCCTATCGGTACCTTTCTCGTGCGGAAATCCCCTCTGGCCGCTGGCCTGCGGGGGCGGTTATGTCGGGCTTGAACTGACTAAAACCGCACGCTGTCTCGGGTCTTCAGACGCCGGGGTGTAAGGTTGCCCATAAAGCATATGCCTCGCACCCCGACTGACCCTGGGCCTTCTCCGGTTTCCGATGGCCCCCTCTGGTTTGGGAACCAAGGTGTCCCCGTCTTGCCCCCGTTTGGGGAAGGGGCAATAGTCACCCCGCCATCCCGGCTTGCTTCTGCTGGGATGACAGGCGACCTCACCTGCCACCCTCAGTCCTGCGCTCATGGAGGACGGAAGTCGTAGCCTATCAGTACCTACTGATAGGCAATGTTTAGATACATAATCTGTGTACCTACATAGAATACAGATTTAAATAAAAACTTCTACTAAATTAAATCGGTCAATTCTGGATGATCCTAATTTGTTTTACTCTGTCTCGTGAAATATGTTTGGATTTTAGGTTCTAGTTGTAATGTGGAGAGAGGCTGTACTCAGCAACTCTACGTCAATATTTGCGCCTCTTTTACGCTCGCTGTATTTTAGCCCCACGTAATGCTGGTGAGCCTATTGCCTTCTACAAAATCCCAATATTGATTAACCCTATCCGGGTATTCAACCCAAGAACTCACGACTATGTAAATAGAAGCGAATGTTTTGCACCGGGCCCCATGAGACAACTTTATTTCTAATTGTCAAATCGTGTGTGGTCGCCATTAAGGATTGAAAGAGCTTTCGAAATGAGGTTAGTGATGTATTGAAGTATTAATTCACTAGCTGTTGCCCGTGATTTCGTTTGCGTTAAATTCGGAAGAGATCAAGGTATGTTTACTACTGCAGTTTCGAACCCAGGATGTATTAGGTTACATATTTCATCGTTTTATTTTTAATAATTTATCTTGAAGAAATGGAAGTTTATATGTAACATCGAAATTAATTCTACCCGGTTCCCTAATGTAATAGCGTGATGATATTTATTATCAAAGGTACTCAACCTTTGATAATAAATATCATTCTAATCAAGTTTAACACGTAGGTAACTCTGTAGTTTCGAGGTTTCATATTTTACTGCTCATCCACCTTTTAGCAATAGCGTGATGGTTTATAGTCCGAACGTTGACCATGTCCAAGTTCTATCAAACGTCAGAATTTCATGATGATCTGCCTTGTAATAATAAAGGCATCATCAATAATATATTAAATCGACTTTACCCTGCTGCACCTATCACACTTATAATAGCGTGATGGTATATAGCGCAGTCTATGACCCTAGTAGAATGTTCATGCAAAATTTCAGCTGAATCTGTTCAGCGGTTTTCAAGTGATGCTCAGGTATCGATAATAAGGGGTGTGTGTTGGGTAACCTCCTCGAGTGTCGCTCCGATTCCGATCCCGCTGCAGTCCGGGGGGAACGGAATCGGAGCGGCCGGTACACCCTGGGCGGCGGTCGATGGCTTCCCCTTCACCCCTTCATAGGGTTGGCATTGATCGTCGGCCAATACTCAACGTGGCGGGAACACATCGCTCTCCGTACTCCTCTGCTTTCAGAGGAGACAGGATGAGCGATGCTGTTAGTGGTGAGATGGCCCAGGGTCAGCCGGGGTGCGAGGGATATGCTCTATGGGTAACCTTACACCCCGGCGTCTGAAGACCCGAGACGGCGTGCGGTTTTAGTCGGTGCAAGCCCGACATAACCGCCCCCGCTGGCTGGCGGGGGGGTATCCGAAGGGATTTCCGCACGATAAAAAAAAAAAAAAAAAAAGGTATCGATAATAAAAGCTGACGAAAAAAAACAAAATAATCTATCAATCACATTTTTGGCATTGGTATCGTTCCTAGAACACATAGCAATTATTTTTAACTAATTCTGGTTAACGAACCTTCCTCTAGAACCACTCTATCCATTGGTGAACATAGACAGACAGACAGACGTGGGAGGACTTTGTTTTATAATTGTAGTGTATATAGATAATATGTAGTGATTGCAAGTCCATCTTCATTTTGATGATCATTGATTATATCGTTGTCAAGACAAGTTTCTTACAGATCAATCAATCTTATCAATACTTTCTCTACATACTTTACAAACAAAGACACTTCACAAAAAAGACGCTGCAAATTCACAAATCAGATGCCGAGTGATAATCAAATGATAACTATAGATATGCAATGAGTTTCGTAGTAGGGGTCAGTCCAGATTAATGATTTTGATTAGATAATAATTAGTATTGGTTAACCGCGGGCAGTGAAAGCGAACAATGGCTGTATGTTGACACTTCATGGCTGTAGAGCATTGTTTTTGTCATACTGTCGGCTTCTCTATGTATCAAAATAAAGTATAGAGAGATATAAGTTTGATAAATTATGTACTTTATTTTTGATATCATCGTATAATGGAACGTCAGGATAATACATACCTACTAGGGAATAGGCTACCTCACAAAATTGAAAATCTAGTATAAATTGTGGTCATCCTAAAGTTAATAGCGTAAAAAACCTATTTCACATAACTTAAACGTAAATGATCTGTATTCTTTGCGATTTATCTACTAGAAAAAGAAAGTTTTATTTAAAATGTTATGTTTATGGGAATACCATATGATTTGAACCCTGGTGACGTCATAACATCACAGGCCAAGTCTACTTTTGACCGCACTGCTTGTTTGTTTTTTTTTATACCTCTTAAGTGGCAGACAAGCTCACAGCCCACCTGATGGGAAGCGGTTTACGTGGCCTATGGACTAGTGCAACGCCGGGGGCGTCACACTGTAGAAACCTAATGCCCTACTTGAAGAACCCCATATAGTAGTCGCTTAGGAAAACCTTACACCCCGGCGTCTTTAGACCCGAGACGGCGTGCGGTTTTAGTCGGTTGCGGTTTTAGTCGGTTCAAGCCCGACATAACCGCCCCCGCTGGCCGGCGGGAGGGTATCCGAAGGGATTTCCGCACGAAAAAAAAAGATACAATTCCCGAGCACTGCAAATATGCACTGGGAGCTATCTACCGTAATTCTTGCGTAAATTCTTACGATAGATGGCTCCAGCGTCGCCTTAAGACGTATATAATATATTGGAGAGTTTGGAATATCTGGGACGTGTCTAGATAGCTCAGCTGGTCAGAGCATTCCCCCTGTAAGGGACTGGTCGCGGGTTCAAGTCCCGTTCTAGATTTTAGTTTTAGAAAACGTCGAAATAAAACCGAACAAAGCTCATTTACCAGATATTGTATAATTATGAATGTATTTATGAAAAAATATCTAAGTATGTTGATTGTTGATAACATAACATAACATAACTTCACACCTGTATCCCCGAAGGGTAGGCAGAGGTGTAATACACACCCACAATTCGCCAGTTATGTTTAGGTCCCATTGTAATAGGGGGCGAGCCTATTGCCATCTACCGAGCACATTACTTATAGGGATAATTAACATTTTTAATGCACGCATAACTATGAAAAGTCAGAGGTGTGTGCCCGGGGCGACTGGGGATCGAACTCGAGACATCGTCTCGGCAGTCCGTTACGTACGCAACTAGGCTATCACCGCTAATGTTGATCCATATTCTATAACCTATATTATAAGCTAATGCTTAGTTTGGGCCTAGATGGCGCTATGGGTGTAGTATAGTCGTAATATATTCCTAGAACATTTAAAACATTTTTTCAAAATTTGTCAATTAGCCTAATTACAGCATATTCCTGTTCCTCCAACTAAGCAAGATTGCTTGTGTATGAAGTGGGTTCACGTCGGAACTGTAATGGCTAGGATTCCAACCCGAGACCTTTGGATCATGAGACCGACACCTTAACCACTAAGTTACCGACGCTCAAAAAATTAATTAGCTGAGCCTTTATCTAGCATACAATAAGGAACTAAAATACAGCCCCACTTAGATCAATAAATTGTTCGTAGTGAATATATTGTAGGTAATAGGTACTTATTATAGCATAAATTAATAGTTGCCTGTAAGGAATTGAATCCGCAATACCTGTCAGAATGGCGGTTCGCGAGACGAGCACTTAAACCACAGCGTCATTATGCTAGTAAATAAAAATCCGACGCTCAATTGTCGAATCGAATGCCTTTGGGGTATGAAGGATTTAATTGCATAAGGACGGATTATTTGAGGCTGCTGAATGAATCTTTTATCTTTGTATAATATTTACTTTAAGAGAAGGCTAGACTAATGAGAAATTCTATGGTAACAAGAACTTTGTAAAAATATTGATTATAACAAGCCTCCATAGCAAGGTAACAGTCGCTGCGCTCCCCCTCTCTTTCCGGGGGCAAGACGAAGACACCGTGGTTCCCAAACCCGAGAGGGCTATCTTGAAACAAGAGATGCCCTGGGTCAGCCTGGGTGCGAGGGAAATGCCTTATGGGTCCACCTTACACCCCGGCGTCTAAAGAGCCGAGACGGTATGCTATTCAAGTTGATTCATAACCGACATAACCACCCCCCTGGCCGGCGGGGGGGGGTATCCGGGGGGAGGGGGGGTATTTCTGCAAAAAAAAAAAAGGTGACTTTCCCCTGTCACGCCCGTGAAAAATCTGGTACGGTTTGTGTGACTTTGTTTGTTCGACAGTCCTCTATATCATTCCTTTACACTATTATCCCTCTCCCTTTCCTTCAAAAAGTCGAAACGCGCTACGTAATGCATGGCGCTAGTTGTGTCCAGACATTTATTTTTTGTGTCTCGATAAAAATATTGTGTAGTAGACAAGTAGCTTTGATATTCAAATAAATTTACTTGAATTAAACTGATGTTTCTATTACCACAGGCTATTTTTTTAGTCGTCAATCACAAACGAAAGTTCAAACAAAGGTTGCTCTGCCTGAAGCATATCGCACTAAAACAATATCACGTAACGCCTAAGCGTAAACAGCTGTCTAACATCAGCACGACCACCTCGGGGGACTAAATTATTGTTCTGATATATACCTATTATATACAACCTTTATATAACTTAAGTTGCTGACTCTACTCTGTTCCTTAAGAAGAAAGCATGAATATTTTGTATATTTTAAAAGGTTAAAAGGCTAAATTTCGGTCAAAGCGTAGGATTTTTAGTCGGTTCAAGTCCTAAATACTCACCTCTTTTTTTTAGCGTGTGGAAACCCCCATGGGCTTCACCCCATCGGTACCGACGATGGGGGGAGGGGCGTGTCGGAATCGGACCGACTAAAACCACACGGTGTCCTACCCAAGTGTCCATTGCCGGGCACCACGGGTAAGCCCTCGAAAGGATAACCCCAGGGTCCACTAATGGGGTTATCGAAATGCTAGTAACTTCAGGGTTTCTTTGTTCTTGTTTGAGTAGTAGCTTTACTACACAACGCTAGGTATATTGTACAAAACAGCCTCCGGTTGGCCCTAAACCAATATAGTGCTAACCTAGTTAGTTCACCTTTAAGCAACCTTCTGTATGTGCGTGAGAGGATTTGCGCTGCCTACATCCTTTGACACGCTGTATGCTTAATGAATATGTAGATGAACGAGATGAATAACTGTTTTGAGCTGAATGAATATTACATTGGGACCTAAACATAACTGGCGAATCGTGGGTGTGTAATACACCTCTGCCTACCCCTTCGGGGATACAGGCGTGAAGTTATGTTTATGAATTGAAGTACCAGCGCATTGCAACTGTATTTTATCTTTCTTTTTTTACGTTTCAACATAGAACATAGAAAAATAATAATTTAAGTACAAGCCAATGATTCTCTGAACCCCACACTAGGATACCCTGTGTCGTGGGTGCGTGCGGAAATTCCTTCGGATACCCCCTCGCCGGCCAGCGGGGGCTGTTATGTCGTGCATCGACTAAAACCGCACGGTGTTCTGCCCAAGTGTCTATTGCCGGCCACCCCAGGTATGCCCTCGAAAGGATAACCCCAGGGTTACCGGCGGACATTGGCCGCCAGCGCGACCTCGCCTAGTTAAATTAAATTTGTATTTAGCTAGGCCAGATAAATTGATCCAGATGAAATAATCGGTCGCCATTGTCTGGGCCGATCGGAGACTTTTGTCTTGGGGACTCAGTGACATCTTCTTTAGGGTTGTGTTTGGTCGGTTCGAGACCGATATACAAACCTTATCGTTAACTCTAGTGAGGAAAAGCTCGAGCAAGTTTCCGCATGCAAAAGAAAGGCCACATAAATAATTTTATTTTTATTTTACAGGCCTCTTTCCATAAAAGGACTATTTTTTTAGAGTACCTATGTAGAATTTGTGAGTTCCTTTATTACACCAAAACTTTTAAATCCTTAAATAGTTTTAGATAAATGGGGCACTGATGCCCGCGACTTCGCCTGCGTGGAATTCTGTTCCCGTTCACGCTACCCATTGGAACTTATTGAATGAATAAGTAGGTGCTATTACTATATAATTTATCCCTTTAATAAATTTCAGCCAGATCTGTTCAGATTTTAGAGCCTGATTGACTAACAAACACCCAAACTTGTAAATATCTTCACAAACTGTCACATTAATAAAATTAGTAGGAAGTAGGATTATTTTAATCGGTTCTAAATATTTTCAATAAAAATGGTTTACAAGGTAGTAATTTTTTATTATTTACACTCAATTATTTACAATCTTTATTCACACTAGCGATGGTACCGTGAGCACAGATTAATAAATAGTTGCTAACGTAACGTGAGGCGAGTTTTGTTATGTGATAATTTTGACTTATGCCTTTGTGCCTTATGACTTTGTACTATTATTTATTCTGTGCTTATGCAGTAATCAGATATACCCTTTACTTAATATTTAATAATGCATACAATGAATTTACTTTGTAGTTAGATATAGTTGGCGCCATGTTGTTTATTACTTTTGTAAATAAAATTGTATATCGACAGTCAACGTAAAAGTTGAATTTTGCAGACTCATACGTTGCGAGGGAAACAATTCTAATAAACATTATGAGTAGATAAATGGTTAGCGTGACATCATCGGTGGTGGCGAAAAAAATACACGCTCGCTGTATCTAGTATACCTACTCTAAATCTAGTAAATGCACTCATATACGATTTAGCTCATTTAAAATTCACGTCCATCCAAAGGTTGCCTGTAAGATATTGCTTTTAGCGATAAGGCCGCCATTTGTACATGTATTGTTTAAGTTTCCATATATGTATATTCTGATTGGTGTACAATAAAGTTTATATCTATCTATCTATCTATCTATCACACGCAGTCACGCAGAAACTCTTAACTATTAATAAATTAATATTTGAGCGACTTGAGATTCTCGTAAGAAGACATTTGACAATGTGTGCGTTAGTTTCTGCATATCCTAAGAAGCTGACCTTCTGAATGTATTTATTTTATGATACTACTACACTACAACAATTAATTAATAGTGATAAGGATTCATATAACACGTAATATACTAATAATAGTTTGTTTACATAAACCCAATGGCCTATATCAAGCCATGAAACATTAAGATAAGAAAACTTATTCTGAAATTAGATCATTTTAAAATATATTATGTTTTGGTATAATGATGTAAATGGCCTAATAAATATAAATAATCATGGCGATTTCCCCGTTGCTTCGTAAGTCTTTACTTTGGAGCTCGAGGTCCGCTTATTGTTTTTGATTAGTATGTCTTAGCATCTGTAGCTTAGTGGTTAAGGTCGGCCTTACGATCGAGAGCACCCGGGTTCGAATCCTGGTCATTACACTACCGTCTTGAACCCACTCCTAACACGAGCTATTTAGCTTAGCTGGAGTCGTTAGGGGGAATACTAGTAATTTCGGTTACTAATATTCTTTAAAAAAAAATATCGACTTTTCCGGGAGCAACTACCTTCTGATCTCCCACTCTGAGTGGAAAGCCTCATCCGTTGTTTAGCAGGTGCACTGATTATCAGGTGAGGTTGGCTAGGGCCTCAAAAATGTTGGTAGGGTCCGTATTTACTAACGCTTGTAAATCACGAAAGGGTTCGTGACCACATTTCGTGAACCGTTTTTCGCATCACCTAACTGGGTACTTTTCATAGGCTGTATGTTTACTGTTAGATGTAGAAATTACAGTCTCTTCGCTAGCAAGGATGACAGTCAGAAGATTATTCTTAATGGAATGTGTAGTAAAAGCAGATATTCAACATTTAACTGTCATCTGTACGGTTTATTCGTTTTGTCGCCTAGTAAAAGACATCCTAATAACCCTCTCGGCAATAAATTCCACAATCATATGTGAATATAACAATAATTGTTCAATAATGTTAACGGGAATTTTAACGCGATCATGTATATTTATACCTTTGGACCAGTGTACCAGTGTAACCTGGTCGAAACGTCAGGCAATCCAAAGATATGTATATACCTACTTACAGTACCCGATTTTTATTTGGAAGCGTAAGCGTAAAAGAACGATCGGTAGCTTAGTGGTTAAGGTGTCGACCTTACGATCGAAAGGTCCTGGGTTCGAATCCTGGCCATTACACTACCGACATGAACCAACTCCTAACACAAGCAATTTAGCTTAGCTGGAGGGGCTAGGGGGAATATTAGTAATTTCGGTTACTAATATGCTTTAAAAAAAAACTATTAGAAAGAAATTTGTCAAAATAACTTTGGTATACCATATGATCTGTCAAAACAAAATCTACCAATGTCTTTGTTTGAGGTTATTAAACCTTCAGTCACACACAGTTTGAATCGTTTTCAATTCGATTTGAAATGCAAATAATATAATTTACTAGTTGTACCCTGCGGCTTCGCCCGTGACACATATCGTCCCCGTGTCATCCATTTGTCCCATATATGTCCGTAATTTATTAGTTCTACAATAATGCATGGAAATTTGCCAGATATGTGGATATTTATGATTACTGTTCTGCTCTTCTAGGTAGTAGCGTGATAACTTATAGCCTATAACCTTCCCCTTGGGAATAAACAGAAATAACTTTAAATCCCACAGCCACTTAGGCTATTGTAGGTAATACAAAGTTGACCATTTTTGAGCTGAGTGAGACGAAGTCGAGCGAAAGCTCCTCATACCAGACTTCAGGATTTTCTTTGTCACAGGTCTCCTCCTAAACTACTAATCCAATCAGAACCAAATTTGGCATTATTAAAGAGGTCAATCAGAGGAAGGTATGTGGATATATTTTGAAAAAATTAATGCTACCACAGAGGAATGATCACCGTTAAAAAAATTCCAGACGGAATTATATAATAACCGCTCGAGACACTGTGACCAAACTTTACACGCTCAGAAAGCATGTCCAGAGTTGTGACTTTCAAAAAGAATTTTCAAAATCGGACTTGCCACGGAGGAATGATCACTGTTCAAAATTTTCAAAATCTGATTCACGATGTCTCACTCAGCTCAACATTGCAAGCAGCGATTCGCCTTGCAGACCTTGTATATGATAGACTTTATCGAATGCATTATCAGAATCCCAACAGTTATTTACCATTACAGTGACTGCACAAACGAACTGTTCTCACAGTTTCACAATCACAAAGGGAAACATCATAAGCAACGGTAAGAAAGGAACCGGATTTGAAAACTTGATGGCTTCTGCTTAGCTTTAAAATAATTCATTGCAAACCCGTGAAGATAATAGTCCAGTTACGAAGGAAACTATAACCATTATGGCCCGTGCTGAGCACCTTAGCAGGAAATTGATACGTTCGTCAAGTAGTTGGCGTTTCTCATTGCATACTTTACATTGACGTGTTTATTACTATTATATATAATGTTCAGGCCATTGACAATATAATGAATGATGTTGAGATTATTGTTGACGAAGTGTTTATAATTCATGACAGTCATTTCGTAGAAATTAGTAAGTATCTTAGATGTAATATTCTATGGAATAGTGTAATACAAGGTGCAAAATATTGATTATTGTTGGTGTAGTTTGATCCATATTTACGTATTTTTACCACGTTTTTCTTAGTTTCACTTCGTGTCTGTATTTCTGTGTTTCTGTGTTTCTTTCCCTCTGAAGCCAAATTTGACACTTTAGTTTCGACCACTTCTGATCACCCTAAAGCTCTGAATTTTTTTATGTAGGCTAATGCCACCTTACATTTTCATATTTAATCATCAGAAATAAATAAATAAATAAACTTTTTAAAAACCACGTGTTCCTTCCGAACTAACAAGAAGAAAATAAATTTCTCAAAAACACTAAAAAACGTGGGGTGGGCGATTTAATCCTTTAATGTATCGTTTTCCTTAGATATTCAATAATTTAAAAAATTCAAAGCGCCCGCCCCACGTTTTTTAGTGTTGGTGAGAAATTTATTTTCTTCTTGTTAGTTCGGAAGGAAAATGTGGTTTTTAAAAAGTTTTAGGTAGATTTCGATACCCGGGACCCGACGGCATTCCAGGCCGAGCGTGGGTCCTAGCTCTAGTCGACGACGCTCTCGAGCCGCGACTGAGAGGGCTTCTCAGCGCATATTTGGAGCGGGGCCAGTTTCCGAAATTGTGGAAGACGGGGAAACTGGTCCTCATCCGAAAGGAGGGGCGCCCGGCGGACTCACCGTCCGCCTACCGGCCCATAGTGTTGCTCGACGAGGTTGCACACCTCTTTGAAAGAGTAATTGCGAAGCGCCTCGTCGAGCACCTCTCAAGAGTGGGGCCGGACCTGGCGGATGGCCAATATGGCTTCCGCCAGAGGCACTCCACCGTGGATGCCATCATGCGCGTGAGGGCTCTAGCGGAGGATGCAGTAGCCCGGGGTGAGGTGATGTTGGCGGTGTCCCTGGACATCGCCAACGCGTTCAACACCTTGCCCTGGAGTTGCATTAGGGAGGCGCTCGTGTATCACGAAGTGCCTCTCTACCTCCGCCGCATAGTCGGGGCGTATTTGACGGAGAGAGCCGTCTTCTACCCAACCGTGACCGGTCTCGGCCGGCGTGAGATGTCGTGCGGTGTCCCGCAGGGATCGGTCCTGGGGCCGCTCCTGTGGAACATCGGATACGACTGGGTGCTTCGCGATGAGCTCGCAGACGGTGCCGCCGTCACGTGTTACAGGAACGACACGCTCGTGACGGCGCGGCGTGCGAAGCGACCCTGAAGGCCACGACCGCGGTTGCCCAAGTCGTGGAGCGGATTCGGCGGCTGGGTCTCGAGGTGGCTCTGCATAAAACCGAGGCCCTGTTCTTTCATGGGCCTCGGAGCAAGCCACCTGAGGGATCCAGTCTCATCGTGGGAGGTAATCGCATCGGCATCAAGCCCCAAATGAAATATTTGGGGCTCGTGCTCGACGGCCGATGGGACTTCGGAGAGCACATCCGAAGTCTGGCCCCCATACTGAAGGGCACAGCTCTCGCTCTGGCGCGGCTGCTGCCCAACATGAAGGGGCCCGATGACTCCTGCAGGAGACTCTACGCGGGGATCGTGCGGTCCATGGCCCTGTATGGGTGCCCAATATGGACGGAGGCCCTGAAGGCCGGAAGTGTGCGGATGCTGCGCGCTCCGCAGCGAGTGATGGCCATCAGGGTCATCCGCGGGTACCGCACGATCTCCTTCCAGGCGGCGAGTCTCCTTGCCGGAACTCCGCCATGGGACCTGGAGGCGAGAGCCCTTTCGCAACTGTACCAGTGGCGAAAGGAGGCGCGGGAGCCGGGACTGAACCCCGAGCATCGAGAAATCGAGGCCGTGCAGTCCCGGCTCCGCCAGGCCATCGTGGTGGAGTGGAAGGAACGACTTTGGCGACCAAGCGCAGGGCACGCCGCAATAGCGGCGGTAAGGCCCATCATGGAGGATTGGCTAGAGAGGCGACACGGAAGCCTCTCGTACCGACTGACGCAGGTGATCTCCGGGAAGGGGTGCATCGGGGACCACCTGCATCGGATCAGGAAGGAGCCAACGCCTGAGTGTCATCACTGTGACGCGAGCGAGGACTCAGGGCTGCACACGCTGGCGGACTGCCCGGCGTGGGAGGTGCCGAGGCGTGACCTCGTGGCAGCCATCGGGGTGGGAGTCCTCTCGCTCGGCAGCATGATTGCGGCAATGGTGCGGAGCGCGAGCGCGTGGGCCGCCGCCACCTCCTTCTGCGAGCATGTGATGCTCGCGAAGGAGATGGCGGAGCGCGCCCGGGAGAGGTTAAGAACTCTCCCGGCCCGCCGAGCCCGCAACATGCTCGCCGCGCGTCGCAGGTGACTCAGGCGCCGGAGGTCTTTTTTTTTTCTATTTTCGTGTGAAAATCTTAATGCGGTTCACAGAATACATCTACTTACCAAGTTTCAACAGCATAGTTCTTATAGTTTCGAAAAAAGTGGCTGTGACATACGGACGGACAGACAGACAGACATGACGAATCTATAAGGATTCCGTTTTTGCCATTTGGCAACGGAATCCTAAAAAGGCTGTAAGATAAGGCATCAAAAAATTTCTTCCCATCGATGTTTACGTAGCCAAGTAGACTTTCGGGCATTACTTAATTAGAGATAAAGTCTCTCAACCGAACCAAATCACGAAACTGTTCAGAAGCAGATTTCATAAACATGAAAGCGTTTCATGATTGAATTGAATTTCAGTCGTCCATACTAAGTAGGGAAACAACGCATTTTTCGTCAACTCTCACATTTTTCCTATTCAGTGACCGTGGAAAACCCTTTGGAGCGAATTAAAATTCAAATCAAATACCGACTTGGAAAATGTGTGTCAAAGTCAGGACCAAATTTCCTCGTCTCCTTTGTTACGTAGAATAACACAATTTCAGTACAATTTTATTCCGTTCAAAGAATATTTAGAATTAACTTCATACAGTTCTGAGATTTTGCAACATAAGAGCTTTTCGTTGTAAAGTTTGCCGTATGAAGCTGAATACTTAAGGAATATTAACATACTTACCCTCTCCCCTTTCCGGGAGCAAGACGGGCATACCAGGGTTCCCTAACCCCAGGAACCTCTGGAAACCGGAGATGGCCCTGGGTCAATCATAGTGCGTGGGAAATGCCTTTTGGGGTCTTCAGATGTCGGGGTGTAACCCGAACCCGACATCTGAAGACCTGAGACAGCGTGCCGTTTTAGTCGGTTCGAGCCCGACATAACCTTCCTAGGTGGCCGGCGGGGGAGTATCCGAGAGGATATCAGCACGGAAAAAAGGAATATTAACATAAATATTTTCAAAAGGTGACCATGCTGTCAATTGAATGGATTAAATGATACCATTAGATAAATGTTCAAATCGTATAAATGGTGCTGTAATATCTCTGCCTACTCCTATAGAAATACGGTATGAGGGTATTTATATATAAATAAATAATAAAATAAATATGGATAATAAAAATTATATGGATACGATTAATTTTCATTATTTCTGCAATTCTTCAAATGGTTTCAATAGGTTATAATTGATTTTTCATTACTCATACTCTGAAAGTAGGTCTGAAGTTGCCTGAGGAGCGGGATGAAAGTAATACTTTTCATCCCTAGGGAGAATCGCTTTCAACTGACAGCTGTCAAATAATTAAAAAAAACTAATTCTATTTTCACATTTTTAATGTACCAACCATGTACCAACTTTCTATACAGCCACTCAATTACAGCGCGATGTAAAATTTACATAAAATAAAGTTAAGTATTGATTAAAGAATAGATATTTTTTAAATAACTTTACTTTAGTTTAGTTTCAATAATTTCCTTAAAATAACATAGATTTGGGCAAAATATTTTCTATGCTGGCCGGCCACAGAAAAAAAAAAACAAACAAAATAGGCGGAAAAGCGGCAATTCGATCTTCATTTTTCTTCAGCTAATTCATGTTTTTATTTTTACTTTCCTTGTATTCGTAATGAAAAGCACAGTGTTTACCTCGGGTTAAAGACTTATTTAGTCCCTCGAAATATACCAAACCAAACCTCGTCTCGGGACTAAATAAGTTACTTTCACCCCTAGGGTAACAATGTACTATTATAATAGTAGTTGGAGGCGAACGGAAGGTACTTATAGATATATGTATAAGATTAGATGAAGAGCAGTAACAGCTCACTAAATTTCATCAAAGAGATCACTCTGTGGACATAAGTTACTCAATGCGTAACGTTGAAGCCTAATCTAATTACAATAATTAGACCCCGAAGGAACGGTTCAATATCTTTTAGTCTTTCTACGGGATCTTATCAAATATTCAATAAGAACGTTTTATAATATTGATACAATCTTTGGAAGAATGGTCAAAGATGTGACCGAACCGAACCTAATTTATAAACGAATTTGAAAAATATTAGACGCTCTCAGTTCATTGTATTTTTATCACGTGGACTATGATTATTTTTTATGTTGGAATGGTGGTATTGGGGTAGATCTCATTATGAGATCAATTAGAAAATCATCAAACTCTTAAAGGAAAAGCCCAATTCTCATATAAACATGTATTTGACGATGATACAGAACTGCAAATTAGACAATAATAATGCACTTGGAAAGCTTTCTAAAGACCCATTTTCAGAACTATGCTCAATGGCCAAATCGATTAAATCGTGTATAGCTTGAGGCAGATAAGTGAGAAAAAAAATGTCACTTTTTCTATACAACTGGAAATATTGAGAATCATCCTTAACTTTCGTGCAATATTTTTACAAAATATATAATATTAAAGGACTTGGCCAGTGTCTATAGGAATGAGATATACCCACATGGGGTAATTAGGTAAAATACAGTATTTTTTTCATGGATTGAGTCAAGAATTGTCAGATTAGTAGGCCCGAAACCGGGGTTCGCCCACGTAAAGTTACCTGCAGAACTGTCAGTTCCTTATAAGTACCGTAACCGATGTCTTGGTTACTTGATATTCATTGTCAAAACAATCTCTCGAATATTGATTGCTGCAGTTCTCTTTGCGTTAGTCCCGGTCGTTTCCGATGTTCTCACCTCGAAGTCGGGGTCCGCTTTCCGACTTTTACTTCTCCACTTCACACGGTCTTGGGCATCCATGATAGTGAGACCATTGGCACGCATGTCATCTTCTACGATGTCAAAAGAGAACTTCTTGGGTCTACCCCTCCTACCGACGCCCGACGGAGGTGGCATGGCAAGACATTGGTCCGCCGGTAACCCTGGGGTTATCCTTTCGAGGGCTTACCCGAGGTACCCGGCAATGAACACTTGGGGAGGACACCGTGTGGTTTTAGTCGGTCCGATTGCGACACGCCCACCCCATGGTCGGCACCGATGGGGTGAAGCCCGAGGGGGTTTCTACAAGCTAAAAAAAAACCCACATAGCCTGGCGGTCGTTGCAAAATGTTCTCCAAACGATTTTAATGAGAAACTTAATAATGCTAGCACCTCTGCCTACCCCTTCGGGGATATAGGCGTGAGTTTATGTTTATGTTATGTTACTTAATAATAATACCAACATTTTGTTTATTCATTATTCGCAAATCAGAGAATTGGAAATTGTTATTTTTCAGCCTGAAAGTTAGAAGTAAAAGTTTAATTAGTTTTCAGAAACATTTAATAGCAGCTTGGCGCTTGGAAAATATCCTGAAACTGTTTTATGTGAATTGTATGTATGCTCGCTTCCTATTGTGCGAAATAAAACATACAGATAACGAACTATAATATAAATTAAATATAATATAATTCTTCTACTGTGGTTTGAATTGATTTTCGATTCAATTTAAATTTTTCGCCCGTATATCCCAGAAGGAGGGGCTCGTGGCTAAGTGGTAACCGAATAGATTAGCCCATAGAACATTGCATTAAGCAATACTAGCCATGTCAGTCTTAGGATGGGTGACCATTCATAAAAAAATATTGAGACCCTTCCATGTCTCGGAGAGCTCGTTAAGCTCGTTAAGCCGGTTGCCAAACGAACATCGGTGGCATTCGTTACGAGTAGAGGAGGGTAATATAATTGCAACATAACGTGCGCATGATATATTGCTTTCCTATTGGCACTATAATATAATATAACTAGCGCCAATGATGCGTAGCGGCATAACACCGCAGCTTAGCGAATTATATTCTGCGATGTGACGAAACGTTAGACGCGATAACAAAATAATATTCGAAATATATATTAGTCATAGCGCACGCGTTACTGAATGACGTTAAAACTTTCATGAGATGTTTCGTTGTTTTTTTTTTATACCACTAAGGTGGCAGACAAGCACACGGCCCACCTGATGGGAAGCGGTTACCGCGGCCTATGGACGTGTGCAACACCAGTGGCGTCAGACTCGCGCTGCCGACCCTGTAAAGGAAAGAGGATGGGAAATGAGTTTGGGAGGGGATGGGAAAGGAGTTTGGGAGGGGATGGGAAAGGAGTTTGGGCTCCGGCACTCTCTCACCAAACGGAACGCAACAGTTCAAATACTGTTACTTGGCGTCGATATTCTGTGAGAGGGTGGTGCTTCCCCGGTCGAGTCGGCCCATTCATGCAACGGCCAAAATGACTGTGGCTTGACTCTACCACCTAATATAATAAATATAATATAATAAAGAGTTACCTACGTAAATATTGTAATCGTAAATATTCTGGTAGTTTTTTAAGAATGTAAGTATAGTTTAATGAATATAAGAACATAAGTACAGATAAACAGAGAATATAAATACTTCGACGACTTGGCGGAGCTCAGATGGGAGTCGTTTCAAATGGTGTTACTTAGGGACTACAAATACGTTAAGAATAAATCATCATCAATAAAATGACGGTGAATGAAGATTTTTTGTTCGAAAAGAAACTCGTACAGGGCTTATGCGAACTAAACCCTAACGAATCCGATAATTCATCTAAAATCATAGATGCTAAGAGTTAAAATAGCAAAAGTGGTTTTTTATCAGGATATTACATAGCCACGGTTACAGCTATTACAAAATGTATAAACTATCATTACGCCATCAAGAAAGTATTACAGCCTACTTAACGTTAGAAAAAACTTTGAATAATTTTGTAAATTGTAGTTCCTTCCTATCATTATGTTGTTAGAAAAAGTACTGTAGGAAAATTACACACATTATCTCGATGAATGTACCTACTTACACGGGAATCAAACCTTACGTAATCTTACGAAACACTCCTAACCTTGTTAACTCAATTACTAACCAATTACTGATTAATTTTTCTTTTGCAGACATACTTATAACGTCTCCGAAGCATAAATTTAATTTTTTACAAAAACTAAATGTGTTGTATTGCGTTTCTCGTTACTATTTCCCCGCAACTAAGGTTGATTTTTGTGTAAATTTATCGAAGCGTAAATTGTTCAAACATGTAGTGAACAGAAATCTATATTCAGTGGAATCAAGCTGTAATGCTTAGTGATAAGGTTCATTTTTATGTGCTTGATTAAAACATGCAATATGTTTGAATTTTTTGTTTATATTGCAAGTGCTCGACATGGCTCAGACTGCATGACGCGTAGATCTTGTGGTTTTTGCAAACGAACGACTGACGGTAAATATTGTAGTGTTGGACTAATATTGTTTTTAAATATCGGTATCGATATGTAATACTTACGCATATTTGCATTACAAAACAAATAACATGCCTTATTCTCTGTAGAATATAGAAACTTTCGGACGACAACACTATGAAACATTTTTGTTGGGGTCGATAAGACATACCACACGTTATTTTCAAATTCTGACCTATTACCGGGTGGAGTACATTTACATGTAGAATTATGTGGCGTTGCGGTAGAACGCTCGACTGCTAAGTCAGAGGATACGGGTTCGATTCTGGCTCAGTGCAAATATCTGTGCTTTATGTATTTAAAAAAAAATCTAAGTATGTACTATATATCTGCATTCTAGAACCCATAATACAAGCTAGTTACGAAGTATTCTAGCTAATTGGATTTTTATTAATTTACTAGTCATTTATCGATATATTAGCACCGCTGGATGATGTTTTACGTTATCTAAGTCAAAGGTCGATGTCATCTGTGCTAACGATAATAGCTTTTTAATCTGTAATGAATTGTAAGTAATTTGCAGGTTATAACATGGTATTAATAACCATTTAAGATGAGGTCATGTCTAGGTCATTGATGCTCCAATTGAAGTTTATTGTACTTTTTACTATGGAATGTTTGTATTGACATTATAACTATAAAAAAATCTGAATTATACTAACTTGATGAGACCTTGATGAATTACTTACAGTATCCTACTTCTCACTATTATTATAAAATGTGAAAGTTTGTGAAGATGTTTATAAGTTTGAATGTTTGGATGTTTGTTACTCAATCACGCTCTAACGGCTTAACGTATCTGGCTTAATTTTGATACAGGTATAGCTTATAGTTTGGAATAACACATAGTTACTATACATATGTCTTTTCCCTGGAATCAGTTCCCATAAGAAGCAGGAAAGTGGATAAAAATCCATGCGGTTGATGCCAAGCAGTTATGATATAAAGTCCTCTAACAACTATTGGAATGTAATTGCAACATTGGTCTGCCTGTCCATCACGGTTGAAATATCAATTTAAGAAAATGTATAAACCTTTTAATCAATATTGTTGCAGATGTCATTTAAAATGAAAGTGTAAAGAAAGTCATTATCATTTAAAAAATATAATTCCCCGTCTCCCCGTGACCATGGCTGCTGAAAAGCAACCGAAACGTCGGGATCAATGTAAAATATAAAATAACAACAAATAAATCACGATAGAATCCGTTAAAAATAGTTTTATTCCAAAATATTTACAAAATAATGTAATTACATTATTTTGTAAGAGCAATGCCACAAAATTTTACTCTCGTTACGAAGTGAATACCTCGTTTCTGTCGAATTACTAGAGCATCAAAAATATCATTTAGCATTATTGGCAGGAAGAAGTTGGGTTGTACAATTTGAAGTAGTTCATATCATCATCATCAGTTGATTTGCCTTTTTCCTTAAAAGAGTTTCTCTAAAATAAGTAACAGTTCAGAAACAGAAACTTATGTAGGACTGGATTTCGGCCTTGTTAGAAACAATATTTAATGAGAATCTAAATCTTAGTCAAAAGTTATACTAGATTTATTTAATTTAGGTAATGAAGAATTAACAGTATGAAATGCATTTATTCAGTATAACGAAATTGATACAATATCAAGGTTCCACGGCAATCTCGCGGTTAATCTAATCAGGCAAGGTTTGAAGATTACTTGCAGGGTTAATTTTACGTGAATCGAGCAGGTTCTCTTATTTTTTTATGTAATCATGCTTGAAATTGAAGCTTTATGTTTTAATTAGCTAATGATAAATGTAATCAACCTTAAAATAACATTGCAAATTAAATACCATACAACAATTTCCCTACATGACTGTCAACTATGGAAACGTGAAATAGATTGTTTTGAACACAGTGATTGTTTAAAGAACCAATTATTTCTTCTTTGTCCAACTTATAAACCCAGTTCATCTGCGGTTGGGTCTCCCTGTAAATTTACATTAGAGAATTCTGTTCTAGATTGTCTGGGTAGTAAAGTTGTCCTGGTCCATCTATTTCCTGATCTTGTTGTACCAAGTGTTGGGTGGACTTGGTTTGTTGAGTACGAGATTCATATCAACGAAAATTATGAAATATCTATGAGAATGGTTGACATCTGGGTGACGCTGGGGTGAACAGCTGGTGATAAATATATTTCAAGAATTCACTTATCTATCAACAGAGCTAGTTAAAGATACAGCAAACCAAGTGCCTATTGTATCAGTAATTTATTCAAACAACGCTCTTATTTCTAATCGCCTTAGAAAGAACAACAACGAACCTAAGTATCAAAGGTTATCATATAACCGTGTCAATGAATTCGATATAAATCTCAAGTCCTATTCATTGAATGATCTGTTTATTTTTTCTCGAACACCAATGGTCATTACGCAGTTGTTTTTTGTAAGATCTCTTAATTTGCCAATGAGGTTACATTGTAATTCTTCGAATATTATCAATCAGTAGGGTACATTATTTGTGCACTCAGAATCTAATTTGTAGTACTTCTTCGTTTGATATTTTTGATTGATACCAGCAAATGTAAGTTTTTCCGTTAGGCTGATAGTTGGAAAAAACTTGAAGCATTGTATTCTAGTAAAGGTGAGTTACTTTATGGAATGAATCACTATTACTGATTCATATTTGAGGACCCGCAAAATTTCATTTTAGTGCATTTCATTAAAAAAAAAAAAAACTGAGCTAAAGCGAGTACACTACAATAATAATCACATCAATGCATCTAATAATAGCAAGTCATAAAAATATATCATACAATGATCTGTACAAATCATAATTATAATGTAGGCAATATAAAGAACAGATAATACATACACACTTTTTATATTTTCACTGACAGAGGCCATACAAGCATTCAATTATTATCAGACAGTTCTGGCTTCAAGTAATTACATATGAGGGCTTGCAACTGCAGGAATCAAACACAGAAGTATTTTCAACTTTGCTAACGAACTAATAAATGTTAAAAGAGATGATGGTGATGAGGCAAATGCAAATAATTATTACATTTACTTGCTACTTAGTTGACAGATGAAGTTAGACTCTCAATTTTTTTTTTCTCATAATTTCGTTCTTGCTTTTCTACAGCAGTCTGTCATTACAAGGCCATCAGGGTGACTTTTAATAGATGTTTTCTTTCTAGCCACCGCACCGTTTCGTTCCATTGTCGGTTATGGTTACGGCTTGGCTGGATACAGGTTTGTATCGTAGTTGTGAATATGGTGACGATGAATAAGGAACTCACTTTGACCATTTCTCCATTAGGGAAATCTTTACTAATATGAAGGACATGCAGATAAACTGCGCAACCTCATAAATCACTTACCATCGCAGAGTCGGAAGCACCACCCCAAAAAAGGAGAAAAGTGCTACAAATGTATTTTCTAGTAAAAATAATAGTAAGATTAGTTTCATAATATAAACTCATCACAAAACATACTAACAAAACTATAAGTTATTTCCCCAAATAATCTGGCTACTCCAACAAATAACATTCCACATTCACTTTCAAGAATTTGAAAGCGATTGTGTTCAGCAATTTTAATTATATTATAAGTACTTCAATCAATGTAATACCTTCATTAAATTTGAACTTGAACATAATTTGGTACTACAATCAATGTATACTTACTGTTTACATTTTAATATTCATAGTACGTTTTTGGCATTGATTGAAATGATTTGTACAATTATAGTACGCTAGCTGTGCTCTGCGGTTTATCTGCGTGAACTTGGGTATCTACAATGATGCTATCTTTTCTATCCTCCTTTATACCAGTAAATACATTGTGAGTTGTGCGTCACATGAATAAAACAGAAGAGTTTGAGCTCTTAAGATTGTAAGCATAGTTATTTTAATTACCTAAACATAACGCCACTAAGCCGATCCCTCATATTTATGTGTAAAACCTGCTGACTATAACCTCCCTGAGGACACGACAAAGTTATATTTGTGTCGAAAGGACTATAACCATGCAGTTCCTTCAAAAAAAAGATAAAAGGGGAATGCCCTCGTAACACAGTCAAGCTATTGGCACCCCATATTTTTAAGGATAGTGAGTACTTCCTACGGTCCCACGGCCACACTGCTGCGACCGCTAGACTACGTGGATAACAAATTCATGACCATACCACCTCCACCGGGCGGATAAGAAGCAATTGAATTTGCCACCTGAAGGATCCAGTTTAGTTTTAGGATATAGGTTTTAGGATATGTGCGCATCGCCATCAAGCCTTTGATGAAGTATCTGGGGCTCGAACTGGATGGGTGCTGGGAATTTGAGTACCAATTCAAAAGCCAGCATTTCACCTAACCTATAGCATAGATCAATTTTTAACTATCGTCTAGTCACTAGTGTGAACATGACCTCAAGTAGGTAAGTCTTTCAACAACATTACAAGATTACAAACAGACAAACAAGCGTTTATATATATAAAGCTGTAATATATGCAAAGTCA
Organism: Cybosia mesomella; assembly: GCA_946251805.1. Taxonomy (NCBI): domain Eukaryota; kingdom Metazoa; phylum Arthropoda; class Insecta; order Lepidoptera; family Erebidae; genus Cybosia; species Cybosia mesomella. The sequence continues at coordinate 19,400,990 of OX276409.1, forward strand.
TGTTCTTTTAATTACAATAAGTACTCATTAATTTGCGAACTTTCTAATGCCCCTGTAGTGCTCAATAAATTAATATAATTGTTATGTAAGTTGTCGAAACGATTTAAAAGCGTTTAACGGTATTTAATTGGATCCGAATTTAAATATATTTGTATTTGAATGGTAATGATACCAGCTCCTTTCATAGACTTGTAATAATTGGTGAGATTGAATGTTGCCATATATGGTGGATTGTATATTAAAAATTGCTAACTCTTACTATTTAATTTTCAAGTAATTTGATTTTGGCAAAATAATTATTGTTTAGTGATGTATCATCAATACTATCAACTTATCAACCTTTTCGCTTAAATTGTATGTATATACTACTAAGGTAGCAAATAAGCATTCAGTGATGATTATGCTGATGATGATAAGCTGTTATAGTGGCCTATCAACGCTTAAAACATGGAAGTTATCACTTTATCATGACTTTTTGTCGCAGCATTTATGGGCGACGTACAATATAGTTATTCATTAACTTAAATTTTGTGTGTTGCATTAGAATAAAATGACTTTTTTATCTTCTTTCTTTCTACCTGAAGGATGTAATAGTAAGAAAAAGTTCTTGTTACTAAAACATCCTATAACTTTAATGAGTTCGATTTCAACATCATCACTTAATTGTTAACCCCGAAGATTTGGGGGTTTTTCATTCTTTGAAAACATTCCTCAGTAGTTAGCCTATGTCTATCTTTTATCTATTTATACTATTACTAGCAGCTGCCCGCGGCTCCGCTCGCACGAACTTTCGAGATTTGCGCTTAGCAACAGATTCCGCGATTCATTTTTATATTATAGATAAAAGTGTAAATTAGTTGGTTCTTAACATTGGAGATAATTAATAAAAATGTAAATCGAACGTTTTCGAGAACAATTTCTTCTTTAAATTTGTATCTGTTTGTCTGTTTGTTTGCAATGAACGCAAAAACAACAGAACGGATTTTGATGCGGTTTTTTTATTAGAAATGTCTTAATCAGACTTAGTTACAAATGGTGGTTAAGTAGAACCGCAGATATGATCTAAAAAGCGTGAGCAGAGCCGCGAGCATTAACTTATGATATATTCAAATCATCATCATATCCATATTTTTGTTTATCTTATACAGCAATAACTACCTTCTGAATTGTTCATTAAATAATAATAAAAATATCCATCCTGGTAAAAGTCAAGAGAATCTTAGTAAATACCGATATGAATTGTTCTCAAACTAGTAACAAAAACTTGTCAATTCAATTAAATTTTTAAGCATTCTGTATGCTTACTTTTTTTTTCTTTTTTTTCTAAAGATTTTAGATCGGAAAAAGAGAACATCTAGGATTATTTTTGGCGACAAAATGACTGTATTCGATTACAGTCACTAAATGTATGTGGAAGTAAATAAATAATGTTTTAGCTTTCGTCTATATTATTTCTGTCAATAAAAATGATCGACACTCAGTCCCATCACTAGTTGCATAAATTCCGATGTGTCAACACTATCGCAAACAAAACAGTTAAGTAGTTAAGTCAAGTTTTAAAGTTTTTCCACATCCGTTAACAACGAGCTGTTTGTTTCTAAAGCTAAAGGCCTAGGCTTCGAGCTAAAAGCCAGTGTTCCAACTTGCAACGAGAAAGTGTTTATTTTGACTCACTTATGTTATCGTTGGTATGGATGGGGTAGTAATTTCTACACGTAAAAAAGCGGCCAAGTGCGAGTCGGACTCGCCCATTAGGCTTCCGTAGTAGCAAGTAACATTGAATGAAGGTAAATTGCGGTTTACGATTTTATTAAAAAAAACTACTTACTAGATCTCGTTCAAACCAATTTTCGGTGGAAGTTTACATTTTTTTTTTTGTTTTATTATTCTCTGTTTTTAGAAGTTACAGGGGGGATACACACATTTTACCACTTTGGCAGTGTCTCTCGCGCAAACTATTCAGTTTAGAAATGAATGATATTAGAAACCTCAATATCATTTTTGAAGACCTATCCATAGATATAGGTTTGATGAAAAAAAAAATATTTGAGATTCAGTTCTAAGTATGGGGGAACCTTCAAAATTTATTGTTTTTTTTTTCTATTTTTGAGTGCAAATCGTAATGCGGTTCACAGAATACATCTACTTACCAAGTTTCAACACCATAGTTCTAATAGTTTCGGAAAAAAGTGGCTGTGACATACGGACGACAGACAAACAGACATGACGAATCTATAAGGGTTCCGTATTTTGCCATTTGGCAACGGAACCCTAAAAAAGGGGGCGGGGGAGGACTGTGGGTTTTTATGATGATTATTCCCCCTTTTATGTTACTTCGTGTAAAATGTTCATCATCATTATCATCTTAGCGTTGTTCCCGATTGCATCCTAGACTCACCTCGGAGCCCGGAGTCCGCTTACTTATCCTATTTTTTCATAGGCTTGTATGATTTTCATGGTTGTGACAGATGCCTCCATCTGTCACCCCAGGCTCATGGAGGACGGAGCAAACGCCGGGCACTCTGCCAGCGTGTGCAGCCCTGTGACCTCTCAACCCTATTAAGCGTCGGTAGCTTAGTGGTTAAGGAGTCGACCCTACAATCGAGAGGTCCCAGAATCGAATCCCAGCCATTACACTACCGACGTGAACCCACTCCTAACACAAGCAATTAAATTTAGCTGGAAGGTTTAGGGGAAATATTAGTAATTTCGGTTACTAATATTCCTTTAAAAAAATAACACTGAGAGTAAAATGGTATTTAGATAAATAGACAATCAAGGGTAGGTAGATATAATCTCAATCGAGTAATGGTGTGGGATCAGCTGAACCACCAAGATCCTTGGGGCCCAAGTCAGCCTCACCTTTTAGCCGGTACACCTGCTAATTGACGGACGAACTTAAACGTACTTATATTTATTTATTTCTTATTTTTATTTATTTATTGATCAAAAAGAATGTTCTGTACATTATACATTCTTGAGGACCAATATTGCCTGTGTTAGGAGCCTCCACTCTTTCAATATTATACATAAATATTCCTAATAATCAGTAAATTGTATTGTTAAACTTAAAAACTAGTTTTATCCCCTATACCCTAAGTAAAATTAAAGACGCGCGTGTATGTGTGAAAGGCACTTTATTCCGCGCACCCTCAGGCTGTGGAATGATCTCCCTGCTGTAGTTTTCCCAAGCGACTACAATATGGTGTTCTTCAAGAAGGGCATTAGAAGGTTTTCAAAGGGTCGGCAGCGCGAGTGTGACGCCCTGGTATTGCACACGTCCATAGGCCGCGTTAACCGCTTTCCATCAGGTGGGCCGTGAGCTTGTCTGCCACCAGAGTGGTATAAAAACAAACTTAATAGGTACGTTAAGCAGCAGTATGCTGTATTATGCGGAATCATACCACCTATGCTGTATTCGCGTAAAAATTTGTCATGTGATCGTCATTTGTCATGCGATGTGTCGAACATACGAAATATATGTGTTACTGCTGTTGCCCTGGTACCTTTTTTTTTTTGTGCGGAAATCCCTTCGGATACCCCCCGTCGGGCTTGAACCGACTAAAACCGCACGCCGTCTCGGGTCTACAGACCGCGGGGTGTACGGTTACCCATAGAGCATATCCCTCGCACTCCGACTGACCCTGAGCCATTCGCAGCGTCCCCTCTGATAACAGCAGAGGGGTACCTGGAGCGACCACGCCCCCCCGCGGGACATGCAGGCCCGCCATACCTCGTGCAATGTGGTCGGTTGGTCAGACTCTTGGCCGTTGACGTTGACAACAGCTACTCCAGAGGAGCAATCAATTATGCGTCATCGCCCACGTTGCCCAGGGTGCACCAAACTTGGAGGTGATTCAACCAGTCACACCCCTGTTGCCCTGGTACCTACTAGTGACTTATTTGTATTCTTTGATCTGTCATAAAACAAGTGGACGGTGGACAAAATGGACGAATCATATTTGCTATTCGAACTTATTCGTTATGCGTTATATAGCGAATATACCATCCATACTTCGTTGTATGCGGGTGAATTAGGCGATTAACGAATAGCGAAGTGTGATGCCGCCATAAGGATTGTGCACCCAGTTTGCCCTCCGTTCTACAGGTAATATACCACATAGGTGTAACAATTGCTCATAAGCCAGCATTATAGAAAAAATATACTTTATTAAGGTCATATAGACTTAAATAAAGTATTGAAATAAAACTATTTTTAACGGATTCTACCGCGGTTTATATGATGTTATTTTATATTTTACATAGACCTCCCCGTGACCATGGCTGCTGAAAAGCAACCGAAACGTCGGGAGCAATGTAAAATATAAAATAACATCAAATAAACTGCGATAGAATCCGTTAAAAATAGTTTTATTTCAATGTGTAACATTCGCGTAAACTTCCGACATTATCATGTTAAATAAAATATGTTTATCCCAGTTCTAGAACCTATATTAGTTGATTTCCTAAATTTGGGTTTACGTCCCAGAATATTATTATCAGGTTATTTTAATCTGTTCTTGAGTGGAGACCGCGACTCGGCAAACGTAGTGTAGGACGCCCTCCAGTCAGGTGGGATGACGATCTGCGAAAGACTGCGGGCAGATGCTGGATGCGGCAAGCTGAAGACAGGGCGCTATGGCGCTCATTAGGGGAGACCTATGTCCAGCAGTGGACTAGCATAGGTAGAGGATGATGATGATGATGATGATTATAATCTGAACTTAATTACGAAGTTATTATTTAAAGCCGCGGTAGCCTAGTGGTATGGGTAATGGACTGCTGAGACGAGGTCTCGGGTTCGATCCCAGGTTTTACCATGGCACACACCAATGACTTTTCGATGCTTTTCGAAGTTATGTGTGTATTTATCGCAGGTTTATAAGTGCCCGGTTAATGGCAATAGGCTCGCCACCTATTACATTGGGACCTAAACATAAACTGGCGAGATGTGGGTACTAGCACCTCTGCCTACCCCTTCGGGGATATAGGCGTGAGTTTATGTTATGTTATGTTTTTATTTAAATCGTATTCAAGTTTAGATTTCGAATAAAATCTAGATTACATCATTCTATCTCTCCTACTAATATTATAAATGTCAAAGTTTGTGAAGATGTTTGGATTTTCGTTACTCAATCACGCTCTAAGTGCTGAACGCATCTGGCTGAAATTTGTAAAAGAGATAGATAATAGTCTGCTCGAAGAACACATAGGCTACTTTTTGTCCCTGGAATAGGGTCCCATGGGAAGCGGGAACGGAAACAGAATTGTACTTTGCGAAGCCGCTGGCAAAAGCTAGTGCTATTATAAAATTGTAAATTAGCTGTATCTGGACATTGGAGATATTTAAAAAATCTTGAATTTATTATGTTAAATGAGCGATTCCGAAAACAATTTTTTTCTTTTTTTGAAGTCTTGTCTGTCTATTTATCTGTTTGTTCACGATGGACGCAAAAGCTACTGAACGGATTTTGGTGCGGTTTTTCTGTACTAGAAAGGCCTTGGTCAGACTTAAAATCTGCCATAAATGATTGACTGCAATTGGTTAAGTCGAACCGGAGATATAGCCAAAAAACGATATCTGACCTCCGCGCGGGCGGAGCCGCGGGCATAAGCTAGTATCTAAATATAACTAGGAATTCATTGCAGGGTGCGACTGAAATAAATTGAGCTGAGTGAGCAGGACTCTTACTTGAAAAATAAAGCATCTTACTACGGTCGCGCGCATAGCTAAGGCCGCGCGCTCGTGAAACTGTTTTTTCGATGATTATTCCTCAATGGTACATTGTATTTGAACAGTTGACCCCTCTAAACACTCAGCGGTGTCTACACTATCACCATGGCAAATTTGGTCAAGATCGGTATTGTGGTTCCGGAGGAGTACAGTCTCGACCAAACGGCTTAGCCACGTATAAGAGCTTCGCTCAGCTCAATTAATATTCCAAGAATTGAGAAAGGAAATTAACACAAGCAATATGAAGTAAGTAGGTACCTTTCAACTTAACAGAAGTTGGTGAGTTAATAAACGAATTTCATTGGTCAGAGATAAATCGTCCCTAAACAATTTCTCTGAAGTTAGTTTATAATTAAATAGAAAACCGGCAGCCACGTTAAAGGTTACTGCGAGGAAATCCGCTATCAAGGCCAATCTAATACGACACTGTATAATAGCAATCTATCACTTTATCAAGATGTCGTCCTAAACTTTAGCGCACACTATACACTACAAAATCCTACTAATATTGTAAACACGAAAGTTTGTGAGTATGTACATACATAGGTACTCACAAACTTTCGTATGAATGTATGAATGTATCTTTGTTGCTCTTTCATGCAAAAACGGCTGATCGGATCTGGCTAAAATTTGGCACAGGGATAGATTATAGTCTGGAAGAACACATAGACTACTTTTATCCCGGGAATAGGTTCCCATGGGTTGCGGGCACGGGATCAGAATTCTATGCGGGCGGCCCCGCGGACAACAGCTAGTTAAATATTATAGTATATTTTGTGATTAATTTGTCTACAATTAACTGTATTTTACATAGTAATGCAACAAAAATTTAAAGACCGTCATCACCCTCTTAACGATTTCTCATATTTTATGTCCACAGTTTGCACTTTGAAATCCGTGGTTGTGTCTGATTGGTATGTCGGCTTTTCCGGGAGCAACTGAAGTCGAAGAAAAGCCTGCGCCATATAGTTTAGTCCCTTTTTTTTCCTGCGCAAATACTTTCGGATACCCCCTCCCGCCAGCCAGCGGGGGCGGTTATGTCGGGCTTGAACCGACTAAAACCGCACGCCGTTTCGGGTCTACAGACGCCGGGGTGTAAGGTTGCCCATAGAGCATATCCCTCGCACCCCGGCTGACTCTGGCCCATCTCCGGTTTCGAGATGGCCCGCTCGGGTTTGGGAACGATGTCCCCGTCTTGCCTAGGTTTGGGGGAGGGGCGCTAGTCGCCCCACCGTCCCGGCCTGCTTTTGCTGGGGTGACAGGAATGGGTGACACACACGCTATGAAAAATTATTACAATCGCACTGTGCCGTTATAATTAGAAGCGGGTGTGTGATTTTGTTTTTTTTTAACGTGCGGAAATCCCTTCGGGATACCCCCCGCCGGCCAGCGGGGGTGGATATGTCGTGTCTCGACTAAAACCGCACGGTGTCCTCCCCAAGTGTCCGTTGCTGGGCACCCCGGGTAAGCCCTCGAAAGGATAACCCCAGGGCTACTACTTGTATTCATTACCAAACAATTTACGGGCTCTCATTTTAACATTTATATTGAATAGACCTCATCACAATGAGTACAACTTATTTTACTACCGTTTGAATGCTATTTAATACTAAAAGATCAGGTTACATTTCAATAATAAATAACGCAAGAGATTTTAACATCGATTTGAATGCAAATTCATAATAATAATATTTATTTCGTAGTGTAGGCGTCGGCTACTTGAATACAGAAATACTGGTTATATAGAATAACCAAAAATCTTATTAAAATATTTTTATGTGTTGGTATCATTTACCTCAACACTTATGAGCTCATTTACAATTTTTATCAAAACATCACTAAATACTTTCGTAAGTTACAAAACTAACGCAGTGAAAATAAAAAATTTAAAAAGTTTAGCTGGAGAGACATTACTGCACAAACTAAGATTGCACTAATAGCGAATTGGACCAAATGCGAATTGGACCAAATGCGATTGAACCAAATGCGAAATGGACCAATCACGAACTGGGTGTTATGTACCGATCGCGAATTGCACCAATCGCGTCTAATGAAATAAGACATGTCGACGATTTAGTGACCAAGATTGAAAAACGGATGCTTAGATAGTTTTTTTTTAAAGTAAAGGAAAGGTAAAGACGTTGCATGAAAAAGAATAATTGAAGAATCAGGCTTATGCTACGAATATGAATGAATAAGTGGCAAGGGTCAACCTCGGCGTAGGTCAACCTTTACTACGCTTACCACGTACTTTGACCAGATGAACACACAGAACCACCCCCAGGTCTGCGCTGATGGAGGCCGAATATATATATCAAAACTAACTGATGCCCACGGCTCCGCCCGCATAGAGGTCAGTTATCGTTTTTTAGTCATATCTCCGGTTCTACTTAACCAGTTGCAATCAAACATACAACTGAGACTTTTTTAATGAGAACCGCATCAAAATCCGTTCAGTAGTTTTTGCGTTTATCATGAACAAACAGGCAAACAAACAAGAATACCAAAAAAATATTTTTTTGTGTTTAGAATCATTTATTTAACATAACCCAAGTATTTTTAAAGTGAAAACGTCTTTAGACGCGATGAGCAGTTTCAATATAAGCACTTTGTTGGGTGAAGAAAAAAAAAACATGAAACTCTGGTTTTTAAAATCTCATTAATCGTCACCAAGACGTCTACGTCACTGAGACGCTTTCCACATTTTTTTTCCAAAGTCATCTTTATCATAGCTTATGTGCCACCACACACACGTATATATGTATCCACGTAATTGTTCAAGTTTTCACTTCAGTCGGCACTCCCGGAGTGCCACTGCCTTTTTTTATTTTTAATATATCCAATTTACAGATACAACTAATTTACAATTGTATAATAGTATATATATATAAACGGCGGCGATAACTGAGACAAGGTCTCGAGTTCGATCCCTAGTCACCCCGGGCACACATCTCTGACTTTTCGTAGTTATGTGTGCAATAATAAATGTTAATTATCGCTTGCTTAGTAATGTGCCCGGTAGATGGCAATAGGCTCGCCCCCTATTACATGGGGACCTTAACATAACTGGCGAATCGTGGGTGTGGAATACACATCTGCCTACCCCTTCGAGAATATACGGGTGTGAAGTTATGTTATGTTTATATATATAGTAAGTATGTTACAATACTGATTTATTTTTAATGATTTAACTAACTAACATCTCTATAAATGTCACAGACGTGGGATACGAACAAGTATGGGTACTGCAATGTTCTAAGCAAGAACTGTATTAGATATTTGACGGTAATAAAGCGATTCAGGAGCGATAGCTGCTTTATTCCTGCAGCTTTGTGAATACCAATTGTAACCGCAATGTTTCTATACGGTAGAATAGTGACGCTAAATAATAACGGTTAGTTTTGTTGCACAGGTAGACTTTATTGAATTTAAGATTCAGCATGCTCATAGCGATTGCCAGTGGCAAAGTTTGCTGTTTGGAGCCCAGGGTCCGCTTATAGTTCTTGATTGGTATGTCGGTTTTTCAGGAAGCGGCTACCGTCTGAACGATAGGAAAGCCTGCGCCAGAGTGCGTTGCTTATTAGGTGATCCAACTAGCAGGTGATGTTTGCTTGGGCCCCACAGGTGGGACCTGTACACCCAAATGCTTTAAGATAATATACTCAGTATATGCAGAAAGGACTTTTTAAGGCAATGCCAGATGAAGAGTACGCACAACCGGGAAGCATGTATGAAAACAATTAAGAAAGTGGAAGAAGCGAAAGGCGTATGCCAGGATCGTAGCTGGTCGAAAGATGTTGACTTCCATACCCTGAGAAAGAGGTGTGACTTTATGAATATATATTATGTATAATTTAAAAATATACACACATAATATACCTACCAGGCCCCTTATTCTATTTGTATCGTTTGGCGCTAACTGAACCATATCGTATTAGCCGACGCATTTACGTTGGTTTAGTATTACGCCAGTTCTTTCTTCTATGTTAAACAATTGAAATTCACCGACTTCTCACGTTATAACTGTGATTGATTACAACTCGATGTCAAATAGAACAATGCCCTCGTCTTGATGCACGGGACAGCAGCATGGATCCACGGAAAGTGCAGTGTTGATGGCAATAGGCCTATTTCCATCAATTGTATGTGATAACCTGGGACTGAAAACATGCCGATTAGTGCTTATTAATACATCTCTGTTCATCCCTACGGAGTATACAGGTGTAAGATAATGTGTATGAGTATTTGGAAATAATACTCATAGACCGTGGGCTGTTTGAGGCTAACTATCTGGGAGGGAAAAAGGTGCCATGTACAGTCAACGATAAATGTAGGTAGAAAATTCTAATTTATGGAATCCCAGCTCTTAAATCTTTCATAAGATAATAAACTATATATTAAATATAGTAACTTCGTCCGCTGGAAATAATAAAACTACTTACAGATCAGTTATTGGCCCATGTAATTCAATGTAAAAAAAGATTTATAAATATTTTAGTGTTCAGCCACTTTTGTCGTTAACTATACATATGTATGTATATTATGGTATATTACCAAGTTTCTCTGAACTTTCGCCGTAAACTCGGTAGCAGTCTACCCACACAAGAATAACATTTAAACTAAATTAACAATATTAATAGTTTCCCCAATGTACAAATTATGTACACTCACCTTTACGCTTGCAATTTCCGGGCGAATGCGCAGGAGTTCGCCGGTAATTAGCCGCGCCGTTGTTTATGGCTGACCCTTAGGCCAACCAATAAGCAATTTGTGCCAAGTGAATTCAAATATTTTGTTCGCTGTAATTGTATTTGCTGATTTCGTACTAACTGTTGCCCGTGGATCCGCCCACGTGGAGTTCTGCTCCCGTTCCTCGAGTGAGGTATGGAAGAAACTTCATTCTACGCTCACTCAAACTACGAAATGATCTCTATGCTATGGTTTTCCCAAGAGTTCTTCTAAAAGTGAATAAGAAGGTTTTTGCAGGGTCGGACGGGTCGGAGGCGAGTGTGACACCTGTTTTATTTTATTTCTTCGTGTGGAAATCCCCCCGGATGGCCCCGCCAGCCAGCGGGGGTGGGTATATCGGATTCGAACCGACTAAACCGGTGTTGCACACCGCCATAAGCCGCGGTTACTATTTCTCAACAGTTGAACCGTGTCATTATCTGCCACCTAAGTGGTATAAAATAAATGTAGCACCCGTTTACGAGCATGACGTATGACACTTTCGATCTCAGATTCACAACTACTAATGTTTTAATGTCAAGTACAGACTTAGTTTTAAATTCGTGGCGTAATAGATAAGTCTTCATGACAAGGGCCGAATGAGTAACTGCTTCTTTCAATCTTTAATGCAAAGTGTGTGTTTAACAAATAGTGCCAGTTAGTCAAGTGCTGGTACCAATTCAGTCACACGATGTCAAGTGTCACGATCCGCTTTGCTTAGATCAGAAAACACTTTTGTTTTCTCTGTAGAGAAGATCAATAGCTATTTTCATTCTGCTTGAATAGTAACACCAAGAATTACACAAGGCACGGTTACTTTTAGCCGTGAATTATACAGAAACAGGCATAAGGTGTAAGGTATAATCAAAGTAGAATCGCGTAGACGACCTCTGTGGCGTAGCGGTAGAGCTTTCGACTGCTAAGTCAGAGGTCGCGGGTTCGATTCCTGCTCATTGAAAATATGTATATTTGCATTGGTCTGATCTCTCAGAATCTTTTAAAACTAGACGCCTACCAAGAAATGTACATCCGTAATTGCGGGGCCGCACGAAAAATGAACGAAAGAAGTGTCATTTAGGTACCATGAAGTTGGGGTACTTGGTTGGGGACCTCCACGCGGTGCACCCTGGGCAACGGAGACGGCAGCGCCTCTCTCCTAGGCGAGGACGGCCCTGTTGAGGGCTGTTCGGAAGCTTTCCACGTGTCCCTCTGACTAGCAGATGGCACAGTGGAGAGCAAGTAAGGTGGCCATCTCGAAACCGGAGATGGCCCAGGGTCAGTCGGGGTGCGTGAGATATGCTCTATGGGTAAACTTACACCCCGGCGTCTTAAGACCCGAGACGGCGTGCGGTTTTAGTCGGTTCAAGCCCGACATAACCGCCCCCGCTGGAGACCCCCGCTCTCCAGCGGGGGCGGTATCCGAAGGGATTTCCGCACGAAAAAAAAAAAAAAGGTACCATGAAGTTACCTAGAATTTCTTTCTTTCGGTCGGTACCATCAAGTATGTTCGGGAGTGAGTCAAACATATAAAAGAGGTTTAAAATATATTTCAATTAAAGACTGAACTATTACAAACCAACATATTAAAAAAATACATTCCTTTGTATTGTATGATAATCTTTCGACCTTTTGAAATATATTTTAATTTTATTTTTTTGGTGCGCTATCAAAATTCCGAAGTTTGCGATTTCAGGTCGTTTCATGGTAGGGTTTAGGCCGAATGAACTGTCATGTGCCGTCTTCACATTACATTGCAGTTATTATAAGGTGTCACAAAATTAGGTCTCTGAATTTGGTGAGATGACTTGGTATCGACAAAATATGTATTTGAAACAAAAAATATACTACAGTCGCAACGAATGCCGCTCAGGGGCTCACAACAACAACATTAAAATCTCAAAATCTAATTGAAAACGAAATCAACTATGACTGGTTCTCTATGTTTAATACAAAACATAACTTCACGCCTGTATCCCCGAAGGGGTAGGCAGAGGTGTGTTAAACACCCACGATTCACCAGTTATGTTTAGGTCCTAATGTAATAGGGGGCGGGCCCATTGCCATCTACCGGGCACATTACTGAGCGAGCGATAATTAACATTTTTAATACACACATATGTTTAATAACCTCACTAAAGTGAAGGTAAGTTATGTTTTGACAGATCATACTGAATACTAAAATGATTTTTACAGATTTCTTACTAATCGAATCGAAATCACGCGTTTTGAAAACGTTGCGTTACTGAATCGAGCCCTGGGTTTTAATAGGCAAATAGAGTAAACGCAAACCGCAAACCAATTCATACAACCCAAGAATCATTTCCTAGTCAGTAACTGTCACGTAGTACATTGGAAACGTTTCTGACGTTACAGTACCGTTTCGTACGTGATCACAATTCGCTTTTCGTCGTTAAAACTTTTATTAAATAAATAAATAAATATTCTACGACATTCTACACAGCGCTTTCTAGACCCAAGGTAAGCATAGTTTAACTAGGTTGTGTTATGGGTTCCAGAATGCGGATAAACATACTTATATACCTTTTTTTTTGTAAATACATACATAGAAACACCCAGACCAATGCAAATAGACATATTCATGCATACAAATATTTGCACTGAGCGGGAATCGAACCCGCGCCCCTGTCGTAGCAGTCGAATGCACTGCCGCTACGCCACAGAGGCCGTCAACGTCGTTGAGTTGTTATATTAAGTTACTTCTCTAAATGATGTGTTAACATTGTAACGTGCATGTAAAAGTTTTTGAAAGAGTATATTAGCAATATTTTGTATTGTTAACTTGTAATTGATACCGTTTAATCGTGGCTAGAGGTTTCCTATTAAAATTGAAATTAAATGCGTGTTTGAAAAAGTATAACTTACATATGGGCAAAGTGTTATTTTATACTAGGTAGGTTAAAATTTTGGTTTAAAAATCAATGATCAAAATAAAAAAAGCCATAAGTAGTGAAAGCACCCCGAGCAATCATACATTGATAGTGGTATGTCATGCTCAAGGTCAGGTCACAAGTACTTGCAACCAGTGTGCATGCATGAAAACAATATTATGAAAGGAAAAGAAGCGAAATATGTATACCAGGATCGCAGCAAGTGGAGGAATGTTGTCTCTACCTACTCGAAGGGGCAAGAGGCATGTAAAACACATCAATAAACAAGTTGAATTCCTGAGACGAGCTCAGCCGAATACAAGGGATTTTCAATTTGCGATTATTATTTTTTGCGATTTTTTGCAATTATTTTTTTATCTTGCAATGGTTCACCCCAGCACGAATCTATTACCGAAAACAGCAATTCGATAGCTAATCTTCTTCATACCCAAAACCGTGACAGAAAATTGGCAACGACGACGTCGACGACGTCGACGACAACTCGATAGCAATAGGGCTTTTCTAAAGAAAATCCCTAAAAATCCTATAGAGTTCTGAGGAGTGCATAATAACTAGGTCTGCAAATCATTCTGCGGTTGCAAAAATTGAGCGTAGCAATTTCACCAGGACTTTTTCTAACGGTGATAATTCCTCAATGGCCGGTCCGATTTTCGTTTTTCTTTTTTTGTCTTATATATATATGAACAAATTACTTAATTTAATACCAATCGCGTGAATGAGGGTTTTTTGTTCATGGAGAAAGCAGATTTTAATTATTTTTTCCGGTGATTATTCCTCCGTGGTACTTTTTATTTTTGATTTTCCTAGCATATATCCCTCCTATCAGTAACATCTTTGCTTGTGTGAAATTTATTTAGAATCGGTTCAGTCGTTTGGGAGGAGAAGATGGTCTAACGAAATACATGAGGCGTCTAAAAGAGAGCTTTACTTTTATAGAGCTTCGCTCAATAATAATAAATATTTATTGCTCCATACAAAAAACAAGAAGACAAACAATAGAGACACAGGAAATAAAATGATAAAAGCGAAAGTAATGCTACTAATTCTTGGTGCATTTATCTTTTCTAAGAAGCTGGTGTCCGGTTTAGGTTAATAAAACCTGTGCTACAGATCACCAGGTACCCACCCCACTTAATTGAACATATTAATAGTGTATAAAGTTGGTATGTCCCTAAGTTTAAGTGGCTTTTACCACTTCATAGTAAACCAAAAGACGCGTGTACTTAATGTGTGATGGCACTTAGAGTTGGCAAACAGTTACCGTACAAACAGTTCCACTATTCTGGAAACACGTCACCCTTATGTAGTAGTGGTAAGTCGTGTTTGTTGGCTGACACGCGATGTATCTCTTGGTTTAGTTACGAACTTGACAGTATTGTTAATAAAATACTATGTATTATAGACAGAAATATGTGTGTTCATTATCGCTGGAGGATTGGCTAGAGAGGCGACACGGAAGCCTCTCGTACCGACTGACGCAGGTGATCTCCGGGAAGGGGTGCTTCGGGGACCACCTGCATCGGATCAGGAAGGAGCCAACGCCTGAGTGTCATCACTGTGACCCGAGCGAGGACTCAGGGCTGCACACGCTGGCGGGCTGCCCGGCGTGGGAGGCGCCGAGGCGTGACCTCGTGGCAGCCATCTGGGTAGGAGTCCTCTCGCTCGGCAGCATGATTGCGGCAATGGTGCGGAGCGCGAGCACGTGGGCCGCCGCCACCTCCTTCTGCGAGCATGTGATGCTCGCGATGGAGATGGTGGAGCGCGCCCGGGAGAGGTTCAGAACTCTCCCGGCCCGCCGAGCCCGCACCATGCTCGCCGCGCGTCGCAGGTGACTCAGGCGCCGGAGGTCGCTTAACGACCTCCGTCCTCCATGAGCGCAGGCCTGGGGGTGGCAGGTGAGGCCGCCTGTCACCCCAGCAGAAGCAGGCCGGGACGGTGGGGCGACTAGCGCCCATCCCCCAAACCGGGGCAAGACGGGGACACCGTGGTTTCCAAACCCGAGGGGGCTATCTCGAAACCGGAGATGGCGCAGGGTCAGTCGGGGTGCGAGGAATATACTCTATGGGTAACCTTACACCCCGGCGTCTGAAGATCCGAGACGGCGTGCAGTCTTAGTCGGTTGAAGCCCGACATAACCGCCCACGCTGGCCGGCGGGGGGGTATCCGAAGGGATTTCCGCACGAAAAAAAAAAAAAAGGTACTAGCGGCGCGCGGAGGGGGCTATCTCGAACTCGAGGGGGCCATCTCGAAACCGTTGATGGCCCACGGTCAGTCGGGGTGCGAGGGATATGCTCTATGGGCAAGCTCGGCACGCTATGATGGCCGTTTTGACACGTTAAAATAGTGATGTGAAATGTCAATTTAAAATAGAAAAAAAAACAAATAAAATGCGAGTCACATCTATAAGTTTTTGGATATTTCTTTCTTTTTTTACATCGCACTCCTCCGAATTGTCATGACTGATTTTAGATTTTAATGTTATTTTTGTGTATTTGGTAGGTATGAAAATCAGTCGTAAAATATTTTTCACTACACTTACTACCCGCCCCCCCCCCCCCTCTTCCCTTATTGTATTGCCTGAAGTGTCGCGTCACTTTGTCATTTCTAAGTAAATGGCAGAACAACATTTGCCAGGTCAGCTAGCAAATAGCTAGTATATATTATATTCGCATAAAGCCTACATACGTCCAATGATAAACAGAATTGAATATCGCTTATCTAATGTTATTTTTACCCGGAAAAGGTCTGTTCTGTATATGACAATACGTAAATATAACGTAAAGATTGTTTTGTCAGCCCTTTGCAAATCGCACGAATGACGCGACCCGAAGATTACAAAATTAGGTCAGTTTTTATTTACTTAGTGATAAAAAAGGTTGTGTGTTTTCATTATTTGTTTGCTAGTGTGTAACAAAAAGCCTTCCATGTCCCGGTTAACACCTACAACTAAGTTGAACGCTTGCAGTAAAACTTAGATGACATCAATACTTAGTTATAACTTAAGTCATCGAAGTTTGAAATGCGAGAATGTAAACTTTGCTTTTATGATATCGCCTAGTTTGTATTTTATAGGGTACAGCTGTTTAATATAACTTATATCATAGAGTACAAATAGACTTACAATTTATCTAGTCATCAATTTTCACCTCACTTGTACTACATCGATATGAACTATCGATGAACTAGGCGACGCTATCGCGGAACGTTGACAGCTATTCAATTCAACTTTGATGTTAAAAATCGAGATTTGGAATGAGCTAACGATATTTTTAATATTGACATTTTGACGAGGGACTCGTGGCTAAGTGGGAACTAAGTATAACATAATATAAACATAACTTCACGCCTGTATTCCCGAAGGGGTAGGCAGACTAGGGACTAGGGTGTGTATTACACCCACGTTTCGTCAGTTACGTTTAGCTCCCAATATAATAGGGGGCGAGCCTATTGCCGTCTACCGGGCACATTACAAGATTAGACAATAGTAAATGTTAAAAATGGTAAGGATGAGTGACCATTCTCCAATACTCTCTACCTTTTTTTTTCATGCGGGAATCCTCTCGGCCGGCCAGTTGGGGCTGTTATGTCAAGCTTGAACCGACTAATTCCGCACGCCGTCTCGGGTCTTCAGACGCCGGGGTATAAGGTTGCCCCATAAGGCATTTACTCCTCCGTACCTTGAAGGGCATTCGTTACGGGTAGTTGAAGTCTTAAAAAAGTCCGACATTCGGGTCTTACACTAAAGAGCTTCGATATCACCAGTGGGTTGTGTCGGTTAAATGGCAGTTAATTCGGGCGGAAAATACGAAGTTCAGCCGTTTCGTAGTTAGATTGAAGGCTGACCAACTCAGTTGGGAAAAGGCTAAGAAGATAATGACATTTACTATATTTTAAAAATAGTTTCAAGATTTAAAATAAAACAATAAATATGACGTGCAGAATGGAAAAATATCTTCTTCATTTGAGCAACAATCCTGGTTGCAATTAAAGCTTGTACTTTTGAGCCTGGGGTCCGTTCTTCTACTTCGCCCTTTGGTTTGTTTTGTTTTGACTTTCTGGGAACGTCTGACCCCCGCAACACCGATAGGAAAGTCTGCGCAAGAGTCTAATCCGTCAATCATGATGGATATTCCAATCATGCGCACAAAACGTTTCGATGACACATTTATTATGCTAAGGAGTGGAATTGCCTGCCTGAGTCTGGGTTTCCGGAAAGCTATAACCTCGGAATCTTCAAGTCTCGAGTGAATAGGTTCCTTCTAGGCAAACGTGATCCATCGTAGACCACATCGTCATTTACGACCAGGTGAGATAGAGGTCAAACGTTAGCCTATCATTCATAAAAAAAACAGCAGTACCGGCTTGCAAGTGAGATTGACTTGGACCCCGAAGATTATGGTGGGGCGACATACGCCTCAACTAATGGAGGTATATTTTATTAACTCCCGACGCAAAAACGATGGAGTGTTATAAGTTTGACGTGACTGTGTGTGTGTCTGTCTGTGGCATCGTAGCTCCCGAATGGATGAACCGATTTTGATGCGGTGTATGATCGAGATGGTTCTTAGCTATATATATTTGTGTCGGGGTTTTTAAATTTTTATATTATTGTTATTATATTTTCCATAAATATGACGATGGCTTATATTTAAGTCAATTTCGAGTCACGGAGGATATGGATTTTAAAATGGGGGGGAAATAAACTTTGATAAATATTTTATTTATGTAATATATGCCATAATATATAATACATAGAAACACCTGGACCAATGCGAATGGACATATTTATGAATACCATACAATTTGCAGTGAGCAGGCATCGAACCCGCGAGATAGAAGATAAACTCAGATATTTTACATTACTCAGACACACACTTAAAAAGAAGCTTTTGTGGGACCAACAGCTGAATTTTAAGCATGTCTAATCCGACATTGTTTACTTCACCCTTCAAAAAACTCTTCCAGATTTTAACGAACAAAAACATATTCAAAAACAGATCTCAAATTGTTCACTAACAAGCGTCTAGTGTTGTACTTCTATCGATGTCATAAAATATCGAGTTACAAAGTATTCTTACAGCGACCCTCGCTTCATAGTTACATTAGAATACGTTTAGAATACGTCCTGCATATTGTTTATGCGCGCTGTTTCTAGACAAACAATGAAACAAACAGTTGGCGATATGTATTTTATGTGAAACTAGTATCATAAAATGAGGTAAAATGTTCTGTGAGGTTTGTATGAAAATTTCTATCAATATATTGTGAGACGTGCAGATTAACATAAATAGTGAAGTCTTGGTATATTTTTGGTTATTTTGGTTATTGGTTATTTTTTTTAGAGTAGAATACGTCCTGCATGTTGTTTATGCGCGCTGTTTCTAGACAAACAATGAAACAAACAGTTGGCGATATGTATTTTATGTGAAACTAGTATCATAAAATGAGGTAAAATGTTCTGTGAGGTTTGTATGAAAATTTCTATCAATATACTGTGAGACGTGCAGATTAACATAAATAGTGAAGTCTTGGTATATTTTTGGTTATTGTTTTTTTTTTTTTTCTATACCACTCAGGTGGCAGACAAGCTCACGGCCCACCTGATGGGAAGCGGTTACCGTGGCCCATGGACGTGTGCAACACCAGGGGCATCATCACACTCGTGCTGCCGACCCTGTAAAAACCTTCACTTGATTTTTAAGTCGAGTGGGCTATTCTTTTTTCAACTGATAAAAATATTATATATCCGAGATAAATAGATCAAAAGTGATTCAAAAAACTTCAATAAGCTTCGTCCAACATTGATTTCTGTAGTAGCTTAAGGGCTACTGTGGCGTTCTACTGCTAAGTCATAGATTTCGGGTTTGATATCCGCTTAGTGCAAATATTTGTATGCATGAATATGTATATTTGCATTTGGCTGGGTGTTTATATGTATAATATGTATGTATTTACAAAAAAAATGTAGCTATTGTACTTTTTTATTTGTAATTCGAAGCATTTAGGCGGTCGTACTTTTGAAATTCTACTTCTATATATCTTGCGTACCAGTATGCATATTCATGGCCGTGTCGTGAAATCTGTCAACTTGAAGTTAAAGCATAGTTGAACTTTGGAGTTCAACATTAAATTTCATAGAAAGTCTTTGAGTAAAAGATCTTTAGCTCTTTAGTAATCCCTTTGGTAAAGTGTGCAGAGTTTAATTTTCATAAACGCACAACAAAAACGCAAATGCTCCAAATACAATATTTTACCGTTCCTTATATAAAAATGTGTAAAAAATGTTTTGATGATTTTGAATTTTAACATAACATTACATAACATAACTTCACGCCTGTATCCCCGAAGGGGTAGGCAGAGGTGTATTACACACCCACGATTCGCCAGTTATGTTTAGGTCCCAATGTAATAGGGGGCGAGCCTATTGCCATCTACCGGGCACATTATTAAGCGAGTGATAGTTAACATTTTTAATACACACATAACTACGAAAAGTCAGAGGCGTGTGCCCGGGGAGACTGGGGATCGAACTCGAGACTTCGTCTCTGCAGTCCGTTACGTACGCCACTGGGCTATCGCCGTTTATATTTGAGTTTTAAATGGTGAGAAAATACTAATATTTTAAATGCAGGAGTTTGAATTGAGTAAGCTTTTCTTTCGGGGTTGGGAGGTCAGACGATAGTTTCTCCCAGAAAAACTGACATACCAATCAAAAACCATAAGCAGACCCCGGGCAATGGGAAATCACAATGATTATGATGATGAGAGAGGGAAATTAAATTACGAGCTCCAAGGGGAACACCACAGATGATATCAAGATCAATCTAAGGTAATGGTAATGATCTAAAGACTACTACAGAATACTTTTTCTGTAGGACCCCTTTACCTTTGGGAATAATTATATCTGTCACCTGACAGATATAATGTCGTCAAATAAAAATGTATAAAGAAATTTACGATGTACTTTGTTTCTTAAGTATAAGGATGAACACCTTGCTAGTGACTCAGCTAGTTACTGTATTTTATAGCACCTTAAACCAACAAATATGTCCTGAACATAAATTTAACGTTTAAACTACTTCCTAACTCTCATGATATTTGTAACGAATCCTTGAATATGCAACTATTTAAACCAAATTTATATGGTTTGTCATAAAGTTTGCCGTTACCGACTTGAATTGAATTTGTCCGTCGATATCCGATACTATTTGTGGAATGCATTCCATATCATGAATTTTCTAAGAGACTAAGGTAATAAATTTTCAAAATGATCATAAGAAGGTTTTTGATAAACTAAATTATTTTCTCGTATTCTAATTGATATTCTGAATCGGAGAAATAAGAGATATTTCATTACGTAGTTATTGTTTGTTTATTTTCCTAAAATAAACGCGATAAAACATTTCACTTTTTAACAAACTATCGGGCCCCATAAAAGACTGTCAGTAATGGCGTGTCCGTACCTGGCCACAAATCATCCACACGCGACGAGATTGCGATCAACTGCAGCTAACGATGGTGAGATACCGCAGATAGCATCCGTGAGATCCGGCTGATGCAGACTTGTCGGAACATAGAATAGATAGTTATTGTTGGTGTGGTATAATGGATAGGAGGCTCCGATAAACTGTCACTTCACCGATAACAAACAAAACAATATTACTAGTGAAGTACAGAATTACTTGAACTGAATACTACACTTAATTGATATTTTTGTTACGGAATTACTAGTACACTTCACTGCAAGTTACACTAGGAGGTCAGATGGCAGTCAGGAGGTCAACTGAGAAATCGCTCTGATGATGATGACTAGTAATTCCGTAACATAAATATCAATTAAGTGTAGTTGCTATTTTACCAGGTACTCAAAACTAGGGGTGCTTGGTTGGGGACCTCCACGCGGTGCATCCTGGGCAACGGAGACGGCAGCGCCTCTATCCTAGGGTGGGAGAGACGCTGCCGCCTACGGCCAACTCCGACCGAGGCGAGGACGGCCCTGGTGAGGGCTGTTCGGAAGCTTTCTTTTCCTTTCGTGTCCCTCTGATTAGCAGAGGGCACAGTGGAGAGCAAGTAAGGGGGCCATCTCGAAACCGGAGATGGCCCGGGGTCAGTCGGGGTGCGAGGGATATGCTCTATGGGTAACCTTACACCCCGGCGTCTGTAGACCCGAGACGGCGTGTGGTTTTAGTCGGTGCAAGCCCGACATAACCGCCCCCGCTGGAGACCCCCCGCTCTCCAACGGGGGCGGTATCCGAAGGGATTTCCGCACGAATAAAAAAAAAAGGTACTCAAAACTAAATGCATTGTAGCAAGTATAACTATGATTCACGTCTCGGGATTAAACCCAACGCCGACAGAGCCTGGGGTAATATAATGCTTTGAGCTGTTTATATGTATATATATATACACGTACATATATTTCACCGTACCACTTAAGCTACCAAGCTGGTCTCAATAAAAGTTGTAAAAACTTAATTAGGTGTGACTACTAAGCATAGTCTCGATTGTCAATTTATCAGCAAATTTACAAAATAGCACGGCAGTTTAATACATAATGAATCAAACTGGATAGGTACATGTTTTTTTTTTTTTTTTAATTAAAGCAAAATCTTTTATTGGACCCAAAAAATAACAAGAATGATAAGACATAGTGTGATAGTGTCTGCATTACTTTAGAACTGTGTCGCAGACACTAAAGCCACCTCCTGGCCAGTCTGGGGCAACCGAGTTCCATTTATAACATATTATTTATAGTATTAATATTATTATACACATTTTAAAACACATTTATATATTTTAAAACATATGTAGAAATATGTAGAAATTGATTAGATATTTAAATATAACAAAACACTTAATATTCTATATTATGTTAGTTTGTGTGTATGTGTGTTTCAGGTGTGTAGGTGATGTAGTGTGTTATGTGATATGTTAATGTGAGTGAGATTGTCTGTAAGAGTGTGTGACTTGTGAGGTAGTGAAGAAATTTGGAGGAGTAGAATAAGACCTATTTAAATAAATATGGATGAGCCACAATTTCCAGCTCTTCGTAGGTAAGAGTATGCAGCCATTTATCGGTGACCAGCCTGCAAGCCCTCAATGTAAGCGGATATACATTTAGGATTTTGTTAACTCGTTTTTATTTGGTTACATAGTCTTGTTTTTCCAAACATGGGCGGGTGGAATTAAAATCACCACTCTGCCTCTTAATTTAAACTTTAATTTAAACAAAGTGTACCGGTGGCCTTAAAACCTTACACGTTTCCCTTTTGTCTTCTCTAAAACATTAACTGTCTCTCAGTAACAGGTACCTAAAGTTATATAGTTGTGTGCGTTTGTATGCAAAATTCATGACAGCTATAATATATCACATCATTACGGAGCAAGGTATACACGTATTGGGGTCGCAACAAAAGCTATTACATAACAATATGATTAACATTCTGCCTTCTATTTCCTCTGCAATTGAAACTAAGCTCTGTTTTATGTCAATTCAAAAACATTGATATATCACCTACAAATGCAAAATATTAACAACAAAAAAAAGAACATTAAACTAATGGCGTGTTCACATGTACCCACAAATCAACGTGACGCGATAGCGATCAACTTTTACTGGCTGACGATATGAGGTGATGTAGATAAGGCAAACGTAGCTGATGTTTAAGGCTTTAGAATGTAACCGTTGGCTTTGCCTTTTGTTTTGCAGCACTTTAATGAAACATTAAAATGGTAAAAGTGTGATTGAGGTCAAAGGTACTCAACAAAACAACAAAACGTAAAAATGTGCGTTTGATATGATCTTAGTTTTTACTGACATATCTGGAGATCGAATTTAAGATACCTTTGATTTCGAATGTCAGGTGTCTATTGCGAATAAGAGTTCATTTTTATAGTATTAAGGTAGCAAACAAGCATATTGGCTACTTCATGGTGAGCGGTCACCATCGGCTATAAATATTATTTTGTGCGTACCACAAATATTTGTTCCAAATTCTGGTTTGTGTTTTTCTTAACAATTTTGGTACTACAAAGATTGGAACAAAATTATAAAGTAATTAAGCTCTTACTTTAGGGACTTTTCGACGCCTGCAACACCAGAAATTACACTCTCGCGTTGCCATCTGCACAGAAGAAGGAAAAGGCATTCTCACAAGCCGCAGAAAATGCATACTGCTTTTTATGTATATTGCTGCTACTGCTGCAAATTACCAGGTCAAACCAGTCCTTAATGAACTAAGAAAAGTCTTCTGAGAAAAGTAGGGATCTACCTACAATTCTCAGAAGATAAAACCCGTTTTAAATACTTATATTATTTAAAATGGATTGTAGCTATCCCATTGACATTATTTCTGACATTATATTTATGTTTTTTTTTTGTTTCAGGTATGTCAGAGTTTTATTCATCGTGGTCCCTCTGTTAATTTATTTTTATGGTAAGAATATAAAATTACTAACATAGGTACCTACGTGGGTTTCAATAGATATTAGGTGTGTACCTCCATCGTCATATTCTCTGCTGACCATAACCATAAAAGTGCAGATAGTCATCTTCATATAACGAATGACAATTCCGCGGTAGCCTAGTGGTATGGGTAATGGACTGCTGAGAGGAGGTCTCGGGTTCGATCCCAGGTTTTACCATGGCACACACCAATGACTTTTCGAAGTTATGTGTGTATTTATCGCAGGCTTATAAGTGCCCGGTTAATGGCAATAGGCTCGCCACCTATTACATTGGGACCTAAACATAAACTGGCGAAATGTGGGTGCTAGCACCTCTGCCTACCCCTTCGGTGATATATGCGTGAGTTTATGTATGTATGTATGTATGTAATGACGCATGCAAACATTGACAAATATCTACTCACATGGATCTCAACTCAATTCAGTAGCCTGGCGAGTTGCGAGTTCCCGCACTTTGAAGAAATGTGTCTACGTGTGAGTCAGCTTACGTTTTCTATCGTTATGTTGTTCGGTGTGAAGCCAATCTTTTATAGTTATTTATTTTGTACTAAAAGCTATCATCATATATATTCTAAACATTATCACAATCGGTTTTAGTCAGTTCAAGCCCGACATAACCGCCCCCACTGGCTGGCGGAGGGGTATCCGAAGGGATTTCCGCACGAAAAAAAAGAAACGTACCACTTAGTAATATGTATACGGCTGTACCAAGATCTTCAGGGTCCGAGCTGACATTATCTGCTAGTCTGTATACTTGCTGATGTAGTTATTAATTTATATCTTCTATATATATAAAACTAGTGATGACCGGGAAATACTCAAGAATGGATCTCCGCCTATACTGTACCTTTTTGTGGCTTTTTTTGCGGAATTTACCACGGTACCCCAAGGTCAGCGGGGGTGGTTACGTCGGACTCGAACCGACCAAAACCTCACGCTCTCTCAGGTCTTTAATACCGAGGTGCAAGGAGATATTCACGAAATAAATTCAGCTGATAAGGTAACTAACTTAACTTGATTCTAAGGCGGAACGAAGTTTGCCGGGTCAGCTTCAGCTAGCATATATATATGAAAAGGTTAATAATTCCCCGGTTCTTGGTGCCAATTATACCCATTCAAATGGGCCGTCGCCTGGTGGGAGACCCATCTCTCCCACCAACAAGTCTCTCTTAACTTAAACCACATTCACAAGAACAAATCTAGCTGTTTCAAGTGTGAAATTATGAGTCTCTAAAAGGCTATATGTGCCAATGATCGCCGGTTGCTTGTTATCGTAAACAAAACTATAAGTGCAGTTCTAGGTACTTGTGATATTCTTCTACTAAGAACGGATTACACCATTGAAGGTAACCGCGATCTAGATGAATTAAACTACGTGATCACGTTTAACATAATGACTTTCATTGAGTAAAATGTTAGAACCAAAATTGACTGGCTGAATCCGATGAACCTTTTAAACATCGCGTTCCAAACTTTTTCGTCTCATATAATTTTACGGGAACTATCCCGATCACTAGAGACGGATGGGACCAGATGGATTGATGGATGGATGGATGGTAACTCCTTTTTTCATATTTTTTTTCGTGTGGAAACACGCCCGGATACCAACTCGCCGGCCAGCAGGGGTTGTTATGACGGATTCGAACCAACTAAAACCGCACGCCGTCTCGAGTCTACAGACACCGAGGTCAAAGGTGGCCGGCCCATAAGGAATTTCCCTCACACCCTGGCTGACCTAGGGCCATCTCCGGATCCGAAGTTTCTGATGTCTGATGTTCCGAAGGTCTCGTGGTAGCCCCCTGATTATAAAGTCAGCAATAATAAATATCAAGCTTACGGTACTCACATTCTATGAGTCGTAGGATCGTATTTTTGTCATTCACGCCAGTAAAATCTACAGATTACGGTAAACACTTACCATGAGGGAAGTCTTATAGTTTTAACGGTCTTTAAAAAAGCTATAATAAAACCTAGGTACAAAGATAATTCCACAGTCGTAATAATTGTATGAAGCATTTGACTGATAGTTTAACTGAACATACAAATTCCACAGAGGGGCAAGGAGTTATCTTGCCTCTAATGCGTCAAACGTTCTGGGTTCTATCCCGCGTATGCTAATTTTCCGTTCTTCACGAATAGTTGCTCTGAGACTGACTTACGCTTGTTTGGTTTATACCGGTTTTAGTTAGGTAATGCCGTCTGACTTTCTAGAACCCCGACAGCAACCGTCGGGGACCCTGGAGTTATCCTTCCGAGGGCGTACCCGGAGTGCCTGGCAATGGGCGCTTGGGAAGGAAACCGTGTGGTTTTAGTCGGTTCGATTCTGACATACCCACCTTATCGCTGGCACCGGTAGCGTGAAGCCCGTGGAGTTTTCCAAAAGTAGAAAAAAAATCCCGAGAGGAAAGCCTATACCAGATTCTCGTCCGTCAATCAGTGTCCAGCTTCCAGGTGAAGTTACTTGATAAAAAAGTCTTACTGTGACACCCAGTTCCTTATAATATCAATCGTCTAAACGCAACAAAGGGGCATCGATAAGATCGACGCGACAGAATTTCACTAGCGTCGTGTCTATTCGAACGCTGGCGGTGATACTATCGAGTTGCGATTCTAGATCGTTATCGAGTATCGTTCGTGCGAACATGTCAATTGTCAGCTGTGGCACGTGATATAGGGGTTATTTTTTAAGTTACGTAGTTGACATACACGGTGAATGACTACTATATGCTACTAACTACTAAAGTTAAAACTACTAAAGTTTGTATGGATGGATGTTTGCTACTGAATCATGCCAGAATGGCTGAAGGCATTGACATAGAGTAAGATTATTATAGCCTTGAATAGTATATAGGCTTTTTATCTATAAATTAAAATCGGAATAAGTTAACATCCGGGAAGGAACTTGAACCCGCGTCCAGTCTCTTTCTAGGGAGAATATTCTAATCAACTGAACATTTTCCAATTTAAATTTGTAAGAAATGTTAACATACTAATCGCTTCAAAATTTAATTAACGTAGGCTTTTTATCCCCCGAATAGAAAAAATGTTATGGTATAAATGAGATATTTTTTCTCGTACAAAGTGTTCCTCTTGATTCTTTCTTGTAGCTTCGGTTAACGATGAAGAGTCCAACAAGATCAGGGATTAACCTTCACTTTGTATTCTATCGCTACGCGTTTTCCTCATAGAGCAACTACGTATGCACAACTAGTTGTGCCATATAAGCATGTGTTTCTATTATATGTGATTGAGTGGTGACGATTGCAATTAAACTTTTTTTTTAAAGTAGTAGTAACTGAAATAGTATTCCCGGTAACTTCTCCGGATAAGGTGTAAGAAGTACTTCAATAGATTCAAATATGCCTTGCAAATTGTATTGTACGTATCTATTTTTTTTGTGCGGAAATCCCCCGCCGCCGGCCAGCGGGGGTCGGGCTTGAACCGACTAAAACCGCACGCCGTCTCGGGTCTTCAGACGCCGGGGTGTAAGGTTGCTAATAGAGCATATCCCTCGCACGGCTCGCACCCCGACTGACCCTGGGCGATCTGGCATCATTGTGTATACCTACATATCGAACAAAATATGAACAGTATTACTGTGTCTTATCAACTAACTGTATAGAAATTACCCAACGCAAATACCTCATATATGAACAGAAGATTTAGGTGTGCCTACGGCAAGTGCCCTTTTACTCAATGCATATATCAATAACTTTATCGGCGTTGACTTACTGCTACATAATTAATCTATGACCAACATTGGCTCATATATTGGCTGCATATAAGCCAAAGTTTTTAGACAAGCAAACACAAATCGCCACTGACAAATCAATAGACATTTCTAAACATTTTCTATTTCCATACGAGCTATTTACATATTGATAGTTGAAATGTGAAAGGGTGTAAGCGACATCGAATATTCAACGAAAAAAGGTTCCAAACGACATCATAAACACTTTGCTGAAAAGAGATTTTCTGGTGGACTGTCGTTGTCGCTTATACCTTTTTTTCTTTCAGTCATCGATATAGTCAATTTGAATTCAATGTGTTTCCAACGATAGATGTTTTAGAAACTAGTTGCCGATTGAGTGATGTCATTCACAGTATGGATTTACAGCTTCTGTTCACTCACGTAAACGGTACACTTAACAGGGTTCTAGTGTTATTCTGTAATATATTAATTAGAGTGGGCAACCCTGGAAGGATCGACCAAGGCGTACGTAATGTCAATCAGATTTAGAACAATTTATAGAAAGGCAAATACCTCACCTGCAACCCGCTGTACCGACTAAAAGACGGATGGAGCTTTGGTACAAGCTGTC
Organism: Cybosia mesomella; assembly: GCA_946251805.1. NCBI lineage: Eukaryota > Metazoa > Arthropoda > Insecta > Lepidoptera > Erebidae > Cybosia > Cybosia mesomella. The sequence continues at coordinate 19,429,150 of OX276409.1, forward strand.
CTCTCAAGGTTGGGAGGTCAAATGGCAGTCGCTCCCATATACTAAAGGAGAAGAAGACAAAAGCCTTGAATGTAATCGGGAACCACGCTATGTTGATGATGATGATGATAAAGAAAGGACAGGTCAAAAGTACCCGCAACCGGTGAGCATGTATAAAAACAATTTATAAGAAGGAGAAGCAAAGATGTGTGCCAGGATCTTAGCAAGTGGAAACATGTATTCTCTGTCTACATAACTTCACACCTGTATCCCCGAAAGGGTAGGCAGAGGTGTATTATACACCTACGATTCGGCAGTTATGTTAACGTCCCAATGTAATAGGAGGTGAGCCTATTGCCATCTACCGGGCACATTATTAAGCGAGCGATAATTATCATTTATTAATGCATACATAACTAAGTCAGAGGTGTGTGCCCGGAGCGACTGGGGATAGAACTCGAGGCCTCGTCTCAGCAGTCCGTTACGTACGCCACTGGGCTATCGCCCACCCCACCCTATTGGATATATAGGAGAAAACACTCTTGGGAAGATCAGAAAGTCCGCTATAGCCCAATCATATATGGCATTGACATCGACTGTACTTTAGGAGAGTGACAATAATGAGCTAAAAATAGTACTGCTGTAGTGCAGGTGTGTTTTGGGTTCTGTTAACGTCTTTGGGTCTCAAGCCAACCTCTCCTGCTAGCTAGTACAGTCGCCCTTATAAATAGCTGAACACTAACAAATTTAAAAACGACTATTACATTGAATTTGAATTTGAACATCAATAAGTTGATATGAAATCATTTTTGTGGCATGAGCATAAATTTTACATTTTTCATTTTATGTTTATTATTTTACGTAAAGTTTTAGAGTTAAGAAGTAGAGTAGTAGAAGCTAATACCGAGGGCGACTGTATACCTGCCGTTCAACGAACGAGGTTCTGGCGTCTTACATTTCCGGCTTGGAAGGTCAGACGGTATTTGCTCCTGTAACAACCTTATTAGGACAAACTAAAAATAGGAAAGTAGACACTGGGCTCCCAAGTAAAAGCCTTAGATGCAAAGAGGTTCATTGCTAAGATGATAATGACGAGTACTATTGCGATGCAAGTATCAGAACACGGATGTATGCAAACGAGCAACATCGTCATTAAACCATAATAATATTACACTTGTGGAATATCATTTTCGCTTAGCATAATCCTTTTTATGCCATACGGTATACATTACACCCGATGGCTGTCTATTCTGTTTCTTTGAATTTTTCGCTTCATTCTCATGTCGGAAGGTTTGAAGAATATTATAGAAATTACTTCGTATTTTGATCTCCTCTCAAAACGGAAGAGTTTTACGAAATTATTGGATGTAATTTACTTTAGAAATGTGGATTAATAATTTTGCGGAAGTCATTAAGGTATGAGGTAATTGAGTTTTATTTACCTTGGTAATTTAATAATTTCTACTTCTAACATTAATCCCTCTCCACAGTATTTGTTTTTAAGGCATTTCGTAACTCTTTTTTTTTCTGCGCAAGTCCCCTCGGATACCCCTCCCCCCCCCCGCCGGCCAGCGGGGGAGGTTATGTCGGGCTTGAACCGACGAAAACCTCACACCGTCTCGGGTCTTCAGACACCGGGGTGTCTGAAGGCATTTCCCTCGCCCCCGATTGACCCTGGGCAATCTCCAGTTTCGAGATGGTCCCCTCGGGTTTGGGAATCACGATGTCCCCGTCTTGCCCCGGAAAGGTGGAGGGGTTTCATACCTTAAAGAAACAAAAGGGACCCATTATAGCCCATTATAGAATCACTTCGTTATTCGTCTGTCAAGCCCTTTTGCTCAGGAACTTGTGGAGATATCAAGTTGATACTCCCAAGCCAACACAAACACAATACACAGTATTTTATGTAGCATATATAGATAATCGCAAGGGAATCAAAGCCTATAGAGTAGCTCCCGCTGAGCTAGGAACATGAAATTTAGTTAATAGCAAGGTATTAAAGAACAAGTAAAGAGAAAAGTCTGAATATCTCTATAAATAGATAGACATTTTACCACTAAGCTCTAGCATCCCTATCTATCTAACTGCATACAAGTCCGTCAAATCTAAGAAGTACCGTTTGACAGTTCTGACAATTGAATGATAGGGATGGGATGAAAAAATCGATTACTATAATATCCGAACTTTAAGAGATCGATTACTATAATATCCGAATTTTAAGAAATCAATTGTTATAATTAAATAAAAGAAATGTTTAGGATATTTTTTTATTCACTACTAGTACTAGTATCGTCGTCTTCGTCATCATCGTCATTTAAATTAATGACCAGTTGATTGTCCATTACATTATCAAAGTGTACGTCTCTTTCGAAGTCGTCCATTATTATTTTCTTTGTTTTTTGTACTACTTTACTCCAATCTTCCTGTGTAACTTGGGCACATGCTTCCTTTAATAAACCTTCCATTTTCTTGACACTGAAGGGTGGTTTTGTGTTGTGTCTTGCTGCATAACCTGTAAAACAATAATGTAACTATTTGATAGCAGACGAAAACCATTGTTTAAATTATAAATGTTAGAAGTACTCGTGTTATTATTATAATATTATAAAATATTACCTTTAACTTGGGCCCAAATCAGTTCAATGGCATTATATTGGCAATGGTACGGAGGAAGTCGTATGACTTTGTGCCCGTGCTCTTCGGCCAATTGGTCAATTACATATGTCGGTTTTGGTGGTTTATGCAATTTCACTAACTGTAATAATTCAGCTTTTAATAGTGACATGTCGGCATCCACTCCTTTTCTTTGCAGCCATGCCACCAAATCTGCTTTCTTATTGGCTGACGTAGGTGCTTTATCAATTTGCACAGAGTGGTATGGGGCATTATCCATTATAATTGTGCTGTTAGGAGGGATATTCTGTAATAAATTTAAGAACCACTCTCGGAACCTTACTGCGTCCATTTCTTCATGATACTCTTTAGTGCTTTTGGATTGGAAAGCTAATAAAGAGTTTTCCACGAAGCCTGTAGACGCTGACCCAGCATGGCATATTATGAGGCGTCCACCTTTTCCTATCGGCACCTTCGAGCACGAAGCTTCAGAATCATCAGTCCATGTTTTCGGCACAGAATGGTTGGAATTTAGCCACGTTTCGTCCAAAAATATTACATTATCCCAGTTTATAATTTGTTTAACTTCGCGCAGGAATGTTAGTCGCTGCATAATTATGTCATGTCGCTCCATAACAATTTTTCGTTTGTCAACTTTTTTGTATCTGAAGCCAATTCCTGTTATTACCGTTCTCAACGACTCTATGCTTCCCTTATACAGCCCGGCATCTTTTAAAGTTGCACATAACTTTGCCAATGTTGGAAATTCGCCTCTTGTAAAATACCCGTATATATGGTTTCTAATAGCATGACTATCGAATTCATCGATGCCTGTCACAGGTTTATTTCTTTTTCGTTTTTTCGGTGTGTGAAGTACGTTACTGTCACTCCCCGAAGGCCCATATTTTTCACTTAATATTTTGCCAACGGTGCGGCTACCAATACCGAGAGCTTCACCGACGCGATCCCGAACTTGTGTAACTGGCAGTAGAAGTCCACCATTTTGAGATTCACGCTCAAAATACTCGTGTAATTTCACCACCAATTCACGAGCCTGGCTGTTCAAAGTACGTCCTCTTTTCGACATTATTAATAAACACTTGCTTAGTTCGGAGTCCAGTATAAATATTGCCAAGGTAAACGGATAAAGAATGATCAGTCCAGAAAAGTAATAGCCAAGTCACAAATTGTAAAACACAAACGAGAAAGCAAGTACGCGCACAGTCAGCTTCCAAGATGGCGAGAGACTGCTGACGCCGAACCGACCGAGCGGACCGCGTGCGCTTGTAGTTGGCAGTGTTGCCAGAAAAAAAAAATTGTAGAGACTTGGACACCTGCGATTTTGCCTATTGACCTAAAAATAATTAAATTAATTTATTTTAGGGTATCTGTGTATTCAGTGCATTATGCGGTCGCGCAGTAACGTCGTTAATTTATAACATCAGGCAACAACATTTTTGTGAATGGGTTCTACATACCTTATTTTTATTAGTTTTAGACGTAGAAATAAGACTTAGAAGAAAAAATTGTAATTGTAAAATCAATGGATGTGCTTGTTAAAAATTTGTTTATTTCTCTGTAATATGCAAACCCATACTATCATACACAAAAATAAATGTAAAAAACACTATCCCTGACCCCATTTACTATTTCGACAGCGTTAGCGCGAGAAACCCCGACTTATTTGGGCGCGAAAATCAAAAATCGACAAATCGCTTTCGACAACTTTTTAAAGAAGCAAATATATTTGATTTATAAATACGTATTTTTGGTGAATGGGTTTTATCTCATATTTTACGATTACATAACTATTTAGTTATGTAATCGTAATATGTGAGATAAATCCCATTCACATGAAAAAATATTTGTTTGGTTGTCAAGTGTAATTTGTAAATAATACATTCGATTTTTCGTATATGTAAACGATTTTTTTGCATACAAGTGTATCCGAAGAGTCGCAACACTACGTGCAGTGACCTAACTACGTAACTTTGTAATGAGGTCAAGAATATAACTATTAGAAATTATTTACTGTGTAAATATGTGTTATTTTGCTTTGTTTGAAAGTTTTCAATTACATTTAGATATTAAGAATTGTACAGTACAGATACAATAATGAAATCTTTCTAAATTCATGGTTTTATGAAAAAGGTTATCGAAACTGAATAATGTACGTATGAACAAAGTTGTTTCGGTTTGAAAAATATGAAACGTCAAACGGTACCTCTTAGATTTGATGGACTGTAGTAATTATTGATTCCAAAATTGTTTTGGCAATAATAGTTCAGTAATAATCAACTGTGGCGTGAAATAGCTGTGAAATCAAAGTCACTGTCGCACGGCCGCAAGCTATAGTATCGACAGCCAATAGTAGCACATAATAAAACATAAAACCCACAATTAGAGTTACATCGTGAGAAGCAATTTCAAGGCCAATGCGTGGAAAATAAATGTCATCGGGAAATTACTTTAATTTGTGTACCTTTTTTTTTTATTGTGCGGAAATCCCTTCGGATGACCCCCCGCCGGCCAGCGGGGGCGGTTATGTCGGGCTTGAACCGACTAAAACCGCACGCCGTCTCGGGTCTACAGACGCCGGGGTAAGTGTAAGGTTATCCATAGAGCATATCCCTCGCACTCCGACTGACCCTGGGCCATTCGCAGTGTCCCCTCTGATAACAGCAGAGGGGTACCTGAAGCAACCCCTCCCCGCCGCGGGCCTTGCAGGCCCACCATACCCCGACCCCCTCGTACAATGAGGTCAGCTGGCCCTGAAAAGGGCCGACAGCCTGAAAAGGGCCGGTCCCTGAAAAGGGCCGGTATTAATTTGTGTACCTTGTATCCCTTTTTGTGTCAATAAAGGTAGTTTATTGATTATTTATTATTATTACTTATTAAATATGAAGTTTTAAGAAGCTGCGATAGTTCCTTCTTAGAAGAAAATTCTGCCACCTGAGCTACCCAGACTTATCCCAGGATAGGAATAGGACCAAGTAGCATGCCAGGTGTTCCGATAAATTTAAATCAAATTCAGATGGCATAGTTACAGAGTATTTCGCCTAGAAATGAACTGTCACGGTTTCACGCCCCGTTCTGAATGTTGACTTTTGTCTTCAATTAAAGTAAGAGTTTCTAAATAAGCTTAATATCCATATTCTGATCATGCTGGACAGCATGCATGCTGTAGCACAAATATATATACACACATTTATTATATATATATATATACTTTGCACGTGTCCCTCTGATTAGCAGATGGCACAGTGGAGAGCAAGTAAGGGGGCCATCTCGAAACCGGAGATGGCCCAGGGTCAGTCGGGGTGCGAGGGATATGCTCTATGGGTAACCTTATACCCCGGCGTCTTAAGACCCGAGACGGCGTGCGGTTTTAGTCGGTGCAAGCCCGACATAACCGCCCCTGCTGGCCGGCGGGGGGGTATCCGAAGGGATTTCCGCACGAAAAAAAAACAAAAAATGGCAGTCAAATGACGATGATGATCTTGTCATCTTGATGTGATGTTTTCGTCGTCTGTGATATAATCTAAAAGCATTGGTTAAATTGCCTAATTAAATTATATAAACATACTGGTTTTTAGAAATAATTATGGAAGTTGTAAAAGCGACATACAATAAAAGTGAAATCAACCATACCACATTCCCATACTTAGAATTAAGTGGATTTAATCGTCACATTAAACCTGTGTATATTTTCCGCTATAAAATAAACAAGGCAATTGATTTCCGAAACCAATAATCGGCTAGTGGTTTGTTCAGAATGCTGTACTTTCATACCATCAATGGCATGTGGTGGAACTACAGCTGCTGTCAATTGTAAAAGCACCTTTCTCAATCAATTTCACTGCAAACATTCGTGAAACGATCGCCCGTTTGCCCGATACAGTGTGAGAATTTTATCGCCTGCGGCAAATCGGTTGACAATCGAATTGTTAGCTACCGTGAGTTTATCGATAGAATGTGCTCGCATCACTAGTTATATGCACGATTGAGTTTTGATCGCTATTTTGATTGCATTGCGAGCTTTGTAGTATTAATGTATTTATTGAATGCAGCTACCTGGGTCAGGGATTGAATTATGGTCAATAGGTCGTTCCGTTCTTTTTTTTAAATAAACCTCTAGCAATGTGGTCCATTCATGTTTACCTCACCAGTTTTAGCTAAATGCTTGTGTTAGGAGTACATTTACCTCGTTAGCGAATTAATGGGAGCGCTCAAACTCGCAAGATTTCGATTGCAAATCCTAAACATTTTTGCCATAACATTACCACTAGGTACTTGGTATTTTGTTCATACTTTTTTTTCTACTATTGTAGGTATATATGTAAATCCACCAGTATTATCCCCTAAGAAGATAAACAAAGGTCTATTAAGCGTGCTAACACGTCTATATTTTTACATATGGCGAAATGTAGGTGTAGGTACTTCTCTGTCCACCCCATTTAAGGGTTTATTTATCTATATTATATGTTCACTGGTAATTAAGGTTACCAGAAAGAGCTAAGGATTTGTCAGCAACCACAGCTTTGTGAAATTACGTGTTTATTATAAGCACGGTGACCGTTTACCATCGGGTAAGTGTTCATTTGTCATCGTAGTAGTATTAAAAATGTTTCTTCTAAGGCAAAATAATGGAATAACTTGCTGATAATTAGCTTCATACTATTTACCAAGTGGTTATTTTATAAGGAATGAATACTAAAATGGCCACACAAATCGTTCTCAATAGACCATGATACAGTCTGCAACAAAAGTGTCTCATAAACCAGTTTGACAATATATTTAGTGTATTTGTATAGTGGTGATAGGCTGTTCGATTGCAACGTTAGTGATTGCAAAAAAAGTGTATTTTTTAGTAATTTAGCACTTTGACCATTTATTTAATGTGGTGAAAGGTTGTTACATTCCATCGGTAGTGGTGGTGAGTTCGATTTCCGCATATTGCAGATATTTATATGATTGAATATATGTTTTTGCATTTATTTAAATGTTTCTATGTATAATATTTTGTTGGTTGGCTTTGAGGTAATCCACACGTAGACACATTACAGTGATCTTATTTCCACTAAACTTGTAATTCAAGAACGGAGCCCGTGTCTTTAGTCTCAGTATTGCACTTGCTACCACTTCGCTAGAGTCATTCGTAATCTATACACATCGTAAAACGTTACCAACCATCGAAAATCAGATAAATTAAAACATTACCAACGTTTTTTTCTTCAGGGAAATCGAAATTGACATAGCGTCGAATGGATAGCAGCACACACCAATTCAACAACTAGGTATTGTCTTAGGTCAGACGTTCTAAGACCAGCCTATTGCTACTCCAGAGCAGCGATAGGGTGACCCACGGGCCCTTGTTTTCTATGTATATTCTCGTCGCTGGGAACCATGTAGTTAAGTAATAAATATAATCAGTTTGATTGAAGTTAATCAGTATGCGTAATACTTTCGTTATCGTCTGTACAATTAACAATTATTTTGTTTTAGTGACAGTTTTGTTAATTTCTATGCATAACACTTCCGTTGCCGTCTGTACAAGCTGTAGAGAACAAGGCGGACACCACTTAGTATGCCGGCGCGTATTAACAGCTAATAACTGCCTTGCTATCTTCCGGTATTGTATAACTTACACAGTACAGAGTGTTAAATTTGAAATTTCTTAAAATATTGTGATGAGAGCACCCTTTATATTAAAAAGGTAAGAGGACGCCAAGTAATTTGTGAATTTACCAAATAAAAATGACTTCATACATGTTAAGGACGAGACAAATCTATTTAACTTAAACCGAAACATCCAAGACCGAAGTCGAGCAAAAACGGCTTGCTAGAGTCCCCCCATCTGTAATTGATTAATTCTAATCAACAAAAAAAAAGAAATACTAGAAAATAAGTGTAACGCCGAGCTTTGAACCCATTATGTATCGATCGTAAGTCCACCGCCTTAGCCACTAGACTACCCCAGCTCATCTGCACTAGCTCATCTGTTTGGACACTTTTAGTATGAAACCATAAAGAAATGATACATTTTAATCCTCCCGTCATTTCGTTCATTGAAAAGGGTGCAATATAGTTAATGGGACGCTTCCTCTACGATATGGGTTAGCTTCATTAATTTTAATTGATGTTTATGACGCAGCTTATTCTAGTTAAGGAGCGGAGTGAAAGTTGGTAGCTCTTCTATGAATTTGACGCACACTAGAAACAGTTTTGATTACCATTTTGGCAATACTCCCCGGCCGGGGGGAGCCCGGGGTCCGCCTTTCCTCCTAAACTACGCAGTATTGGGAATCCCTGACAATAAGACCATTATCATGCATGTCAGCTTCTACGACGTCATGCCAGAACTTCTTGGATCTACCCTCACCTACCTGGCGGGGGCAGCATTGCCAAACAATTGTTACCCGCGTAGCCTGGCCGCAAAATGTGGCCGCACCAGCGAAGGCTTCTCTCCTGTATTTTATCTGCAATGTCACGTACATGAATAGTGCAGCGGATGCGGCAGTTCCTCACGCGATCTTTAAACGTGAACTCTGCATATCCACCGTAGCATTTTCGTCTCCGTAACATGGGTAAGCAGAAGTATATTAATATTAACATTTTGCGCACAGTTTTTGCGTCTACGTAATAGGATAGAGCATATTACCTTCAACAGGGCACTTCTTCCGGACTACGTGCTACTACTAAGATGATCAAACAAGAAAAAGCCACTGGAAAGCCTGATAAATGTTATCTCCACAGTCCATTCATCTTCATCTTTCTTGAGTATTCGTACTTTGAACTTTTCTAACAACACTACCTTCTTTTATATTTTCTCATAATATATCCGTACCATGACCGCTCAAGAATCAGGAGTCAGAAGTGTATTTACTAAGTGAAAGATATTAATTTTGAAAAAGGTCGTTTCGCACAAAATTTGCGATCAAACTGATGCGAATCCCCCAATACGCCGAACCAATTTTTAGTTCCGCACAGCTGGACACCACGTAGTGGAAACATAAAAGTTAGATTCATAAGGTTTATTCCATCGGTTGTAATAATTACGAGGAATGATGAAGTAACGCGAAGAAACAAGAGTGTTCATTCATTTGTGATGTGTGGCTGCGAGCGAGTTAGTTATAAATAGACGATATCAGAATTTACACGCAAAGACTGTACCACTAGTGATGGGAAACTGTCGATAATTTTACTTGTCGATAAAATGTTCCACAAGTATCACACATTTCATATTCTTTATGTGCCCAATGAAATCAATATTAGAATCGAATGGTTAATTATGTATTAAGAAAACAAAGAACATATTTTTTAACAGAATATCGTTCTATACATTGTTTTTGTTTTTAAATTTTATCAATTGATAATTCCAAAATCTAAGTCAGGCTTTTGAATTGCTATTAACTATAGTGTACCCAAAACAGTACATTCTTTTAAGACATACTAACTTCTCATGTTACCTATACCTAGAAAGTAAGTATGTCTGTCTCATTGGATAGTTATATCCATGTATGGAAAGTGTTATCTGCTTTTTTCTGTAAGTAAAATCTTAGTAGACCTGCGAAGGATTTTTTTAATGAATTCATTCATTTAAAAAAATACTTACTATTTTCATCTTGATTCTGTTTTTGTAAGTTATAATTGTGTTGAAATTAAAAATTATAATTTATTCATCGATAGTTTTGATATCTTTCAGTTCGCTTATCCCAACACTACGGAGAACCCCCTGATCCACACAGTGGGAACGCCTAGTGGTTCGCTATAAATAATCAAACGCAAGATAAAATTGTGAAATAATTATTGTTACACTGCACACTGGTCACGAAAACATAAATATTGTAAAGGAAGTGTAAAGGAACTTAAGTGAAATATGTTTTGAGAGTTTCTGTAATTAAACTTTTGGAACACAGATTATTATTGAAGCTGACTGTAGAGTAGGAAATAGAGAAATGAGTTAATTAGTGACAGAACCTTTTTGATCCGCGGCAAATTTTTGACGATCTCTGTGGCGTAGCGGTAGTGCATTCGACTGCGAAGCCAGAGATCGCGGGTTCGATTCCCGCTAAGTGCAAATATGTAAATTTGCATTGGTCTGGGTGTTTCTATGTATAATATGTATTTATTTACAAAAAATAGTATTTAAGTATGTTTATCCGCATTCTAGAACCCATATGACAGTTTGGGTCAATATGGCATTTTGGACTTTGTCCTAAAATATTTATTATTTATTATTATAAAGTTGGCTCGACAGAGGATGTCTTAACATCACCATCATCATCACAGCGATAGTTCCGTTGGCATCCAAATCTTGTACCTTGGATCCCGGCGTCTGCTCTACTACGCCTCCTGCCCATGATTTGGTTGATCTTCCGGGAGCAAATGCCGTCTGATTGACCTCCCAACCCTGAGAGGAAACCCTATATCAGAACCTCGTTCCTCAATCAGCGGCGTACCGGGTGAGGTTAGCCTGGGCCCCGCTCTCCTCGTAATTATGGCTTATTTTGGTTTTCTACTGTTATCGTTGGGACCAATAAGATCTTCGGTTCCCAAGCCAGGGAGCCTGCTGATTGACGGACAAAGTTCTGGCGTAGACTTTTTTCTCGGTAGTTTTAGACGGTAGTCGCTCCCGTAGAGGCCAAGATAATCGTAACCCTGAAAGGAAAGTATACTTCAGAGTCTTGTCTGTCAAACAGTAAGTGAGTTTCCTCTATTCTTCTGTTAAACCTTTCATGCAACATGCAAGGCACCATATCTACTATAATATTTCTACACATAAGTGAACTTATCTTCATCCTTAGCGACCAGTTTTTATGGTGTACAGAGATGATAATGATTTATAACACCTCAACTATAATCAAACAACAGTCGTGTAACTAATATATTAAACAGATTAGATCTAAACATAAACTTTGTGAATAGAACGAATGAACTTCGCGAAAAGTAAAAGTGGTTCATTGACTTTCGATGAGAGACTTATTATTACACACCTTGAAAGCGATTGAGAGTGATGTCCATGGGGATCCGGGTTCGATGTCTGGGTTGGGTGAACTGGGTAATACCCCTTTTTTTTTAGGAAATAGACGTTGCATAGATAGAGTCGATGCTTAGTATGTAGGACCGACATACGATGAAACACAGTGGTACTAAATATATAGATTTCGTAATTATAATTATCATCCAAGCACCAATCCCCGTTGTCTTCAAAGCTTGTCTTTTGGGGCCCAGGGTTCGCTCTCGTACTTCTCTTGATTAGTTTATCTTGACTTTTACGGTAGCAACTACCATGAGACCTCCAAGAGAAAAAAGCCTTCGCCAGAACGTTATTCGTCAATCAGCAGGTGTCCTGGTTTCATAAAAACTAAGATAAGCCACATGAGGACGCGAAAACGTAAGAAAGCGGGGCCCAAAGTAACCTTACCTGCAAACCAGTTGACTGACGGCCTAGCCTAGAGCATAGGGTTTCCCCTCAAAGTTGTGGGGTTAGACAGCAACCGCTCCGGGTAAAGCCATAATAATAGGACAGGATAGTGAACACTGGGCTCCAAAGTTAAAGTTTTGGATGCAAATAGGATTGGCGGTCGGATGAAAAAGGGATATCACTAACTCAAAACATATTCAACATTTTTATTTGCTGACTGTATACACCAGTGGTTCCCAACCTATTTTTTTAAATTATTAGTAAAGCAGAAAAACCTTTAATCAAGAAAAACGTAAGGCGCAAAGCGATATGTCGAATTTTGTTATGAGAAATTGTTTTTTTTTATGCTAAAGAAAATAAGATTTTTTTTTAATTTTGTAATTAAATTAGTTCTTCTTAAATGTCTTCTGCAAACTTCTTTAACATTAATGCATATTCTGGGAAGTTCAAATAAAATATGTTTTTATTTTGTAACTCAAACGTAATGATTGAATTAAAAGTTAAAGTCAGTATTTCCAAATAAAATTTATTGTTTTCTTGTATGCTACCCTTGAACGAAGATTTCAAATTGTATTTTGGCGGATCATATTTTAGCTCTTGCGGATCACTGCTTGCGGACCACCGGTTGGGAACCACTGATACCTACACTAACAAACAATAGGTACGAGTAGTGTGTGATCATTTTGATTGATTGGATCAAAATTACCTCGCGATGATTCCGTTGATAGCACGTATGTTCACAATATTTCCACTTAACTGATACCAGATTATTAACGAGATACCATTGTATCCTATTCAAATAATTATTCAATTTAAATAGAGAGATTAGCTCATGGGAACGAAAATTAATCAATATTTAACACGTCTTTCATTACTATCCCGATGTAGAGATATGGACCAGTGTACCGCAGGAAAAAATATCTCCTGTGGGCCACATAAGTAAATTACTCAGTTAAGAGAGAGATATATATATTGCTGCCATATTTGCGTTTGTTTTAAATATTCTAAGACATTACATATCTAGACCTAGAGTAAGCATAGCTAAACTAGCTTGCGTTATGGGTTCTAGACTGCGGATAAACATACTTAAATACATTTTTTTTTGGAAATACAAACATATTATACATAGAAACACCCAGACCAATGCAAATAGACATATTCATGCATACAAATATTTGCGCTGAGTGGGAATCGAAGCCGCGACCTCCGACGTGGTAGACGAGCTCCCTACCATCATATCACAGAGATCGTCAAGGTACATTTCTAAAAAAAAAAAGAACTTAGAGCTCTATTATACAAATTAAGTATACTGAAAAACGTTAACTATGCAATGAGATTCTCCAAAGAAACATATATGTTCATTAGCATAAATTGATTTTCTTGCACATGAAGAGGAACTATGAATCAATCAAAATATCATTATTGGTATAGGGGTGAGGGATAAGTCATAAACTTCCTAGGCTAAAGCTTTTAATTCTTATATGGTACCTGCGATTTTTTTTTGTATTAGTCTTACGTTTAAACACTATCTCACCCAGTTTTAAGTGACGACGTGGTCTACAATGAGTCACGTTTACCCAGAAGGAACCTATTCATTTGAAACTTGAAGATTCCCATTATTGTATAACATTTGAAAGTACTAGGACGGTTACCAGCTTCGCAATCAACCCAAACTTAAGCGTAGTGAGATTTGCCTATCCAACAATAGTTCAACGTGACCGGTCGACATTTTTCATTGATTTGGTTTTTCGGTGATTATTCCTCGATGGTAAGACCGATCTGGACATTATCCCCTTACGACACTCAGTAATGTCTACTTGATCACCGTGGAAAATTTGGTCGAGATCGGTCAAACGGTCTCGGAGGAGTATCATTTGTTTGAAATGCAACTTTGAAACCAAAGACGCTTCGCTCGCCTTCGGCTCGCTACGCTTAATAAGGGCAAAAGCTTGAGAACCCACGTAACCCTATTCAGATAACAGCAGATAACAGCCGGAAAAGATAACAGCAAAACTCCTCCTCCAAAACAGCATACCTTTGTTCAAGGCAGGCAGCGCCTCAGATCCCTCGAATTTCAGACCCATCTCTGTGTTGCCAACCTTGAGTAAAGTATTTGAGAAATTAATTCTAGACCAAATGCTAACCCATTTTAATAAATATAAATTATTTCATGATAAACAGTTTGGGTTTACTAAAGGACGATCAACGACGGATGCTGGTATAGAGTTATTGAAATGTATTTACGAGGCCTGGGAGGATAAGCAGGATGCATTAGGTGTTTTCTGCGATCTATCCAGAGCCTTCGATTGCGTCCACCATGATACATTGGTCAGGAAATTAGACTATTACGGAATAAGGAACAAGGCTCTCGACCTTTTGACTTCTTATTTAAACAATAGAATTCAGAAGGTCGATGTGAACGGTACACGTTCGGTAGGATCTTTGGTTTCGATGGGCGTTCCACAGGGTTCGATACTTGGACCATTTTTATTTTTAATTTATATAAATGACCTCCCTTACTACGTAAGGGATAAAAATAGTATTGTTTTGTTTGCTGATGATACTTCCTTGATATTTAAAATTAAAAAACAATTAGATAATTATGACGAAGTGAACAACGCAATCTCACGAGTGGTTCATTGGTTTAATATAAATAATCTTTGCCTTAATGAAAAAAAAACCAAATGTATTAAATTCACCTTACCTAATGTTACACAGGTGGAAACCAATGTACAACTTAATGGACAGTTGTTGAGCCTTGTGGAATCAACCGTGTTCTTAGGTTTAAGTATCGATGCTAAATTATAGTGGGGATCACATGTCGAAAAAATAGCTAGTAGGTTAAGTTCTGCTACCTACGCTGTGAAAAAGATTAGGACTTTTACAGACATAGATACCGCTAGAATAGTTTATTTCAGTTATTTCCATAGTATTATGAGCTATGGCATTCTCCTTTGGGGTAATGCCGCAGATTTAAATACAATCTTTGTACTGCAAAAGCGGGCGGTGCGGGCAATTTATAAGTTGGGCCCAAGAGTCTCCCTCCGAGAAAAGTTCAAAGAAATAAACATTCTAACTGTAGTTTCCCAATATATTTTTGAAAATCTTTTGTATGTTAGAAGAAACATTTCCAATTTTTTAAGGCTTTGTGATATACATAACGTAAATACTAGACATAAAAACAATCTTGTGGTTTGTAATAGTCGACTCCACAAGATTAGTAATTCCTTTCAGGGTAACTGTATACGCTTCTACAACAAGCTTCCTAGTGAAATGAAGAATCTACCTCTTCATAAATTTAAAAGCCAAATTAAAAGTAAACTGCCAAAAAGGCTACTATAAAATTCAAGACTATTTAGACGATAAACAAGCTTGGATATGAACTGTTTGCTCTCTCTCTATGCTACTCAAATGGAATATTGTACTTAGGTTAAGTAAATATGTTTGTAAATAGACCAAAAAAAAACAGCCCGCTGAGTTTCTTGCCGGAGTCTTCTCAGGACAGGGCCGCGTTTCGAACCGGTGGTCCATTTGCCAAACATTAGATTATTTATTTTTTTATGACGTTTTGTAAGTTCCGTATTAATGGTCTATGCAGAATAAATGGTTTTTGACTTTGACTTTGACTTTGACTTTGACCTCGAAGTCAAAATATTTATTTCCATGTGCAAAAATCAGCTTACGCTTATAACTTAGACCACGATTATATTTGCATAAGCTAGTAAAATACAATGGATTACTTTCTTATCGCCGGCTGAAGTATTACTTCGACATAGCTTCATGAATCATCGATTGTCTTAATTGAAATTGAAACATCTATGTATAACGGTTTAGTAATTTTAAAAGAACACCCAAACTAATATTAGAAATGCAGACGTAAGTTTGTTTATTTATGTTTTAGGTAGATTTCGATGAAATCGATCTACCTATTGGTTTCTTGACTACTGTCGAATTTAAAAAAAAGATCTTCATAGGAGGGCTAGTTAGGACCCCCTGAGTCCGTAATGACCACTGGTCAAAAATTTTATATATTTATATATATGTATGTATGGTTCCACTTCCCAAAATTTGCGGCACTCTCACGGTCGCATTTTTGCCCCGATCGCTTTCAAACTGCGGTCAAAAATTGCTTGGGTGTAAACTTAGTTTAAGTTCGTGAACGGGTGGAATCCGGCCTAAGGGGACGGTAGGGCCTCACTTTTTGTGAAATCAGTTTTTCCTCAAAATTTCACGTTCCATGAAAGATATTCGAACCGTTCTAATTTTATCCCATAGTATACATGAATACCAACAACTTTTTATAATAAACCTATAAGATTAAAACTTTAACTAAAAGTGGAGGGAGGAAAAACCAAAATTTTTCAGGAAAAAAATCATAACTTCTAACCGGTGAACGTTCTTGCTGTCGGAAACATTTTTAATCGATAGGCCATTTTTAAATCTAAAATAAATGTCTGAAAAGTTTTTCGCTAAAAGTTACCGTTTTCGAGAAAAAAAAATTAAACTGTTTAAAGTCCGTAGTTCTCTATATAAAATAATATTAATTGCTTCACGAAATCTACCTGTGCGTTCCCCCTGCGGGAACGGATTTTTTTTTATTCTATTAAGTAAAACGGCTGGATTGACACTTTATATAATGTCTAAGGTACCGCCTGATTGAAGTGACTGACTAATCATTAAATATGTACATAATTTTAAAGATATAAATATGAATCCCTCTTTAAGACCATAACTTGAAAACGACTTGACCGATTTCGTTCATCTGTTTTTAGGGTTCTGTAGCCAAATGGCAAAAAACGGAAACCTTATAGATTAGTCGTGTCTGTCTGTCTGTCCGTCCGTATATCACAGCCACTTTTGCCGAAACTATAAGAAATATGCTGTTGAAACTTGGTAAATAGATGTATTCTGTGAACCGCATTAAGATTTTCACACAAAAATTAAAAAAAACAATAAATTTTGGGTATTCCTCATACTTAGACCTGAAACTCCATTTTTTTTTTCATCAAACTCATACATGTATCTATGGGTCTTCAAAAGGTGGTCTTCAAAAATGATATTAAAAGGTTTCTAATATCATTTTTTTCTAAACTATAGTAGGTATAAGTATAGTAATAGTTTGCGCGAGAGACACTTCCAAAGTGAGAGACTTCTAAGATAAAGAATGATAAAACAAAAAAAAAAATTGACGTATATTACCATGTAAACTTCCACCGAAAATTGGTTTGAAAGAGTTCTAGTAAGTGGTTTTTTATTAATACGTCATAAATCGTAAACTGCAATTTACCTTTCATTCAATCAACTCAATTTATTATGTTACTTGCTGCTACGGAACCCTTCATGGGCGAGTCCGACTCGCACTTGGCCGCTTTTTTAAGTTATCTCGTACTACGTTATAAGGTTGCTGCGAGAAGAAAAATAAAAAAAAATGCGTAGATTACTGGACAACTTTAGAAGACTCAACTACTATTTTGGTATTCCACGCAAGCAGAGCTTTGTTATATCCCACCTATTTAACTCCTGTTTACTTCAAATTTTCAATAATAAATCTAGTGGGGCGGAAATCACACAGTGATTGTCAAACTTCGGGCCAAACTTAGATATTTTTTTAGGGACAATTTGTATGGTAGGTACCCGAAACCTTGAACGTACAAACCCCAAAATCTAATCAGTTCTTCCCATTAACCAAACAAGATGATTGGCGAAAGAATTTTTTAAATCGGAAAAGTGGTTCTTGAGTTATTGCGTAAACAGACATCCAGACATCCAGACCAACAGACAGACCGACACAAACATTTTTTTTGCTTAATTAGACTTAGAATCATGTGAAAAGTCGAGAAAAGTGATAAAAAGTGGGTGTAAGATTTTGTTTTTTTTTGCGTGATTTTAAGACTTCAGTGTCCACCTGGTTGGTGGCCCGAAGTAATACTTATATCTTTTATATTTGACTAAATTCACACTAGACTGAACACTAGTTATAATATTTTCTCTATTAATAAATTCTACCTACCGCAGTCTTATCTAAGCCAATACAGTATAACGCAGCTGTCAGTAAACCGTGTAATTACTTAGCTGAACCGTGATCACGAACAATGGTGACTGTAATCGCTCGTGTGCACCGACCCTTACACGTTATACGTTTTGTGAGAGGCCTAATTTAGTGCTCTAATTGTGGGTAATTTTATGCAATATAGATGTAATTACATTTTATGAGTAATTTATAAATTATATTTTGTCGATTTCACAGAACATTATAGTAATGTCAATGAAAATTGGTGGCGTCTTAAAAAAGGGCAGTAGTCCAGTCACTACGTCGGAAAAAAACTGGTTAGAAATGCAAATGAACCGAGAAAGGAACATTTTGGACATTACATGGGAGGAAGAAGAGGAATTTTCGACTAAAATGTCCTTGTGCATTTTCCGCCATCTTGGAAAAATGTTTAACATCAATTTTTTTTTTCGAAATATCTTGTTTTCCGTTTTAATAAATTCAATATAGGTACCGTTTTCGGGGTTTGTGATTAGTTGATTACGAAATATTATCTATTTAGCTATAAAATATGGCGGACTCGCAAGTTTCAATAAAGTTTCAATAAATCGTTTTCTAGGCTTTCGGGTTTGTTCATTACGAATTATACTCTACGGTGTAAATATATATATATACAAAATATGCATATACAGAACTATACGGTGGATCCTTCGCGCTAAAATGTATGTTGTCAAAAAATATTTTAACTCCAACTTATCGAGTAGGGTATCAAATTGAAGAGCTTTAAAAGGTGTTGTCAAAAACATACATACATAACAACTTATATGTTTTAATGTAATTTGGAATGAGGAATGATAAATTAAATTGTTTAAGGAGCAAGCGGAGCCTCTGTAGGTACTTTACTTAAAGTTTTTGTTTGTGTTTTTGCAAGATTCGTGTCTATTGTATGCTTAAAACCAAAATGTTGCAAAAAAAACAGTTAAATATATATTATGAAATTGTAAACAAGTCGTGTACATTGTAGATATTTAAAAAAAAAACTTAAGTTAAATAAAATAAATAATTCTGAACACGATAATTATTTTTTTTTGGAATTCTTCTGTCTTGTCTGTCTGTATATCTGTTTGTTCGCGATGGACGCAAAAACTACTGAACAGATTTTGATGCTATTTTTACTATTTGAAATGTCTTGGTTAGACAATTTGCCGTATGTTTGATTGCAATTGCTTTTTGAATGTTTTTAGCAGCAGTCGGGTTTTTTTACTTTTTTATTATTTATTTATCTAGTCGAAATGAAATCACGCGTTTTGGAAACGTGGTGTTTTTGAATTCGGCCCCAGGATGCAACACAGCACAGCAGTCACAATGTATCCTCACGGAATGCCACCGTCTAGGGTTCTATTCCTAAATGTAACATTACCAATTGAAAACTTACTCCAAATTTTAGTTTTATAAATATAATAGTCGGCGAAATGTGGCTATATTATTAATACATCTTTGGCTATCATAATAGTTCAATAACTGGTCACAATACCAAGTACCGTAATGTGGCTATAATAATAACACATCTCTGGCTATCATAAAATTATTGACCAAGTAGGTGCCGTACCGTAGAATCAAAGTACGGAATAAAATATGCTTAGGTCCTCAAAGAAACCTCTTAATGCAAATCATATCGACACATTCCTACCACGCACCCACGACCTAACACGCAGCGTAGTGTCATCTACCCAAATGTCACTGAATCGATAATGTTTACCGTTATGCGTGCGCGCAGTAACACGTGCTCATTGCAAGTCTAATCGTGCGCCGGCGGTGGCGTGACGCTTTTGTTTTGGATTTTGGTATTATGGTACAGAGCTAATAAAAGTCACTGTGTGTAAGAATCACCGCGCAGTGTCGATATTTTTGTCAAGAAATATATAAATAATAATGTTCTAGGAATTGACACACAGCGCTAGACCCAAAGTATAGCTTAACTAGCTTGTATTATCGGTTCTAGAATATGAAACATAAAAAAATCCAGACCAATGCAAATATACATATTCATACATATAAATATTTCCACAGAGCGGAAACCGAACTCACGACCTTTGACTTAGCAGTAGAACGAACACTTTACCGCTACACGCCGATAATTTCTTGGATAGTGTGATTAAATAAACATTCAAATCAATTTCAATTTCAAATCATACAAAGCGCGCACTGCCATTCACATTTATATTGATTACGAGAACTATCAAACTTTTTTTTTATAAAGAATATTAGTAACCGAAATTATTAATATTCCCCCTAACCCCTCCAGCTAAGCTAATTGCTTGTGTTAGGAGTGGGTTCACGTCAGTAACGTAATGGCCAGGATTCGAACCTGGGACCTCTCGATCGTAGGGTCGACTCCTTAACCACTAAGCTACCGACTACCGACGAAGCTACCGACGATTAAAAACCATCAGTACGCGGTGGCACTTAATGTTATTTTTACGGTTTAATGATATTGGTGGGATCTTTTAAAGGTGAACAAACGTATTAATAAGAAGTATAGAGTCAATAAGTTTCTTTTTAACAACGCATTATACAATCGGTAGTTAAACTTCACTTTAAGCTGTTAACACGTGACCGTTTTTGGTAGTATACAGGAGGGGTATAAGAGGAGTAGACTAAAGAAGTGCCAGTGCAAGGTCTGGCATCGTAGAAGAAGACATGCATGACAATGGTCTCACTTAAATCTTAGGGCTTTCACGGCCGGCGTTGCATGTAGAATATACTGCTTCCGGGCTGTTTGGCCGTGGTCCATCGAAAACTTGTACCTTGTGTTGAACCTTCCTCGGCGGCGAACTCGGTGCGACTGATGTTCGCCGCCGAGGAAGGTTCTCCGCACTCGACGGCGTCCCAACGTATACCACTGAAGATGTCGACCGCAGTGATCGACGAAACGTCTGGAATACAAGTTTCCGATGGACCACGGCCAAACAGCTCGGAAGCAGTATATTCTACATAAATGGTCTCACTGCCAGGGATGCCCACACCGTGTGAAGTGGAGGAGGAAAAACCGGAAAGGGGGTCCCAGGCTCCAGGGTGAAAGTCTCGGATGCGAATGGAAGTCAACGCTGAGATGATTACGTTGAGATCCATGTATTTCATACGGTATGTGGGAAGTCTTTCCTTTTTCTTTCCCCGTATTCTTTTCTCTTTTAGCAACCCATTCACTGTAGACTTAAAGACTTCGTGACTTTCTGAAAACATAGACTCAGGCAAGGAGTTCTATTCCTTAGCAGTACGTATGTGACATGCTTATTGCCAAGGTTTTTGTTCGTATGAACAAAATATCCACTGACGTATCCGCATGATATGCATTCCACGCGGGCGGAGCCACAGTCAATGGCTAGTATCAAGACAAAACTCTTTCATGCCTCAAGTACTACTTACTACCAATATTATACATTTATGTGGAAGCTCGTGAAGATGTTTGTAACTCATTCTCGCTGAACGGATTTGGTACAGCGGTAGATTATAGTTTGGAATAACACATAGACTGCTTTTTATTCCTGAAACAGGATCCATGGGTAGCGGGAACAAGATCAGCATTCCAGACGGGCGAAGCCACGGGCAGCAACCAATAACTCTATATCCCTCTGTACTCTTTGCCAGAAGAACTACCCTAGTCATAAATTCTACCGATACAATACCCGTTCAAGGGAAACAATATTTTATATTAATATTATTCATATTTCCTATCATTTAACGCTATTAAATTTCCAAATAATATGTCTTAATTGGAATTCTAGCCACGTACGGTTAAGTTTGAATCTCATAAATTCATTTGTTCCATCATTTTGATGATGTTTTCAAGGCTTTAATACCTAGGACTATACTATGAACTCGTTGTGTCATTGTGTTCCAAAACGGTCTGGTATATTGTCTGTTTAGTCAACGGTTATGTGCGGGAATTTCGATGTAGCTGGAGCTTGTGGGGTCTAGCGTACGGTGTGAGGCGTGAGAAGTGGAAGGCCTTACAAATTTTACGATATTTACTTATGAGTTGGCATTTGCGGTTCTGTAGAGGTCGCTAAAGGTTAGGTAAAATTGTTCAGGCATTTACTAAAGGTGTTGGGCTAGAAAATATCGTGGTTTAGATTGGCTAAATTGATTGTGGTGTGATTTGCACATCTTATCCATATCTTTTGAGATTCATCCGAGCGCCATTCTGGGATTCTGGGTAGCATCGAAAGCTTGCCCTTGGAGCTGGTGGTCCGCTCTTTTTTTTTAGAGTACTAGTACTCTCACTTACACACGAGAGGGAGTTTGCGCTTGAGCCTCGTCCATTCAATCAGCCAGGCCTGGTCTTAGCCTGGGCTCCGAAGATCTTCGTAGGGCCCTATAGACTCACAGAGAAATGTAAATATATATTTATTACACATCTTCTAATTCCCGCGCGAATACAATTATCGTGCGGAAATCCCTTCGGATACCCCCCCGCCGGCCAGCCCCGGCTTGCACCGACTAAAACCGCACGCCGTCTCGGGTCTTCAGACGCCGGGGTGTAAGGTTACCCATAGAGCATATCCCTCGCACCCCGGCTGACCCTGGGCCATCTCACCACTAACAGCATCGCTCATCCACTTGAGCTACCTGGACACGCCCGAGATATTCGAAATCCTCCGATATAACGATATGACGGCCTCTGTGGCGTAGCGGTAGTGCATTCGACTGCTACGCCAGGGGCCGCGGGTTCGATTCAGTGCAAATACCGCTCAGTGCAAATATTTGTATGCATGAATTTGTATATTTGCATTGGTCTGGGTGTTTCTATGTATAATATAATAAGTATGTTTATCCGCATTCTGGAACCCATAACACAAGCTAGTTAAACTATGCTTACTTTGGGTCTAGAAAGCGATGTGTACAATGTCGTAGAATATGTATTATTATTATTTATAATATGCGTGACGTGGTGACGCTGGAGCCATCTACTGTAATTCGTGCGAACTTATAGAAACAATGAAAGAGGAAAAAAATGAATCATTGTTAACATTTTCCCGAACTAAATCTATTGGGAAAGTAAGCATACTAATTGCTTTAAAGACTAAGATGGCCATAAATATATACTCGCAATATATTACATTCACTTACATAATATTGCAATGTACGGCTAAGTTACGATACGTCGTAAAACTTGATAATCCACTTTACGGTATCGTAAAAAAGTCGGTTTACATGCAAAGTTGACTACGGGTGCCGAGCCAGTTGCGTAAACATATCGAAAATCTCCCTAAAAATTAATTACATGTATGTAGATATACCATTGAATTTGTGAAGTATTATTGATTAATTACTAGCTATTGCCCTGGTCACAAATTAAGAACCGTCTACAAAATAGTACCTTTCAATTGGTCAAAGATTTTTTTCAATAAGTCTAGTGGTTTCGAAGATTATCCCAAACATAATAAACAAACTCACAAAATTCGACCTCTCTGTGTATTATTGTAGTATAGATTTGGGTGGAGAATCATGGTCTGATTCAATCCCTTACAGTATTCTACTAATTAAATCAGGTTTCTGTCTTTGTATCCTGTCAGTTGTGAAGCGACATCTAGAAACAACCTTACGTTCATTCCCCTCAACTTCCGCACTCAGCTGACTTATCTCTACAAATACGCGTCTAAGTGCCGACACGAGTGTTTGTCCGTCCTTTTTCTTGTGAACTCATGCGTAATTCATACGGCGTTGTACCACCAACTCGAATACCTATAACACTAGTTCCGTATTGTCGGAGTTCATACACTGATGTGAATAATATAATGGCGAGCATAGAATTATATGTAAGTACATTTACGAGTACTATTCACGTGTGAGCCAGTGGTGTTTATGCCCAACAGGTATTTTTAACGCACTGTTGCAAAAAGAAAAGAAATTATACTTCATGTTTTTTTTTCTAGCTCATTTTGTCCTACTGCAAAGCAGGCCTCCCAAATCCTTCACCTTCCATACTAGTCTATTCCAGCTATGTTCTTTCGATTGTCAAGTGATAAATTTGAGTTTCGTATATCAAAATATTACCCAATACTTAGGGCTTCAACTGCCTGAAATACTAAACCCGTTCCGCGTCTCACAGGAACCTATTCCTTGGATAAATAGTAGCCTAGGACATAGGCTACTATGTAACTGATCGTACTTCATGAATATGCCTAATTTCAGCCAAATCCAGTTACCCGTTCTTGAGTGATTAAGAATCGAGTAAATAAATTCACTTTCGCATTCATAATCTAGTGGTAGGTGACATGCGGAGGTTTTTGGAAGTACTTAGTAATAGCAACAATAATAGTTAATTTGAAAATCAAGCCAATTTACTTCCACATTTATCAATACGATGACGAGTTTGAAGTCAGACGGCCTCATACCTGTTTAATATGCAAAAGGAAATGGGAATGATGCCAGATGTCATTAGAGGCTGTTAGGGCCTTAAATAGACAGACAAAATCGTTACTATGACTCAGCTTATAAAGTCCACTGCCAGCCATTGTCAGTTATTGTTTTCTCAAGGTTATTAACGTCACCTTGAGGTTCATCTCCTGAAGGACGTGGTAGTTTATGAAACACCTGGTAGACAATAAAGCGATACTTTTAAACTGATTTGACCAGAAAAGTACTACTGTTCGATTTTAAATTGACAGAATACTGAATTACATACATTATGTGAGAATACCGGAAGCCTTAGCCCCAGTCTTTCAGTCCAGGCATTTTAGAATAATTCTAAAACTACCTGGACTCTTAATTATTTAGAGTCCAGGTAGTTTGTGAGACTGCAAAAGGCCCACTTTTTCCTTTTGTCTTTACGTTTGTTCGTCTCCCATTTATTATGAGCGTGATAATATCGGTGTAACATATCGGGTATTGCAAGAGCTCATAGATTGTGGTAACCGTTTATCATCAGATACCCCTCTGATACAATAAAATACGGTATCTGCTTGCGTTTTTAATTAAAAACTGATATGATGTTGATATCAATCCATCAATTAGCATTTAACACTACTGGACATAAGCCCCTCCTTATGTTCGCCGCATAGAACTCCTTCCTCCACATTCTGCATTCAGTCTATCCTAGCTACCTTTTGACGTAATTTCGTTATGTATATCATGAAGTTACGATTTAAATTCCCCTTTGTAACGAAACAAGAGTATCTTACAAAAATATTGGATAAAAAAAATCCGTAACTTAAATCCCTGCATGTGTAACTTAAGTCTGTTATTTGATCTGATATAACGTTTTTTCGAATTAAGACAATTACCACAAAAAAGCCACCAAGTGCGAGTCGGACTTGCCCATGAAGGGTTCCGTAGCAGTAAGTAACATAATAATGCTTTTTTTTTAAATTTTATATTTGAGTTGATTGAATGAAAGGTAAATTGCGTTTTACGATTTATGAAGTATTAAAAAAAACTACTTACTAGATCTCGTTCAAACCAATTTTCGGTGGAAGATTGCATGGTAATGTATATCGTATATTTTTTTTAGTTTTATTATTCTCTTATTTTAGAAGTTACAGGGGGGGGGGGCACGATTTACCTGTCTCTCACGCAAACTATTCAGTTTAGAGAAAAATGATATTGGAAACGTCAATATCATTTTTGAAGACCTATCCCCATATATATACCTATATATACCTATCCATACGTGTGGGACGTATGGGATCGATGAAAAAAAAATTAGAGTTTCAGTTCTAAGTATAGGGAGCCCCCAAAGTTTATTGTTTTTTTTTTCTATTTTTTCAACAGCATAGTTCTTATAGTTCCGGAAAAAAGTGGCTGTGACTTACGGACAGACAGACATGACGAATCTATAAGGGTTTCGTTTTTTGCCATTTGGCAACG
The DNA here is from genome assembly GCA_946251805.1 of Cybosia mesomella. Classification (NCBI taxonomy): domain Eukaryota; kingdom Metazoa; phylum Arthropoda; class Insecta; order Lepidoptera; family Erebidae; genus Cybosia; species Cybosia mesomella. Next base: position 19,455,027 of record OX276409.1, read on the forward strand.
GAACCCTGAAAATGGCATAGAAAATCTAAGTTCATCCTTCATTTCATAATGTCAAAGCATACAAAGTCTCAATTGGTGAAAAAACTGAACTATACAGATATTATCGTACGTAAATAAGTAGGTATTAAGGTTCGTTTCAGCACCTTATTCTAAATCAGCCTCTAAAATCTAAAACCTATTATTTTGTGATGCTACTATAAGTAAACTCTCAAAGAAAACGCTTTAATAAAATAATAAAAAAAATAAAAAAAATACAATGTACTCACTTTTTCTCTCTCTATTATTGATGACGATTCTTAGGATATTATTTGTTTTTAACAGCGGTAGTGTAATTGTTTAATCCTTACTAGTGAGCCGATTGCGTCAATGATAGGAACCGCAGAAAATTCAAACTAAACTCAGTTTGGAAGCCAGTGTAATTTAACTAAAACGCAATTATTTGCACCAGTGAAATTCGACCCAGTGAACTAATAATACTGATGTACCAGTTCGGTTAAGTGACGGTGCCTTTCTAGATGCCGGTACTGTATCAAGGAAAACAACTTTTGCTTAGCTGTTTGTTTTCTCTATCCCTTGTTCGGTGGTCCAATCTTGGTGGAGCCCTATATATACACAATTCCGTTATCCTCTGCTTCTAAAATTACATTATAAAATATAATATAATATCTCGGTGCTGACTAGCGAAGCAAAGGTTAAAGTTTAATACATTATCTTCTCACCCACGCTCCCTAAGCGTTATCAGTAAATTATCTAAATGATCTGCTAGAGAAGACTGTAATGTAGGCAAGTTCTTAGATATTGGCACTTGATATGCGAATTTATTATAAAGGAGATTAGAGTTTAGTCCTGCTTTTTCTCATAGCTACAGTTCTTATACGCGAGAGTTTTTGGTATGTTTTTGAACATCACTGAGTGTACAACCTTATTCTAATACAATTATAAGTACCTTAGAAAGCTGTGTCTAGAATGGCTGCCATATTTTTTTTAATTTCATCCAACCTTACCAACAGTTGTAGTGGAACGAATTGACAGACCAAACATAAAAAAATATCAGGACGGTCAAACACGATTTTTTTTATTAAGTACAGGCATCTATATCTATAATATTATAAAATTGCAAATTATTTGTGTCTGTACATTGGAGATATTTAAAAAAAAAACTTGGATTATGTTAAATTACCGATTCTGAACACAAAATATTTTTGAAGTGAAAACTTCTTTAGCGGCGTTGTGCACTTTTTTTGTAATGGATAAAAAAGGTTAAACTCGCGTCAGTAAACACGTAACCTGATCGCAAAAAATCGTAAGACAGCAAATATAGAAGCGCTAATTTCACACTGTACTTAACAACGTTGGTGGTGCGTTTGTCTAATGAGTGGTCGTTGACTTCGTCAAGACTGAGATCGATTCCGACCGAGGCCCAAGAAACACTTTTTGTCATTATGATAACTTTTTGTCATATTTATTCTATTTTGTGTCATAAATCTATTGATATAAAATGGAAATTAAACAAAGTGCATCTATTATTGAAAAAAGTGACCAAGAAATAAATAAATGAATATTGTATGTTGCCACATAAATGATAGTACTTTTATACTGATAATTAAAGCAATTCGTGCAAAATGATTCCCTAACCATTCCAAAATATCAAAAATGCACAACGTTAATATTCAAGATTTTACTTCTTCCGGCACTCCCGGAGTGCAATCCCTCGTTTTTTTTTTAGAATTCTTGTCTGTTTGTTCCCGATGGACGCAAAAACTACTAAACGGATTTTGATGCGGTTTTTTCGATCGTAAAGCTTTTGGTCAGATTTAAAATCTGCCGTATGTTTGATTGTAGAACCCAAAAAACGATGAACGACCTCCGTGCGGGAGGACTACTTAATAAAATTGTTTAGTACTTTATGTTTATTAATTAGCTAGGATGATCTTATACTTTTTCAGTCGTGCCACTTAACAAAATTGAAGAAATAAACTTATAAATTTCTTGATGATACAACGACCAAAGTGAAAACAGGTGTATACCTGTGATTGTGTAAACGTGAAAATCCTTTTAGTATTAAAAGGATTTGATCAAGTAGAAAAAAAACCGGTCAAGTGCGAGCCGAACCCGTGCACCGAGGGTACCGTGCCACTTTTTTTATTTTTTTGGAAACTAGCTTTTTGCCATTCGTGATTCTAAGTCAACGGGAACTACCATACTTTTGTTTTCGACCCAAAACCAATAGGGTATTTCCGGTTAGGGCACGCTGAAATAGCGGCGGTAAGGCCCATCATGGAGGATTTGCTAGAGAGGCGACACGGAAGCCTCTTGTACCGACTGACGCAGGTGATCTCCGGTAAGGGGAGCTTCGGGTACGACCTGCATCAGATCAGGAAGGAGCCAACGTCTGAGTGCCATCACTGCAACGCGAGCGAGGACTTGGGGCTGCACACCCTGGTAGACTGCCCGGCGTGGGAGGTTCCGAGGCGTGACCTCGTGGCGGCTATCGGGGTGGGATTCCTCTCGCTCGGCAGCATGATTGCAGCAATGGTGCGGAGAGCGAGCGCGTGGGCCACCGCCGTCGCCTTCTGCGAGCAATTAATACTCGAGAAGCGAATGAATGAGCTAGCCCGGGAGAGATTTAAAACTCTCCCGGCCCGCCGAGCCCGCAACATGCTCGCCGCGCGGCGCAGGCGTCTCAGACGCCGGAGGTCACTTAACGACCTCCGTCCTCCATGAGCGCAGGCCTAGGGGTGGCAGGTGAGGCCGCCTGTCACCCCAGCAGGGTCAGTGAGGGAAATGCCCTATAAGCAACTTTACACCCCGGCGTGCGGTTTTAGTCGGTTCAAGCCCAACATAATCACCCCCTGCTGGCCGGCAGGGGGGTATCCGAGGGGATTTCCGCATGAAAAGGAAGGTACGTAAGTGTATTTAGCTCGAAAACATCTAGTATCGCTTTATCAGCTTATTGTAGCGATGACGTCAATAGAAAAAACTTGTAGCTTCAGGATTGTGTAATGAAATATTTTACGTAGCAAATATTACTCTCGGTACATTTTGCACGTGATTTTGGCGTTATAAATATGCAAGGGTTTTTGCGACCCTTTTAGGATACACTCAAATGAATGCAACATTTACATAATGTTTATTAAGCATAGAGGGCACAGTTGAAATAGAACGTAATAATCTAATGATATGCCTTTGTAGCTGTTTTTCGCTACTACTTTTGGGTACTGAACTTCAAGTTTAAAAGTAGTATTTTTAGGGTTCCGTTGCCAAATGGCAAAAAACGGAACCCTTATAGATTCGTCATGTCTGTCTGTCCGTCCGTATGTCATGTGATAAAACTAATTAAAATAGATGATGTATATTACCATGTAAACTTCCACCGAAAATTGGTTTGAACGAGATCTAGTAAGTAGTTTTTTTTAATACATCATAAATCGTAAACCGCAATTTACCTTTCATTCAATCAACTCAAATATAAAAATTATGAAAAAAAACATTATTATGTTACTTGCTGCTACGGAACCCTTCATGGGCGAGTCCGACTCGCACTTGGCCGCTTTTTCGCTACTACTTTTGGGGTGAACGTCATGTTAAAAGTAGTATTTTTTCCTACAGTAACTTCATCACTATCCTCAGTGATTTCCCAGATGCGTCCAAAATTTGCACTTTAAAGTGTAAACTTTGAACTGCCGGGCAGAGCCGGGCTTCTTAATAATGATTGGTATGTCGGTTTTTCCGGTAGCGACTCCCGTCTGACCTCCCAACCCCGAGAGGAAAGCCTGCTTCAGAACCTCGACCGGTATTTAGCAGGTGCACTGATTAGCAGGTGAAGTTGACATGAGTCCCGAAGGTCTTAGTAAGGCCCACACTACTACACTTGCTACAGTAACTTATTACTATCATTAGAAAGCACCCGTTTTTTTAACGTGTGAAAACCGCCACGGGCTTCACCCCACCGGTGCCAACGATGAGGTGGATATATGGGAATCGAAGCGACTAAAACCACACGGTGTCCTTCCCAAGCGTCCAAAGAGAGCCTGGTTAAAGACCTAAAACATGATGAAATGTAGTTTTAAAAATCTCTCCCTTCAGGATACCCAGGCGGAAATAATTTAATTTCTTTTTAGTACTTTGCGAGCAGAGCAAGCTAGGCACTAAAGCAGGATTTATTGTGGCATTATCACATAAAAGTCAATATGTTATTAAGATTGCCTCCTAGATTAGGCGAAGATTGGTCAGAATAGTTTTATTTTACATAACATCTGCCATTTGTACTTAGCTATCTGCAATCACCATCAATGTTGATGACAGGATGGGAGACAGCTTTAAACGAGCTTTAAAAAGAGGTGGTTTTTTTTTTTTTTATTTGTACGTAATTATTCTTGTTCTCTTATGTACGACTAGCTGTGCCTGTGACTTCGTCCGTGTTCTGTTTGATCTGGGGTTATATATACTTTGTTCAAACTAAAAGTAGCCTAATTTCTTCTTGAATTAAGATTGCCACCAATCTTAAATGAAAATATTGGCTAACAACCGATTTTTTTACTGACATTTAGGTCACCATCAAAATATTATACTAATTATGTACTCTAACTGTACCAAATACTTTTAATATATTGACGGTGTCCGAATTATCAGAAAAAAAAATTATAAAATCAAAAAGTGTTAATACGGACAAGTGGATATAGAGATTAAGTGGCTGTAACATTGGCTAGCGAAAATATTATTTTCATTTCGTTAGGTGCAGTCGATATAGGGGTGTGTGTTGGGTAACCTCCTCGAGTGTCGTTCTGATTCCGATCCCGCTGCAGTCCGGGGGGAGCGGAATCGGAGCGGCCGGTACACCCTGGGCGGCGGTCAATGGCTTCCCCTTCATGGGGTTGGCATTGATCGTCGGCTAATACCCAGCGTGGCGGGAACACATCGCTCTCCGTACTCCTCTGCTTTCAGAGGAGACAGGACGAGCGATGGTGTTAGTGGCTGAGGCCAGCATAGGATCCTGTGGGATCCAGGGGCGGGTTGGCCCACTGCTAACGCAGGGGCCGACGGGCACTTGTGCCGCCGCCGGTGAGAGAGGACTAGCCATCCTCTCGCGTTCCGTAATCGGTAGGTGATCAGCAACGACCTAACTGGTGGCTCCAGAAGGGTACGCTGTGATCTTGCTGACCGGAGGGCTTGCCTTTATTGGCCGGCCCACGACAAGGAAAAGTCTATAACACCCGACAGCAAAGTCGTAAAAACCTATGGATACCAGCCGACCTCCATAGTATATAGGCTTATCCAGGTGCAGGGGGCACCGCCTGGATGGACCACCTTTCCCCCATACTCGTGGGATATGCTATGGACATTAACCAACAAATTAAAAATAAAACGGACCGATTAAAACACAAAACAGACCAAGGCAATGAAAAGGACATCGAGAACGACGGAGTCTGCGAGATCGCGCAGCAAACAAGCGTGGAGGTGACGCCAAATACCTCAGCGGTGTCGGAGAAATTCGACACCGCTAACGAGCGAAGCAGGGCGAGCAGCCCGGTGGGTCTGGGCGTCCAGCGGACCCGGAAGCGCAGGAGGCGCGCAAAGGCTCGGGCGGGGGAGGACGTGTCGGATGAGGACTTTACCCTCACCGGGACGACCTCCTCCTCCAGCAGCGACGAGGCGAAGCCGGCGTCCAAGGTGGCTGCTGGCCGCCGAGGGGCGCGTGGTGGCGTGAGGGCTGGGCAATCCACCCGAGCCCCCTCGGCTATTGGAAGGACCGTGAGAAACTCACCGCCGAGGCCTTCCACCTCAGCGGTGTCGGTGTCGGAGCCATGCGGGAGGACGCGGTCACTCATGGAGAGACTCCAGAAGGTGACCGCGTCCTTCCAGGGGTCCCCAAACCCTGAGCAGGAGGCGATGTTGAGCATTGTGCTCGACATCGCCTCCGAGAATGAGGGCCTGGCGGCGCAGCTGGCCGAGTCCCGTCGGGAGACGGCTCGACTAGCTGCAGCCGTCGAGGAGCTCAAGAGGGGGATGGCGAGTTCGGCTCAAACGGCACAGCGGGCGCAACCGGCGGAGCCGGCGCGCGCGACTCGCTCGTCCGCGAGTCGGTCAGCGCAGCCTGCGCTGTCGGCGCGGCCGGAGCGGCCGGTGCAACCGGTCCAGCAGCCGGCACAGTCGGTGCGGCCGGCGCAGCCGAGGGCACCGCCGGCGGAGTCCTGGCTCCCCTATATGGAGGCGCTGGAGGAGAGGATGATGTGTCGGATGGAGGCCCTAATGGACTCCATCCGCCGTCCGCCTCTGGCGCCACCAGCGGCCGTCTACGCGGCTGTAGCCAAGAGGGGCCCCACCCGCCCGGCTGCGGGTGCGGTTGTGACCCTGCCGGAGCCGGCTCCTCAGCCCCCTCCGGCTCAGGGTAAGGGGAAGGGCAAAGGCAAGGGGAAGGGCAAGAGGAAGACGTCCCCAGCCCCAGCCCCAGCCGTGGTTCCGGCTACCTCCACCCCATTGGAAGGGGGCTGGGAGGTGGCTGGAGCCAACAAGAAGAGGCGGAAGGCCGCCAAGAAGGCCAGGAAGGCCGTGGCCGCCACGAAGACAGCGCCGGGGAAACTCCGTGCCCCTCGTACCACGGCCGTCGTCGTCACCCTGACGGCGGAGGCAGCGGGTAGGGGCATGGGGTATGCCGAGGTGTTGGCCAAAGTTAAGGCCAACGTCGATTTGAAGGCCCTCGAGATCCCGGGTGTCCGGTGCAAGAGCACACGGACGGGAGCCCGGCTTCTCGAGGTCCCTGGCGCCGCCAGTGGCCCCAAGGCCGACGCCCTAGCGGCTCGGCTGAGGGAGTCGCTGGACGCAGCCGACGTCCGGGTGTCCAGGCCCATTAAATGCGCAGAAGTGCGCATTACGGGCCTGGACGACTCCGTCACGGCAGAAGAGCTCAGGCTCGCCGTGGCGGAGGCCGGGGACTGCTCCCCAGACACAGTAAAGGCCGGAGCTATACGCTTCGGCCGCGGTGGACAGGAGGCAGCAGTTGTCGGCTGCCCTATCGCGGCGGCCCAAAAGGTCGCAGACGGGCGGAGCCTCCTGGTGGGAGGCTTCCTGAGGGCGCAGGCACGGCTCCTGCAGGCCCGACCGGCCAGGTGCTTCAGGTGCCTGTCGGTGGGCCATGTGGGGGTGCACTGCACGGCGGAAGTGCCGGCGGGTGACCGTTGCTTCCGCTGTGGCCAACCCGGTCACAAGGCCGGCACGTGCGATGCCCCGCTGCACTGCTTTAGGTGTGCAGCGGGAGGCAAGCCGGCCGACCACAGGGTTGGCAGCAAGGCCTGCGCCGGAGGGGAGCCGAAGCCGGGAGGCCGGCCTTCCGCCTCCAGTTCACAGCGGGATGCGGAGATGGGGGTTCCATAATGGATCCTCAACTCCGCATCCTGCAGGTGAACGTTGGCCACGGTGCCCATGCTCAGGATCTTCTGCGCCAGAGCATGGCACAGTGGGCCATAAATGTCGCCGCTGTCGCCGACCCATACACCCACCGGTTCCTCGGGCCTACCTGGGAAACCGCGCTGGATGGGTCGGTGGCACTGGTGCACAACCCTGCCGCCGGCAGCCCCCCTCTTGCCGTCGTTGCAAGGGGACCCGGCTGCGTGGCGGCAGCGGTTGGGGATATAGCGGTCGTGGCCGCTTATATCACGCCGAACCGAGACCAAGCTGCATATGAGCAGTGGCTCCGTCAGCTGGCCGTCGTCGTCAATGCCTGCCAGCCCCGTCCGGTCCTTGTGCTCGGGGACTTCAACGCCTGGTCGTATGCCTGGGGTTCCCGACACGAAAGGGGCGCGACGGGGCATAGAGGCAGGGCACTGGTGGACTGGGCCGCACGACTCGGCCTAGTCCTCCTAAATCGGGGAGCCGTGGACACGTTCGTGACCTCGAGGGGTAGCTCCATCGTGGACCTATCGTTCGCGAGCCCCTCGTTGGCGCGACGTGTGCAGGGCTGGCGCGTCGTTTTGGGGGAGGACACAAGTTCGGATCACCGATACATTCGGTTTGACGTGTCCCCCCCTGCGAGCGACGCGCCGGCTGCACCGGCTCCACCCGAGCCACGTTGGGCGCTTAAGCGACTTGATCGGGAGCTCCTCCTGGAAGCCGCCATCGTACAGGCCTGGGCCCCTGCGCCGGACAGGCCTGTCAGCATAGACGATGAGGCGGAGTGGTTCCGGGAGGCCATGACCCGTGTCTGTGACGCGGCGATGCCTAGGGCTCCGCCTTATAATCTGAGGGGTCAGGTCTACTGGTGGTCGTCGGAGATCGCGCAGCTCAGACGGGGCTGCGTGATCACGCACCGCCGGTGGGCCCGATTCCGTAGGAGGCGTCGCCGCCCCGCAGATGCGGAGGCCCGAGAGGCGGAGTTGTACGAGGGATACAGGGAGGCCAGACGAGCCCTCCGAGCGGAGATAAGGCGTTCCAAACGGGACGCCTTCCGCGAGCTGCTGGCGACACTGGAGCGGGACCCTTGGGGGCGGCCCTACCGGATGGTGAGGGGCAAGCTTCGCCCCAAGGCCCCGCCGTTAACCCGGTGTCTCCAGCCGGATCTGCTCGGAGGAGTTGTTGGCTCCCTGTTCCCAGCGCGGGCGGTGGAACATGTTCCACCGCAGATGACTCCGCCTCGGTTGCGCATGGCGCCCGACGTGGAAGACGACGACGTGCCCGAGGTCACTTGGGTAGAACTAGAGCTGGCGGTGAGAAGGCTAAGAGCCAAACACACCGCCCCGGGACCCGACGGCATTCCAGGCCGAGCGTGGGTCCTAGCTCTAGTCGACGACGCTCTCGAGCCCCGACTGAGAGGGCTTCTCAGCGCATGTTTGGAGCGGGGCCAGTTTCCGAAATTGTGGAAGACGGGGAAACTGGTCCTCATCCGAAAGGAGGGGCGCCCGGCGGACTCGCCGTCCGCCTACCGGCCCATAGTGTTGCTCGACGAGGTGTGCAAGCTCTTTGAAAGAGTAATTGCGAAGCGCCTCGTCGAGCACCTCTCAAGAGTGGGGCCGGACCTGGCGGATGGCCAATATGGCTTCCGCCAGAGGCGCTCCACCGTGGATGCCATCATGCGCGTGAGGGCTCTGGCGGAGGATGCAGTAGCCCGGGGTGAGGTGATGTTGGCGGTGTCCCTGGACATCACCAACGCGTTCAACACCTTGCCCTGGAGTTGCATTAGGGAGGCGCTCGTGTATCACGAAGTGCCTCTCTACCTCCGCCGCATAGTCGGGGCGTATTTGACGGAGAGAGCCGTCATCTACCCAACCGTGACCGGTCTCGGTCGGCGTGAAATGTCGTGCGGTGTTCCACAGGGATCGGTCCTGGGGCCGCTCCTGTGGAACATCGGATACGACTGGGTGCTTCGCGGTGAGCTTGTAGGCGGTGCCGCCGTCACGTGCTACGCGGACGACACGCTCGTGACGGCGTGCGGGGCGACGTACCGCGAAGCGACCCGAAAGGCCACGACCGCGGTTGCCCAAGTCGTTAGGCGGATCCGGCGGCTGGGTCTCGAGGTGGCCCTGCATAAAACCGAGGCCCTGTTCTTCCATGGGCCTCGGAGCAAGCCACCCGAGGGATCCAGTCTCATCGTGGGAGGAAATCCCATCGGCATCAAGCCCCAAATGAAATATTTGGGGCTCGTGCTCGACGGCCGATGGGACTTCGGAGAGCACATCCGAAGTCTGGCCCCCAAATTGAAGGGCACAGCTGTTGCTCTGGCTCGGCTGTTGCCCAACATGAGGGGGCCCGATGACTCCTGCAGGAGACTCTACGCGGGGATCGTGCGGTCCATGGCCCTGTATGGGTGCCCTATATGGGCGGAGGCCCTGAGGACCAGAACTGTGCGGATGCTGCGCGCTCCGCAGCGAGTTCTGGCCATCAGGGTTATCCGAGGGTACCGCACGATCTCCTTCGAGGCGGCGAGTCTCCTTGCCGGAACTCCGCCATGGGACCTGGAAGCGAGAGCCCTTTCGCAACTGTACCAGTGGCGAAAGGAGGCGCGGGAGCAGGGATGGAACCCCGAGCCTCGAGAAATCGAGGCCGTGCAGTCCCAGCTCCGCCAGGCCATCGTGGTGGAGTGGAAGGAACGACTTGGGCAACCAAGCGCAGGGCACGCCGCAATAGCGGCGGTAAGGCCCATCATGGAGGATTGGCTGGAGAGGCGACACGGAAGCCTCTCCTACCGACTGACGCAGGTGATCTCAGGGAAGGGGTGCTTCGGGGACCACCTGCATCGGATCAGGAAGGAGCCAACGCCTGAGTGTCATCACTGCGACGCGAGCGAGGACTCAGGGCTGCACACGCTGGCGGACTGCCCGGCATGGGAGGCGCCGAGGCGTGACCTCGTGGCAGCCATCGGGGTGGGAGTCCTCTCGCTCGGCAGCATGATTGCGGCAATGGTGCAGAGCGCGAGCGCGTGGGCCGCCGACGCCTCCTTCTGCGAGCATGTAATGCTCGCGAAGGAGGTGGCGGAGCGCGCCCGGGAGAGACTTAGAACTCTCCCGGTCCGCCGAGCCCGCAACTTGCTCGCCGCGCGTCGCAGGCAACTCAGGCGCCGGAGGTCGCTTAACGACCTCCGTCCTCCATGAGCGCAGGCCTGGGGGTGGCGGGTGAGGCCACCTGTCACCCCAGCAGAAGCAGGCCGGGACGGTGGGGCGACTAGCGCCCCTCCCCCAAACCGGGGCAAGACGGGGACACCGTGGTTCCCGAACCCGAGGGGGCCATCTCGAAACCGGAGATGGCCCAGGGTCAGTCGGGGTGCGAGGGATATGCTCTATGGGCAACCTTACACCCCGGCGTCTGTAGACCCGAGACGGCGTGCGGTTTTAGTCGGTTCAAGCCCGACATAACCGCCCCCGCTGGCACGCGGGGGGGGGTATCCGAAGGGATTTCCGCACGAAAAAAAAAAAAAAAAGGTGCAGTCGATATAAGTTTCATTTTCAATTTATTAGAAATGTTCTATATCATCACCATCATTAACCGTTGTAGCTGTTTATTTCTGAGGCTATCACCTCAGAGCCTGAGCTCCACTTACTCAATATCCTCCTTTTGGTTTAGATTATATTTTATGCTGTGACTGACCCCCCAACCCCTAGAGAATAGCCTGTGCCAGAGCCTAGTCCGTTAATCAACAGGTGTATCGGCTTGCAGATGAGATTGACTTGACCCTAAGGTATAGGCTGCCCCCCCCCCCATACGCCGTTATTAGAAATGTTAAATAATATCTATGAAAAAAAAACTGTTTTGATGAAAATTCATACCATTTAATGTAGCGATATCTTGTCTACTCCAAATTTGTGCGCAACACCGATTCCCACACAACACCGTTAAAGGAATCGCATCAATAAATTAGTATTACAAACTATCTTATAAAGGCAATAGCATCGTGACCCTTTCATGGACGCCCACGGATCGTGGAGTGCATTGTCTCGAGCTGTTCAGAGCCGTACAAGACCCGGTTGTCGAATTTAGACATGAGTTATGCGCAATCCGCTGTCAGGATACAGATGTTGTTAATTTCTATTGAGATTGAATGTGTGAAATAAAATCGAGCTATGAATATATTTTGTTCCAACTGGTAGGTATGAAACCTTACACCCCGGCTTCTTAAGACCCTAGACGGCGTGCGGTTTTAGTCGGTTCAAGCCCGACATAGCCGCCCCCGCTGGCCGGCGGGGGGATATCCGAAGGGATTTCCGCACGAACAAAAAAAAAAGGTACGGTTGGCTTCGGTCTCGATGGTCTAAGTGGGTATAGACTAAGTTACCGATGATTAGGGCTTCAGAAAAAGGAACCTCCTCACTGCTCATCACCATCTTAGCGTGATCCCCGGTTGCATCCGAGGCTTGCACCTCTCAGTCCAAGGTTCACTAACTCCTTCGCCTCGTCTAGATTTGGCTTTTATAGAACCGACTGATGTCTAACCTCCTAACCCCGAGAGGAAAGCCGGCGCCAGAACCTCGTCCGGCATTTATCAGGACTACGGGTTTGCAGGTGAAGTTGGCTGGACTCCAGAGGTCTTGGTCAGGAAGTAGTGAGTGTATAGGGCCCACTACACTGCGTCGCAGGCGACTCAGGCGACGGAGGTCGCTTAACGACTTCGGTCCTCCATGAGCGCAGGCCTGGGGGTGGCAGGTGAGGCCGCCTGTCACCCCAGCAGAAGTAGGCTGGGACGGTGGGGCGACTAGCGCCCCTCCCCCAAATCGGAGCAAGACGGGGACACCGTGGTTCCCAAACCCGAGGGGGCCATCTCGAAACCGGAGGTGGACCAGGGTCAGTCGGGGTGCGAGGGATATGCTCTATCGGCAACCTTACACCCAACCGTCTATAGACGCGAGACGGCGTGCCCGACATAACCGCCCCCCTTGGCCGGCAGGGGAGTAACCGAAGGAATTTCCGCACGAAAAAAAAAAAGTGTAGTGGCACTACAAAAAAGTCTAAAAATAGTACGTTCTATATATAGGCTCAAGTACTCAAAGGTCGCCCCAACCTGCAACTCATGGTCCGGAAGTGAATTACGATGAGTAATTACACATGGTCGGAAATTGTCTGTCACTGACATCAATCATTATTGCTTTATTTACATAGAATGAATAAGTGCTGTGTGATGTGAATACTGACTCAGGGATTATAAAGGGTGTGGTGGAATGTTTGAGGCTTTGTCTTTTGGAAAATTATTGGTGATGTTCATTTTTTTGTTGATGTGTTGAATATGTTATTGAAATGATGGCTCGTATCATCACTTACTAGGTTGCCTTTTTGGTGAAAGATAGTTGTATTACTGCTATAATACTTTCTTATTGTACAAATAATCAATCAATTATCAACGAGGGCCAATCCCACTTCAATCCAAAGCTTGCACTTTGCAGCTTTGTGTCGACTAATCTAGCATACTTGTGTTTTAGGAAAATATTTATCATCAATCAGGTTATAGAATTCTTTACACGAGACTATCTCGTGCGAAACCGTTTTGAAATTAGAATGAAAGACGACCCCAACTGAGTTGGAAAAGGCTCGATTGATGATTACCTCATAAGTCAAAACCCTTTATAAGTCGGTAAACTGAATGATAAACTAAATTCAAATTATATGCACAAAGCGAAACATCCTTTTTTTTTCAAAAAGATAAAAAAGTTTAACACGTGAGATAAAACATAACAACATAGATTAGAATCTTCCATCATATTACAATTCCCATTATTTGCCACAGAATAAAAAACTCGGCTTAAGTCGTAGGGCTGCCACTGATGTCCCTTAAAAATAGTTCAATTAAATTCATTATATATTTCTAATATCTAGCTGCGCTGGCTACGCCATGATGCAATTATAGTATCTTACCCGTGGATTTTTCAAAATATTATTTTTTCGTACAAACTTTCTCCTGACAATAACGAACCCAAAAAAAATTTTATGTAATTTGGTACAGTCGTTCAGAAGTTATACGCGGACATCCATTTCGGTGATTTATTTTTATTTACACATGTCCCACAGGAACCTATTCCCAGAATAAATAGTAACCTACGTACTATTCAACACTACAACCTATGTCTGTGCCAAATTGCACCCAAATCTGTTTAGCTGTTTAAAAAGAGTAAATAACATCCGGCCATCCGATAATACATAACAGCCTATTAAATCCTATTTTTATCTCGGGAATATTTTTCTGTGGGTTATGGGAACGGGAACGTCCTTTGACTCCACGATCAGCTGTTTGTTGCAGCAATTTGTTGACCACAGTTCAAACATTTCGCGTGAATTGGCAGGGACTAGGGCATTATCATTGACCAACATGTCAAAGCGTGTATATATTATATACGAACTTTCCGCGCGGCGTTGAGAGGTCAGATGACTGCCATCTGATCTGCTCTCTGCTCCTGCAAAATCCAAGATAAGCCAAATTAAGAAAAAGAGTAGGAGAACGAACCCTGGGCTCTTAAGCATAAGCTTTCGATACCGGCACTAACGCTGTGATGATGATCATCATCAATTACCAATGTCATACATACCTGCCTAAAAAAATAAAATAAATTTTATGCATAATATTTTAAGTAAGGTAGCAACCCTAATAAGACCGCTGTAACTCCCGCGCATAGATCTCGGATATGCGCGTGCGACGATTGCCGAGAGAACCCGAGCGATGCCGAGTTCTTACGTAACTGCTACCACTCCGTGTTACACCATTATAATTATGGCCTCTTTATAGTAATAATAACAAAACTGTAATGTTCTTATGCTATGTGGTTGTATTCTATTGTTTTCATCCTGGGCCTTTCCCATACCTGTTTTTTTCGTTCGGAAATCCCTTCGGATACCCCCCCCCCACCGGTCAGCGGGGGCGGTTATGTCGGGCTTGAAACGACTAAAACCTCACGCTGTCTCGGGTCTTGTACAGAATGTGTGGGATTGTTGAATCTTAAGTTACTAATCTTAGCAAGATGCGAAATCGCTGTCATAAAATGGATAGGTATGTATACATGGGATGCATGGGGCCCTACCAAGACCTTCAGGGTCAAGTCAACCTCACCTGCAAGACACCTGCTGATTGACGGACGAGGCCTTGACGCAGATTTTTCTATCAGGGTGTCGAGGCCAGATGGCAGTCACAAAACCAAAATGTTGTGACACATAAAGGTGTGTGTGAAAGCCTTGGATGCAATCGGGAACCACGCGATGATGATGATGAACGTATATCCGAGTGCCAATCGCGGTGGCATCTAAAACTTGCCCGGGTTTACTCCCCCCCCTACTTGGTACTCATTAATTGGGATTGGTTGGCTGTTATTGGAGAAACCAGAGCAAACCCCAAACCTGAGCCTCGTCCGACAGCAGTTATGCCGGCTTACAGGTGAGGTCAGCTTGGGCTCTAAAGATACAGCCATTCGCCTCTTATGTTAAAAATCCATCAGTAGTGCCTGCTAACATGAAAGGCATCAATTAGCCTATCATAGTCAATTGACGTAGACCTCTCCCAACATGGATCACAGCGCCCGATCCTCAGTCTGCCGCATCCAGTCTGTCCCAGCTATCTCCAAGTCGTAAGTCGTGTCCTACCTTCCGTTTGCCGATTCTCGGTCTCCACTCTAATATGTTATGGTCCATGTAGGCTCTGCGTTAATGAATCAGTCAGACAGTTTTCCAGTCCGGGCAGCGAAGAAACCAGGAAGATATATAAATTCCTATGTGATTCCCTCAGCTAGAGTTTCTCTTACTCGCCTAGATTAAGATTGTATTGTTTTCACAACTTTGTATGTTAGGTTAAGACCGCGGTAACCTAGTGGTATGGGTAAAGGAATGCTGAGACGAGGTCTCGGGTTCGATCCCAGGTATTACCATGGCACACACCAATGACTTTTCGATGCTTTTCGAAGTTATGTGTGTATTTATCGCAGGTTTATAAGTGCCCGGTTAATGGCAATAGGCTCGCCACCTATTACATTGAGACCTAAACATAAACTGGCGAAATGTGGGTGCTAGCACCTCTGCCTACCCCTTCGGGGATATAGGCGTGATTTTTATGTTATATTACGTTATGTATGTTAGGAGCTACGATGGGGCTTACACTTTTTTTATGCCACTCACTTATGGCAGACAAGCTCTCGGCACACTTGATGGGAAGTGATAACCGTGGCCTATAGACGTGTGCAACACCAGGGGCGTCACACTCGCGCTGCCGACCCTGTGAAAACCTTCTAATGCCCTTCTTGAATACCCCATATTGATAATAATAACCAAATGCCACTAATTAATAAAGATGAAAAAAACAATCACCTTAACCACGCGGTACATATACTTATTTGAACACATACCTAATTCATAGTTTTTAAGTTGATGGTCCAATCAACAAAAACACAAAAATTATGGGTGAATCAGTCGTAAGTCGATCGATCAACACTCGTAGATAGCTTTGCGACAATCTTCCGACAGCGACCGGTTGCTTGTGATGTGATTCAATGATTGATGACTTTTGGAAGATAGCCTTTAATTTGCTTATACAAATACGATGTATTTGTTTAGTTTCTAATCAGAGGTGTAGGCGTCCTTTGTGATATGGTTCACCGAACTGTACTGAGAGAAGCTGTTTGGTTATGGTAATGTTGGGTCTATCAGAAGGAGGTGGGTTAAGGAAGAAGAAGGTGCCTTAACTTTGATTATATTGAATTGTAGATTATATTTGGGATGTTTAGTGCCAATGCCATCACAATTTAAACGAATCTAGGTTGTAATACGGGTTCTAGAATGCGGTTAAATATATTTCAATGAATTTTTCTATATATACAGCGCCATCTGGATCAGGATGTCCAGAATGCATTTTTTATGTAAGGCAGCGTATTTACATACTGGAATACATAGAAACAAAATATTTTAATGTTTTTATTTTCCTCTTATTTGCCAAAAACTGTTACTTAAAAAGAAGTGAGCTAGCCCCACCCAACAAAGGAAATATACTTATTATAACTTAACCAAGGCCATGGCAGAGGCGTGTCGTGTGTGCTCTACACACGCCTGCCAACTCACTGAAGCGGGATAAAAACCGACCCCACCAGGCGAGGCCGCGGTGGCGGCCAAAGTCCGCCGGCAAACCTGGGGTTATCCTTTCGAGGGCTTACCCGGGGTTCCCGGCAACGGACACTTGGGGAGGACACCGTGCGGTTTTAGTCGTAAAAAAAAAAGCCTCATAGTTTTATAAATGAACTTTACTATTATTACGACAATTGTAGCCAGGTGTATGGGTCACACCAAGGTTTGCGCGGCCCAAACCAACCTCACTCGCTAGCCAGTCCACTTGCTAATTAACAGACGAGGTTCTGGCGCTGTGAGCGCAGCCATTTCCCTCGGGGTTGGGGGATTACATGACAGTGGCTCCCGCAAAGTCAGGGTGAACCAAATTAAGAGGAAGAGCAGGAGAGTAGAACCCAGGCTCCAAATATATATACAAGCTTTGAATGCAACTGGAACCACAGATTACCTATTATGCTTTAGCTAAGATTATCATGATGATGATAATTAATTACAGCCCGATATAAACATAGGAAATTACCTGACTAATGAAAATAGACAAATGCATGGAGTATACAAATATTTTCATTGAAAGGGAATCGAACTTCTGACTCCCGACGTAGCAGTCAAACGCTCTACAGACAGACCCAACAGATCAAGAAAAACAGTTGTAATAAATTATTCCCGTTAAAATGACGGTAACGATGATTACTTTTGCATGTGGATGGTCACAGTGCCTAAGTATTTTAAAATGACTTTTTAATTGTTTCAATCAAACAACATTTTGCGTCATAACTGTCTCAGTGGCGCAGTGGTTGCAAGTGCGGCTGCTGTACATGAGATCACGGGTTCGAATCTCGGCCTGTTCAGGGTAGAAGGCAAAGTATCATCGGGTTTTCCTGTTCAGAGTTTTTCAGTAGCAGCACGAGGTCTGATAACGAATCGAGGAGTATAAGTGGGAAACAATAAGAATTCCAATGAAAATAAAATACAGAGACTCAAATCCATCTTCTCTCATGGGTGTTGTACAATGCGACAAAGGAAAATACACTCCCATTAAAATGTGCCCGTTTGGCGGTTAAAGGCTCGCCCCCGTTACGTAATAAAAAAATAAGAGAAACGTGATATGCACCTTAGCTATCCCGTTGTCTGTCCAACCACTTTTGTGTTGCCACGTTTATAAAACACTCATTTTTTAAAAAGTAACGTATCCTTTGCGACACTAAAGTACTCGGTATCTTTTTTACCACGTGATTTTTATAAAAATAAACAATATAAACTTCATGAAACAGGAACGGAAGCGGTCGTAATAAGCTGTACAGATCCCTCCCTGTATCGGTACATCAAAGTATCTGTTTTTATTATCTGCGCTGTTGAAACATTTGAAATTTAATTTAATTTTGAACCTTATATATTTTAAAGACCTGAACAAGGTATAAAAAAAATTGTAGAAAGTTTACGTGAATAATATTCATTGGTATGATACAAGTTTTTGTCAGTAAAGTATAGTTACACCAAATGCTACACAAAACATTATCACAAATTTGAATCGCATCGCGGTGGATTCTGTATCAAAACATAGATTTGATAGCGGAATAATTTTTGTGCGGTTTTTATTTTGCAAGTGCGTACAACTTCATGCAGTTTCCAATTCAAAAATACCTAATATTTCCACGGAATTCTGCGGAAATAATGGCGCAGTGCGGTTTTGGCCATACTGCCAGTAGAGCTGCCAGACTGCCAGTCACATTTCAATTTAGCTTACCTTCATTTACGGATGAAACGAATACGTATTCGAATTTCAAATTTGTAGATATGTTCGTGGCAGTTGTCAAGATCTTGATTTATGAAATATAAGATTCTTGGATTTATCTTTCGAATATCAATAAAACATTTTACAAAACAAAAGACGACATGTATTTCATACGTCGTTGTTGAAATCTTTGGATGTCAGATCAGGTTGTTTATTGGTTTCCACTGTTAGTAGAATACATTTACTGACGTTAATGATGAAACTCCTCCATCATTTTATCGAGCTGTAGATTTTAATTAAAGTGTCAGTGCCGTAGAGTCACACATTTTCCATAAATTTATCTACACCATGTATATTATTTGGAAAAAAATCGACTACTTATTTGAAGTTAAGAATTTCTTTGAGATTGAATAAGAGAAATATATTGATAAAACTATTTTTAACGGATTCTATCGCGATTTATTAGATGTTTACATTAAACCCGCCGCGCGCCGTTTCGGTTGCTTTTCAGCAGCCATGGTCAGTCTCCCCGAGACCATGTGACATCAAATAAACAGCGATAGAATCCTATAAAAATAATTTTATTTCAATGTATGACATTCGCGTAAATTTCCGACAATATCAAGAGAAATATAGTTCGTATCAAATGCTAAGAATTATAGGCGACATTTTATAATTATCTACGATGTAACATCTAATTCGTAGTCTAGTCACGATCTGTTTGAAATAATTTCATTCAAGTTGAGTGAAGTTAGTAATTTTAGTAAATAATTGGAGAACATAATTAAGTTTTACAGCAGTATTAGTCGCTATTCAAAAATTTGTAGGAGAGACAGAAAATTTTGTAAGTTTAGTTGGAGTGCAAAACATACACCAATAAAATTGGTGATGGATTGAATAAAAAACGGGTTACATGGAGGGCTCATAATGGTGGCAGGGACTTAAAAACACATTCATAAAGGTTTTTTTTTACGTGCGGAAATCCCTTCGGATACCCCCCCCCCCCGCCGGCCAGCGGGGGTGGTTATATCGTATATCGACTAAAACCGCATGGTGTCCTCCCCAAGTGTCCGTTGCCGGGCACCCCGGGTTAGCCCTCGAAAGGATAACCCCAGGGTTGCCGGCGGACTTTGGCCAGCACCGCGGCCTCGCCTGGTGGGGTCGGGTTTTATCCCGCTTCGGTGAGTTGGCAGGCGTGTGTAGGGCACACGCTACACGCCTCCGCCACGGCCTGCTTCTGTAAGGACGGCGAGGCGGCCAACTGCCGTCCTCAGGCCCCGATCTCGGAGGTCGGTAGTCCCGGGCGTAGATGAGTCTGCGGCGTCCTCGCCGCAGACTGCGATACTCGAGGGGCAGGGTTCTCTCCCGCTCCCTCTCCGCCGTCTCTTTCGCGCGCATTACCTGCTCGCAGAAACCCAAGGCCCAAGCCAACCTCATCTGCAAGCCGGTACACCTGCTGATTGACAAACGAGGCTCTGACGTAGGCCTTCCTCTCGGGGTTAGAAGCAGGGACTTAAAAACACATTCATAAAGGTTACATAATTATATGGGTTACACTATGAAAAGGTTACAGAATGAAACTGTAACACTTATAATGGGGTATTGAATCTGTTAATCGTTACCACTTTCAATTGTGTAACAGTTATATATATGTTACAGATATAATCTGATAACAGTGTTAAAAAGTGTTAACTGAAATGCTACGTTGCCAAATTTACTATCCTATCATATTTATAATATAATTTTTTAAATAAAGGTATTTTGTACAAGTCCCAAGTTCTTTAGGACGTCATTTCTGTTACACTTATTAACACATACAAACATTACCACTTTGTACAAATGTAACAGATACCAAAGTGTACAATATTCAATGGTACACTTTGGTATCTGTTACATTTTTATTTGGGTTTCTTCTAAAACAGTGCTAAAACACTTTTTTACGGTTATTGTTTTTGTCCCTAAATGGTAGACTGTTGTATCTACTTTACCCCAGAGGAAGAAAGGAGAAACTATTCAAGTAGATAAAAACTTAAATCTGAATAATTATAATACATACGTAACTACTGTCTTGTACTATTATTTATTCTGTGCTACTGTGGAACGTTTTAATTCAATGTGAATTTGAGATTTTCTAATTCTCGCTGAACGTTTCAAGCTACTCACAAACACGTGTTTCCCAAGCGTTTGTTGGTAAATCGTAAAACACATATTCCCATTTGTAGGCGCATTGACTTCGATAAGACCTACATTTTGATTACATTCGGAAATCACCAATCACGTCAAACAGGTCATCATATCACCGCTAATCAAACGAGGGCTCCAAATAACCGTAAAAGTAAGATAATTGCATCTTCTTGGCCCACGGCCATGGGTATGTCGGCAAAGGTTTTTTAAACTGTCGTTATCACGATCCAGCTAAATAATGATCTTCTGGTCACGAATAATGATATGAGCTTGATACATACAGACATGTTAGATGTAAAATTTTTAAGCGTAGCTTAAAAATGTTAAAAAATTCATCTGTTATAATTATTTAAACATTAATCAACTACATTTAAATTTACAGTCAGATTTTGCAAACTTGCACATTGACATCAATTTCATGTAGGTTTAAACTTATAAAATTTTATTATTAAACACTATCCTAGATTATAAATCTTAAGGCTTTCACGGCCGGCGTTGCATGTAGAATATACTGCTTCCGGGCTGTTTGGTCGTGGTCCATAGGAAACTTGTGTTCCAAACGTTTCGTCGTTTGCTGCGGTCGACATCTTTAGTGGGACAAGTCCGGGCGCCGACGAGTGCGGAGAACCCTCCTCGGCGGCAACTTCTCTGCGGCTGATCTGAGCCACGGCCAAACAGCCCCGAAGCAGTATATTCTACATTATCCTAGGTTAATATTACCAAGGACTTGAGAGAAGTAGGTGATGAAAGCGATATCAGTATGAAAGAGATTGTGGAAGCATTGAACAGCATGAAATTGGGCAAGGCTACAGGGTGTGACAGGATTACGGTTGAGATGCTGAGAGCTGGACAAGGCGTGGTAGCTAGTCAGCTGTACCTCCTTTTTAACCTTTGCTGGAGGAGCGGCTGTGTACCAGGAGACTGGTGCAAAGCCGTCATCGTACCGCTGTACAAAGGAAAAGGGTCACAGCA
This sequence comes from Cybosia mesomella, assembly GCA_946251805.1. Lineage (NCBI taxonomy): Eukaryota > Metazoa > Arthropoda > Insecta > Lepidoptera > Erebidae > Cybosia > Cybosia mesomella. The sequence goes on from OX276409.1 coordinate 19,476,424, forward strand.
AGACTGTAAGAATTACCGAGGCATTAGCTTACTCAGCATCGTTGGCAAACTGTATGCAAAAATCTTGATGAAAAGAGTGATGAATGAAACTGATGAAAAGTTGTGGGATGTACAAGCGGGATTTAGGAAAGGAAGGGGATGCATGGATCAGGTCTTTTCCCTACGAAGTATAGCCGAGAAATTTTTGGCTCACAACCAAAAAGTCTATTGCGCTTTCGTAGATTTGGAAAAGGCCTATGATAGAGTGGTGAGGAATGAATTGTGGTCAACATTGTCTATGAATGGGGTAAGCAGCAGCTTGATACGAGCACTGAGATCTCTATATGAGGGTTCCAGTGCTTGTGTCAGGATAAACGGAGCTTGCACAGACTGGTTTAACATCGAAAAAGGTGTTAGACAAGGATGTGTGGCATCGCCGGGACTGTTTAACTTATTTATAGACGATTGCTTGAAAGAACTGAAAGAGAGTGCGTATGGATTAAGAATGAATGACTTGACCGTCAAATGCCTCCTGTACGCTGATGATCAAGTAATATTGGCATCATCGGAACAGGAGTTGCAGGCGATGGTTAATATTATGCATGGGGCCTTAACAAACAAAGGAATGAAAATAAATGTAAGTAAGACGAAAGTGATGATTTTTGAAAGAGAAGAAAACATGACAAATTGTAGAATTCTGATTGAAGGAGAAACAGTAGAACAAGTGAAAGAGTTTGTTTACTTGGGTTCAAAGTTTACGAGGGATGGAAAGTATGACTGTGATATTGAGCGAAGAGTTTTGGCTGGTAATCAAGTGAATGGGGCCCTGCATAATTTTATGAGCAGCCAGAAAGTGTCTAAAGAGGCGCGACTGGCTGTTCACAGAGGAGTACTCGTCCCCACACTTATGTATGGTAGTGAATGTTGGGTGTGGCAGAAGGAACATGAGAGTAAGCTGAATGCTGTTGAAATGAGAAGTCTGAGAAGTATAGCTGAAGTGACCCTGATGGACCGAGTGAGGAACAGTGTGATAAGGGAACGTTGTGGTATGGCAGAAGATGTAGTGACCAAGATAGAGAAAGGGATGCTTAGATGGTTCGGTCATGTAGAGAGGATGGATGAAAGGAGATTAACGAAACAGATTTATGAGGCGAGGGCTACTGGGCAACCCGGTAAAGGTCGACCTAGGCGTACGTATTCCAATCAGATCGATGACGTTTTGAAGAAGGGCCAGGTCAGAAGTACCCGTAACCGGCGTGCATGTATGAAAACAATTATGAAAGTGGAAGAAGCGAAAGGCGTATGCCAAGATCGTAGCAAGTGGAAAGATGTTGTCTCTGCCTACCCCTACGGGAAAAAGGCGTGACTATATGTATGTATGTAATATTACCAAGGTATCTTAGGTAGTTAGAAATTTGGAACCTGGACAGGCTGGCAATAAAAGGGAAGACAACAAAAAAATAATTCTATGTAACACTTCTAACAAGTAGTGAGGCTAATGGCGAACAGAGAAATAAAAGCAAATGTCTTCAAATATCACGCGCTGAATGAGTTTATTATAGAAGTAAATGAAAAGAATATCGTGCTTGCCAAACTACAGTACTGTATGTCCCACAATAACTCGGTAAGCATCAAAATAAAAGCCTGACACCCGGTAAGGTCACGTCGTACATAAATTAGAATAACACAACATCTTAACAAGATCTCGATATAACACTACAAACACGTAGAAAGTTTACCAAAACGTACAATTATCACCTTTTATGGGTAGTTTTTTTTTATAATAAGCCTTTTGATATTATGTAAGATGTAAGTGACTAGGTAATGATAGGAATAATAAAATGAATCGAACGATTGCTTATGTAATGTTAAATTATCTGGTACCAAGCTTTATTATCGTCTAGTTATTTAACGTGATTGTTTATGTGTAGTTACTTAACATCATTGTGATTATAATTTATGTCACCTACTTTCTTTATATAAAAAAGAGTCTTGGCCGTCAATCAGGACGTCTTGGCACCACTTGTAATTTCTGATCAATTTTCATATTTTATTCAGCAGCAACTTTATTCCCGTAAATACTCAAAAATATATCCATCATCTGATAAATGATATCGTAATAACAGATTTATAGAAAATACTAGCAAAGGGTTTAAAATATACCCTCATGTTTCAGCTCTAGCTCGAAATTTACTTTTTCACTCAGTCGCTTTTTAGTTTGAGAACGGCAACCCAAAACCTTGATCGATCTCCATACACACAATAAGTTCTGTGTCCTAAAATGTATAATTTATAATCATGCATGATACTGCCACTATACCAAAGAGGGGTTGCACCCCACAACACTCACTGGGTGTTATGGTTTTCTCAACATGGATTTACTGGTTCATTCCTATCATGTTTATAATCTAATTTTTTAAATCCCCAAGTTTTTTAGGACGTCATTTCTAACGTCTTATAGTTCAGCATAATTATTATGCTTTATACTTAATACAGCATAATAATTATGCTGTATTAAGTAGTAGTATGTTATCATCATCATCTTCGACGCTTTTCGGGGTACGGGGTCTATTTACTCCTTATCCTCTTTTTGATAGAGCTTTTATGGGAGCGACTGCCATCCGACTCCACAACGAGTGGAATGGAATAGTCAATCAGCAGGTGCACTAGCTTACAGGTGAGGTGAGCCCCATTAACCCGTGTGTGTCTTACAGAAGCCTGCCAACTCACCGACGCGGGATAAAACCCGACCCCACCAGGCGAGGCCGCGGTGGCGGCCAAAGTCCGCCGGTAACCCTAGGGTTATCCTTTCGAGGGCTTACCCGAGATGCCCGGCAATGGACACCTGGGGAGGACAACGTGTGGTTTTAGTCGGTCCGAATCCGACACGCCCACCTCATCGTCGGCACCGATGGGGTGAAGCCCGTGGGGGTTTCCACACGTAAAAAAAAGCACATTAACCCTAAAATATCACTAGTAAGTGAACCAATTAAAATATGTCCGGCTTAGCATTGGAATACGTTTCATCCATTTCTATATTGAGTCCACTTAATACAATTACTATCCCCATACAGGCAGGATATAATTACGTTACGCTTGGGTTGGACAGGGTATTGAATATTTATTGCGTTATTTCATACTGCATTTTATACGAGGGATAAAAAAATTCATTTTTATGCTTTTAGATAGACGTGCTTTTCCCGGATTGAATAGGTGAATTCGACCAGAAGAGTACCTGTTTCCCCCCCCCCCATCAGCGGGGGAGGTTATGTCGAGCTTGCAACGACTAAAACCCCACGCCATCTCGGGTCTGTAGGTTGCCCCATAAGGCATTTCCCTCGCACCCCGACTGACCCTAGGCCATCTCCGGTTTTGAGATGGCCCCCTCGGGTTTGGGAACCACGGTGTCCCCGTCTTGCCCCACATAGGGGGGGGGGAGGGAGATAAACCTTTGTGTCACTTACTGATTCTCCTCGTTCCTCATTATCATCACAGCGTTAGTCTCAGATGTATCCAAAGTCCGCACCTTAGATTCCAAGGAACGCTCTCCTACTGTTTCTCTTGATTTAGCTCATCTTGGCTTTTCAAAGAACTAATAGCGTTTGACCTCCCAAGCCCGAGGATAGCCTACGGCAGAGCCTCACCATATCAATCACCATTTTTTTTTTAATTATAACCATTCCTAATTATTTAATACAAGTTTCCACAGAATGTTCTGACGTCATAACTATCGTGAGAGTACCGAAAGCTACCGTTTTATATAACACAATTTGTTATAAACGTTTGAGGGTTAAGCGACAATAGTTTCCGTACTAGACAGGTTTAAGGCGGTTTAAGGGTCTCTTGATTTTCTACTCTATAACTCCACTACATACATCCAGCCTTTAACTACACTCGACGATTACCTACAATTAAAATGAAACCTCTTTGACTTTAATTACAGTGCACCCTACGAGGGAGACTCTAGTTCTGGCTACTAATTGTCACGGTAACTCGTAATGTGTGCTTCAATAAAATTTTGCGGTAAGTAATTAACTAAGACTTTGTAATTTTGTATGTGATGTAAAAGTAACGTTTCGCAAAATGTTTAAGTTTTTATTCAAACTTGACAAATAAATAGTTGGTATACGTTTTAAAATATGGTGAGGTAATTTTATTACATTAAATATATTTTATTTGTATCATATGTATTTTAACAAACCCTAATAATTAAATAACAAATTAGGTGAAATTTACGCCCACCAATGGGTGAAACCAGTGTTTACTCCCTATGTATCCGCTCTTTTTGGGTGCCATTTAAATATGAAAAATAAAATCCTTTTTGGATTGGATTTGAAAAAAGTATGGTACGTTAATTAAAATTTTAAAATTGGAATTTAAAATCGGTTTTGTTTATACTTCGTTTGGAATTGAAAGAAATTCGAAACAGATAAATGTTTACTGGGTAAATATTTTTTTAAATCGTCGTCTCCGGTCATGATATACAACAATACAACGAAAATCGAGATATCAGTGCCTTAAAAACGAAGTATATTTGAATCGTCGAGTGGTAAAAAACGAACCTTATAACATTTTAAAAAAGCAATTCATCATAAAGGACGCAGCACTCCATTTAAAATCCGAGGGTGATTCAACAAACCATTTTTTACATCCTGTATTATGATAACAAAAATATCAAACCATTTGAACCAGAAAAGGCTTAGTATTGCCATAAGAGAGTAAATTAAATAAGGGAGAGTGAATGGGGTCGCCATTAAGTATTGAATAGAGCAGCAGACAATACAACATCCTGTATAACAATATGCCATTACGAAATCAAATTGTGTTGGGTCAGTTTTTTAGCTTTTGTTTAACCAAGGATGTAGGAAATGATGTTGTTAAGAATGTATGCGGGTAGTGACGTCAGATTCAAATTGAAGAATTATTTATACAGAAAATTAAACACCCAGAAAATGTTAATCCCGGGAATCGAACCTGGGACGTCATGTACAACAGTCATAGGCCTAAACGACCAGTTCAAGACGATCTCGGTGGTGTGGCCGTCGAGCATTCGACTGCTACGCCGCAGGTCGCGAGTTCGGTGCCCGGTAATTGCAAATATGTATATGCATGATGAATTTATATATTTGCATTGATTTTGTTGTTTCTATGTATAAATATGTCTGTGTTTACAAAAATGTATGTATGTAAGTATTTAAATATATTCTACATTCAACAAAGCGCTTTCTAGATTTGTTTGCTTGAGATTGGAGTTTGTTGTGAATGTGTACCGTTAATATCTATAATAGGTATATCATACACACGAGGGGGCCATCTCGAAACTCGAGGGGGCCATCTCTAAACGAGGGGGCCATCTCGAAACGGAGGGGCCATCTCGAAACCGGAGATGGCCCAGGGTCAGTCGGGGTGCGAGGGATATGCTCTATCGGCAACCTTACACCCCGGCATCTGTAGACCCGAGACGGCGTGCGGTTTTAGTCGGTTCAAGCCCGACATAACCACCCCCGCTGGCCGGCGGGGGGTATCCGAAGGGATTTCCGCATGAAAAAAAAAATAAGGTATATCATACACAGGGGTGTGTGTTGGGTAACCTCCTCGAGTGTCGCTCCGATTCCGATCCCGCTGCAGTCCGGGGGGAACGGAATCGGAGCGGCCGGTACACCCTGGGCGGCGGTCAATGGCTTCCCCTTCACCCCTTCATAGGGTTGGCATTGATCGTCGGCCAATACCCAACGTGGCGGGAACACATCGCTCTCCGTACTCCTCTGCTTTCAGAGGAGACAGGATGAGCGATGCTGTTAGTGGTAAGATGGCCCAGGGTCAGCCGGGGTGCGAGGGATATGCTCTATGAGTAACCTTACACCCCGGCGTCTGAAGACCCGAGACGGCGTGCGGTTTTAGTCGGTGCAAGCCCGACATAACCGCCCCCGCTAGCCGGCGGGGGGGTATCCGAAGGGATTTCCGCACGATAAAAAAAAAAAAAAAAAAAAAAAAGGTATATCATACACACATGCATTTATTTTTATTTATATTATATTTATATTAATTTAATTTAATTTAATAATTTAATAATAGTAAGTACTCATAATATAAATGAAATAGAAAATTGTATAAAAGTTACTTTAACCCGGGAGTTTCATCTGCCAACAAACTGTTAAACAGTTTGGCAGAATGAATAAATTGTAAAGGTGTGAATTTTTTTTCCATTAATAAATTTTATTTCATTATTTCATTCATTCATTAGACCCAAAGTAAGCATAGTTTAACTAGCTTGTGTTATGTGTTCTTGAATGCTGTAAACATACTTATATACTTTTTTTTGTAAATACATACATATTATACACAGAAACACCCAGACCAATGCAAATAGACATATTCACGCATACAAATATTTGCACTGAGCGGGAATCGAACCCGCGCCCACTGACATAGCAGTCGAATGCACTACCGCTACGCCACAGAGGCCGTCATCATTAAATAGGTATGTTGTCTGCATTCTGGGACCCATATTACAAGCTGTTCTTAATTTGGGTATAGAGAGTACTGTATAGTTTCTCCGAGACTATTTATTTATTAATTTTATCTATATATTTCTAGGGATACACCATTAGCACCAATATTCGAGTCCCGGTGTGACACACTCGATCTTGGACAAATCGATTAACACAATTTTCATTGCGCGCAACATTATACTACTCGGTGTGGATAAATTTCATTTCTATATTTACTCTGTGGACCAACTGCAATTTACAAAAAAAGTCTATTGTGTGCTACCTGTCTTCACACACGCACCTCCATTATTCATAACGTCTAATGTATCAAAAGGGTTTTACTTTTTCAAGAACAAACAATGCATTTTAAGTGCTATATTTTAAATGATAGCATCTTTGTAATTGGATAGGGGCTTAATTGTTAAGCTGATTAAACTTTTGTAACGGCTCTTGGTAACTATAAGGTTGAAATATAAATCTTGTTAATTTAATTTGGTTAAATTAATCTTATACGTGGTCACACTGAACTATTGTGGTTCCGTAGATTATACTTATTTATTATTATAGTCTGGTTGTAATAAAAAAAATCTGTATTAAAATATTAAATCTTATTTTCCATGGGGTTGTAATAATTATAACAATAATAAGAATTTATTCATATACTAGGACTTATTACACAACACCTTCTATAACCAAACTAAGCATAAGTTACTATGGATTCTAGAATACGGATAAACATACTTTTAAATATTTTTACCAATTCAAGTAGACATTTTATATTTGCATTATGCTGTAATGAAACCCAAAGGGAGGAACTTTCGACCTGGTTGGATGACCAGATCATGCCTGGCAAGCCACGGCCTCAACGGTTAACAGTCTGATATTTTATAAATGGTAGTCAGAATAAAAACAATAATATACAGGATACAGGATCCATTATTGTGAAGTAGTTCTACTTATCATCCTTAAATACCCCTTAGGCCACCAGGTGTGATGGGTAGCATGTTTTGGTTGATGACAGACAGATGTGTCTTGTAATTATTTGGGGTCTCAGGTATACGAATCCGGTCATAGTTACCGAATTTTGCATACTCAATAACTGAACAAATATCGGAATACACGGAAGTAAATTCAAAAATAGAATCAAATAATTTAAAGACATAACAGTAACACTAAACATCCCGTTGAATTAAAACGTTAACACGTCAACGATTCACATCATTGACTGTCACACTCATTTTCGAGCGTAACTCTAAAACACGATGGTGTTTTTACGGCACGCCTTGATGGATTTATAGAGCATCAGTTGATTTATAGGATAGTTATCGTCAGTCAAGTCTCATGGGCTTATTTACTTCGACAAACCCTTTTTAACAGATGAGAATAAAAATGAAAAGAGCTCTGTTCTCTGTAAGAGAGAGGTGATTCAAATAGGATTAATTACTGTGTGGTCTTTTTATACAAGCTAGTTCGTCTTAGTTCATGTCGTAAAATGGAATTGAAAGAGTTCCAGGATACGGTCCATTGTGTGTTTCTGGATTTTAATTAAATACAGCTAATGTTTATTTTATTTTTTTCATCTTATTGTAAGGGACACCGCACTCACGCAATTATATTGAGAATAAAATACATACTGCTGATCCACACTGCTGACCCTAGCTGACCCGACAGACGTCCTGCCTTAATGGTCCAAGATCGCGGGTTCACCAGAGCTCTCTTATTTTTAAACAAAATGTATGAAAAATATTATATATATAATAATAAAAATATTATAATATTTTTTTAGACAAAATGTATGGGATAACTATTATATAATAGTCTCTTTAAGTTTTTTTTGGGACCCGTATACCTATTAATAGTTTTGTTGGTATTCCGACACGGGAACAGGCGACATACAACTGACCATGTGAAAAACATTTACAATACGAGTATGTCAATCGTGCCAATTGCAAACGACTGACAGGTATGTCAAACGTCTAATGCCAAAATTGCTAATTGTCAAAATTCAAAAGTCTACACCCTCTTCTTTAATAGACACAACTCCATCGCACGTCTGTTATTGGCAGAATTTGTCGACGATATCGGCGCAATTCGCCACACCAAAAAATTTAATTCAATTGAAAAGTTAATATGATCGTTAAGTTTTCAAATTTTCTGCGCAATTCTACTTTTTTTTTCAATAAAACCTTCTCCTAACAATAAAAAACACCAAAAAAAGAATCATCGAAATCGGTATAGCAGTACATGCGTAATGCCGCGACGAAGAAATAGGGATTCATTTTTACATACGAGTATATAGATAGATGTGACAGTATGTATTTTATTGTCAATATTATTTAATGTGTAGCCTAAGTCGCCGTTTCATTTCAGTCTTCAATGCTTAGGAGATACACTTTTTATAGCATCATTGTGTACTTATTCTTCTTGAGCATGTTATGTCCGAGTTGGCTTAAAGTCTGCTCCTGCCGAATTTGTCCGTAAAGCCGTATTACATCAGTGACAATAATTACGATCAAGTCAAACTACGCGAGGTTATCACGTTTTCAATTAATTTTATTGATTGAAACGTGACACCTTCGTTTATTTTTTCTTGATCGTGGTTACTATCATAAATCTGCTATTTCTCACATAGACCTCTTTCTCCTACCAGTTGATTGTAAGGAAACTTACGATATTATCTGAATCTACTATTCTTTAGATTTTGTTTTCATATCTAACCATATTTATTTTTCGAATTATCCTTTTGAAATTAACTCATAATTTAACTCATAATTCGATTCACAAATACCTAAGTAAGTAAAAAGATATATAAACTATTCAATAACTATTTTATTTTTTGTTACAGGTATGGGATCTTTGTAATGAACGCAGTTTTTTATACCTATTACAAAGTAACAATTTCTTCAACATATGCAAGATTTTCGGGTTATGGTAAGCGCTTACTGGTAACTATGAACTCTCAAAACAGAAAAGGGTTTGGTCTGACATTTAATCATTACATACATATAGTTACGCCTAGAAATCACCGAAGATGTAGACAGACGCGTATTCTCTGATAACTACTAACTAGGTTTTTTGGGCTCCACGTACCGTTTACTAGACATGTTTCCACACTCCGTACAATTTCTGTAAACCAAGCCCAGGATCTCTAAGGATAATGAAGCCAACATTATTTTATTTTGATGTTATTATATCTATAAAAATTGATTGATATGAACAAATTCCAGTAGAAAAATAATATCCTTCTTAAAATATAACATTCTTCAAAAAAATAGTGACGTAGTTCGTAAACCAAAATACGTCAAAAAATGTTTTGAAACTATTCAATAGCCAGTGAATAAGTTGCTAAAATTATATAAAAATTTGTGATAAAATTATTGTTGCATGAGTATGTTTGCACTCATCAGGGTAATGTTTACAAATTTACTAAAGGGTTTAGATCAAATGCGTCCTCTACATAGGTTTTTGTTTGTTGAATATACTCTTATTTATTTTAATACTAACGTACATGGTTAATAAATTTAAAGTAATCTCTAAAATCGTACTCCATTATAACACGGTCATTCCTAACGTAACATGCTTTAAGCCTTTAACCTTTACGAATAGGCTTTTACATTTGGTTCAGAAGCAACAGAAACCAATATTTTTAATCTATCAATCTGTTAGGATTATATTTTCTAAATACTTAAATAACATAGGCTTAGAGGGTTGGCGACAAATGACGTTTTATGAACTCGCTACTGATTTTTTTTTACTCTCACGGTATTAAATCTTGTATTTAAATTCACATATATCAACCTAGTCTCGACCCGATGCCCCAATGGTACAAGGCGATTTGATCATACAAATGAATGTGTATTGTATCACCACCCGCACTGATTTCTTATTATAACTCACCGCTGTGAATCTCGCTCCTACATCGCTACATTCGAGGAAACAACTGAATACTGTTACCAATAGGTGAAATATAGCTCAATCCTTACTGTAAAAAAAGAAAAATTAAAAAAAAAATTTCGCTCTCTCAAATACAGTTCATTCGAAAACACAAATTTATGAGATGGACGTCGTTAACTAATAATTCTGAAAGGGGAAGCTGGCACAAATCGTCTTATATAAATTGTACGACTCTTGCTTTATATTATGTGGTCTATTAAATAAGAGTCATAAAGGATTAGAACTGTACCTACGACTACTACTAGACAGGATAAAACCTGCGATATTTGTTTTTTATTACACTAGGTTATTTACCACTCAGTTGTTTTAATTGAAATCACACATTCACATCATCACCACGGTTTACATTTCTGAATATTCTGCTTTTATTTTACCAATACTTTTGTAAAATAAAACAAAATATTAAAAAAACATATTGAAATAATGTGATCTTCAAGGCAACCGCCTCAAACCATAAAATTCACATGCACCCGTGTTCACGTTAACCGTAAGCCGCTTATACTAATAAATTTAAAATGTATTAAAATCCTTCGGTCGGCTACCGACGAGCCATATCGACTTTTTATCCCGCATTACCATAGACGATAGATTAATCTCGGCGTATGTAAATTCTTTGATTTATTTGTATTGTCATCCTCGGGTCAGGTTTTAAATAAAATCTGTGTGAAAATATACTTTTTGTTGATTTAGATAGATGAGTGTTTTGTTAAAAATAGACCACTTTTTTCAATGGTAAAGGAACGAGTCTGGTTTCGCCGCTATTTATGGTTATTATTATATTTACACAAGTATTTATTTCTAGAAACGTTACTATTGTTAAACTAAATATTTTTTCACACTCTTTAAAGAATACAATAAAAATTTGTCAAATGAAATATTAATTTTACGGATAACTTGGTCGTCTTTTTCTAAAGAACTTCAAATCTCAGAACTTTTTTTTTCGTATACTTAAATAACAATACTAAAATGTTTTTTATAATTATTTTACTATGTAGGCAGGTACTAAAAGAAAATTGTGATTCCATATAATTAATCTACAACTTAGATACTTACGAAGATACTAAACTCATTGCACCGCACGTCAACTAATACCAAGTTTCTTTATCAATGAGAACTATATTTTTAAGGCAAAAATTATAGTCCTGATAATTATTAAAAACATAATACTTTTTGTACTTGTAACTGAATTTAATAGTAGTTTATGCAACTGTCATATAAGAAGGGGTATTAAAACACGAGAGTCTGTTTATCGCATGAGGCGAAGCCGAATGCGATAATAGGTTGACTCGAGTGTTTTAATACCTAAGTTATATGCAGTTTCATACACTACTTTATCTTCACTCATAGGAAAAATTGAAATTAAACAAAGTAGGTAGGTTACAAGGGCGCCATTTTTTCACAGTTCGAACTGCGCATGCGTGCGCCTTTTTTTCATATTCAGCCTAAAACCTTAGACTAGTTTAATTAATAAAAAAATATAGCGATACTATAATGCGTTTTATGATACAGTTGGCGGTACTATAATAAGTTTTATTTTTAATTTTATGTATATATGCGTTTATAAAGCGCGTATGTATAGAATCGTCTTTGAATTCATAATTTGAATTTTTCGATTTGAGTGTAGATAAAATATATTCTGAAGTCCTTTTATGTTTATTTAACTCACTGAACGAATAATAAAAATAGATCGTATTCTGTTTAAAAATATCGCATACCAGCGAACCTTACCTTGTTTGCAGCCAGTTAAAAAGTAACGAAAGCTCATTTAAGTACAAATAAAGGCTTGTCTAGAACTTACACAAAAGGATCTAGAAAAACCCACATTGTTGCCATATATACACACCTACATACCTATAAACGGAGATCCTGTTTCAAAATATGTTTACAAAAACCTTAACACAGTGCTGAAAATTTAAACGGTGGTTTTAATTTTATTGTGTTGTGTACGTCATTAAATAAAAAAGAATTAATTGTCCAAGTGGATACGTATTTGGTTGCGTTTAGGGTACCTTCGTCTTGTGAAAACAAATACCCCACTTAACGTTTATTCTACTAATTTTAAAGACTTTTACTCAAGAAGTGAACAGCCTGAAACGGACTTGAATCCGCTGTCTAATATCAGGAAATTTACTCTGCCAAATAATTGCCCTGGACTTTGTTTTTTTAAGATTTTCGCACGAATTAGTGGCCAGATATCGGAATTTTATGACAATTTATTATAGGGGCCCAGTCGAACAGAGTGGGGTTGGGAGTACGAGAGCCAGAAAGGGACCAGGATATACTTAAGTCCTTTCTAAAACAAGACGAAAATGATAAATATCGAGTGCACGCGATGAGTTTGGAAATCCAAAATGAATGGTTGACAATGGGAGAGTTCTGCATACTGATGGCCTTAAAGTGGCGCACCTTGATCTATGACTGGTCGCCGGCCCTGTTAAAATTCTATCTTAACGCCTTTCAGATGACCCTCCCAGACCAGAGTAATCTGGTAAGGTGGGGGAAGGCCACAGAAAAACAATGTTATACTTGTGGTGAGGCAATAGGGACGGCTAGACATATATTAGTAGGATGTAGGGTGCTTCTCGATAGAGGCCATTACTCACGCCGCCACGATAAGGTGCTTATCATCATACGTGAAGCAATGAGTCTGGCAGTAGCTAGAGCCCAAAAAGGATTGACTACTAACAGACGTCATATCAACTTTGTGTCTGAAGGTTCATCCATAACATCCAGGAACAAACCTTATTCAATCTTAGATACTGCCCCAGATTGGACTCTCCTAATCGACACGTATGAAAAGCACTATAAAATTCCGGAGGATGTTGGGGTTTCGTCATCTAGACCTGACATATTCCTATATTCTAAGAGGTTAAAACATGTGGTTCTTGTGGAACTTACTGTACCGTGGGAAATAAATATACCGAAGGACCACACAATAAAGAAAAATAAATACTATGATCTCACAAACGAATTAATCAAAAACGGTTACGTGGTTAATTTGTATGCAGTGGAAGTGGGAGCGAGAGGTATACCAGCAAAATCTCTCTATAACCTACTTAAAGATCTAGGCCTACAATAAGCTCATTACTAGGACGAATGTCTAAAGCGGCACTAGTAGGTTCGTATCAAATTTGGTTAGGCAGGGAGGGGAACTTGGGTAGTGAAGGTGAGTGTTGATGTACATCAACAAAAGGGGCCCCTTCTAAACCTACACTTGGGTCGCAAGTCCCAGGCACTGTCCCGAGTTCCCAACTCAGCAACGCGATGGACCCGGCACCCGCACGGAGAATCCATGGATTGCTAAGAATATCGGTCATGACTGAGAAATAGATTTTTTCTTTTTTTATAAAGTTTGCTAGAGGCCGAAATTACTAGTATTCCCCCTAACCCCTCCAGCTAACCTTAATTGCTTGTGTTAGGAGTGGGTTCACGTCAGTAGTGTACTGGCTAGGATTCGAACCTGGGATCTCTCGATCCTGAGGCCGACTCCTTAACCACTCAGCTACCGACGCTTTATTGGTACTCTACAAAGAATTCACTGTGATAACATTTTATTGTAAATTATAATTCAAAAATTTATAAAATATTAAAACCAACGTTTCGGTTGGTTTTTAACAGCTTTGGTCACGGGTATTTCAATGAGTGACAATCGACAGCTGTGACAATGACAGCTACTGACGCTTTTTTGGCACTCTACAAAGAATTTCACTGTGATAACATTTTATTGTAAACTAGCGGCCCGGTACGTGCTTCGCTACGTCAAAATGATCCGCCATGTATTGAATTCAAGGGCTTACCCGGGGTGCCCGGCAACGGACACTTGGGGAAGATCAATCCCTTCGGAAACCCCCCACCGGCCAGCGGGGGTGGTTTTGTCGTGTATCGACTAAAACCGTACGGTGTGCGCACGAACAAAAAAAATCTGATTTTCTTAATATTTTTTTCCGTAAGAACCTTGTACAGAGTATTAGAAAACTACAAAAAAGAAATCTGCCCAATCCGTCAAGCCGTTTTCATGCTATGTCGTGACAACGGAAAACGGGTTTCATTTTTATATATATAGATTATAATTCAAAAATTTATAAAATATTAAAACCAACGTTTCGGTTGTTTTTTAACAGCTTTGGTCACGGGTATTTCAATGTGACATCAACATCAACGTGACATCAACTTCCGACAATATCATCATTAAATATAATCATGCAAAAATGAAATTAAAAGTCGAAAATACAAACTGATGAAACTAACTAATAAACTTCATCACAATTTATTAGTTAACTTTAAGTAAAGAGTAATATGTGAAACTATAAATATACCGTTTTCTTCGGGACTATACAGCTAGCCGTCACTAAATAATAAAAAACTATGTATTCTAACAACAGGACAGCCAGCCATCTATACAAACGGAACCCAAACTACAAACATCGCACACGCAGATCAACTCTTGCGCACAATTCATTATTCAGTGCGCAGGTTCACTCAGAAATTCTTGATCGGCAAAAACGTTCATCGAAACATTTCTCGTCAATTGCATAAACGTTGAATTCAGTACACGAAACCAGTTTTTTTTTTAATGGCGAGCCCTATTTTATGGGAATGATAGTACTCGATTTAATTTTGTTGGTTAGTTTCTTTGGCATGGTTTATTTTGTTAAGGAAAAATTTATATTCATCCTATATACATATCAGGAGGTAAGCAGAGGTGTTTCAAAATTCACACTCGCCAACAGTTTTGTAGTCCCACTTAATAGGGAGCTACCCTATTAAGCTCTGTCTAATAGACTACAGGTCATACAGAATATAAACATATTGTACTTCGCGTGGAATCTAAATCACGCGTTTTAGGTAATAACTACACCTATTGTGAAGGAAAAATGCCAATTTCGTATGTGACATAAATTTTTGCGTTTGGAAAAGTGATTTTCAGAAATCTCATTAAAATGATTTTCTTGATTTTTTCAGTAAATGAACTTTTATTGTACGCCGTTAGTTAAATTTTAGATACATTCAAGTATGAATTTACCATGTTCTTAATAAATTCTACAACCGACAGTATAGTGCCAAGAAAAAGGGGCCAGAATATGGCAAAAGGCTCATTCCCTATTACGTGGGAGCTTAGAGAATTGGTCTTTTACCTCTACTCAACCCTTGTTTTTTTTTACGTGTGGGCCATCAGTGCCAACGATGAGATTGGTGTGTCGGAATCGGACTGGTTAAAACCACACGGTGTCCTCCCCAAGTGTCCATTGTCGGGCACCCCAGGTAAGCCCTCGAAAGGAAAACCCCAGAGTAACTAGCGAGCCAACCCTTCAAGGATAGCCAGAGTGACTATAAATAATCTTTATTTCCTTAAATTTCCCTCAAAAAATGTACAGAAAGTAAAAAAGAAAGCAACAGGTTCACCGTTGATCAGCAGTTCAATAAATAAACTCGATACATTGAAACGTCTTTCAGAAATCAATAAACTACTCGAACAAACGACTAATAAAACAAAGATACGATTTCACAGCGCATACGCACCCGAGGAGCACAGAAGCCCCGGCGTAGCGTGATTTGACTAAATATTGAAGCACATAGGATGTGAATGGAACAAAGACCGTAGTTCAATCTCAAATACAAGACATCGGTAGCTTAGTAGTTAAGGAGTCTGATCGAGAGGTGCTGGGTTCAAATCCTGCCCATTACGCTACCTAGGTTCCTCCTAATACAAGCAATTTCGCTTAGCTGGAGTGACTAAAGAGAATACTAGTAATTTCAGTTATTAGTAATCTTTAAAAAAAAAGATTGTCTTTTTCGTGTAGATATCGTTAAGTCGTGGCAAGTCGCTTACAACACGGGTCTGCGGGGGTCTACAACACGATTCACAAAATTACTGACGTGGCTAACGTGGCACTGGTAGATATCCCAACTCTTCCCGCGGGTGTCGTTTAATGCGACTAAGGGATAGGGCTGTTCTTCACCTTATATCATACAGTTACTCATTAAAAAATGTAAAACTTTTAAGTACTTCGAACATTGTAGGATGGCCAAAAAATATTGTTGAATTCGTACAGAAATTGATGAAATGTGAGTGTTATCCACCTTTGCTTAACCTAACCTTTCTGAATTCAGATGTGACTGCTAGTACTGTCAATGATAAAATTTGCTTAGCATTTTCAAATGTATTAATTATCTTAGCTCTTAAACCGTCCCTAAAATAATAAACTAAACATTAAATATATTAACTTCCTCCCTTCCTCCCGTGCTTCAGGGATTATAAAACTATCCATACATTAATTTTATTGATACATGTATGCCAATAATTTTTTTTTTTAAAAGGTTTGAACATATTTTAGTGATAAATAACTTTCGTCGTTGACTGGTATGTGTAAGAAATATTTATCAGAGACTGGCTTAAAATGTTTTTTTTTATGTCGTAGTGAAACTTATTCGTGTCAAGTCACTAGAAACCGTTCAAAAATAGTAATCGATTTGATATGCAGATTTTTATCAAATCGATTCATCGCCTCGTTAATTATTAATTAAACGGTAATGTCGCGTTAAATTTACATTAGTTACCCAGTTATCAATTTTTTATTGATGTTTATCGATGCGATCAAAACTGGCTTTATTTTTTATCGAGTGTTGAATGAATGAACACTGTTTTGTAACTGCTTAATCGATACTTTATCGATTAGATGATTCGGTTAACTAACATAAATAAAACATGCGTAGGCTGTGGTCGAATTCATTCATCTATTTAAAATTGATGAGCGTATAATTGATCGTTCTGTTGAATTTAAAACTGTTGAACTGCTGAGTCGATTTGATTTTTTTTGCAATCCGGTTTAAATACGTCTATTCTATTATACAATTATAAATTAGTTGTATCTGTACATTGGAGATATTTTGGTACATTGGAAATGAACGATTCTGAACACAATTTATTTTCTTTTTTGAATTCTTGTCTGTTTATCTGTTTGTTCGCGATGGTTGCAAAAACTACTGAACGGATTTTGATGCGGTTTTTCTACTATAATGGTCTCAGAATAGAAATATGCCGTAGGTTTGATTGCAGCAATTGGTTAAGTAGAACCGGAGATATGACCAAAAACCGATAACCCACCTCCGCGCGGACGGAGCCGCGGGCATCAGCTAGTCTATAGTATTAAAACGCAAGGGGTGTGGGTACCAACACCTTCAGGACCTAAATCAACCTCACCTGCTAGTCAGTACTCCTGCTAAACAACAGACGATGCTCTGACGTGGGCTTTCGATTTTGGGGTTGAAAGGTCAGACAGCAAAAGCTAAAGATAAAAAAGCTAAAAAAGCTCTCGTGAAAGCCAAACAAAAACAATCAGTAATAATAAAGTGTCCGCTTTGGATGCAACCAGGAATTCACTAGGAGCATGCTGTACATAGGTATATGATACAATAATAAGTATAATAATCGCAAATAAGTTTTTTTTTGTTTCTATGCATCGCATTTGGCCACAGACAAATAATTAGCATTATGAATTCAATATTATGCAACGCTTTCGTCATTTAGCCATAATCAAGTCAAGTAAAGTCCTACATAGTTATAAGTCAATTCAAAGTCACTTACTCCCGTCGGAGACCACGGCCCTCACCATGATCTCGAGCGAGAGAACGTCCATGCCCAGGACCGTAACGAGATCCCGGCGTTGAGTCGCCCAAGCAGGGCACTCCACCCATGAAGAGGTTGGCTTAGCCCTACTTTTTCTTTGGTTTTTATGGGAGCTGCTGTCAGACGGCAGCCGCTCTCATAAAACCAACCCCGAAAGGAAATCCTGCGCCAGAGCTTCGTCCACCAAACAGCAGGTATAACGTCAAAGGCTGTTCACCAATAGGTAACCTTGATATAACGGCTAACCTCAATCTTATACCTTAATACAAAAGAGACCATATAAAACATCGTAACTCTTCATGTTACTGATACGTATATATGTTTTTATACGTGTATACAATATGTCGATACCAAACCAGAACATACACAACTAAAACGACATTACAAAAGTATTGAACAGTTGCAAATAATTAAATACGATCAGTTTTTTACCGACATTTTTGAATTGAATGTAACTTAACCGTACTTGCACAAAAACTCACATTACCATCGTGTATTGAGGAAACGAAAAATAAAACACATATCGCCAAACGATTCTTCATTCGAAGGAGGCCGATTAAATTCTTAAAAAAGTAAATAAAATTCAACATTGCAATTCTTCTTGCAATGGAAAAATGTTTAATGTATTTTTCATTCAAGTCCTTTAGTTAAACGGTAATGGTGGACGATCATTTCTGAATGAGTATTCAGGAGTCGTGCTGACATTTGGAGTTCCTTGATTTTCGTGACGGTAACCTGAACCTAATAAGAACATTTATTAATAAGGAACACGGTTCAACACTGAAACTCCAACTCGTTGATATTCATAGTCCCGGGAACATTCTTCCACTCTTCTTTTACTCATGGATTGATTTTATTTGACTTTTACGCCACTGCCATCTGACCCCAACTCTGGGAGGACTACATGAGCTAGAATATCATCCGTCGTCAAAGCACTTGATCCATCTGATGATGAGCGGTTATCGTGGTCTATGAATGCTTCTAACAACAGAGGTGTGTGTGAGGTGACTGGTGCCTAGGTTACGAGAGTTACTGATGTGATAGGTAACTCACGAGAATTACCTATCACCATCGAAGAAATTTGCTCGATGCCTATCACCTACAGATGATAGTATGTGGAAAAGGAAGAATCAGAAAAATATATACGAGTACATTGCAGAAAATTATATTGTATAATACCGAACCCAACCCCAAAATCTTCAAAGTACTTAAAAGTTTTACGCTTTTGAATGCATGGGCACCCTTTTAAGGCGCGTCGAGACGTCCGCATTCAATTCAATGGGTTTTCTTTAACTTTTTTTGTATGGACAGCAAATAAAGCTGGGCTTTTCAATACCAATAACATACATAGACTCATGTCTCAATCAATTCTTCCTCCGGGTTAACCAGTAACAAAAGCCAACTTTTTGTTACTGTCCTTGACAAATACTACCTTTGTTAAGTTTTTCACACTTTTTTTGTATAATAGTGACCAAAATTTCTAGTATTTTTGGTAACCCCTTCCAGATTAACTAAATTGCTTGTGTTAAGAGTGGTTGCGCGTCGATAGTCTCATACCCAATGTTGGAAGTCACGTCATCTGGTAACTTCAACACCTTAGGGAACACCTTCTTTCTTCTTTCTTTCTTTCTATTTATCAAAGACTAGCACCCGCATGACCTTGAAACTTTCAGTATTTTCTATGTACAGTTCACAACAAAAGTGGATTCACACTTAAATATTTACAAACGTTTTTTATGTTGGAATACATGAACCTAATATTTAATATAAATATATATATATAGTTTCATAACCCCCTAAGGACAAAATTAATATATTTCATGTTTTGTTTTTTAAGGTTAAAGAGCTAAAGTGATTGATACATTAGAATTTGTTAAGCCACGTTTGTCGTTAACTCTACGTCATCATCATCCAATTCCGGATGCATCCAAAGTCTGCACTTGGGACTTCAGGGGCCGCTCTTCTACTCCTCCTTTCCAAGATTTGGTGTATTTTGGCTTTTACGGGAGCAATTGCCGTTTGACCCGAGAGGAAAGCCAGCACCAGAGTCTCGTTCATCGTTGTGTACCTTTTTTTTCCTACCGGCTTGCAAGTGAGGTTGGATAGAGACACGAATATGTTGGTGGGGTTCCATTCACTCCCTGTATTTTTAAGGTTCCGTACCTAAAGGGTAAAAAGGGACCCTATTACTAAAACTCCGCTGTCCGTCCGACTAGCTAGATAGTTGAAATTTTCACAGAGGATGTATTTCTATTGCTGCTATAAAAAAATACGTAAAACAGAATAAAATATTTTTTGTATTGGTATGTAGTCTACATACCACAAACATCCCATAAAATAAACGTGATTTTTTGCCGTTTTTTGTTCGATATTAATTAATATTAAGAAATAAAACCGGTAGACGCTTGAAATATTCACAGAATATTTATTTACTTGTATATTCACATTAATAATAAATAATAATCTTCTTCTTCTTCTTCTTCTTATATATAAAAGTGAATTGCTGTTCGTTAGTCTCGCTAAAACTCGGGAACGGCTGGACCGATTTGGCTAATTTTGGTCTTGAATTATTTGTGGAGGTCCAGAGAAGGTTTAAAAGGTTTGTCATCGATTGAGGCAGTACGAAGTCTGCGGGTCAGCTAGTTTAAACTAAATATTTAAGGGGGACTCTCATGCAACAAACGTGTTTTTTTTTATTTTGCCGTATAATGGTACGGAACCCTTCGTACATGAGTCCGACTCGCACTTGGCCGGTTTTTTACATGTTCAGTGATAATTCAGCCGCTGCTATGTCGAGTTTTTACAAATGATTCATAGTCATTTTAAACATCTAAACTTCTGTAATTTATCAAAAATAATCTGAATACAAACCCTTATTATATAATTGAACAAAATTACTATCTGCCGAGTAAAATATTAACCAAAGTCACGGCTTGGTACGGTACAAGCAATTTTCGGACACAATATTTATATATTCCAAAAATTTGTCCTAATTATTTTGTTAAAGGTTTTTATCAAAGCCAGTCCATTATTAAATACGACAGAGTGGGTGTTCATTTACAAATTGGAATTTTAAGACAAAAAATTTGCACACGATAGTCTTGTTGTAATTACAGACAAACCAAACTTCTATACGCTTATTTTATACTAGGAATCAGCTCTAATTTCGCTTCAGTTTTGTGAGTTCATTTTTACTCAATCCATAATATATGTAGTCTGTGTCCATCAGGAATACTGTACCTTTCAAATGGTGAAAGAATTTTTCCTATAAGTGCAGTGGTTCCGAAGATTACCTACTCCAAACATATAAACAAGCTCACAAAATTCGACCTCTCTCTTTATGTTATTAGTATAGATGTGTAGTATTCTCTCATAAACTTTACACAATCTTTATATATAAAAATGAATTGCTGTTCGTTAGTCTCGCTAAAACTCGAGAACGGTTGGACCGATTTAGCTAATTTTGGTCTTGAATTATTTGTGGCGGTCCAGAGAAGGTTTAAAAGGTTGTTATCGATTGAGGCAGTACGCAGTCTGCCGGGTCAGCTAGTATAAAATAAAAACGCTTAAATTGGTGAACAACATTTACCGTTAATTGAAAATAAAAATGGTCTATTCTGCTGTCTGTACAAGAGAATTTATAACTTTTCCCAACATATTGTCCGTTATAAAAGTTAGCCCATATAACAGTTTACTTTTTTGGTAAACTTCGGTAAATTTAAGTTAACAAAATACTCGTATTTAAGCAATTTACATTTTATGGTGAGTTGAATGAAACTATGCATTTTCATTCAAGTTGAAATTATTTAAAAAAATCTGAGGGTGTTTTTCAGTCTTATTAGCTGCATCTCGGAGTACAATTTAGCGGTTTTAGTTTTTACGATAAAGAGTACTAACACAATATTCTAATATACATAATTATATTAATTCCTTTCTTCCTCCAGGGCATGCAGAGACAATTTTCTTCTCAGGAGTCAGGAGCCCGGGAAGTGTACCAGGTTACACTTCCCGGGCTTCTTCTTTTCTCATGAAACGTAAAAATCTTCTACATGCTATCCTACACCTCAAGCACGCGGAGCGCCTTTTTATCTTCATACTTTACTTCTCATTTCCTTCATTTTAAATTGCAAAAGAAAATTTACCAAACCCAACCCTTTTTTTTTTTTATCGTGCGGAAATCCCTTCGGATACCCCCCGCGTGCCAGCGGGGGCGGTTATGTCGGGCTTGAACCGACTAAAACCGCACGCCGTCTCGGGTCTACAGACGCCGGGGTGTAAGGTTGTCCATAGAGCATATCTCTCGCACCCCGACTGACCCTGGGCCATATCCGGTTTCGAGATGGCCCCCTCGGGTTTGGGAACCACGGTTTCCCGGTCTTGCCCCGGTTTGGGGGAGGCGCGCTAGTCGCCCCTCCGTCCCGGCCTGCTTCTGCTGGGGTGACAGGTGGCCTCACCCGCCACCCCCAGGCCTGCGCTCATGGAGGACGGAGGTCGTTAAGCGACCTCCGGCGCCTGAGTCGCCTGCGACGCGCGGCGAGCAAGTTGCGGGCTCGGCGGTCCGGGAGAGTTCTAAGTCTCTCCCGGGCGCGCTCCGCCATCTCCTTCGCGAGCATTACATGCTCGCAGAAGGAGGTGGCGGCGGCCATGCTGCTGAGCGAGAGGACTCCCACCCCGATGGCTGCCACGAGGTCACGCCTCGGCGCCTCCCACGACGGGCAGTCCGTCAGCGTGTGCAGCCCTGAGTCCTCGCTCGCGTCGCAGTGATGACACTCAGGCGTTGGCTCCTTCTTGATCCGATGCAGGTGGTCCCCGAAGCACCCCTTCCTGGAGACCACCTGCGTCAATCGGTACGTGAGGCTTCCGTGTCGCCTCTCTAGCCAATCCGCCACGATGGGCCTTACCGCCGCTATTGCGGCGTGCCCTGCGCTTGGTCGCCCAAGTCGTTCCTTCCACTCCACCACGATGGCCTGGCGGAGCTGGGACTGCACGGCCTCGATTTCTCGAGGCTCGGGGTTCCATCCCTGCTCGCGCGCCTCCTTTCGCCACTGGTACAGTTGCGAAAGGGCTCTCGCTTCCAGGTCCCATGGCGGAGTTCCGGCAAGGAGACTCGCCGCCTCGAAGGAGATCGTGCGGTACCCGCGGATGACCCTGATGGCCATAACTCGCTGCGGAGCGCGCAGCATCCGCAGAGTTCTGGTCCTCAGGGCCTCCGCCCATATTGGGCACCCATACAGGGCCATGGACCGCACGATCCCCGCGTAGAGTCTCCTGCAGGAGTCATCGGGCCCCCTCATGTTGGGCAACAGCCGAGCCGGAGCAAGAGCTGTGCCCTTCAATTTGGGGGCCAGACTTCGGATGTGCTCTCCGAAGTCCCATCGGCCGTCGAGCACGAGCCCCAAATATTTCATTTGGGGCTTGATGCCGATACGGTTTCCTCCCACGATGAGACTGGATCCCTATGGTGGCTTGCTCCGAGGCTCATGAATACCAAACCCAACCCTGGGATATAATTTGATAAATAATTTTGTGACAAGTTTTATGTTTAATACGCCGATTGTTTACAATAACAAAACAAAGTTCTTTTTATTTAACATCCTATTCTAGAACTAGGCCGGATAGGTAACTTGGTAATTAGTATTCCTTTACAGACTCCTCGCAGTCAGTCATTACATTATCTTAACTTCCACTTTGAAATCGTACTTAAAAACTAACTTAACACGTCACAAATGGCGTCCAACGTACATCTTCTTCGTGAAAACACCATAAATCTGCTAACTTTCAAGGTGATCATTTAAACAATGTTGGGGTTTACCAATATAATATAAAATGCATGATGCTACCATCGTGCATTTTATATAGGCCAAAGCCGGTCGGTGCTTTAGGAATTTTCTTCCTAAGGCGCACCTGATTGTCCGGCAATATGGCCCTTATAAATACCCACCTTTTCTTTGTGTGGAAATCCCCTCGGATACCCCCCACTTCCCGGCCCGGCCTGCTGCTGCTAGGGTGACAGGCGGCACCACTTGTCACCCCCAGGTCTGCGCTCATGGACTACGGAGGTCGTTCAGTGAACTCCGACACCTGGGTCGCCTCCGCGCCTCGCGGGCTCTACGAATCGGGAGAGATGAGTCTCTCCAGGACCCGTTCCACTACCGGCCTGCTTCTGCTATTATGACAGGCAGCTCTACCTGTCAACCCCAGGCTTGTGCTCATGGAAGACGGAGGTGTTCAAGCGACCTTCAACTTCTGAATCGCCTCCACGCATCACGAGCTCTGCGAGTCGGGAGAGCCCTGAGTCCAGCGTTAAATCTAGTTAGGTGTGAAGGCCGAGGGGATTTCCTCACTTAAAAAAAGTCCTCTCATCGAGTAAAAACCTTCATTTTCCTCTTAGATTCTTAATCTTTATTTCCACGCCATCTAGGGGCTCAGACAAAGTGATATTCTACAAGTACTTCGGAAGCTAACCTTCAAAAGTCCAAAATGTAGGGGGTGACATTATTTGTCGACATGTCACGTGTAACAAATAATGTCACTCTTATACATTTCGAGCTTTTGAAGGTTCGCTTCGAAGTGATTTCCCTTTTAGAATATCACTTTGTCTACAAGCCCCGGTTAGACCAAACTTTCAACAACATAGAGCACAATTCTTTACACGCATCGATGAACGAAATTAACCTTTAAATATAAAAAACTATTCTTGTTATAGAATTAGCATGATTAACCGTAGACGGTTTGGTGGCAGCCATGTCGAATGCCCATCTATATTGTAACTTGATAGGTCCACTTATAGATCACTGTACTCATATATTATTTGGAAAGCCACACGTACTTTCTAATATTATTTATTGCTATTATTTATTAAAGAAATTATACAGGGTCATCATTTGATAGATCGTTTTGTTTATAAGGTCTCTTGGTTAGTAGTGATGAAGATGCCGTGGTAACTAAAATTTAACTACTCGAGTTTGACAGGACTAAGATGTTTTGCATCTTTGTCTTGCCTTTGGTACAAAAAAGAGATGGGAATACATTGTATTCCTTCTAAATTAGACCTTCTTATACCCGGCATAGCCGTTTGTTGGTGGCTGAACTCCTCCGTAACCACTCGCGCGATCTAGACCAAATTTATCACGGTGAAAGTGTGGACACTGAGGGGTATTATGAAGCGACATGGTTCATGTCCGATGTACCATTGAGGAATAATCACCGAAAAACAGTTCCACGAGCGCGCGGCCTTAGTTAAGCGCGCGAACGTAGTAAGATGTCTTATTTTCAAGTAAGAGTCCTGCTCGCTCAGCTCAACTTACTTCAGCTGCACCCTGCACTGAATTCCTAGTATATTTATTGAATCGTTTATGAGGGTCGAATGAGACCCCACTACATGTTACTTTAGAGTACTTTATGAAACTATCGTCATATATTATATAAACAATCTCGGGTTCACTCAACTACTTTTTTACACGAATAGTTTATGTTGGCTTTTATGGGAGCGACTGCCGTTTGAACCCCCTCCCCCCCGAACCCTGAGAGGAAAGCTTTCATCAGAACCTTGTGCATGAATCAGCAAGTTTAATGGCTTGCAGATGTGCTTGGCTTGGACCCCGAATATACACTCGAGGCACAGAATACTTATTTATTAATTTCGCGAGGGATACAGTGTCCTCTCTTAGTAATTGATACAAATACTTGTGCCAACCGTTGGCCATCAACATGGTAATCTTGACCGTATTTTTTTATGTGATTCACAAGATCTATAAGTTCTGACCTCGCTAATTTAATGCGAACCAATGATTTATCAATAATTACCTCGCCAATTAATAAATCGTTTGAGCTCATGTGCTGGACGACTGGCGTCTATATTTGCATTATCTATATTTAGTTGTAGGAGAATTTATGCGTAGTTTTTTTATATGTATGCATCATTTTAAAAAAAAAAAAAAAAATAAAAAAAAAAAAAAAAAAAAAAAAAAAAAAAAAAAAAAAAAAAAAAAATGCTTAGGTTTTTTTATAGTTTTTTTTGTCTTAATACCCGGAATAATTTTTGAAAATTTCACCCTTAAGAAAAGAGCAAAAAGAATTCTTGTGCCAAGTAATTGTAAATTGAAGGTTAATTACTATCCTATTAAAATATTAAACGCGAAAGAAATGAATGCTTATTACTTTTTCACGCAAAAATAGCAGAACGTATCTGTTTGAAATTTGGTACTGGGATAGATGACGGCCTCTGTGACGTTGTATAATATGTCTATTTGCATTGGTCTGGGTGTTTCTAAGTATAATACGTATATATTTACAAAAAAAAGTATATAAATATGTTTATGCGCATTCTAGAACCCATAACACAAGCTAGATAAACTATCCTTACTTTGGGTCTAGACAGCGCTGTGTAGAATGTCGTAGATTATGTCGTAGATCGTAGATAGTCTGAAATAATACATAGGCTATTTTTATCCCTGAAATGGACAGCGGATGAGGGAACAGAATTCCACGCGGGTGAAGCCACGGACAAAAGCTGGTGCATACATATAATTATGTTATCTGCCCGACGTCGAGAGACGAAATTTCAAAATTTCTCCTCTAAGTGGGTAAAATAACGGATGAACGTTTGGAAGTCCTTCATTTTCAAAGAAAAATATAAAATTTCTTTAACCTGCTTCTGGTTTATTCAAAACAAGCTGTTGCTCGCAGCTCTGCCCGCTTGTAGTTCTGATCCCGTTCCCGCTTCCCATGGGAATATATTCTACAGACTATAATCTATCCCTGTACCTTTTTTTTTCGTGCTGAAATCCCTTCGTATGCTGGGCAGCGGGGGCGCTTGAACCGACTAAAACCGCACGCCATCTCGGGTCTACAGACGCCGGGGTGTAAGGTCCGCCCATAGAGCATGTCCCTCGCACGCCGACTGACCCTGGGCCATCTCCGGTTTCGAGATGGCCCCCTCGGGTCTATCCCTGTACCTACCAAATTTCAGCCAGATCCCTTTAGCCATTTTTGCGTCCAAAAGTAACAAACATCCATACATACAGACAAACTTTCGCGTTTATAATATTAGTAGGATAGGATTTAACCTCTTAAAAGGCCACAAGGCTCAGGCTCCAAGTTAAATTTTTATATAAATTTTCTCCCCCTATTGCACATTAGGGGTAGAAAATTTATATGAAAATTTATTTATTTTTGAAGTAAGAAGCATGACATGGAATTTTAAAGCTTCTTATGCTTTATAATCACAAAAAGACAAATTAGGTAGGTGGTGCTTACCCTGGGGTTATCCTTTCGAGGACTTACCCGGGGTGCTCGGCAATGGACACTTGGGAAGGACTGTGTGGTTTTAGTCGGTCCGATTCCGACACGCCTACCCCATCGTCGGCACCGATGGGGTGGGCGTAAAAAATACTTTTTAGATATAAGCTTTTGTTATGTTACAGTTAATAAAAAGAACTAAAAAACTAAAATCGAACGAGCCGAAACTCGATGGGATTGTGCCATTTCATTACAGAGTTCCTATGACCACCTTCAGCTCCTTCATCAGACCCTGGTTACCATTGAAAGACAAACTACTTATCAAGATTATTTGAACGAGCCCAAACTCGATGAAGTTGTGTCGTTTCATTGCGAAGTTCCTATGGCCACCTTCAAGCTCTATCATCAGATCAGCACCATGTCATCATAATATTGCATTGTCACGCGATTTACACATGTATGCAAAATTTCAGCTCAATCGGTAACCGAGAAGAGGATCAAATTTAATTTGCCAGATCTGACGATAATGTGCCCGGTAGATGGCAATAGGTTCGCCCCCTATTACATTGGGACCTTAACATAACTGGCGAGTCGTGGGTGTGTAATACACCTCTGCCTACCCCTTCGGGGATACAGGCGTGAAGTTATGTTATGTTATGACGACAAAGAACAGGAAGGACATGTGAAGCTAAATAAAAGCTTATAAAAACACCCGACACACACATTTATTTATAGCTAAGAAACATCTCGATTATGTCAGCTTTCGAACAAAACAATCCGCCTCAAAATCGGTTCATCCGTTCGGGAGCTACGATGCCACAGACAGACACGCACACTTACACGTCAAACTTATAACACCCCGTTTTCACGTCGGGGGTTAACAAAAAGAGAGCTTAATACCCGCCATTTTGTGCCAATACAATTAATTATAACTACATTGATAAATGCTTGCACAGATATTAAATCATTGGCAGGATGTGTTTTTTTGATGATGACGTGCTTGTATGACGATCGAATGATAATTATCCGATAAATACTTAATTCTTTGTAATTATGGTCTCGTACTAAACGCTGGTCAGTGCGCAAGCGCAAATACTGGCACATAAGATAGCCTACATGATGATTATGAATAAAAACCTTTTTCCTTGTTGAAGAATTTGATGGTGAAAAGAAGTGCCGTGGTTATTATGTGTTTAACTGCCATATTGTTTGCTTCAGGCTTTTCCTATTGCCTTTCGAATCTGGCTGTAAATATGGAAGTTCGAGTCTCCATTTTGGCATTTGTAAGTTTTATTTTGTGACATAAACTAGTATAGACAATTGAATATGAATTGGAATTTTTAAACAATTTTTTTTAAATCTTTTTGTTTAGTAGATTTTGGCCTAAAACGCCATGCCAGCTGGAGCTGGCATGGCGTTTTAGGCCAGCTCCAGCTGTTTAGTTTTAGGGATCCTACCCTGAGCATACAATAACAAGATTACATATGACTTAAAATGATCTAATGTACATGTAAACTATGCTTTCAAAATCGAATATGTCATTTTATAAATTGGAATGGCAGCTTCAGAGAGAGGTTTGGCCATATTTTGAACAATGTGTACCGGCTTGCAAGTGAGGCTTCGCCCAAATGTCTTGTGAGACCCTATACATCTTAAGTTTATAATATATAGGTGTAACTCATGCATAGCGGCAATAGCCCAGTGGCGTACCTTTTTTTTTTTTTTTTATCGTGCGGAAATCCCTTCGGATACCCCCCCGCGTGCCAGCGGGGGCGATTATGTCGGGCTTGAACCGACTAAAACCACACGCCGTCTCGTGTCTACAGACGCCGGGGTGTAAGGTTGCCCATAGAGCATATCCCTCGCTCCCCGACTGACCCTGGGCCATCTCCGGTTTCGAGATGGCCCCCTCGGGTTTGGGAACCACGGTGTCCCTGTCCTGTCCCGGTTTTTGGGGAGGGGCGCTAGTCGCCCCACCGTCCCGGCCTGCTTCTGCTGGGGTGACAGGCGGCCTCACCTGTCACCCCCAGGCCTGCGCTCATGGAGGACGGAGGTCGTTAAGCGACCTCCGGCGCCTGAGTCGCCTGCGACGCACAGCGAGCAAGTTGCGGGCTCGGCGGGCTGGGAGAGTTCTAAATCTCTCCCGGGCGCGCTCCGCCATCTCCTTCGCGAGCATTACATGCTCGCAGAAGGAGGTGGTGGTGGCCCACGCGCTCGCGCTCCGCACCATTGCCGCAATCATGCTGCCGAGCGAGAGGACTCCCACCCTGATGGCCGCCACGAGGTCACGCCTCGGCGCCTCCCACGCCGGGCAGTCCGTAAGCGTGTGCAGCCCTGAGTCCTCGCTCGCGTCGCAGTGATGACACTCAGGCGTTGGCTCCTTCCTGATCCGATGCAGGCGGTCCCCGAAGCACCCCTTTCCGGAGACCACCTGCGTCAGTCGGTACGAGAGGCTTCCGTGTCGCCTCTCTAGCCAATCCTCCACACCACGCCCCGGGCACACACCTCTGACTTTTCGCACCTAATTATGTGTGTATTCAAAATGTTAATTATCGTTTGCTTATTAATGTGCCCGGTAGATGGCAATAGGCTCGCCCTCTATTACTTTTGGACCTTAATATAACTAGCGAATCGTAAGTATATAATATACCTCTGCCTACCCCTTCGGGGATACAGATGTGAAGCTATGTTTATGTTATGTTATAACTCATGCATAAACAAACATTCTATTAAAAAGCCAAGTGGTTAATACCACTAGCATATCATGTTCCGGGGTCTTATTAAAAACTTTGGGGAATCGTGGATGTGTAATACATACACCTCTGCCTACCCCTTCGGGGATACAGGCGTGAAGTTATGTTTATGTTATGTTATAACCCATGCTTAAACAAACATATTCTATTAAAAAGCTAAGTGGTTAATACCATTAGCATATCATGTTCCGGGGACTTATTAAAAGCTTTGGGGAATCGTGGGTGTGTAATACACCTCTGCCTACACCTTCGGGGATACAGGCGTGAGGTTATGTTTATGTTAGGAAAGTGAAAAACAAGATTATAACATGTCAGAGGAGCATGGAAAGAAGCATTTGAAGATTGCAAAGATCGAAAGAGTCCGCCATACCGACATAAGACAAAAAACTAAAGTCATTGACGTGCTCAGCTATTCACAAAAACTAAAATGGCGATGGGCAGGACATGTGACCAGACTTAGAGACAAAAGCAGACAAGGAAAAGGAGACAAGGTAGACCAAATACACGATGGACAGATAACATTATAAAAATAGCCGGCGACCACTGGATGCGAGTAGCAGAAGATATAACAAATTGGCTATCTCTGGAGGAGGCCTTTACCTTCCACTCAGAGGGGTTCTTACAATAGAAATAATTATGAATGAAATGTAATTTAAACTCACGAGATCTTTTTACCATATATTTAATTAATGTACATACTACAATATAAGTACTTATCTCGTACTAAGTACAACTTATCTGTGTCATTAAATCAGTTTAGCAAAACTAATCAACAATTTCTTTGAACTGAGTTGGTGTGCACACTGTTTTTTTTCTTTTCTTTTATATTGTAAACCTAACTGTGTATAGTAGGAAATAAAAGGCTTTTTTATTTTTATTTTATTTTATTTATAACTCATGCATACAAAAACATATTTTTTTAAGAAGCAAAGCAAAAAAGCTAGCGAAGCATAATAATATCATGTTTCGGGGACATTAAAAGCTTCATAGAACACAAAACGACATAACATCACTCCCACTGGTTAGCCTCCTTGCTTCACTCGCGAAAGCTCTAGCCATAATAATTGGCGAAAGTGGCATTTGAATACAATGAAACAAGAATATTCTCCATTATGAATAAAACATGACGGTTTCAATGCGTTTTTATGCAATATTGTAATGACACTGTACCATTGAGTGGGTATACGTCGTACCATACGTTCTGCGAATTTGGGATATATTATTATAATTGAATGATTATTTAATGAGCTCATGACAATAATCGGTGATGACTGTTTCATTGTTTTATGAATTACGTGACAGCTTAGGTTCATTCTGCGCAAGTTTTACTTAGAACCCTGGGGTTATCCTTTCGAGGGCTTACCCGGGGTGCCCGGCAATGAACACTTGGGAAGGACACCGTGTGGTTTTAGTCGGTCCAATTCCGACATGCCCACCCCATCGTCGGCACCGATGGGGTGAAGCCCGTGGGGGTTTCCACACGCTAAAAAAAAAGAGTATTTATTTATTTATTTCTCCATAGCACTATTTTTACAGGTTTACCCTAATACAATAGTGTGGTCCTTAAATATTATAACATATTATATACATTGCTATTTTCGTAAACTTTATTTATTTATTTTAGAGAACAAGTTTGTGTTTTTTTTTTGTAAAGAATTTTAGTAACCGAAATTACTAGTATTCTCCCTAACCCCTTCAGCTAAGCTTAATTGCTTGTGTTAGGAGTGCGTTCACCTCGGTAGTGTAACGGCTGCCAGGATTCGAACCCGGGACCTCTCGATCGCAGGGTCGCCTCCTTAACCACTAAGCTACCGACGCTTCATCAATATACTCATAGCAATTTTTCAGTTGCGTCTAAAGTTTGAAGGTTGACTTTTCCTGGATTGACTGCGGTTTGACCTCCCAACCTCAAGAGGAAAGCCTGTGCCAGAGCCTCGTCCGTTATTTAGCAGGCATCGACTAGCAGGTTAGGTTGGTCAGATGGCAGCCACTCCCATAAATGCCGTATAGTTCAGATACAATAGAGATTCAAGAACAACACTAAGATGATGATGATGAAATAAACAATTTCCAGGGAGCGGGAACCGAACCCGCCACCTCTGAACGTTCTACCACTACGCCAAGTAGGTCGTATATAAACTAAATAATTTTCTTGTCTTCAATCCAATCTATGAATAAATTAATCTAACTTGAAATTCAATATTCAATTCATTGTTTTCACAACTTGTTGTATATACAAGTTAATCACTAATTCTATTATAAAGTTATAATAGTCATGAATAATTCCGATTACAAGTTTATCATAGAAATAATAGGATTATTTAGCTAATAAATATTTTATTGTTCAAGATTAAACATTAGCATAGTAATTTATTAATTTGCATAGTTCAAAACATTTACAACAATAACTGAAAATGGTTATGTACAACTAATTATAAATAAATGTAAAGAAAACTAAACCTATAATCTGAAGTGGTAGAGTCAAGCAACAGTCATTTTGGCCGTTGCATGAATGGGCCGACTCGACCGGGGAAGCACCACCCTCTCACAGAATATCGACGCCTAGTAACAGTATTTGAACTGTTGCGTTCCGTTTGGTGAATGAGAGTGCCGGAGCCCAAACTCCTTTCCCATCCCCTCCCAAACTCCTTTCCCATCTCCTTCCTTTACAGAGTCGGCAGCGCGAGTGTGACGCCACTGGTGTTGCACACGTCCATAGGCTGCGGTAACCGCTTCCCATCGGGTGGGCCGTGTGCTTGTCTGCCACCTTAGTGGTATAAAAAAAACCTAAAAAATAGAAAAATATTTACATACCATAGAATTCCCCCGCATCATCACCGACTGGTAATGTTCCCAGAAGACTGGCAGCATTGCCTCGTTGAATGGCAATGCTAATTCTTTGTGCAAGGTAAAGTCCAGCCTTCTGGTCACGTGTAGTGTCGATCAGCCACTTTGCCAAATTTTTGTAGACAAAACGGGCACTTGGACCCTATGACCCCAATAATAATTATATTTATTAGTTCAATAAACTTAACGCTGTAGAAATAAGAGGTCTGAGCAAATAGCCGGAAAGAATAGCTGGGGTGACATTGTTGGACCAAGTGAGGAACTGCGTCATGAGGGACCGTTGTGGTATGGTGGAAGACCTAGTAACCAAGATGGTGAGAAGTAAAAGGGATGCTTAGGAGGTCTCGACACGTAGGAAGGACGGGCGTAAGAACATTGACGGCCTCTGTGGCGTAGCGGTAGTGCATTCGACTGCTACGACAGGGGCGCGGGTTCGATTCTCGCTCAGTGCAAATATTTGTATGCATGAATATATCTATTTGCATTGGTCTGGGTGTTTCGATGTATAATATGTAAGAATTTACAAAAAGAATAAAGTATCGGAAAAGAGAACATCTAGGACGGGACTTGAACCCGCGACCAGTCCCTTACAGGGGGAATGCTCTGACCAACTGAGCCACCTAGACACGTCCCAGATATTCGAAATTCTCCGATATATATCATATACGTCTCAAGGCGACGTTGGAGCCATCTACCGTAATACTTGCGAACTACGGAAACAATGAATAACTTTACAGTCATTTTTAAACATTGTTTTTCGATGACTCCGCCTAATTAATTCAATTAAATTTTTAAGCATTTTGCATGCTTATTTGTTTTTAAGCATGCAAAATGCTTAAAAATGTAATTGAAAGAATAAAGTAAATAAGTATGTTTATCCGCATTCTGGAACCCATAACACAAGCTAGTTAAACTATGCTTACTTTGGGTCTAGAAAAGCGCTGTGCAGAATGTAGTAGTATCATATTGACAAAACAAATGTACAAGGCAAAGTTGTATGGGCAACCCGGTAAGGGTCATGGGCATACGCGTATCGGTCACATCGACGAGATGGCCCAGGGTCAGTCGGGGTGCGAGGGATATGCTCTATGGGCAACCTTACACCCCGGCGTCTGTAGACCCGAGACGGCGTGCGGTTTTAGTCGGTTCAAGCCCGACATAACCGCCCCCGCTGGCACGCGGGGGGGTATCCGAAGGGATTTCCGCAAGAAAAAAAAAAAAGGTATATTGACACCCATATTTCCTCAACTGTTTAAGTCTGTAAACGAAAATAAGCTTATTAATAACATAACATATAACGTAACTTCACGCCTGTATCCCCGAATGGGTAGGCAGAGGTGTATTATACACCCACGATTCGCCAGTTATGTTAAGGTCCCGATGTAATAGGGGGCGAGCCTATTGCCATCTACCGGGCACATTACTAAGCGAGCGATGATCCTCATTTTTAAACTACGAAAAGTCAGATGTGTGTGCCCGGGGCGACTGGGGATCGAACTCTAGACCTCGTCTCGGTAGTCCATTACGTACACTACTGGGCTATCGCATCTTATTAATAACAATTGTAAAATCATTTATTTGAGGCCATTTAGACCCATACTGATGACATGCAACATTTTTATGTTATGTTATGTTAAAAATCGAATAACATTTCCTCAAAAGCTCTTGATATTTGCGGGCTTGCCTGAAAAGTTTAATGATAGTAGAGGAAGCTCGTGAAGTGTATAAAGACAGAAGCAGATGGCGGGCTGTTGTCTCAGCCTACCTCAGAGGGAAATAGGCATGAGTAAATATATGTACTACGTTGTCGTCGAGTACCTTTTTTTTTTTCGTGCGGAAATCCCTTTGGATACCCCCCCGCTAGCCAGCGGGGGCGGTTATGTCGGGCTTGAACCGACTGAAACCACACACCGTCTCGGGTCTACAGACGCCGGGGTGTAAGGTTGCCCATAGAGCATATCCCTCGCACCCCGACTGACCCTGGGCCATCTCCGGTTTCGAGATGGCCCCCTCGGGTTTGGGAACCACGGTGTCCCCGTCTTGCCCCGGTTTGGGGGAGGGGCGCTAGTCGCCCCATCGTCCCGGCCTGCTTCTGCTGGGGTGACAGGCGGCCTCACCTGCCACCCCCACATGCGCAACTCACTCGTACAGTAATTAATCTTAATTTGCAAAACAATACAAATCTCCTGTCAAAATGTGTAATTGCATTTATCAGAGTAACAAAGCGTTTTTGTGACCTACAAAGATAACAAAATTCACCACACCGTTTACAGTACCCAATAAAAAGACTCCAAGATAACGTAATCAAACGTGTACAATAAACAATGAAGGAATCAGTGGACCTCCGTAGCGGTGGGCTTATCTGACAATATTTGACAAATCGTGGACAATATTGACAAATTACGGATCGCATGACAAATGCCGGACTGTGTTGACAAATTGTTGCCACCGTGGATGTAACTGGCCTATTGTTTGCAGTCACTTTCTTATGTGATACATCTTTCGAAGTCGACGGCTTATGGATATCATCAGAATCAGTGTATGGATTCAATTAAGATCTTTGGGGGCTCACGCCAACCTCACCTGCAAGCGTGATTTACGGCTGATTAATGAACGAGGACCTTTTTTTTATAACTTGTGGAAACCCCCACGGGTTTCACCCCAACGGTGCCAGCGACGGGGTGGGCGTGTCGGAATCGGACCGACTAAAACCACACGGTGTCCTCCCCAAGTGTCCATTGCCGGGCACCCCGGATAAGCCCTCGAAAGGATAAACCCGGGTATAGACTTTCCTCAAAGCTAACTGGAATGCTTTACCCACACACGTGTTCCCTTCTTCCTACAATCCCTGAATATTTAAGCGGGCGTGAAAAAGCATCTATCAAGGCCGTCACAGTCCACCATTCTGGAGACAGCTTCTGGAATAGTGGCCACTACTTTTTGGACTTTACGTCAGCTAACCATAAGGCGGGTTGCAGTCGATCAAACAAAACAAAAGTAGTTTCAGAGATTAGCGCGTTCAAAGAAACAAACTCTTCAGCTTTATTATTAGTATAGAAGATGGTTGGTTTAATAGAATACCTTTTCATTATCGTGTAAAGTTCCATCACTGTCCCATACCATGTTTAGATTTGGGACAGCAGATACAACAATGACATTTATGTAAGACTTCGTTCGAGTCTTCAAGGAAAAATATTACATAACCTTTTTCTTATTCAAGTATATTTTCTTACAAAGCCGTATTACATCTATAAATCAAAATTAAAGTCACTGAGATATGCTATTGGTTTTTAGGGTTCCGTACCCAAAGTGTAAAATAGGAACCTATTACTAAGACTCCGCTTCCGGTCTGTCACTAGGAGGAGACAGTTTAATTTTTCACAGATGATGTATTTTTATTACCGCTATTACAAAAAATACTAAAAACAATAAAATAAATATTTAAGTGGGGCTCCCATACAAAAAAGGTGATTTTTTGACATTATTTGCTCAATATTAATAACGGCAACAGGTAGACGCTTAAAATATTCATAGAATATTTAGTTTTATATTCACATCATGTCATCACAACATATATGAAAATAAATAATTCAATCAAAATAAAATAAATTAAGAAGGACTCCCATTGTATAGAAAATGTAACGGAACCCTTAATACGCGAGTCTGACTCGCACTTGGCCGGTTTGATTTATATTCTTACTACCATTGGTAAGCGTCAGTAGTTTAGTGGTTAGAAGTCGGCTTTATCTACGATCGAGAGGTCTCGGGTTCGAAGCCTGGCTATTACACTACTGACTTGAAGCCACTCCTAATAAAATAAACTCCTAAGCAATTTAGCTACGCTTTTCCTAGTACTCTTTAAAAGAATACGATATTCTCTTCTTTCCAATTAAGAACAACGCGTGCAGGGCCAAGAGCCCGACATAACCACCCCCGCTGACCGGCGGGGGGGGGGGGGGGGTGTATCCGAAGGAATTTCCGCACGAAAAAAAAAAGGTATCGCCCTCTTACAGTGCAACCAATTCCGTCCAGAACCAAGCGGTTCGGCCCCTCCTTTCTTCGCTGCGTCATAACCACTTGGAATTCTTTACCAACACACGTGTTTCCTTCATCCTACAATCGCGGGTCCTGAAAAGCATCTGATGAGACCGTCAAACTGAGGGCCACTACAGGGTGACCCTCATTCCTGGGACTCCACATTTAGCTTACTAAGCTAACTGGCCAAGTGCGAGTCGGACCCGCCCATGAAGGGTTCCGTAGCAGCAAGTAAAATTTTTATATTTGAGTAGATTGAATGAAGGGAAAATGCGGTTTACGATTTATGACGTATTAAAAAAAAAACTACTTACTAGATCTCGTTCAAACCAATTTTCGGTGGAAGTTTACATGGTTTTCTTTTTTTACAAAACTTCTCGTGAAAATTTTAAGAATAGCCATCGACTTTCAACAGGTCGACGGTTTTTGTAATGCGTCGAGCTTTTGCCAACAATGGACATCTTGAAGGGTGCCAACTCGTTTCTTATACTATAAGAATAATTAAAAAAAAACCGGTCAAGTGCGAGTCGTACTAGCCCATGAAGGGTTCCGTAGCAGAAAGTAACGTTACGTAAAGTTGATAAAATGAAAGGTAAATTGCGGTTTATGATTTATGACGTATTAAAAAAAACTATTCATTAGGTAGATCTCGTTCAAACCAATTTTCGGTGGAAGTTTACATGGTAATGTACATCATTTTTTTTTTTTTAGTTTTATCATTCTCTTATTTTAGAAGTTACAGGGAGGGGGGGACACACATTTTACCTCTTTGGAAGTGTTTCTCGCGCAAAATGTTGTCTAAAAAAAAAGATATTAGAAACCTCAACATGATTTTTGAAGACCTATCCATAGACCGCACACGTATGGGTTTGATGAAAAAAAAATTTTTTATCAAACCAAGTACCGGAAAATTTATTGTTTTTTTTTCTATTTTTGTGGAAAAATCTACTTACCAAGTTTCAACATCATAGTTCTTATAGCTTCGGAAAAAAGTGGCTCTGACATACGGACGGACAGACAGACATGACGAATCTCTAAGGGTTCCGTTTTTGCCATTTGGCAACGGAACCCTAAAAAAAGTTTGGATGGACGTTTGGATGAATGTTTGTTAATCAATCACGCCGGAACCGTTCTGGATGAAATTTGGCACAGAGATAGATTATAATCTGGAATATGCACATATACTACTTTTTATCCTGGTTATATGTTCCTGTGGGTTGCGGGAGAGGGATCAGTATTTTGATCAGTGAATTGGAATTGGGCATAGGCTAGTAATATCCAACCATCCTATTCCTACTATAATAGGTATACTATTATAAAATTGTCAATTAGTTGTGTCTGTACATTGGAGATATTTGATAGAAAACTTTGGGTTATGTTAAATGAACGATTCTGAACATTTTTTGAGATTCTTGCCTGTTTATCTGTTTCTTCTAGATGGACGCAAAAACTACTAAACGGATTTTGATGTGTTCAATTAAATTTTTAAGCATTTTGTATGCTTACTTTTTTCTAAAGATTTAGATCGGAAAAAGTCGCCTTACGACGTATATGATATATCGGAGAATTTCGAATATCTGGGACGTGTCTAGGTGGCTCAGTTGGTCAGAGCATTCCCCCTGTAAGGGACTGGTTACGGGTTCAAGTCCCGTCCTAGATGTTCTCTTTTTCCGATCTAAATCTTTGGATTTTGATGTGGTTTTTTTTATTAGAAAGCCTTGGTCAGACTAAAAATTTAGCTGAAAATTTGTCTGGACCTCTCCTATGTGTTACATAGGCTACTTTTTATTTCAGGAATAGGTTCAGTTTTATAAGAATTACACGCGGATGGAGCCGCGGTCATCAGCTAGTTGTTATTTAAACTTAGGTAAGAATTTTCTTTCGTTTTCGAGAATAAGAATATGTTTTAAATTATAAGCGGCTTTAAATAAACACTTCACTGCTATAAGATTCCTTTCTTTACTTTTTTTTCCTCATTTATCAAAGGGGCGTAATGGAATATTAATTTTAAAATAAATATATCTACATATTTAGGACTAAAATTCAGTTTCAATCTTGCAGCTTTAAAGTTCTTGCTAATTTAAAATGCAAATGAAAAAATTATTAAAAGGCGTCGATTTTATTTTGAATTTAGAATTAGGAATTCAAATTTTGAAATATAAGAAGGATGTGCATGAGAAATATCGATAGATGTGTTTTTTATCGATTATATCAAACCAGTTATTTAAACAATAGTTGATTAATTCCGTCGAAAGTAGATATCAGAACTAAATGAATGGACGATCAATCAAATGAAAGTACAGATTTATATCTCAAGTCAAATCAATTCGAAACAAAATTAGAAGAATGTGATATCATTATAAATGATTTCTGTTATAATTATAAAATAACACTAATACTTTGCCAAGATTTTGTTCATGAGGTTTTTGTTTTTTAGTGATGAATGAATGTTACCTATGAATGTAAGCGATGCGACGTGTTAAGGCCCTGTATGGACGCAAGCTACCATAATTATGCTTATTTTTTGTTTCTAAGATTATTTCTCTCTCTCTCTAAGATTACTGATGCTAGACAGTTGATTTTTTTTATATATACAGCTAATTATCTACTGTTCACGCACATCCAAAAACATTTTGGATAAATAGAGCAGTTTCTTGTTAAAAAAATTGCAAAGAAACACTGTTTGATTTGTTTGATTTTTTGCCGCCAAAAAATCAAACAAATCAAACAGATAAATAAATCATTTAAAAATATGACGGATTTGAGGATGTTAATTTGTAGATATTCCACTAGTTGATAAAATTTTCTTTATATTTGTAACACAAAATATATATGTCATCGCTAAAAATATTGAGATAATTGAAACGAAAAATTTATTTCAGAGTGTTTCTTTGCAATTTTTTTAACAAGAAACTGCTCTATTTATCCAAAATGTTTTTGGATGTGCGTGAACAGTAGATAATTAGCTGTCAAAAATCAACTGTCTAGCATCAGTAATCTTAGAGAGAGAGAGAAATAATCTTAGAAACAAAAATAAGCATAATTATGGTAGCTTGCGTCCAGACAGGGCCTTAAACATTTTTCTTCGATACGTAAAATGTTTAATGATTGTATAGGAAGCTAGTGAGGTGTATCAGAATAGAAGCAAATGGCAGCAAACCTTGAAGAGAAAAAGGTATAGCTATTATGAATGTATCAAAAACAAAATCTTGACATGGCCTTAAAAATCTAATACAATCATTAAACTTTAATACATTATGTTTATGCATAAGGCTTTAATATTATAATAACTTAATGTAATTTCGTCTCTGAAGAGTTAGGGAGAAATAATAAAACTAAGTTATTCATAGGCGGGTTAAGAGGTCGTAGTCGATTAAGCAATTATTACTCATTATTCAACTCATTATATATACATTGCTCTTAGGCATAAAAGAAAATCTGAATAACCAGACGAAATTCTGATGGTACGAAACATGGTTAAATCTTAATTAGCTAATATTAGGCGACTTACTCAGAATTTCATAGAGACCTAATTAGTTTAATTATTTACAGTAAAAGTTAAAATCATCATGCAACGAATTTGGGTTCTATAATTTATAACCATTTTAAAGTATTGAAAGTACTATTTATTATAATTGTATGTTATTTTAATCGTACTTTCTTTCAAAATGAAGTGAAAACGCTTCAAAACTTTGTAACATATAATATTCCTTATACGTAGTGATGGATGGTCACAGTTCCAGTTTCTCACAATTGTGTCGAGTTTTCTCACGGAAACGCATAACCCAGTGCCGTGACATCGATATGTCGATGACATACCAATGCAGCCCTACTATCGATATGGTACGGAGTCGTGACTTACATTTTGTAGCTATTATTGAATTGTATTCGCTTGGAAATTTGTTTGTTAGAATACAGTATGTTTTAATGTCCCTAGTACACAGTGGCCAGTGCTGGGCCATACTGTGCAATGTGCAACTGTAGGCTATCATCACGTACATTGTTACACAATGGTGCATTGCTCATTGCTATGCCACGATTCCTTTGAAGTATGCCAAAAAACCGACAACATCCAGATTGCGCGCCATGACAATGGCCAATCGTGCGCCACTGTATACTATTGCCTCCTGTACACAATGGTGATGGCTTGCAGTGGCCCATCATGGGCCATTGCGTACTAGATGCTTTAATGTCATTCAAGATATTATAAATAACTACCTACCTACTTAAATGGTAGAATCAGATAAGTACAGAATTAAGGTAAGATAATGGTTTTTTTTTATTTATCAGCGCTAGCGCATGATTTGGCATAAATACATTTATACCCAATTCACAAGCACACCAGCCATAAGTATGTGTAGTACAATTTCGTAAATATTGCGTAAATATCCAGACAGATCTTAAGTTAACATAGAAATTAACAAGTCAACATGGCATAAGCGATCGCGAATTGATCCTTTCTCTTCAATAAATTTTAAAAGTAATTCATAGACCAAAATCCTATACATAGCAAACCTCACCTGCAAACCGGCACACTCGCAGATTGACGGACTAGGCTCTGGCGCAGGGTTTCCTCTAGGAGTTGGTAGAACAGATGGCAGCCGCTTCCATAAAGGCGATACACACCAAGTCGTAAGCGGATCCCCGGTTCCGAAGTAACAGTTTCGAATGCAACAGGGACTTACGCCAAGAGGATGATAATTATGTATTCGATAACTATTTCTGTACTTACGTAAATCAATTGTATCTCATGAGTAAAGAGTTAAAATGTTATAAACTACGTACTAGCAATCGTTTTATAATACACACTCTATTCGCTAATAACTTATACCACAACAAACGCGTAATTCTGCGTGTGCGCAAGATGATGTCATTCATCTTAGCTTCAATATTTGCTTAAGATTTTACGTTTGCTGAGGTGAATTAAAAACTACATGCGATTAGAAGTGGTATTTACGAAATGTTGTTCAAATTATGATGTAGTCCTCCTTGAGTTGATCTAAGAATCGAAACATCACAGCGTCGGTAGCTTAGTGATTAAAAAGTCGGCCTTACGATGAGAGGGCCCGGGTTCGAATCCTGGCCATTATACTACCGACGTGAATCCACTACTAATACAATCAATTTAGCTTATCTGGAGGCGTCCTGGAGCTGGAATACTAGTATTTCGGAAACTTTAAAAAAACTTGAGAAATATCAATTTTCTTGGGTAATGTGAAAATTAATTGATTTGTGAATTTTTCACAAATATACAAAATATCACCTACAACTTTTTACTAATTTAACTGGCAATCGTGAAAAAACATTTATACTTGAAAATCTTCACAACTCAAAATCTTCTTAAATTTATCTTTTCCCGTTGATTTCGTTACATTTATATCCATTTAAACTCGATTAAGTAGTGAACTACGAATACATTGACGAATCTATTTCAGCAATTTGCCGATAGATGGCGCTGCTCGATTTAAATTCAAGCTATCGTTGTGTTCTCATGAACGATATAAGGGCCGTCACTAACAGTAATCGTTCATAATCATCATCTTATGATATTTTTGT
The DNA here is from genome assembly GCA_946251805.1 of Cybosia mesomella. NCBI lineage: Eukaryota > Metazoa > Arthropoda > Insecta > Lepidoptera > Erebidae > Cybosia > Cybosia mesomella. The sequence goes on from OX276409.1 coordinate 19,518,906, forward strand.
AAGTTCTTACACGTACATTGATTTTGGACGTGATTAGAACTAAGACTCAAATTTATTCACGCCCTGCATGTATATAATTACACTTAAAATTGTCATACAGGTCCCGCGACACAGCCTCACAGGAATCTATTACTTATTATCGGGATAAAAAGTAGGAGTAACCTATGTTCAGACCATATCCATCTTTACGTCAATTTTCCGTTCAGCCGTTTTTGCGAGAAAGTGAACATCCATCCCTAAATCCACTTCAACTGTCTTCTCTCAACTTGTTTTCTACTTGAGGAGGTATACATAATTCTATGAGAACTCAAATTTCGTGTCATACGGTGATCCCTAGGGATCTGTTCTGAGGTAATTCATGCGACTAGGTACATAAAGTCAAGAGGCCAGCCGTCTAATTAACATAATTATTATTTCCTTTATTAAATTTAAAATACATATAAATTATATTTTTAAATACATTCTATATATTATTATTGTTATTATTTCAGTCATTCCCGCAAACTTGTTTTAAATAGATTTTTCTATTAGGAAAGTTGTCGATAACGTAACGTACGTAAATACTAATAAATTAGTGCGGTACACAGGTCTACATACTCCAGTGCATATGCAGGAATAGGCAGTATTCTTTGAACTTTTTCCTCTCGAAGTTGAGGGTTCAGATGGCACTCACTCCCGTAAAAACTGGGATAAGCTAAATCTAAAGGAGAAAATAGAGGAAATGGAACCAAGGCTCTAAGGTTCAGGCCACTGATGCAGCCAGGAACACGGCTACGATGGCAATGAGTTAAAACCTAATTTATAGAAATTTAACCGGCTTCAAAAACCACTGAGTAGTGTTAATGACTGAATTCCAAAAGACAATAAGCGCTAATAATAATTGAAGTCGGTGCTAAGCCAAACTACTCATCGTAAGTTCATATAACCGATTTTAATATTACCGAACTTTTTAGAACACGTGTAGTGTAATCTTTGTACCATCTTTGTAATATTAACTCCGTCTTCATTAATAGGCTAGTGTAAACATTACAATCGACACTTTACTCATAATTTTAATAACATTTATGATTATGACACATTCAATTACAATAACGTGTGCTATTGTTTTGGTTGAGTTATAATTTACTATTACTTGACAGTTGTCTATTCAAATTTTATTAAATGCTGCACAATTGCTAGTGTGACCCGTGTGACTCAAGTCCAAGTATTACTAAGTAGAATTAGTCATAGTTCAACAGACTAAAGCATTTTAGAGTTTAATGTTTGCGTATGCACCTAAGTTAATATTAATGTTCTTATCTTAGCGTTGTTCCTGGTTATATCTGAGGCTTTCAATTCGGAGCCTGGGTTTCACTTACTTCCTCTCCGTCTGTTAATTTGGCTTTTATGGGAGCCATTATCATTTGATCTCCCAACCCAGAGAAGAAATCTTGTGTCAGAACCTCGGCCGTCAATCAGCAGGGCCAGGTGAATCCACCTCAATGCGTAGGTTTATATTGATATTTTTAGTATACAAGTATTTTACAAAAGTTTTAAGTAAAGCGTTTGACACTGTTAACCGTAAAGAATGACTTTGAGTTTTTAACCGACGTCAAGAAGGGGGAGGTTCTATGTTTGTGTATGTTCTATGAGTCTGTATCTATGTTTTTACTGTTATTCTTTTCTCACTTCTTGCTGGTGATAGGCTCTATATTTCATCAATAAAATAGGTGGTTATCGATAAAATCTAAATTTTGAAATTTCATGTAAACGCAAATGAATCATACTTAACTGCTAGCGTATTGACATGATGCATAGTGGGTAGGCAGTAGGTAGATGGTAATTCTAACACCATTACTTATAACTTAACACCCTGTATACCAAATGTTACACAACCTAATAATGTAGGAACGATTAAATTGTACTGCGACGAAACAATGGTGTATTTAAATGACTTATTAAGCAATTGCAGCTGTTACGTGGTTAATTTTTAGTATGTATCACGATGTGGGTGTGTAATGCACCTCTGCCCACCCCTTCGAGGATACAGGAGTGAAGTTATGTTATGTATCACGATGGTGGAATTTTTTATATTGATAGTGAGATACATTTTCAAACAAGAATAGGTCGGGTACTATGAAGATAGATTTAGATACATAGTACTAGCTATTGACCGTGGCTTCACCCGCGTAGAATTCTGTTCCTGTTCACGCAACCCATGGGAACCTATTCCAGGGATGAAAGTTTCCTATACGTTTATCCAGGCTATAATCTATTCCTGTACCAAATTTCAGAATCCGTTTAGCTGTTACAGAGTTATTGAGTAACAACAAACATCAAAACATTTTAACATCTTCAGAAACTTTCACATTTATAATATTAGTAGGATAGGATCACCATCATCACATTAGCCGTAGGAAGTCTACTGCTAAACATAGGCCTCCCCCATTGACTTCCATTTTGACCGGTCTGTAGCGGCCTGCATCAACCGAGTCCCTGCGCTCTTTACCAGGTCATCCGTCCACCTTGCGGGAGGCCTTCCTACGCTGCGCTTGCCGTCACGTCCACTCAAGAACCTTTCTGCCCCATAGGATAGGATTCTAGGATAGGAAGTAGGATAAAACAAAGTTTCTGCCCGCTGTCTTTACGCTTAGATCTTCTAAACTGCGCAACAGATTTTTATGCGCTTTTCACTGTCATTTAAATATTTTTCTACGGAAGGTTTTATCTGCATAATACTTAACCGAAGAAGAATATAGTAGAATATGTATTAGGTACGGTTAACTGGGGTGTGTGTTGGGTAACCTCCTCGAGTGTCGCTCCGATTCCGATCCCGCTGCAGTCCGGGGGGAACGGAATCGGAGCGGCCGGTACACCCTGGGCGGCGGTCAATGGCTTCCCCTTCACCCCTTCATAGGGTTGGCATTGATCGTCGGCCAATACCCAACGTGGCGGGAACACATCGCTCTCCGTACTCCTCTGCTTTCAGAGGAGACAGGACGAGCGATGCTGTTAGTGGTGAGATGGCCCAGGGTCAGCCGGGGTGCGAGGGATATGCTCTATGGGTAACCTTACACCCCGGCGTCTGAAGACCCGAGACGGCGTGCGGTTTTAGTCGGTGCAAGCCCGACATAACCGCCCCCGCTGGCCGGCGGGGGGGTATCCGAAGGGATTTCCGCACGATAAAAAAAAAAAAGGTACGGTTAACTGTAGATTTTCAATAAACAAACGTAACCAGTAAAACCACAGACAAAACTAATAATTAAATGAAATTGTCTACAATAAAAATAGCAATGAATATAAATGTAAAATCATTTTTTATAGCTTCTCTAATAATTTGATAAAATATTCTATTGGCATGTCATAAATGTATAAATAACTACGGCTGTTCGCGAGATGTGCATATATGATATATTCAACATACATCATAAATGTCATGTAGAAAATGTCTAAAACAAAACTTATTATGGGCCCCATAAATCGAGCAACGCGAGCTTGAAGAAAGTGACATGTAAGGTCAGTGGACCACTGATAGATCACATGAGATGTCTTCTATCAGAGATGAGATATTATTGTATCACTTAGTTGCCTGTAATTTATCGCTCTCTTGCTTTTTCGTCGCTTCATACACGTCAAAATGGCTTATGGTAAAGTCAGCACCGCGAGTGTGATGCCCCTGGTGTTGCATACGCCCATAGGCCGCGGTAACCACTTCCTATCAGGTGGGTCATGTGCTTGTCTGCCACCTAAGTGGTATAAAAAAAAGTATCTGGAATGAGGGTCAACATTACAGACACCGATAATAGGTAATTATAATGCTACAACGGTGACCCTCAGCTTGACGGCTTCATCAGATGCTTTTTCACCCCTATACCCCGCTTAAAGAACCCAGGACTGTATGAAGAAGGAAACACGTGTGCAGGTACTCCTCTTTTCGACCTCCGTCCTCCATGAGCGCAGGCCTGGGGGTGGTGGGTGAGGCCCCATGCCCCAGCAGAAGCAGGCCGGGACGGTGGGGCGACTAGCGCCCCTCCCCCAAACCGGGGCAAGACGGGGACACCGTAGTTCCCAAACCACCCCCGCGTCTGTAGACCCGAGACGGCGTGCGGTTTTAGTCGGTTCAAGCCCGACATAACCACCCCCGCTGGCCGGCGGGGGGGTATCCGAAGGGATTTCCACCCAAAAAAAAAGGTACTCCTTTTTTTTTCAATTAAATTTTTAAGCATTTTGTATGCTTACTTTTTTCTAAAGATTTAGATAGGAAAAAGAGAACATCTAGGACGGGACTTGAACCCGCGACCAGTTCCTTACAGGGGGAATGCTCTGACCAACTGAGCCACCTAGACACGTCCTAGATATTCGAAATTCTCCGATATATTATATACGTCTTTAAGGCGACGTCCTAGATGTTCTCTTTTTCCGATCTAAATCTTTAGAAAAAAGGTACTCCTCTTTTCCATAATTTAGTTTTTTTTTGCACTTTTACCAAAGCGACTGCCATTTGACCCCCCAACCCCGAGTGAACCCCCAACTCCAACCCCTCTATCTACAATGAAAGAGGTCAAAGATGCTCTCTACTCTTACACGAGACAAAAACTGTGTCATTAAGTTTAAGATGGAAATCCTTTGCAACTGACCATTGTGTTACAATGTAGTCAAGTCTAGATTTACCTTTACACATTTATTTCGCACTAGCTGATGCCTCCGGCTCCGCCCGCGCGGAGGTCAGTTATAGTTTTTTTGGTCATATCTCCGTTTTTACTAAACCCATTGCAATCAAACATACGATAAATTTTAAGTCTGACAAAGACCTTTCTAATAAAAAAGACCGCATCAAAACCTGTTGATTAATTTTGCGTCCATCGCCAACAAGTAGACAATAATCCGAAAAAAAAATGTTATGCACAAAATCGTTCACTTAACATTACCCAAGCTTTTTAGGGTTCCGTACTTTAAAAGGAAAAAACGGAACCCTTATAGGATCACTTCGTTGTCAGTCCGTAAGTCCGTTCGTCCGTCTGTCAAAACCGTTTTTCTCAGGAATGCGTAGAGGTATCAAATTGAAATTTATATCTAATACTCAGGCCTATTGTCCCTTGGAGCTGTGAAAAAATCAAACTTCTAAGCCAAAGCAATCAAAAGATACAGCCGTTTATGCCGCAAATTTCCGCAAATTTTCGAAACTCGCACGGGAATCAAAACCTATAGGGTATTTCCCGTGAACTTAGAATATTGAAATTTGGTACGAAGTAACGTCTTATAGTACAGATATAGAAAAATTGCGAAAACCGTAAATTTTTAGTTACATCATATAATCTATATCTTCTTTATATATAAAAATGAATTGCTGTTCGTTAGTCTCGCTAAAACTCGAGAACGGCTGGACCGATTTGGCTAATTTTGGTCTTGAATTATTTGTGGAGGTCCAGAGAAGGTTTAAAAGGTGAATAAATATGGAAGTTGTTATCAATTGAGGCAGTAGGAAGTCTGCTGGGTCAGCTAGTAAAAAAATATATTTGAAAATTTTAAAGCTACTAACTATGACTCGATTGTCGTGATGGGTGAACTTTTACTTATATACCTACAGGTTTGTACGGAACCATCGGTGTGCGGGTCCGACTCGTACTTGGCCGGTTTTTTTAAATATCTCCAATGTACAGATACAACTAATTTACAATATTATAATAGTATAGATAGATAAATGCCAAACACACTAACCAATCACTTACTCTGTCACGAATCATAAAATAAACCATGCTTTCTATGAAAAATAATAACAATATACAAACGTTAGTATATCGCCCATTCTTCGCTAAGCTTTCTATACACCATTACCTTAAGAGCCCATGGAAAATTTACGGCCAATTCGCGCCTAACCATGGTCATCTGTTTATGGTGAATTTTAACGGCTGTTTAGCCGCATTCGAGTTGGTTTATGTAACAAGTGTTTTCACAAATACTTGACTATCCAACCTACAAACGTTGTGACTTTGTAGCTAGAAACATATAAAGACTTGAAAATGCTTACCTACGATGCAATTTGAGTGTACAGAGCCCTCCTGTGCACCTGTTAAACAATAGACAAGGCGCTGGCGCAGGCTTTCCTTCGAAGCTAACATAACCCCGCTCGCTGGCCGGCGCGGCGGTGGTATACGAGGGGATTTCCGCAAGAAAGAAAAGTAGTCGGGTCATACAGCAGTAGCTCCCAGAAAAGCTGACATACAAAAGCCGATAACCCAGTGGCGTACGTAACGGACTGCTGAGACGATGTCTCGAGGTCGATCCCCAGTCGCCCCGGGCACACACCTCTAACTTTTCGTAGTTATGTGTGCATTAATAAATGTTAATTATCGCTCGCTTAATAATGTGCCCGGTAGATGGCAATAGGCTCGCCCCCTATTACATTGGGACCTTAACATAACTGGCGAATCGTGGGTGTGTAATAAACCTCTGCCTACCCCTTCGGGGATACAGGCGTGAAGTTATGTTGTTATGTTGCAGTCCACTGCTGGACATAGGCCTCTCGCAAAATGCGACATAGCACCCGATCCTCCCTCTTGCGCATCCAGTTTATCCCAACTACCATTTTCGAGTCATCCATCCATCTTACTAGGCGGCGTTCCACCTTGCGTTTGCCGCTTTGCCGTCTCCAATTTATTTAATGCATATTTAATCTAGTTTGTATGTGTGTACCTTTACAGGTATAGATATACTTCTAGAAACACATACAATGACACTCTGATAGTTGTAGATAGGGTGGCGCCACTTGCCATAGTAAACGTTGAACTGCAGTGCGTATGCGCAAGCTCCTAGTGATTATTTATTTATACAAACAGAATATCGTGATCTTGGATTTACTATAATCTTACTCTACCCTATAACTGATCTGTCCCGGTTTCACACGGGACATTTTCATAAAAAGGTCCTTTAACGCAATGGCAGTGCCCAAAAAAAGCCCGGGAGAGATTTAGGACTCTCCCGGCCCGCCGAGCCCGATGCTCGCCGCGCGTGGCAGGCGACTCAGGCGCCGGAGGTCGCTTAACGACCTCAGTCCTCCATGAGCGCAGGCCTGGGGGTGGCAGGTGAGGCCGCCTGTCACCCCAGCAGAAACAGGCCGGGTCGGTGGGGCGACTAGCGCCCCTCTCCCAAACCGGGCCAAGACGAGGACACCATGGTTCCCAAACCCGAGGGGGCCATCTCTAAACCGGAGATGGCCCAGGGTCAGTCGGGGTGCGAGGGATGCTCTATGGGCAACCTTACACCCCGGCGTCTGTAGACCCGAGACGGCGTGCGGTTTTAAGCCCAACATAACCGCCCCCGCTGGCCAGCGGGGGGGTATCCGAAGGGATTTCCGCACGTAAAAAAAAAGGTACAATACTTATAATCGTCGCGCAAGTACAAATAATAAGATTACAAGTTTTATCTCAATCGGATGAACGGTAGCACGTGAAATACGAACAACAAACATTATTTTTAATCTATAAGATAGGGTAAAGCTTCTTTTGGTGAATAGGATAACCAGATCGGAATGTGGCTATTTTCAGCTAGAAATTTAAGTGCAAGTTCGTTATTTCATTTTAAAACATCCTGTTCCATTAATTCACTATTCAAACTTTCGGAACAAATTAATGATTCTTGTCAAAACCTTCGAAACACACTGAAAATATTATAAACAAGTTATCTTACGCTTCATCCGCTTCGAAATTGTTTTTGAAGTAACGCTTCTGGCGTCTTATTATATAAATTTTTGAATACCTAATTTATCTGTTGTCTGCAATAACTTCTAAGTTATATTCTTCTATTAGATAAACTGTTCAAAACAAAAATTCATTCCCGCCTCACTTCCGAACCGTGGAAAGTGAGGCGGGAGTGAATTTTGAATTTCGAATTTGGAATGAGACGTTGCTTAAATATTCTGCCTAGAAAAGAAACTGCCGCAGGTTCATGGATGTTGAGTTTTCCAATTAAAATTTACAGAATAGCAATAAAAAAATCCGTTCCCGCAGGGGGAACGCACAGGTAGATTTCGTGAAGCAATTAATACACGTATTATTTTATATAGAGAACTACGGACTATAACTATACTATATACTATACTATACTATAACTTAATTTTTTTATCTCGAAAACGGTAACTTTTAGCTTAAAAGTTTTCAGACATTTATTTTAGACTTAAAAATGGCCGATCGATTAAAAATGCTTCCGACGACAAGAATGTTCACCAGTTAGAAGTTATGATTTTTTTCCCGAAAAATTTTGGTTTTTCCCCCCTCCAATTTTAAAGTTTTAATCTTATAGGTTTATAATTAAAAGTTGTTGGTATTCATGTATACTATGGGATAAAATTAGAACGGTTCGAATATCTTTCATGGAACGTGAAATTTTGAGGAAAAACTGATTTCACAAAAAGTGCCTACCGTTCCCTTAGGCCGGATTCCACCCGTTCACGAACTTAAAGTAAGTTTACACCCAAGCAATTTTTGACCGCAGTTTGAAAGCGATCGGGGCAAAAATGCGACTGTGAGAGTGCCGCAAATTTTGAGAAGTGAAACCATACATACATATATATATAAACTTTTTGACCAGTGGTCATTTCGGACTCAGGGGGTCATAACTAGACCTCCTATGAAGAATTTTTTTTAAAATTCGACAGTAGTCAAGAAACCAATAGGTAGATCGATTTCATCGAAATCTACCTAAAAAATCTTTTTTGGTGTAATAAGTATCATTATTAATAAATAATGTTTACTTATGGATCAGTCCCGACTTCGTGAAATCTAAAGTGCACATGAGACAACGTGATTCACAATATACTTCTGTTGTTCTGAGTCTGGGTCTTATTCTGGTCTTTATGTCCATTCGGTTTAGTGGTTGATCTGCACAAATTTGTTAGCAAGCTTGGTGTGAAACAACCCTTTTTTAAATTAATATGTTTAGTGAAAGTTTCATACAATATCTGCAAAATATGCTTTTACATATTTTTAGTGTCAATTCGCACACTAAAAATTTCAGTTCGTTGACCAGTTTTTGGTAATATTTGCACGAATCGACAACTAAGCCTATTTGCAATTTTCTGGGTAGAACTGTATTAAAAATACATGAAATACAATGAAAAGTAAATTTTAAATAAATTTCATAATGACTCTTACATTATAAAACAAACGAAAAACAAGCCATTTAATACAAATTACAACCATTTTTGTACATAATTATATTGATTGCCGAGAACAAACATTGACTGTATATGGTGTTGGCCGTATTTGGGTATTGGGCCAATGTAGGCCAACTTGGCAGGTGAGTGAAGTGTCAACGCGCTTTCAATTCTCGGAAAAATGGTTTTACTTTTTAATATCTTTGGTTTATACGTCATCTAGGTGTTGCTAGACATTTGACCCAAGGTATTCAATGTATTATTTGCTCTTAACTGTTTGTTTCTTCAGTAGTGCGATAGTGTCGGTTAAGAAAATATTAAAATGATAGTTCTTTTTTACAATAGTAGAATTTTACTAAAATTTACCAAATCTGTTTAGGTGTCATCAAAAATATACGACGTGATAATTTGATTTAAACCTGAAGCACCAATTGAACAAGTTATTACGATTTAAGATGAACTAAAAAGTATTAAAAAGATTCCAGGTGTAACGTAGACGCTTCGTGGGACGTAGAATTTACGGGTTAGGAACGATCATTATTTAATACTTTTAAATCAATTTCAAAAAATGATATAAATTCATTTTCTGCTTATCTATCTATCTGTTATCTAGCTCGCCAGGAGTTTAAATTATAGAGGAAAACAAATGAATAATTATGTGGTAAAAAAACATCCCTTTGGACATCAAATTTAGGTATGTTACAGGTTATTTGTGTAATAAAATGTCTAAGACCTGCATTTCTGGGAACTGCGGCTTGGCATTTCCGAAATAACATAATTCAGGCCAAGATAAATCTTGTAGTGAATCATTCGATATGTTATAATTTATTCAAGAGGATGTTCTAAAATTCAAAGTCATCATAAAACATACCTAGACTTCGATCATTGTACGCGTAATTCATAAGACTATAAGTAGATTATATGTATACATATATTGTGTGTAGGTACATCATATTTAAAGAATAAAAAAAAAACAAGTTGAATTCCTGAGACGAGCTCAGCCGAATACAAGGGATTTTCGATATTGCGATTTTATTTTTGCGATTTTTTGCGATTTTTCTTTATCTTGCAATGGTTCACCCCAGCACGAATCTATTACCAAAAACAGCAACTCGATAGCTCATCTCCTTCATACCCAAAACCGTGACAGAAAATTGGCAACGACGACGTTGACGACCACGACAACTCGATATAGCAATAGGGCTTTTCTAAAGAAAATCCCTAAAAATGCAAGATATCTGGATTATGTCATTTAGTCTTGATTAAATAGGATATGCCAGTAGCTTAGGTATTCGAAAGTAAAGTCGGAGAACGCTTTGCCATTAGGACATAATAACTAGGAATTCAGTGCAGGGTGCGACTGAAATAAATTGAGCTGAGCGAGCAGGACTCTTACTTGAAAATAAGACATCTTACTTCGGTCGCGCGCTTAGCTAAATCCGCGCGCTCGTTAAACTGTTTTTCGGTGATTATTCCTCAATGGTACATCGGACATAAACCATCTCGCTTCAAAACACTCCTCAGTGTCCACACTATCAACGTGGTAAATTTGGTCAAGATCGCGGGAGTGATTACGGAGGAGTTCAGCCACCGGCTTTGCCGGGTATAAGATAATATCATAATATTACAATAATCAAACGTATAATAATACAATATACAAAGCCCAATATATCATACTAAAAGTAACCTTTCTTTTTTTTTTTTTTCTCGTGCGGAAATCCCTTCGGATACCCCCCCGCCGGCCAGCGGGGGCGGTTATGTCGGGCTTGCACCGACGAAAACCGCACGCCGTCTCGGGTCTTCAGACGCCGGGGTGTAAGGTTACCCATAGAGCATATCCCTCGCACCCCGGCTGACCCTGGGCCATCTCACCACTAACAGCATCGCTCATCTTGTCTCCTCTGAAAGCAGAGGAGTACGGAGAGCGATGTGTTCCCGCCACGTTGGGTATTGGCCGACGATCAATGCCAACCCTATGAAGGGGTGAAGGGGAAGCCATTGACCGCCGCCCAGGGTGTACCGGCCGCTCCGATTCCGTTCCCCCCGGACTGCAGCGGGATCGGAATCGGAGCGACACTCGAGGAGGTTACCCAACACACACCCCATACTAAAAGTAACCTATCTCACTTAAAGCGTGAACATTAAAAAAGAATGTAAAGGTAATTTATTTTAACCCAATACATTTTATACAATAAATCAGTAATAAAACCCGGTAAAATATTATTTAGCTAAATATGATTTTTTAACTACACCAGTAGCTTAAAGCATTAACATGAAACAATAAAGTAATTATTGTATGGAACCGCAATAACCAAACAAATAATTACATAAACTTCGCATTCATTGTTTCATCTCTTCAGAATTTTGTATTGCTCATAAAATAATGTACTCTAATAGTACTCGTCCAGATATAATAATAATAATAGTCGTCGTAAAAATCTCAAATCGCCCTGGTTTATAGCATAAACACCATTTTAAGGCTATGAATTTGAATGAACAGCAGTCAGCACTTTTGTTCTGTTAGTTACTCGCCCGAGTTGCTGGGCTAGTTACTAGCTCTATTTCAATCATACGCTAGAAAACATTTGAAAATGGACAAATTAGATTCGAAATTTGAAATATAAATAATATAATGCAAAACACTCCGTTACTGTCAAGGTCAATATCATAAAAATATTTTTTAATAAAAAGATACAAATTATTATTCGAATCATGTATATTTATTCGATTCATAATTATTTCGAATTCATGTTTCTGAACGCATGTTGAATAGGCGCTTTCACCAAGCTTTTCAATTCCATAACAAAAATTTATGATTTATAAATTTTACGCTTGGAGGTAATTTGGGACTTTGTATTCTAAGCTATCAACGCGTAGTATTCTGTTTTGGACAGCTGCTTTTCGAAATAGTGGTTTGTCAATACATCTGTCTCGCGTCGCAAATACTTTACATCGCACTCTAAACCGGCTGGCTTGCATGAAATATTTAATAACAGTAGAGAAAGCTCGTGTATAAAGTAAGGACTTATATGTATACTAGACAAGCTGTTCAGAACAAAAAAATTGTCACACTTCGGGGGTGAGGCGGGAACGGAGGAGGGTTATGGGCCTTTCCCCCATAGATTAATAATGATCTCTGTGTATATTTATGTCAATCAAAATAAACGGTAATACATGTAAAAGAAAGCTAGTTACTTACCTAAATCAACCTCTAACACACTTATCATTGAGTTTTAAACCATTATTAAGCATATTTCCAAGAAATTTTATAAAATACGTTGATTTTAAATTTGCCACCATTACACTACTTCACAGATGACAGCTGATGATCTCTTAAAAATTCAAATTTAACATACTCTGTGGCTTATGACAACAGCAAAAAGTGGCGCCAAAGTTGACTATTGTAGAATACAAAAATCTGTACTATTTTTTTTGTTTTCAACTGCCAGTCTAGTATACATAGAATTCATTGATATAAAGACAGAAGTAACCGGTAGGTTGTTGTTTCTGGCAACCCTGGGTGTAAGAAAGGCGTCGCGCCGGTGTTTTTGAAATTGAAATAAAATATAGAATCATTATATACAAACCTAAATTCTAATCGTCAAAGAATTTCTCCCCATCGACGTCAACTAGAAGGGTGGCCAGAAGACTGGTGGCATTGCCAAGTTAAATGGGAAGTATGTTTGAATATCTTTTGATAGTAATATGACGAGTTCCTGAGGGAAGAAGAATGGGTGAATGTATTTTTTACTCTTTCATGTAAATTCTGTTAAAAGTAATTCGGTGACATTTCGCACAGCGGCAAAAAAGTAGGTAACTGGGTAGGTGTGATATGGCGATTTCAATAAATATTTTGTAACACTATAAACATATCCTCAAACAAAACTCGTACAGTCCGCGTAAACTAAACTTAACTTTGTATTTGTGTGAGTTTACATAGATAATTTAGGTGTAACGTCGGCTTAAAGCGCGACGCGTCCCTTGCATGGTTTAAACTACTTTTTAGCAACCAACCTGAGGCGCGGTGCGTCCCTCGCTTTTTTTTGGCCCCGCCGGCCAGCGGGGTTGGCTATGTCGGGCATAAACCGACTAAAATCGCACGGTGTCCTGCCCAAGTGTCCATTGCCGGGCACCCTGGGTAAGCCCCCGAAAGGATAGGCCGTACTTCACTTGTGCTGATAGCGGCGTGACAAAAAAAGAAAATTGAGTTATTTTGTTTTTTTGTCACGCCGCTATCAGCACAAATGCAAATCTCAGCTTAGGCCACGTTGACTGTACCCCAGTGCAAACGATTAACTGACCCGTGGCTGACCACACTTTTGTTAACCATAGTTAATATTCAGTGAACCCTTTTGAATGGTGTTCCGGCCCACCCAGTGGTCCAGCTCAAGTGCTTAACTTTGAGCGTAAACGTTTGACAGTAAGTTGGAACGTTGCGTCCAAGTTATGAGAGCCCGCGATTTATATACATATATTGGTTAACTATTAGGTATTTCTATTTATATACTTTCTATTCAACTGCTATTATAATCGTTCTATCCTTATAAACGTGAATTAAAACTATTTTCAATGGATTCTGTAGTGATTTATTTTGTATTTTTGTGTTAACTACCTTGCTCTAAGACTACCAAATACTAATTCCCCTCCCCAATGTTATTATACCTAATTCGCTGTAGGAACATATTCCCCAATAGAACAGCAAGAATAAAACATATATTACGCCCTACTTCCTCCACAACGTAATGCTGTGGCGATAAACATTTTGAAGTATTTCGAATTTATCGAACGTATGATTGGAAAACGCCAACCAATATATCATCAAATCCATTTCGAACACAGGCAATTAGGCTTTACAGGAGGGGTTAATACGAAAAGAAGTGAAGTGCGATTTCATTACGATTACCTATTACGATTGCCTTGTAGTAATGTTCATCATCATCCTCATCAGTAAGCGTACTTAAAGACCACAACAATTTCCACCTAAACCTTCAAAAGCGGTAAACAATTCCATAATTCTCCGAAATTCATTTATCTGCTTAATTAATTTCATCAAGAAGATAATTATCTACTAACTTATCAAAACAAGTTATGCTGTAAATACTTCAGTTCTAAATCAAAGTATTATTAAACAGACATTAAATTTTCACGAAACTCCCACCAGCTTGTTTCAATACAAGACTGTTCAAGGAATATGTTGGACACAAATGATTATTATTAAATTTACAATGTTTGGTATTGTACTCCTGAATTCTTGGAGTTAATTCATCCACTGAATTGTTTCTTTGAAGATCTTGAAATACAAATACACAGATAAGCAATGAGCTATTTTGGTGTTCTTTGCTCAAAATTCCGAAATCATTCTTTTAATATATTCATGCATTCTGTATATCCCCAAAGGGATAGGCAGAAGTAAATAAAATAACATCCACATTTATTTTTTCGGCACCGTTTAGTATTACTTCACTACTTTTTCTAGATGGTTCATGGCTTTCGTAACACTGTTGATTGAAACCCAATAACACTTTGTTGGGCCCGAGAATCGAACCCAGAATCTCATACACAGTAGTCACATTTTTTAATGCTTCAATTTTATGTTACGTAGCGTACACAACATTGCTAGAGGTTTTATCACACATTATAGGAGATTTATACAGCGATCGAGGAGGTTCCAATTTAGTTCTTGATTCTACTACGCACTACATCCCACCGACAGCTGTTTCAAACAATTATTTAGTTTCACTTGTTCTGCGGTCTGCAATAAAATCTAATAAGTTGAATTTCACCGTTCTAGTTTCTTGAGTAAGCTGAAATTTTGTATACATTATGCCAGCTCATTTTCTCATTTTTATTAAACTTATTTTCTTTTTATAACTACTCTGTTAGATTTAACTTGACTTTGATGCATATCATCGCTAGCGTCTATGAATTGAACAGCTAGTAATTGTGTTCACGAGATCACGTCAGTTCTGCTTTTAAATGAGGGATTAGCGTGTAAACACATAATACTTCTCTGTTGGTCGGTCGGACAATGTCGTTAGTATGGATAAATGTTGAAAAGATTATGTCAACTTAATAGACTGAATCAAGCACATTGATAAGCAGATTTTTCTTGTAGCGATAAGACTCGACTCAGTTTTGTAGTTGCATGATGATATATAATGAGCACAAATGAGCGGCTCAACCGGGGAATTAGTACCCTCTTATATAATAACTTAGAATATAAAATCAGGGAGTGGGATGTATGAGGCTCCACCAAGATCAAAAGTAGCATACGCTATTCAAAGATAATGTAGCATTCTAATGGTATTTTTTTTATACCACAAAGGTGGCAGATAAGCACACGGCCCACCTGATGGGAAGTGGTTACCTATGGACGTGTGCAACACCAGTGGCGTCACACTCGCGCTGCCGACCCTGTAAAGGAAAGGGGATGGGAAAGGAGTTGGGAGGGGATGGGAAAGGAGTTTGGGAGGGGATGGGAAAGGAGTTTGGTCTCCGGCACTCTCACTCACCAAACGGAACGCAACAGTTCAAATACTGTTACTTGGCGTCGATATTCTGTGAGAGGGTGGTGCTTCCCCGGGCGAGTCGGCCCATTCATGCAACGGCCAAAATGACTGTAGCTTGACTCTACCACCTCCAAAATCTTTGAAATTGGTTCAGTAGTTTCAGAGTTTATAGATTACTAACAAACAAATCTTTCAAATCAGTAAAGAGCATAGAAAGATAATATTAGTGAGAAGATAATACTTCTTAAAGAAAACAATGACTTTCAGATCTAAATCATCACCAATGTCAGATCACAATTTAGTCGGTTAAATCGAGGTCAACCGACTAGCCCACTCCATACGACTGATCTATATGCGGATTACTGGGAAGAACATCTGGTCAACGCTGTAACCACACTGTAGGTACCATAATATCGCTTCTGGTTTTATTATTGGTACTATGACGGGGATTGGCGGAGTGAGATTTATGGACTAGGGTGACGTTGATTTTTGTGTTTCGACAACCTGGTCTCATTAAAAGAACTTCAATATCACCAGTGGGGTGTGGAGGTCAGATGGGAGTTGCTTCACGAAAAGAAGTTCAGCTGTTTCGTATTTAGACTGAAAGCCGACTGAAATGAGTTGGGAAAATGCTCGGAGAATAATTTTGAGGATGAAAGAGGGAGAAAAGCAAAAAGGTGATAAAAAAAGAATAATCTAGGCCTATAATTTCCTTCTGCCAGTTCAACACTTTCTTCCGTAACCTCGTGATAAAAATTTACGAGTCAATCCGACTAATTTTATAAATATTGTAAAATTTGTGAGGATGCATGAATGCACATAGGTGTGGATGTTTGTTTACAATTTCACACAAAAACGGCTGAACGGGTCTGGAGCTTGTCTGCCACCTGAGTTGTATAAAAAAAAACCTATTGGTACCTATTTCTAGCATAAAAAGGATCTATCCAGGATTCCAGCCTCTGTGGCGTAGCTGTAGTGCATTCGACTGCTACGACAGGGGGCGCGGGTTCGATTCCCGCTCAGTGCAAATATTTGTATGCATGAATATGCATACAAATATTTGCATTGGTCTGGGTGTTTCTATGTATAATATGTATGTATTTACAAAAAAAAGTATATAAGTATGTTTATCGGCATTCTGGAACCCATAACACAAGCTAGTTAAACTATGCTTACTTTGGGTCTAGAACGCGCTATGTAGAATGTCGTCGAATATTTATTATTATTATTATTTATTATTATTGTATGCTAAAAATAGAGTCCTGTGGGATACGGGTTTTTTTTTGCAGGTGTATAAAACCGCTAGTACAGATAAAATATTGCTCTATTGACGCAAACACCACTCCCATTGTTCTGAATTCTAATTCAGATTTATGTGACTTCAAAGATTTTTGCCTCTCCACGTGAAATTTAAAACCAAGAACTATGAGTAACAGACATGACTCATAATAATGAGTCATGTCTGTTACTGAAAGAAACGATAGCGATAAATTTTACTATGCCGATATCGGTAACTGCTTTTAAAAAAGTTTGCATAAAGATATAAATCATAATGTAAGACCTATGATTTAAATCTGTATTTACAGTAGGCTAAATACCACGAAGCATTAAATAGTGTGTCATTTGGGTGTATGGGGCCCCATCAATGGGTGAAATTGCCTTGGGCCCCGTAACCCAAGCCAATCTCACCTGCAAGCCGGTGCACCTGCTGATGGCTTTCCTCTCGGGGTTGAAGTGTCAGACGGCAGTCGTTATAAAAGTCAAAATTAACGAAATATTGGAGTTGTAGGAGAGCGGATCCCGGGCTCCAAAGTGCAAACTTTGAATTTAACTGGGACTGGCCCTTGGGTGAAGTTTTTAAATAGTGAGAGAGGAAAATCTGCATCGAGAGCTCAGTCCGTCTATCAGCAGGTGTACTGGTTAGTAGATGAGGTTGACTTGGGCAGCGAAGACCTTGGTCCTCCATACACCAAGATTTGATGTTTTCTTTTTTTAATTCAGTACAATGAGATTTAGATCGGAAAAAGAGAACGTCCACCAAGAACATTTCCCCTTACCAGATGAAAAAAAACAATATTTAAAAATGATTCTAAAGTCATTTATAGTTTCCTTAGTTCGCAAGAATTACGATAGATGGCTCCAGAGTCGCCTTGAGAGATTACCTATAATATATCGGAGAATTTCGAATATCTGGGACGTGTCTAGGTGACTCAGTCGGTTAAAGGTCAGAGCATTCCCCCTGTAAGGGACTGGTCGCGGGTTCAAGTCCCGTCCTAGATGTTCTCTTTTTCCGATCTAAATCTATAGGAAAAGTAAGCATACTAATTGCTTAAAAATTTAATTGAATCGGTACAATAATTCAGTACTTACAATGCTTAGAGTAAAATGTTTCTAGAAACGTTTTGTTGTTAAGTATATATTTTATCTAACATTGATTTTCATATCCCACTTGCTAACATTTATTATTTGAACATATTCATATCTTATCGTTGATAAGGTGCTTCCGCTATTATAAATATATACACAGTAATTTATTTATGATATGTGATGCAAGTTCTTGTTGGTTATTATTAGTTCTGTTTCCAAACATATTTTCAATCATGAAAAAAATATTTTTTCCTTTTTGAAATGATGAAAAGAATGTTTCAATTAGTGTGACAGTGAGTAGTACGACACACTTTCACTGAATACATTATTTCTCTGTTCTTAATATAATTTTAAACCTGTCGTTTAACCTATTAATGAAGAATTAATTTATATTCTCATTATTACTACTAAACCTTACAAATTATACCTTAAAAAGACCTGTAGCTAATACAATTTATGAACATATAAAATGAACCATTAAAATCAAAATTCAACCAGTATCAGTATATTTTTAAATAAAACCCTTCTAGTATCATTTTAGAACAAACCGTCTGCAGTATTTTTTGACAAATTGACATACCATTCATCAATAGCCTTTTTTTAATTTACTCAGAATTTAAATTTTCTCTAAACATAAATTTAAAATTCTGCCGTGAATTGCCATGATACATGGTCATAGCACAGCAGTAAGTGCGGATGTTAAGACTACGTAAAATCAATATTAAACTAAAATGACACGCGTATCTGCGAGTGCCGAAGTGTCTAGCATTAAATTTAGTACCGACGTCTAGTTATTGCCATGGAAATTTCCTCAGCTGCAATAAACTCGTAGCCCTTGACAGCTAACAGTAGGAGTCAAAGTGTTAGAATTATGCAATGTATCTCTTGCTCATATTAATAAGTCATTGAAAGTCATTGAATGTAAGTAGTCGTTACGTTTAAATGTCTCTACTTCTTGTTCTTTAAAAATGTACAGCCAACTACAAAAGGAGCTTAACAAATCCTAATTTATCGATCACCTTAACTCTAAAACCTTCTCTTTCTTCATCGGAACGCCAATCCTATTCGCATTCAAAGTTTACACTTTGAACCTAGGTGTCCGCTCTCCTGCACTTCCTTAAATGAGTTTGTTTTGGCCATCTTACCTCCCAAACCCAAGAAGAAAGCCTACACTACATCAGTAGGTGTACCGGCTGGCAGGTGAGCTTGGCTTGAACGCCAAAGATCTTTTTCACCTTCTAAAACCTTTTAGAAAAAAAGAACATGAAAAATATATTAACATTGTCCTCTGGGCCATTATAAAACTAGTTTTACACTAATACTTAATATTTCCATTTAAAAAGCGGGGTTAAATAAAAAATAAGGACATTATACATTTTAATATAAGACACAAGAAACAAAGTAATATCCTGTGTTTGCGTGATGTGTGTGTTTGTGTGCTAGGGTATATGTGTGTAGTGGGTGCAGAGAAGATTGTGTTGATTGTTGTGGATTTAGTCGGTTTTAGTTTCCACCTAACCTGGACGATGAAGAAGGGTAAGTAGGTACATAATTGACCATTAGATATCGTTGTCTGACTGTTACCTAAAAACATCTCTCGTGACGTGATGACCTAATTAGTTTTTCTAATTCTGTACATTACGACACTACGTACAAACATCGAATGACATAAGACAAAGAACTTTTAAATATTTTTTCTTTTAAAACAATTTCAAGCCTTCAATGCAACATTGCTTTGTGAAAATTTTGATAGGGCATCAATATAAGTTTCTTATAAATATAAAATACCTAAATACTTAAGTTCTAATAATATAAATATTCTTTTATTATATACGAGTTTGTGCGCCACCAAAACTTTATTAATTATAATTAATATTACTGACGGTTCGGTTAGGTTTTCACCACACGGAGAGTCCCTCTAACAACAAAACAATAAATCGCGATATAATCCAGGAAAATTAGTTTTATTTCAATATGTAACATTTGCGTAAAGGAGAATAGGTACTTCTGGGCTATAGGCGGCCATTGAGGGAAGTAGTTTCCAATGAAAGTAGTGATAACTGGGAACAACTTTTACTTTGAATATTTCACCACACACCACATTTAGAGAAAAAATTATTTACATGGAGACGTATAGAAAATCATTACAATTATTACATGCATGTTTTCAGATTTTCTAAAACTCCGCAACATCTTTTATTAGCTATTACAATTATCGACACAAAAAAGGGTTTGCAAAGTTAGTTTATCTACGTTTGGGATGAACCAATCAGCGCCGAACACAAAAAATACACGCGACAAATCTGTGGCACTTGCTTCCTGCATTGCGTCTGCGCAGTTCTTCGGTTACTCTCGTATCGTTGTGTACTGTGTGATTTGTATTGATTCCTTTAAACCTTTAGACCTTTACTTTGCATTCCGGTATTTGTTTATACCTGATAACTTGATTTTCGTTTTTGAACTTTTGATTCTATTTTTTGCGATTGGGCGTTAAAGAATCAACCTGAAGACGTTAGAATACCAGCAGCGGAATAAAAAGTCATCATAGAGCATAACTACTAAAAGTAAGACGATTGTAGAATAATTGTCGATATTTATCAATAATGTAATGTGATAAAATGCTTTACAATGAATAAATAGTATCATCCTGATTTGTTGTTATACTTTTTTCTTTTTTGCTCCGAATATAAGCCAGAATATCCAACTATTAAAAGTACTCAAAAACCATATTGTGTTTTATTTGTTATATTATGAGTATACTGCGGCAATGAAACATCTACACAGTAATTTCAGGACTAAACTACTTAAAAAACAACAAGCTGGAGTTTGGCAACGAATGGCCCAGACTCCATACACATTTGCCTATTCTCCTTTCTACAATATCATTTGAAATAAAATAAAGAATTAACATTTAACAGCTCATAAAAATTACAAGATGTTTACAAAAAAACATGAAATTGTACTGCAGACGACTTGACCGATGACAGTGAACCAAATGCTTTCATCATTTCTATCTGAGATCAAGTTTTTCCATAATTAAATTAATTATATTGATCACTACCACTACCACTTACGGATTTCGTAATTGATTTTTGCATGTATATGTCATTCTGCTTTTATACCCATAACAGTACAAACATAGATGACACATCGGATTCCAATAACACTTATTGCATATAGACAGTGTTAATTCACCACACTACATAAGCTTTAGTTACCACATCCATGAGAGTTATTTACAACATAACAGAGTCAGTACTATCGGTGACGCGACCAGCGATTAAAGGACGCTAGTAACGACCATTCGCGATAAAAACTGATAACTAATCTCATTCTTAGTCAACTGACGACCACATTCGTTTGTTTCTTACATCCGTGTACACTGCACTCCAAGTGGTTACTATTTTAAAAACGGCAACATTTTATCTTTAATTTTATATTTCAAACTGTTTCAATTTTCAAATACCATGAATTTGATAAGTTGAATAGAACAATTTTAGAATTGGTATTTCAATTTAGAATCTATTTTTGTTTTACTGTTACTGCATGGTAACTAAAAAAAAACTATAATTTATGTAAACATTCGAAATTTAAAATAAATAAAGAATTTACTCTGGGTTTTTTGTGTCAAGTCGTGTGCATCACGACTTGACACAAAAAAGCCAGTGTTTTTAAATGAGATATCTATTATTTAATATCATTATAATCCCGTTAGAAGTTTTGAATTTAATTTATATGCATTTAACTTTTACGATTCACGTTATTGTCAATAAAATTGATCGGTCGGTTGCTTTTTAGTAAATGTTGCCTCACTTACCTTCCGTGTTAATACGTTACAAATAGCAGTTAATAGACCGAAATTTCGTATGAAAGTTGAGTGATTCAGTGTTCGTAATGATGTGCAGGAGTCTGCAGGTCACTGTGAATATTTCTCTAGTGAAGTGTTAGTGTTGTGATAATTATGAGTGTTCCAAATTTAAGTGTTGATCAAATAACAGGTATTTGTGTTTCGTCTATTTTTAGACATAGTATCTTAGTTTATAATACCTATACAGTAATCTAGCCTTCAACGTATTATTACAATTTAATGTTCAAGGTTTAGTAATATTTTATCGCGGTTTTACGATTATGTTGCTTCTGAAGCATAGTGTACAGGCAGAACTTAAAAAAATGCGTGAATACAGAAATCATAATAATTAATCGTGTGATAATTATGAGTGTTATATTTCTAATTACTAATTTGTGATAGTATAAATACATCTAGGGATAAAAAACAACTCAGACATAATGTGCATTTTCTTTCATTAAAAAGCTCCTACCCAAATACAACACCAAAATATTGCCATAAATGGTAAGGTACCATTCATATAAATGTTTTATACTTTCACTGTTTATTTAAAGTATTGCTGTATACAATATTTTAACTCTCAAAGGCAGATTAACAGATTGTAAGTATTATATATTCATGACTGAAGCTAACCAAATTAGATTAGTAAAAAAGGCCCTAAAAGTGAACCCTGTGGTACACCCTCTTTAGACACCGACAAAAGTCTAACAATTTTTAAAAATCACTAAACAATGTTTTCTAATAGTGTAGTCGATAACGTAGTATTAACGTAGTAGTGTAATGTAGTCGAGGCAAACGGCAGTTGCTCCCATAAAAACTACTACTGTGGAGTAGCTACTTACTCCTTCGTCTCTTTTCAATTTGGTCCAGGCTCCGAGATAAAAGCCTCGAATGCAACTGGGAGCCGTGCTAAGGTGATAATGATGAGTATAGTCGATAACCATGAGCCTACTCAAATTATTGCTATATTGAATACTGAAACTCTAAATACGTAGATGAATACTTGCAGGTATCTATGTTTTATAGGTATGATAAAAGGTCCATTATTCAGATTAGAAACAAAAAGGCCCTAGAAGTGAACCCTGTAGGACACTCTCTTTGAGCACCAAAACATTTAGACAAGAAGGTTTTAAAATCACCAAATAATATATTAACCATTATGTTTAACAGTATTGCCTGTAAGCATGGGCCTTTTTTATTTTATTTTTTTACGTGCGGAAATCCCTTCGGATACCCCCCCGCTGGCCAGCGGGGGTGGTTATGTCGTGTCTCGACTAAAACCGCACGGTGTCCTCCCCAAGTGTCCGTTGCCGGGCACCCCGGGTAAGCCCTCGAAAGGATAACCCCAGGGTTGCCGGCGGACTTTGGCCGCCACTGCGGCCTCGCCTGGTGGGGTCGGGTTTTATCCCGCTTCGGTGAGTTGGCAGGCGTGTGTAGGGCACACACGACACGCCTCCACCACGGCCTGCTTCTGTAAGGACGGCGAGTCGGCCAACTGCCGTCCTCAGGCCCCGATCATGGAGGTCGGTAGTCCCGGGCGTAGATGAGTCTGCGGCGTCCTCGCCGCAGACTGCGAAACTCGGGGGGCAGGGTTCTTTCCCGCTCCCTCTCCGCCGTCTCTTTCGCGCGCATTACCTGCTCGCAGAAAGAGGCGGCGGCGTGCCACTTGCTCCCGTCGGAGACCACGGCCCTCACCATGGTCTCCAACGAGAGAACGTCCACGCCCAGGACCGCAACGAGATCCCGGCGTTGACTCGCCCACGCAGGGCGCTCCACCAACGTGTGGAGCGCCGTGTCTTCGCCTGCAATAAACGAACCCAGTTAGTAGTTCTCAAACAAAAATGTCTATTGTTATCTACTTCTAACTGTCTAAAGCAATTACTGGGTTGTAACGAGGACATGTTCCAAAATAACTCTTTTAAGCAGAGCATACGAACGGTTGCAATGCTGGGGTATACTGTTTACCAGTAATTAGTATGTTATCGCTATTCCTTATCTTGGTATTTACCCATATCTTTAGTGGATGTTACCGTAAGCAACAAAAAAGTAAAACAAGAATTTGTTTGTTTTGATAAATGCGTTTCACTTTCTTTGAAATTCTCATGATTTGCGCATAAACTAGTTATATTTAAAGATTACGGTTCATTTTCTATAGAACTAAAGGTATTGATTGGATAGTGATGTAGTTTAATAAACACCTTTTTGAATTAAATACTAGAGAACCGCTTACGGTTATGGGTAAACCCAGAACCCCTCTAAGTAAACTCAGAGCTCAAAACTTGACCATGACTATGGTGAGATATTAGATTTTATGAGCGACAATTTTTAGGAAAAAGTTAGCTAATCAGTAGATACAAAGAAGTTTAATATAGTTACGCGTCCAGCTTGAAAACGGGATGAGTGTGATGGACACTTTTGATAGTGATACGTATATATTACGTACATCAAGTCGATTAGATATTTAATTTAAAGAAACACAACATTCTAATAATCTGAGTATGTATTAAAGAACCATTTAAACATATAAATATTAACATAAATGAATAATTACAGAATCTCATTTTAGTGATTTTTAAGTTAACTAAGGTGCGCGCGGCATGCTGATTGCCAGCAGGTACCCTATTATGGCTTAACACCAATTATAAGTATTATAACTTTGACACATTATAAACTTTGCAAAAAACATAAACTTACTGCTATGGCAAGTAACTAAGAAAAAAGCGGCCAAGTGCTGCCCATTAAGGGTTCCGTAGCAGCAAGTAACATTTTTTTTTTTTAATTTTTATGTTTGAGTTGATTGAATGAAAAGTAAATTGCGGTTTACGATTTATGACGTATTAAAAAAAAACTACTTACTAGATCTCGTTCAAACCAAATTTCGGTGGAAGTTTACATGGTAATGTACATCATACCTATATTTTTTTTAGTTTTATCATTCTCTTATTTTAGAAGTTACAGGGAGGGGGGTACACACTCACATTTTACCACTTTGGGAGTGTCTCTCGCGCAAACTATTCAGTTTAGAGAAAAATTATATGAGAAACCTCAATATAATTTTTGAAGACCTATCCATAGATACCACACCACACACGTATGAGTTTGATGAAAAAAATATTTTTGAGTTTCAGTTCTAAGTATTAATAAAAATTAATATTTTTTTCTATTTTTGTGTGAAAATCTTAATGCCGTTCACAGAATACATCTACTTACCAAGTTTCAACAGCATAGCTCTTATAGTTTCGGAAAAAAGTGGCTGTGACATACGGACGGACAGACAGAAAGACATGACGAATCTATAAGGGTTCCGTTTTTTGCCATTCGGCAACGGAACCCTAAAAATAAAACCTTGTTTAAGTTTGGTTTCTCAAAATCCACAAATTGACATGATTATTACAATAATTACAACAAAAATGATAGTAGTAATACTTTACTTACAAAATAATTTATTAAACACAATTATTCAGTCAATTAGTTTATCATGTATTCATTATTACGCTTCGGTCATACAACCGAAGCGTAATAATGACTTAAATAATGATCTATTTCAGCAGTGAATACGATTAACTTGAAAGCGTGTTTTTTTTTCACATAACTGCGGAAATCTCTAAGAGCGGTTTTCGCCAATGTTAGGAACTGCAATCAAGTCGAACTAAACTACGTTGTCACATTTTACTCGATTACTTTCATTATATAAAGTTAGAATCAACTTTAATGAACTTGAACGCTTTTAATTTCACTGGTGACATCCGACCTAAATCTGAAAAACACGTCTTTGATGATGCAAGACTGAACTTCCACGTACGATAAATCTTTGTAGTATTGTTGGCTAATTCGTGTATTATAACTACTAGACTGAATTTTATACATGGCGATGTTCCATTTATATTGTTATTTTTCTGATATAACAGAACATCATGAAAGCCATCAATTACCTTAATGTTTATAAATTCATGAGGGTAATTGAAAATTACGAGGAGGCCTTGGATCTGATGCAGATCTTCATAGGCGGCTCGTAAATTAACGAATATTTCTACTCTATGCAAGAAATTGTTAGAGAACATGTTGGTCGTAACTTTGATTACCAATATCGCTCCTCTGTTTATTTTTGTGCTTCTAGTTTTCAATTGTTTAGCTGATCTCTAAGAAAATCTGTAACAGGTTTATGTTTTGATTTGGAGATTTTCAACAGTTTTTGATAGAGAAATGATTGCGAAATTTCTGGATATGATAGATTTTTTACTGTGTACCTATAACACAAAAAGTAAAAAGTTTTTCATAGTTTAATTTATTCATAATTATCTCTACTTACTCTACTTATTCCTTAGCCTAAGCCTCCTCTACATAAGCCAAGATTTTATGTATATTGTGTACTTTTTTTTTTCGTGCGGAAATCCCTTCGGATACCTCCCCGCATGCCAGCGGGGGTGGTTATGTCGGGCTTGAACCGACTAAAACCGCACGCCGTCTCGGGTCTACAGACGCCGGGGTGTAAGGTTGCCCATAGAGCATATCCATCGAACCCCGACTGACCCTGGGCCATCTCCGGTTTCGAGATGGCCCCCTCGGGTTTGGGAACCACGGTGTCCCCGTCTTGCCCCGGTTTGGGGGAGGGGCGCTTTTATATTGTGTACCTAATCCGCAATAAAAAGATATTTGCTTTCTTCTTTCGCCTATTTTTGGTTTCGGCTTATACGGCCTTTATTGCAGCGACTACCGTCTGACTACCCAACCCAAGAAGAAAGCCTGCGCTAGAGCCTCGTCTGTCAATCAACAGGAGAACCGGCTTGCAGGTAGGGTTGACCTTGGCCTCAAATTCTTGGTAAGACTCCAAACATCTAGTGCTATGACATCAATTATTAATTCAGTTTTTTACCAGGCGTTTACAATTTTGCAAGAATATCACTAACTATCATTACTAGAATCTACATCATTTAAAGGAGAAAAACAATATCTATCTTCGTTTGAAACATTATTCAATACGGAAATTTCTATTCCACAGGAAATAATAATTGATCTATTCTTAGTTTTAAAAGATTCGCTGAACTCGATTCTCTCATTTCCAGGAAATGGGTCGATATTGTTTACCACGCGCGGCAATTGTTATTTCTCTGTCTTTCACATAAATCGGTTTCGTTTTGTTGTCGCGTGTAAACTCGATGTTGTTTTTAAATTTTGCGCTTGTTGTTATTGTCACGATATCCATTATTTTGTCCCTGGGGTTATCCTTTCGAGGGCTTACCCGAGGTGCCCGGCAACGGACACTTGGGGAGAACACCGTGTGGTGTTAGTCGATACACGACATAACCACCCCCGTTGGCCGGCGGGGGGTATCCGAAGGGTTTTCCGCACGTAAAAAAAAATCCTTTTTGAGCTATTTTTATTATTAATCATCGGGCATCAGCTGCCCGCGGCTTCACCCGCGCAGAGGTCGGTTATCGTTTTTTGATAATACCTCTGGTTCCACTAAACCAATTGCAATTAAACATACGGCAGATGTTAAGTCTGACCAAGACTTTTCTAATGGAAAAAAAAATACCATTAAAATCTGTTCAGTAGTTTTTGGGACCCCCGCGAATAAACAGATAAACAGACAAGAATTCCAAAAAAAAATCTGTTCAGAATCGTTCATTCAACATAACTCTTTATTTTTAATATCTCCAATGTACAGACACAACTAATTTACAATTTTATAATAGTATAGACTGGCTGTTACCTGTGACTTCGTCTACGTGAAGTACTGAATTGGTCAAGGTTTTTTTGTACAAATTCCTGCGAAAATTTTCTTAATTTTTCTTCTCGCGAGAACCTTCTACAAATTAATAGATTATTTTAAATAAAGATAAATGAAATCAGTAAAGTCGTTCTAAAGGGAAACAGGAATTCCTTTTTATATAAATATATAAATAAATAAACTTTCCAACTGGTTGTTTAATTGTCAGAACAATAGTCACTTGTATGAAAGTTATAAAGACACAGTAGAGTCATGAAATATTTTAAGACAGAAAAGCAAATGACCGGTTATTGTCTCTGCCAACACTGGAGGGAAAAACGCTTGAGTATTCACAATAGTCACTTAGATCTCTTAGTAATATTCCGCTGACTTTTCCAAGTACTTTGACTGTTATGGGCTATAAGGAAGTACTCATAGATTTATCAAGAAAACCAAGAGGGTTAGAGGGTCCAAACCCTGTACATTAAATTACCGACGTGAACCAGTTCTTGTATACTTAGTTTTACGGTTAACGAGTACACAACATACGTTTATGGGTGACGTACGAACCTTCTACCGAAACCCTTACAAAGTACAGAAAAAAATTATGACGTTACAATCATCACTACATATTATAAAACAAAGTCCACCGCCGCGTCTGTCTGTATGTCTGTTCGCGATAAACTTAAAAACTACTGCACCGATTTTCATGCTGTTTTCACCAAAGGACAGAGTGGTTCTCGAGGAAGGTTTCAGCAGCTAATTTGTCAAGTCTTTGTATACGTTGGCCAAAATATTATGATATTTGTTGAAGGTGTCGGCAAAAAATAAGCCATCTGGGAGCTGTCAACGAAAACGTTGCCTAAACCCTTTGAGATTTAACACAATGATGCATGGAGGAATTGTGTATCTTATATAGGTTGTAGAATAGGGTACCTTGGATAGCGGGAACGGGATCAAAATTCCACGCGGGTGAAGCCGCGGGCAACAGTTATTATTAAATAATTGTATTTCCATCATTCTGTTACATTAAAAGAAAGGAGTTAAGTTGTGAAGCCTCATCAAGATATTCGGAGCCCAAGCCACTTGCAAGCCTGTGCTCTTGTTGATTAACGAACTCAGGCGCAGGCATTTCTTTTGGGGTCTAAAGGGAGTCGCTCCCACAAAAGTCAAGATAAGCTACAAAATAAAGGGGGACTCAGAGTTCCAAAGTTTAACCTTGAATGCCATCGGGAATAATACTGTGATGATTATTAAAAGAAAAGTACTGTCCAGGTTTCAAGTTTCGTATTAGATGTTGACATTTTTCAATTTAAATTTATAGCTTCAGTTCTAATTGGAAATTAGTAGACTATCATAAATATATTATACTGTTAAATTAATTTAAATCTTAAGGCTTTCACGGCCGGCGTTGCATGTAGAATATACTGCTTCCGGGCTGTTTGGCCGTGGTCCATCGGCCAAACAGCGCGGAAGCTAAATGTTAAATTAATAATGTATCGTCAAACTTCATGCTCAGAACATGATCAAAAACGATGCCCATGGATGTACAAACTAATACGACAATAAAGGTTAACCATAAATTTTGTAAATTTATTAATCTTTTTCCCATTTAAAATATGCTAATCGATTAGAAACCATTATCTTACTATCTCGTTCACGTGTTCACTTAATACATTGTGATATTCATGATTGGTAATGGTTATGTCTGGCTTGAACCGACTAAAACCGCACGCCGTTTCGGGTCTACAGACGCCGTGGTGTAAGGTTACGTATAATTGAGTCACTCAAAACGATTTCTCAGTTGAGTTCAAAGTTTAGGCAATTTTTTTATTGTTTTGTTGACTTTTCCGGGGGCGACTGCCCTCTGACCTCCCAATCCCGAGAGGAAAGCCTGCGCTGGAGCCTCTTCCGTTATTTAGCTGGAGAAGCGACTTACAGGTGAGGTTGGCTAGGGCCTCTAAGGCCCTATACGATGGTAAGGCTGGTATACGCCCGGTACCACAGATTAATAAATAGTTACTGATTGAGTTGAGTCTCAACTTGAATCAGATTTCTTTTTTAATACTCAAAACTATAAGTTTAATGGATGTTTTTGTAAAATAAAGAAGTAAGTATGGCATTTAACTTCATTATTGTCACCCACTGAAACCTATTCCCAGAATAAATAACTTATATGTTAGTCTAGACTATAATCTAATCTCTCTGTTAATTTTTAATCTAAAACCGTTCAGCCGTTCCGGTGTGATTAAGATCATACATCGGTCAATCCAAACTTTACACGAAATGCTTACCAACATGTAGAATCTTTGAAAAAAAAATGAAGTAAATATAAAAAATAAATATACAACCTACCAGAAACAAACAAACATATAATCAAGCAACAATTATCTTCAATTTCTCACCGGTAATATATTATTACAAGCCAACACATCGTTTTTCATTCGTAAAACAATATCTTCATAATAACATCTACTGTTTCGTAACATATTATAACAAATTACTCAAACTGAAAGGTGTGTCCCAATCCCTTATTATCGGATTGTAAACTACCACTTTTCGGGTAGCCATAATTTATGATTTTTGAAGGATAATTCCGACTGCAATTATCGACTATTGCAGGAATGATTGACCTCAATCAATCAAAGCTATTGTAATACTTCAAAAAGGTGATTAATACGAAGTAATACGTTAGTAATTTTTTCCCGACTGCCAAAGAAGGGCTCGGACCGACTAAAACTGCACGACGTCTCGGGTCTTCAGACGCCGGGGTGTAAGGTTGCCCATAAAAAATATCCCTCGCACCCCGACTGACCCTTGTAGCTCCATTCCTATTTCTCGCCCAGAATACGAACGCTTTGACACGTGATAATAGAGTTGCAGATCTGGTGTGAGTCAAAAAAAGTTAAAGGCTATCAAGAATTATATCAATCAATTACAAATTTAGTAACATATCAAATTAATGTGCTCAATGGAGGCCTAAAAAGTTATACTTTCAAACAGAAATAGATTTTAATATCTTTTTCCTTTTATTACGTATTGATATGATAGTAGACAGAGGTATATTACCTGCATGACGTAGACTGCATGTTTCCTGTCTGATGGAGAACAAACGGTTGAAATGTAAAAGGACACAAGAGAAATTAAATGTTCAAAGAAAACAGATCTCAAACGACATCATAAAAAGTTTATCGAAAAGTGATTTTCTTGTCAACTATCATGGTCGCTTAGTCCCTTATGCCTTTTAACAATGAAGTTATTATAATATAATTACTATAACGGTTAACGCAAACAGTTTAAGGAAATCTGAGAGTTTTCTATTACAATAGAGTCTGTCTAGATACTCCAGAAAAACGTTTCTTGAACTATGACCGTAATATCTTTATTAAGATCTGTGTTGAAATAGTAGCAGATAGCAACACTTTAATATTTTGAACTTTGCACTTGCACTCAATGACTTCTATGTACTACTGGCTGTATGGAAAAAAAACATTTCGAATCAATTTAAGAACACTAGTTGATAGCGACAATGAGCCACTGTTGGTTGCGTCAAAATGACAAAAAAAAACTAAATCTTTGCAAGCTTCGCACGTTACGATGAGCAAGCCCTATTGCCTAAGAATTAGCAGGCGTCCCATCGTCGTGAGCAAGACGTATGGTCACATTACTCATCCGTCTCGTTGTCAATGCGTCGTCGGTGGCCGGTACACCGATAGCTTATACAAATCATACGTTTTAAAGTACCTATGAAAAATTGAATTGCACTTTGCCACTATCACTCGGTAGGAGGATATCGTAGTAACGAATTGGATGTGGTATTCAATGACCACTCAGGGCAAACACCTTTCTGAGATAATTCAAATGAAAAAGAATGCGATCATTCATGTAAATAGAAGAGAACTATCTGCACATTTCCTAACAAAAAATCCGATAATACTACCCGAACGCGAAGTCGAACTCATGACCTCATGATCATTAATACCAACGAACGGGGTAAAATTAATTAAATTGTGCTTTATGTCAAAATAATATCAGAAAATAATGAATACACATTATATACTTATTGGAATGAGATAAATTGAGGGGATAAAATAGGCATTATCTGCGTGCTTCGTAGAGAACTATGTCAGTGGCATGAGAAACACGTTGAAAGTACACATATACTATTATTTATTCTGTGACATAATCTCAAAATAAGTTCGCATATCTGAATCTCGTTAATTACTATTCCATCTTGTTATTGATATCAGAGAAATAGATCTAGCGGCACTTAGTTTGGTGTCCGCGTAAACCGTTGTACCGTTTATGTAGCAAACACCGACTTTAAATATGCCTTGAATTATGCCATGGTGAACTTAGCCATGGCAATTAAGTTAAAATGAAGAATAAGGAGCCAATAAAATTAACTTACTTCATTTATTACTTATTTCAAGCATAACTTATTTTGAACGGTAAGCCACAGTCGTAAAATGCATTAAATTTCTGTAATTGAACCCAACTTTCTATTCCATAATGTATTCTAGAGGCGCAAGCATATAATCATTGAACATCGAACGTTCAATTACTAATCGAAAACATGCATAGGACGCACTCCTGTGCTCAAATACCGCATCCAAACCTATTCTTACGTCATGCATCATGTTACCCACTTTCGTATCCATTATTTAGGCATTTGTAACCGTCACGGACACAATACTGCTGATTGGCCCTTCGACTTAAGACAGAGACACCATTACCATCATACTTTGACCCTTGACACTCTGAACCACATAACAAAACGTTCTCGTACCTTCAGTGAATAGTGGGTTCTTGTTAGTTGGTCTTGAGGTGTAAGTACGTAACCGAAGACCATTTGAACTTGATCCCTGTGAGCCAGAACATTGATGAAGACTTTCCGAACACTTAAGTTATTTGGAAGGGCCTAAAATTTTTGGGAACTGACATCAATATTTATTAGGAGAAAGCCTAGTTTATGCTTTTGTTTGTTTAATTATTTTTAAGGAATCTTAACTGTTTGTAATGGTACGTTGATTGGGAGACAATTAGCTACTGAACGTGAAGAGGCGTATAAGGAATTTTCAACATTTTTTAATATTTTTTGTATCTGAATTCGCGGTAAAATACTTTAGGTTTTCTCTGTTAACTGTATGGGTGATCTTTAAGTGATATAATTACCTTTCATCTTATGATTGCATCGTGATACAGGTTTCTATAGAAAATTGAAATTTTTTTTACTTATATTCTATTTTTCTTACAAATATACCAATAATCACTGTAACTCTTATAAATTCAGCCAGGTCATAGGTTTGGTCACTGTCTTAGTAGAAAAAAGACGATTATTAACGCCATTAGGGTATATGGGGCCACAAATGATCTTCGAGACCCAAGCCAACCTCACCTATTAGGTGGTACAATCAACGACAAAAGTGGCTTAACAAATTCTAATTTATTAATCACTTCAGCTCTTAATCCTTTCATAAAATAATAAACAAAACATGAAATATATTACATACAATACACTGTCCTCTGGGGATTATAAAATTACTGATACATTCATTATTACCCGCTGGCCGGCGGGGGGGTATCCGAAGGGATTTCCGCACGAAACAAAAAAAAATGGTACATCCAATGTACAACAAATTTGTAAATATTTTAGTGTTAATCCACTTTTGTCGTTGACTGTACACCTGCTGATTGGTGACGAGGCTCTAGTGCAGGCTTTTCTTAAGAGGTTAAAAGGAAAGACGGCAGTCACGTAAAAGCCGTATAACCCAAAAAATATGGAGAAGAAGGAGTAAGTAGACCACCGGGGTCTTCTTACTCCTTTACAGATTAATTAACAAAATGTACCAATCAAATGAAAGATTTTTTCAGTTCTAATCACAAGCCATTATTACGAATCATTTTGAAAGTAGCTGCACAAACAGTCCTAAGAATCGTCTGTTAAACGGCTTTTTATTTTGTTGACCAGATAACCGTCGCTGAGAAGGCCCTTTCAGATTCAACGCTAGTTGGAACTACATATCTCAGGCTGTACCGCCACGTACGTGGTCAGGTCAGGCCACGAACTGAAAGTTCGCCTTTTGACCCCGCTTTTACGCTTTATTTAAGACGTTTTTTTATGTATGCTCGAGTGCAATCTCGTTAAACTCGCGAGATCGTGCCCTTTTTTCGTCGAGATCAATCTCGCTAAAAAAAGGCCGGGATCTCGCGAGATCTCGGGCTTTTGTTAACGAGAATGCATTCCCTTACTAATGCTTTATAGCTTCCAAAAAGGTTTCGACACACAATAATCAGAGGCAATCTTCCGTAATTACCATACCTCCATAGAAAGCTCATTAAAGCGAAAGTTATTACATTTTTATGGTCAAAGAATGGTTTATTACTTTGATTTTTTATGGTAAAACAATGAAATGGTACTGTCACCCACACAGAGGCAAATAGGTAAAAAAACTTAAAAAAAAAAAAAAAAATGCAATAAACAGTGGTCTATTTATTTTTGTATTTAATTTATTAGGATAATTTGAATAAGTGGTGTTTTATTGGGATTTAATTTATTTTATAGGGATATAAAACTGTGACTGCGATTGTTTCGTGATCGAAAATATAGAACGAGTTTAAGTTGAGTCAGAATAATTTAACGAATTATAAAAAACGATGTAGCCGAATTTAGTACACCTCATAACATAACATAACTTCAAGCCTGTATCCCCGAAGGGGTAGGCAGTGGTATATTACACACCCACGATTCGCCCGTTATGTTTAGGTCCCAATGTAATAGGGGGCGAGCCTATTGCCATCTACCGGATACACGTCATATACATTAATTTTTATGATCAGTTATTTATATTTTTTTTTCCATATTTATATTTTATTCTTTTTATCTAAATACATAAAAAATCATTAGTAAATTATTTGCTAAGTGTAAAACTTGAGAACTACTCAATTTTTTTGGATTATTGTTAGTAGGTTTTTTTTTTCTCAACTTAACGCCTAGTTTCCTTAAATTTTCAATAATGATTGTGGTCGAATTTCATTCAGTCGATAATGGTGACAACTATAATTTACCTATGTATCCTACATTTTATAATCTATATTATTGGCTTCATGTCCTTAACAAGGATCAAAC
Organism: Cybosia mesomella; assembly: GCA_946251805.1. NCBI lineage: Eukaryota > Metazoa > Arthropoda > Insecta > Lepidoptera > Erebidae > Cybosia > Cybosia mesomella. The sequence continues at coordinate 19,553,598 of OX276409.1, forward strand.
CTATTGCTATCCAATGGAAAGGATTATTGATACTAAACGGCTACAAAAAAAAAACAAGTTGAATTCCTGAGACGAGCTCATCCGAATACAAGGGATTTTCTTTTATTTTTTTTTTCTTTATCTTGCAATGGTTCACCCCAGCACGAATCTATTATCAAAAACAGCAAGTCGATAGCTCGTCTCCTTTATACCCAAAACCGTGACAGAAAATTGGCAACGACGACGTCGACGACAACTCGGTAGCAATAGGGCTTTTCTAAAGAAAATCCCTAAAAATACAGAAATGGCCAAAATCCCGCTTTATCGAAAAAGTAGATGAGCGTCAGTAGGTAACGCGTTTGTGACATCTTTGATGATGCAAGTGTTTATAGGCAATCATAAAACGGACTGTAACTTTTTTTGGCACACTGATAGCTTAAAAAATAAAATCCGTCTTAAGATTACTCTCCTTTTCTATTTGAAACATGGGTGGCGCCTATCACTTCTTCTGATGAGGCGCCACTTTTTTTACAACCAAAAGCCTTGGGTCCATTGCGATAAGTGCAAAAGATAAGCATCTAGTCTTGACGAGCTGCGTGGCGGTAGAGCGTTCGTCTCTTAATTTAGCGGTCGCGGGATCGAATCTCGCTCAAGGCAATTTTTTTTTAAAGTATGTATTTGCAACCGAAGTTATAAATAAATATTCTACGACATTCTACACAGCGCTTTCTAGACCCAAAGTAAGCATAGTTTAACTAGCTTGTGTTATAGGTTTCAGAATGCGGATAAACATACTTATATACTTTTTTTTTTTGTAAATACATACATATTATACATAGAAACACCCAGACCAATGCAAATAGACATATTCATGCATACAAATATTTGCACTGAGCGGGAATCGAACCCGTGCCCCCTGTCGTAGCAGTCGAATGCACTACCGCTACGCCACAGAGGCCGTCACTAGTATCCACCCTAACCCCTCCAGCTAAGCTAAATTGCTTGTGTTAGGAGTGGGTTCACGTCGGTCAAGATTCGAACCCGAGACCTTTTGATCGTAAAGTCGACGTCTTAACCACTAAGTTACATTTGTACGTATGAAATGTATATTTGCATTGGTCGGCGTATATGACGTCGGCGTGTATTTAAAAAAAAATGTATCAAAGTATGTTTATTCGCATTCATCGCAGTTCAACTATGCGTACTTTGGGTCCCAATAGCACTATAGATAGATGGATAGAATAGATAGATTGTTTATTGTACACTACATATTATTTTACAAAATATCTTAAGTCTAAACATACAGTAGTGCCGCAATGGTGCGGAGCGCGAGCGCGTGGGCCGCCGCCACCTCCTTCTGCGAGCATGTAAAGCTCGCGAAGGAGATGGCGGAGCGCGCCCGGGAGAGGTTCAGAACTCTCCCGGCTCGCCGAACCCGCAACATGCTCGCCGCGCGTCGTAGACGACTCAGGCGCCGGAGGTCGCTTAACGACCTCCGTCCTCCAGGAGCGCAGGCCTGGGGGTGGCAGGTGAGGCCGCCTGTCACCCCAGCAGAAGCAGGCCGGGACGGTGGGGCGACTAGCGCCCCTCCCCCAAACCGGGGCAAGACGGGGACACCGTGGTTCCCAAACCGGAGGGGGCCATCTCGAAAACGGAGATGGCCCAGGGCCAGTCGACGTGCGAGGGATATGCTCTATGGGCAACCTTACACCCCGGGGTCTGTAGACCCGAGACGGCGTGCGGTTTTAGTCGGTTCAAGCCCGACATAACCGCCCCCGTTGGCCGGCGGGGGTGCCTGAGCGGTCTTATCTCTAAGAGCGATCTCTACCAGACATCCTTTGGATTGATTTATTCATAGGAGTAAAATTGCAGTTGATGGCGTACTACATCATAAACTATTCATAGATATAAATAATAAATGGCATATCGTAGATTTTTACGTACACACAAATATATATACCTACCGGGTGTTAGGCAAGCGCTCTGGAAAACGAAGAGAATAGTACTGAAGTTGAATAAAATTTTGAGCGATTTTATATCGGTCGGTGAAATATTTTTTCATATATTTTTTTTATAGTTTTTATTAGTTAAGAATTCAAAAAATTCAATATTTTAAAAAAATATTTTAAAAAATCGCCCAAGTTTTTTTTTATCTGCAGTACTATCGCCTGTCTTCGTTTTCGGGAGCGTTTCCCTAACACTCGTTATATACATACAATCAATCAATCAATCAAGCAATCAATTAGCCTATTGCAGTCCCCATATACATACGATACATAAAAATAAAATACATTCATACAAATAATACAGTCCATAAAAGATATATACCTACAGTCATACAGTAGGGCAAATACTTAATTAATAATAATATCCTAAAATATTTACAATATTTCGTTTATTTGTTTCAGAGATCGAAGCAGCGGAGGCTTGCAAATGGCTGAGGGCTGCTGGGTTCCCGCAGTATGCGCAAATGTACGAAGGTAAGGAATCGTTTTCCCAAGCGACTACAATATGGGGTTCTTCACGAGTGTGACGCCCCTGGCCTTGGTGTTGCACACATCCGTAGGTTCTCACTTTTAAAGTTATTTTCGCCCCCATGTGATATGCGAGCGTGAGTAATGTCGTAAATCTAGCACTTTTTGCTGGACCTGACCTGCAGTTGAGATTTTTCTGACAGAGAAAACGCAGTAACTTTTTTTGCACAATCAGGGAGTAGAACCCGAGACCTCATGCACAGCAGTTACACTCACTATACTAAAATAATACTAATGTAAATATAAACTACTTCAATTCATAAATATTAGTAATTGATTTTTATTTGCTCAACCAATAACTGCGCAAACGCAGATCAAATACTAATCTTCACCACTAAATCAAAACTTTCATTTTACCATATCTACAAATACAAGTAAGGGTTTCCAAGAACTACGACCTATTAAGGACAGTCCCGGAATTAAACTCAGTCCCGACCTGTCCCAACGAATCTATTAATCTTACTTACTAGTCAATGCGCGGTTTGTCCTACATTTTGAGTGATACAGGGTGACATTAAATTTTACTAGATGCAAATTTGGTTAGCGGTTATTGAGTTATGCATTAATTTCGGGAACTATTCTAAGAGCTATTACTTAGTTGTACATACGGGTGGTTTTGTCTTCTAAAATTAAGATTTTGATTCATCATTTAGCGTAGCGTTAGAGCATTGCTAAATCAGAGGTCACGGGATCGATTCCTAATCTGTGCATATATTTATGTATTAATACGTGTATTTGCAATGGTTTAGGTGTTTATGTGTGTCATATGTATGTGATTACAAAAAAACGCATTCTAGAACCCATATTACAAGCTAGTTAAGCTATTCTTACTTTTGGTCTAAATAGCGCTGTGTATAATGTCCTAAAATTTTTGTAGAGTTTTACGCACTATAGTTTTAACCAATATACGTAAAGTAATTTGTACTTTGTTCGGGAGAGCACTAAAAGTTCAATTAAAATTGGCCCACTAGATTTTGTATGATATTCAAACGAACCAACTGACAATTATAATTTTATAATAGTTCAAATATAGGCGATGATAAAATTCCATCTAGCTGTAACCTGCATTTAAGTTGTAAATCTAGTAATGAACAGACATATCTAAATCTTAACAGAATTATATAACTTTAGAATTCAGGTCAAAATTTAAATGATTTTATGTGTCTCTTCCAACATTTAAACATATTTCAATGAGAAAACATAAATTCAGAACACATACTTTTATTTCAAAACATGTTTCTAAAATAATTGTGTCTCAAAGGCACTAGTTTTACCTACCTAAAAACAAAAATATACTGAAATATCATAACAAAAATGTCTTTTATTTTACAAGCCTTTTCAAGACCCTTGTCAAAACCCAAAGAGTACCGATAATATTTCGCCTTCGCTCTTTGAAAAATTACTTTCAATTGTTTTCTGTGAAATATGAAACACACTGTATCAAAGCCGGCAACGAAGCTCAGCTGGTCAGATGAAGCCAAATCCGACTCAATTGATCGCCATTCTTACATTTATTAATGAAGGAATAGTATGGATAATCCTAGCTTCGTACAGTATTAATATTAAAATAGAGAACGCCAGTCCTGAGACAAGATTTAAATTTCAGGCTATAGAAAAATAAAAAAGTAAATCAATGACAATAGAGACATATCTATTAAAAGTACAATAGCCATACTAACTTTTAAAATTTTGCGTTCCATGGTATACAAAATGTTAACGGGAATAAACGCGATACCGGCCTTATGGACAGTGTAATTTGATTGAAACGTCAGGCAATCCAGAGGTATGTATATGCCTTTTTTAAATGTGAAAATCCCGTTGGATATCCCCCCGCCGGCCAGCGCAGGAGGTTATGTCGGACTTGAACCGACTGAAACCGCACGCCGTCTCGGGTCTTCAGGCGCCGAGGGTGTAAGGTGGTATGCATATGCCTATACCATAATCGCGTTAATTCCTATTAAAATAATTGTATATAATAGCCATTACCTATATTCAAAACCAATTATAAATTCAATGTAAAAGTAATCTGTAAGAATAAAAAAAAAATCAAAATTTTCAAGTCCAAAATTCTCAACGCCTCGAGACCTGTATTAAACCAGTAAACAGCTCAAAGGAATATTATATTCAATCATGGATTATGACTTCTGAGACACGCATAAATATACTGAGATAAGGTTATTTTATTAAAAAAACATTAGAAATATGAGAATGTAAATAGAATTCACCTACAAAAACTTTCACTTTGCTGTAGTCTAGTATTCGACTGGAAGTATTATTTATAGGCTAATGGGCCCTAATTCACAATAAGTTGTAGGCAGGTTGCCACGCTAAACTTAATTTCATTAATCATATATGTATAAGTTAATGATCATAAAATAATGTATCTTAGAAAACATTAGAATATGACTATAATATTCCTAAAATGCACAGAAATTATTAGTAATCACCATTATAATAAATTATTATAACAAATAAAATTATGAGTAGATTGTAGACGCCCACTTAAAAATATAATAGTATTATTTTGTCTAGAAGTTGCATGATCAAAATGATTAAAGAAGTAGAAGAAGCGAAAGGTATATGCCAGGATCGTAACAAGTGGAAAGATGTTATCTCTGCCTACCCCAACAAGAAAGAGGCGTGACTTTATGTATGTATGTACTTAGTATTATTTTCTCGGCTTGTTATATTCTTTACACAGTTAGTTACGCCTGCTTCGAATTGCAGTAAGTCGATATCATATCTTTCCACTTGCTTCGATCCTGAAATACACTTTCATAATGGTTTTCATACAGTTTGTAAGTAGGTCTACACCAACCACCTTTCCTTAAAATATCCTCGATCTGATCGACCTACATATGCCTAGATCAACTCTTACCAGATTATCTATTCAAACTCACTTAATAATAAGTTTGTTTCGTCAATCTTCTTTCGTCCAGCCTCTCAAAGTATCTGAACCCAAGCATCCTTTTCTCTATCCTATCCACTACATCTTCATACTACAACATTAGCTTACCACGTTTGCCCCCTTAGGTCCATTATTCTTAATTAGAACTTTCAAAATATCAAGCATATCCACTCTATGACAGCTACGCACACAACATAAAGTAAATTATCCTTTAATAGGACTATAAGGACCATGCAGTACATCTCTTATTGTGACGTAGATATTCCATTATAGATCTATTCAAATATAGAACCGTATATTTTTATTACAATATCACCCTTGGGTGAATAAAATTTAAATTAGATGAACCTTAAAAGGATATCGTTGTTGTTTTTTTTTTGTTTTTATTATGTTATATGGATAACGGCAATTGCCAGCAACTTCATTCTATGCACAAAGGATAAATAGTTAGTTTTTGAGGATACTCTGGCTAAACGGGTTCAATTTAATTCTTAAAAGTAAAAAAAGCAAAAAGTAAAAGAAGAGCTGAAATAGCGTAGTATGTTAGCCTTTTTTTTTTTTTACGTGCGGAAATCCCTTCGGATACCCCCCCGCTGGCCAGCAGGGGTGGTTATGTCGTGTCTCGACTAAAACCGCACGGTGTCCTCCCCATGTGTCCGTTGCCAGGCACCCCGGGTAAGCCCTCGAAAGGATAACCCCAGGGTTGCCGGCGGACTTTGGCCGCCACCGCGGCCTCGCCTGGTGGGGTCGGGTTTTATCCCGCTTCGGTGAGTTGGCAGGCGTATGTAGGGCACACACGACACGCCTCCGCCACGGCCTGCTTCTGTAAGGGCGGGGAGTCGGCCAACTGCCGTCCCCAGGCCCCGATCATTGGAGGTCGGTAGTCCCGGGCGTAGATGAGTCTGCGGCGTCCTCGCCGCAGACTGCGAAACTTGGGGGGCAGGGTTCTTTCCCGCTCCCTCTCCGCCGTCTCTTTCGCGCGCATTACCTGCTCGCAGAAAGAGGCGGCGGCGTGCCACTTGCTCCCGTCGGAGACCACGGCCCTCACCATGGTCTCCAACGAGAGAACGTCCACGCCCAGGACCGCAACGAGATCCCGGCGTTGACTCGCCCACGCAGGGCACTCCACCAACGTGTGGAGCGCCGTGTCTTCGCCAGGATTCTCGCAGTGCTGGCACTGCGGCGTTGTCTCCCGGTGGATGCGCCACAGATACTTACCGAAACACCCGTGTCCGGTAACCATCTGGCACATCCGGTAGGAGAGGTCCCCATGGTCCCTCTCCAACCACTCCTTCATGATCGGTCTCACCGCCGCAATGGTGGATTCCCCCCACCTTGGGTGCTCAAGTCGCACCCTCCATGTCTCCATGAGTTCCCGGTGGAGCTGGGACCGCTGAGCCCTGATTTCTCGGGGCTCCGGCCTATGGCCCCGCTCCAGCGCCTCCTTGCGCCACTGGTACAGCAGCGCAAGGGCTCTCGCAAGGTCCCATGGAGGGGTCCCGGCTAGGAGACATGCCGCCTCGACGGAGATCGTGCGATACCCCCTGATGACTCTGACGGCCATCGCTTTTAACGGACTGTTTAATACAGCCACGTTGCGGGCCGCCAGAGTCTCCGCCCATACTGGGGCCCCGTATAGAGCCATGCTTCGCACGATCCTCAGGTACAGTCTCCTAGTGGGGGCGTTGGGTCCCTTAACGTTGGGCATCAGCCGCGATAGCGCGGCCGCAGCCCCCCTCATTTTCGGGACCAGACTCCGGAGATGAGGTCCGAAGTCCCATCGGCTATCGAGTACGAGTATCGAGTCGAGTACCAAGGTACTTCATCGTGGGCTCGATGCCGATGCTTACGCCCCCTACGGTTATGCTGGTTCCCGCAGGTGGCCCCCTCCGGGGCCCGTGGAAACACATGGCCTCGGATTTGTGGAGAGCCACCTCGAGTCCCAGCCGCCGTATTCGACCCACGACTTGAGCAACCCTTGCCGTGGCCTTCAGTGCCGCGCTTCGGTACGTTGCTCCCCGTGCCATAACGAGGGTGTCGTCAGCATAGCAGACTATGCTGACACCCTCGAGCAACGTACCGCGCAGCACCCAGTCGTATCCGATGTTCCACAGGAGTGGCCCTAGGACCGACCCCTGCGGAACACCGCACGACACTTCTCGCCGCCCTGGCCCTAGCCAGCTCGGGTAAACTATGGCCTATGTTAGCCTAGTAGAATTATAATTGATATCAGGAATTACTCATTGTTTAGGTGAAAAGACAATCCATTTAAAACTAAGCGATAATATTGCTTACAAGAAGAGAATCAATACTAGGAAGTTTATTAGAAATGTTCACATTATCAGTGCATTCTATATTAATTTATCAGTATGATTCTACACTTTACATAATTATCTTATATCTTAATAATACGTCATTGACAAAAATACGAAACACTTGTCTCAGTCTGTGGCTCTCTATTATGAATATGCGTTTGCCTATCAGTTCGGCAATTCCCGCCAAAAGATAATGGCGGTAAAGAGCATTACGTCATATCACAAAAAGTAAAATGGAAGGCAGACAGATATGAAATACGAAACCATTTAAATAAAAATGCATAAATTCTCAAAACACACGTTTCACTAATCGCCAACATCCATTACAGTGTCAATGTTTTTAAAAACCGATAAACGTTTTCTGCCACCAGCTATTTTAAATCTTATTTCAGTTGAGATAAGGAGGAGAATCTCGTGCATTTTGAATTTTTATGACAAATACTCGTTTTCAAGGTCTTTATCATAATCTCAGATAAGGTACACATAAAAATGTAAGTCGGAGAACTCTGTTTACACTTGAGTGCTGCATTTTGTACCGTCACTTTCATAAGTAGTGACGTAATTTGTGAGATAATAATGACATTCGACGAAAAGGTGTGATTTTTCTCGTAATACTTGCGTGAATCATTTTATTTTGTGCTGAGTGTACATTTCCCGCTCCCTCTCCGCCGTCTCGTATCGCCGTCTAGTATAAAGGGATGGTCAAAGAATGTAAGTAGTCAATATTTTATTATAAGTAGGTATGTGATCTTGGTGGCGGCGATAGCCTAGTGGCGTACGTAACGGACTGCCGAGACGAGATCTCGAGTTCGATCCCCAGTCGCCCCGGACACACACCTCTGACCTTTCGTAGTTATGTGTGCATTAATAAATGTTAATTATCGCTCGCTTAATAATGTGCCCGGTAGATGGCAATAGGCTCGCTCCCTATTACATTGGGACCTTAACATAACTGGCGAATCGTGGGTGTGTAATACACCTCTGCTAACCCCTTCGGGGATACAGGTGTGAAATTATGTTATGTTATGTGATCTTGCTGAATTTTCTTACTAGAAAATTCATTTTACTAAGGTTGAAACAAGCACACGCATCTAATGACAAACACTTACAAAACTAGTAGCGTTACCCGCACCTTGTTAACCTCTGAAGAATCTCTAGCAAAATCTACTAACCGGCATAAAAATAATACCTTACTATATTAGTCATTGCGGAAATAATCAATCAATTTCTCTAAAAGCATTGTTTATCCTTGTGTACATTTAATCGTACTTGGAATTGCCAAAGATTTCTCAGTCAATACAGTCAACAAATCAATTATAGAAGCCTTTCCCAGTTTTTGCTTGTACCGATTTGGTACATAATTAAAAAGAAAAGTTATATTTTCCGTAAACGATGAATCAATTATCAAAATTACTTTTTTTAAGGGCATTAAAATACAGTGTTGCAAAGTATTCAATTCTTGGAAAGAATAAAGAACGTGTTAAATTCGTATTACAATCTATATAAGTCTCGATTCGTATGTTTTATTATTTTAAGGAAGGTATTAAAAGAAATTTATGCTTTCAATTAAATTTAAACTTAATAACTGAATGTTCGTTGTTAAATACGTATTACGTTTTATTACTGCTAGTAAAATAAACTGTAGCACCCGAGTATGAAAGTAATGAAAAAAGCGGCCAAGTGCGAGTCGGACTCGCCCATTATGGGTTCCGTAGCAGCAAGTAACATAATAATGTTTTTTTTTTAATTTTTACATTTGAGTTGATTTTATTGAAAGGTAAATTGCGGTTTACGATTTATGACGTATTAAAAAAAACTACTTACTAGATCTCTTTCAAACCAAATTTCGTTGGAAGTTTACATGGTAATTAATGTACATCAGATCAGATTTTACCACTTTGGGAGTGTCTCTCGCGCAAACTATTCAGTTTAGAAAAAAATGATATTAGAAACCTCGATATCATTTTTGAAGCTATCCATAGATACCACCAAAATTTATTATCTTTTTCTATTTTTGGGTGAAAATCTTAATGCGGTTCACAGAATACATCTGCTTACCAAGTTTCAATAGTATAGTTCTTATAGTTTCGGAAAAAAGTGGCTGTGACATACGGACGGACAGACAGACAGACAGACATGACAAATCTATAAGGGTTCCGTTTTTTGCCATTTGGCAACGGAACCCTAAAAACAGATAAAAGTTTAATTATTTCTCTTATATTCAGTATCATAATTAATATAAAAGAAATCAGGAAATAAAGTGAAATAATATAAGGTTCACAGCATTAGTCCTATAGTTGCATCCAAACCTTATACTCTGGTTGTAGCCCGAAATTCCACCCTTCTATTGCTACTCTTGATTTGACGTATCTTGGTTTTTGCGGAAGCGACTGTCGTCTGACCTCTCAATCTCTTGAGGAAAGCCTACACCAGTGGCTCGTCCATCAAACAACAGGTATACCAACTCGCAGGTGAGGTTCTTGATGGGGTACACACCGTTACAAAATATTATTACTGGTAAATAAATATAGTTAAACTACCTATTTTGGAGACGCCATTGTCACAACCATTTAAAAAGATAATAAAATAATGACAATACAAGTAATTCTGTTCCGTTACAAGTAGTAAATATTTATAGGACCCATAAAAAATCTGTACCTTCATAATTTTCGTATTTGTCTATTCAAACTATATTTTGAACGATACACAATAACCCACAAAATCCTATTTAACAATAAATAAACTGGCCGTTCGGATGACATAATCCAAAGATTTTTGCTAGAAAAAGCTTTTTTTAGTGAAAGTCTACGCCCACCCATTTAATACCCACAAATATTACTATGGTCATATAAATGATCGTTTACGTCACCCAGAGTCAAACATTATAACTGATTAGTGTAATCTATAACACAGGTAAAATATTTTTCAAAAATGACTAAATTCCACCCAAAGTGAACTCTATAACTTACAATGAGAATGCTTTTTGACACTTAAATGACATACGCAAATTTATTTGTCTCACATTTAGTACTGCTTCGTTCAATAATGATCCTTTAAGCTTGAGCAATAAGGTTTGCTATTATCATTATGATAGTAAACATAAAATTGTAACGTTATCAGGGTTGCCAATAGGGGGTCGGTATCCTTGACAGAACAAACTTATCCGTCAAAATATTTTTTGTCAGATTAGTTCAGGTAGTGGTATGCGTTGTGCAGTATGCGTCTCTGCCTCGTAACGGACAGTCCGTTCGGTAACTGTGTTTTTCGAAATTTAGAAACATTTTTGTCAGTTGGTGTATTGTTATTTTAAAAATTTGGAAACGGTGGTTTTTGATTTTGTGCAAATAATGAAGTGATTTGTTTGTCAAAAATTATGCACGGTAAGTCAGCGATAATTTATTTTATTTTTATTTTTTCATTACTAATATTGTATCATTCTCATTAATATTTGCATAAAGTAGATCGAAATAAAGGAGAACGTAAATTCGGAGCATTTAAATTTTTGCGCTACTGAAGCAAGAAAAATAACTTTATATTCCATAAAAATCACATTTTAATAATGCTTACTTTTCCTATAGATTTAGATCGGAAAAAGAGAACATCTAGGACGGGACTTGAACCCGCGACCTGTCCCTTACAGGGGTATACTTTTCCGATCTAAATCTAGAAGAAAAATAAGTACACTAATTGTTTAAAAAAAATACTTAATGAAATGTAATCATGTCAAAATTCATTAACTTTAAAGGTACTTTTATTTCATTTTTTGTGAATGAGTGATTTATTAACGAGGCCTAATTTACGTCCTCTGACTAAGAAGTGTTGGTATGGCGTAACCTATTATTATATGGCTCATCGATTAGCACTGTTAGGCACATGATGTTCACAATTACGTCACAATACAGTCTACGACAAAAGTTGTTTACCACTAAATAACATAACTTTAAATGTTAATTATCGCTGGCTTAATAATGTGCCCGGTAGATGGCAATAGGCTCGCCCCCCATTACATTGGGACCTTAACATAACTGGCGAATCATGGGTGTGTAGTACACCTCTGCCTACTCCTTCGGGGATACAGAAGTATATAATACGTATAAACCTTTTTCATATTTAAATACCATGTAACAATAAGAGATGTATAAGTGGTTTTATAATCACCAGACCACAAAGTTAATATATTTAAATAATTTGCTTATTTTTTTATGAAAGATTTGAGAGCTAAGGTGATCGATAAAGTATACTTTGTTAAGCTACTTTAGTCGTAAACTGTACCTACATCATTGAGTATATATTGGTAGGTTCATTCCTATGATTTGGCAGAAATATAAATGTCGTCACTTGTATTCACGTCTTTCAGAGAACTTTATCTCTAGTGATTTAGCATATTCATCTCCGCTGTTAAGATTATATATATTATCATTCATCGTTGATCTCTTGGCATAAGTAGAAGCTTGTATTTACTTGTAATTCTTGGTATTGGTTTCCATTATCGGATCACATAATATGTTATTACTTTCTTCTGTTAGGAACTTGTCAGTAGCAGCAAGAAGGTCTTAATTCTAATATAATGCTGTATTGTACACAGTAAGTATATGTTGGCGGGGGCACTGCCGTACCCCCTGATTTAGAAGCCGCGCCCGTGTGAAATTCTGATCCTGTTCACTAGGGTTATAATAAATAGCTTACGACCTACACAGAACAATACAATATAAGACACAGAAAGTTTTATAAGTATCGATCAAGCCGTTTCTCAGGAGTTCGATAACAAACACTGTAGCACAAGGTTCTTATATATTATTTGTTCATAAATATTTTTAAGGTGAGATTTCAACACTGAAAATACGTTCTTCTAAACTGAGTTATCACGTTCGCGTGAAATTTATTGAGTTAAATGTGCTTACGTAGTTCATTGGCGCAATCCACTCTTACTTGTAAGTACAATAGCGAATATAACTCCGGTATTGATTTTCTCCCAGCAAACATGATATAGGGAAAAAGTACAATGAAAAGACAAAACAAACGTATGAGTACATATATAATAAGTAATACTTAGACGTTATTTTTTTTTATGGATGATAGGCTCACGTTTGACCTCTGTCTCACCTGATCGTAAGTGACGATGTGGTCTACGATGGATCACGTTTGCCTAGAAGGAAGCTATTCACTCGAGACTTGAAGATTCGAAGGTTATAGCTTTCCGGAAACACAGACTCAGGCAGGCAATTCCACTCCTTAGCTGTACGCATAATAAATGTGTCGCCGAATCGTTTCGTGCGTATGAGTGGAATATCCACCATGTAGCGTGTTATAACTATATTTAAAAATCAAATTGAGTACAAATAGGTCGTACGTACTTGCGTAGAGAAATACATACAGAACTGAAAAAAAAGCATATTTATATAACACTGTTATTAAAAACGAACACTATAAATATTACAAATAAATTAATGTTAAAAATATATGTACGCCATTTAATAAAATGCAATTTAAAATTTATATGATAATATAACGCAAACCACGAATTACTAAATTTATTCCATGGCGTAGCGCCAAATCCGATAATAACGGTCTTTGTGGAATATATTATAAATCTCTGGTATTGAATCACTGCCACTGTTCAGTTTTTTTATTTTAATAAAAACGTACGGTTGCGTAAGTAAAGGCATTAAACTTATCACCGAAAAACAACCTCTTGACTGCAAACCCGCCGGGCAGCGGGGGCGGTTATGTCGGGCTTGAATCGACTAAAACCGCACGCCGTCTCGGGTCTACAGACGCCGGGGTGTAAGGTTACCCATAGAGCATATCCCTCGCACTCCGACTGACCCCGGGCCATTCGCAGTGTCCCGTCTGATAAGAGCAGAGGGGTACCTGGAGCGACCCCCCCCCCCGCGGGCCTTGCAGGCCCGCCATACCCCGACCCAGCGGTCAGCTGGCCCTGAAAAGGGCCGGTTGGTCAGACTCCTGGCCGTTGACGTTGACGCCAGCTACTCCAGAGGAGCAATCAATGATGCGTCATCGCCCACGTTGCCCAGGGTGCACCAAACTTGGAGGTGATCCAACCAGTCGCACCCCCATGCATTTAGTATCTAATTGACTTTATTATCAGTATCACCATAATTTCACAACAATCAAAAATAAATATTTAAGGGGGGCGCCGTCCTTACAGAAACAGGCCGTGGCGGAGGGGTGTCGTGTGTGTCCTACACACACCTGCCTACTCACTGACAAGGGATAAAACCCGACCCCACCAGGCGAGGCCGCGCTGGCGGCCAAGGTCCGCCGGTAACCCTGGGGTTATCCTTTCGAGGGTTTACCCGGGGTGCCCGGCAATGGACACTTGGCATGACACCGTGCGGTTTTAGTCGATGCACCACATAACCGCCCCCGCTGGCCGGTGGGGGGTATCCGAAGGGATTTCCGCACGTAAAAAAAAGGGGGGCTCCCATACAAGAAACGTGATTTTTGCCGTTTTTTGTTCGATAGTAATAACGGCAAATGTATCGCATTAACAATGATAGCTAGACTGTTGAAATTTTCAGAGATGATGTATTTCTATTGCCGTTATAACAAAATACTAAAAAACAGAATAAAATAAATGTTTGAGGGGGTGTACATAAAAAAAACGTGATATCTTTGCTCGTTTTTCGCAACAGGTAAGTACGGTAGTACGGAAACCCTTCGTGCGTGAGTCCGACTCGCACTTGGCCAGATTTTTTTATCTTTGATAGATTCACGTTTGACCTCTATCTCACCTGCTGGTAAGTAATCTATTCTACGATGAAACACGTTTGCCTAAAAGGAAATAATAATAATATCTAATCATTTGAGACTTGAAGATTATTAGGTTATAGCTTGCCGGAAGAACAGACTCAGGTAGAGAGTTCCACACCTTAGTTGTAAGCATAAAGAACGAAATTGCTTTACAGAAAGTGCGCTGCATACTTGTTTACCACCAAAGTACCCCAGATAAGGTAGCCTATGACTTTCACTTAATAAATAGTGAACCTGATGACAAAACCCTTCTCATTTGTACACTCAGCTTAATCTGTATACTTCAACTACCTTCCAGTAATATTTTATATGATACGCGTAGCACAAGCACTACCTTATATTGAACAGCTGACACATAATAAACGTCCTTGACCCATATCAAGATGAATGGATACACTTACTAGCAGAAGGCATTATAAGTAATTACGTTATCGAAACCGGCATACACTTTTGTTACAATTTGCGGCAATATATTAGAATCTATCAAAATGAAAACGAATGATTATTTTAACCGATTTGAAAGAGGTTCTCAATTCGTCTAACTTTTTAGCGTTCCGTATTCTAAAGAACCCTTTTACTAAAACTCTACTGCAAGTTCTTCAGTCCGCGGGCTGTACCTCATTAACCGTACCTTTTTTTTTTTCGTGCGTAAATCCCTTTGGATACCCCCCCGCCGGCCAGCGGGGGCGGTTATGTCGGGCTTGAACTCTTAGAAAGAGAATTTAATATTATTATATTATTCCCACTATCATTTCATTCTTTATTGTACACACACAGTAAACATTTCACAAGATACTTTACAGATAAAACTAGTGTACAAAGGCGAGCTTAACTCAGTATTGAGTTTTCTCCCAACAAACCTTTGGGGGATCGTGGAGAAGGACAACAAATGGGTAAACGTGGGTGTACAACCAGAAGAATATACATACATCCATAAGATAGAAACTATAAACTTACATAGACAATACATACTAATAATACATACAAAATACATAAATACCTAAACAATCAGTAGAAGTTATTATAACAATAAATAACACATATTAATCTACCTAACTTAAGAAAGGTACCTACAGTTCTTTTACTTTTATCTTAAAAACCTCCAAAGAGCTGCTATCGCGTACAGAGTGCGGTAACGAATTCCACAACCACAACAACGACCACAATCATCTTCCTAGCACTGTTCTTGGCTGCATCCGAGACGTTTGCCTCGGAGGCCGGGGTCTGCTTTAACCTTATAGAGGTTTGGTTTATACGGCTTTTATGGGAGCGACTGCCGTCAGACCCCAAGAGGGAAGCTTGCGCCAGAGCCTTGTCCGTCCATCAGCAGGTGTACCAGCTTGCAGGCGAGGTTGGCTTAGTCTCGTAACGTAGTTATATCTTGTACGATGATACGGAACCTTTCATGTGTTAGTCCGCATAGCACCTAACCGGATTTTTTTTTTTTTGCATTTATCTACCGATCGACCGATTTCAATCATTATTTTTTTATAACATTGGTATATCTCAAGGGTGGTCTCATTTAATTTTGAAGAAATGATTCCCTTTTAAGGGTGAAAATTAGGCGATACATAACGTTTTTTGGTGATATATTTATACGATATCTTTGCCAATTGTGATTTAATTTTAATTGTGTTTTCTATTGGTTTTTTGCATTACGATATTTCATTACTCGAGATGATAAATTAAACAATTAAACATATTTTTTAGCATTTTTAGTATTATTTTAGTTCGTTGTTATTGACGTTTCTGTTATTGATAACTCATTATCTTCATTTTTCACAATGACTTCTATGCATACTAAACAAGCAGTTCAGAACAAAAAGTGTGTCACACTTCGGGGGTGAGGCGGGAACGGGGGAGGGGTACGGGACGCCTCACCATAGATTAATAATTTTGGTGCCCTTACACTACTTTACAGATGACATATGACGATCTGATAAAAAATAAATTTAATATACTCTGTGGCTACGACAGCAACAAAAAGTGGCGCAATAGCTGTTGTGTACAGTAGCGTCCTAAAATCTAGGTATACCAATTTTTTCTCTGAACAGCCAGTCTAGTGTACTTGGAAGTCATTGATTTTTCATACTACTGAAATATATAACCCACCTACACTTTAATGATCCCTATCTACTCAGTTACTATAATGATGTTTGGCACTTTTTTCACGGTTAGCAAATCGTCTTAACATTCTGATATTTTTAAATATCAATGTTAAAAACCTATTCTATTGTTATTTTATCTGTAGTCAATCGAAACGTCAGAAAATATAAAAGTAACCCCCATTTACTTTTGCATATTATTATGAAAATCATTTCGAGACGAAAAAGGAAAAAAATGTAGAGCGATTAATAAATTGCGATAGAATTCGTAAAAAAATTGTTTAAAATCTACGCGTAGGTGTAAAATATTGGCGTAAATTTTCAAATAGTAGATTGTTATCCACCCCCGCTGGCCAGCGGGGGGGTATCCGAAGGGATTTACGCACGTAAAAAAAAAAAAAAAAAAAAGAAGCTAAAATGACCCATTATATACGAGGTAGTTTTACTAAAAAAAAACTTTAGTAAATAGAAACCGAACCGAAACCGAAACGACCGTTTTAATGGGCTTTAGCGCCGTGTGTTACACTATACTGTTCACTACGATTGCAAGAAAATAAAACAATCCAATACAATATGAAATATGTAGTTTATTTTATTAACTTTTCGTAAGTATTTAAATAAATGCTTTGTGAACTTGACGGCAACAGATTGAAAATTATTTATTTTCCTTTCTCTTCTATTTGTAAATTAGGGTCTCCATTCTCACTAGATGATGACATTTTCACTATTGTAAAATTAATTACGGTCACTACCAATTCAATTTGCAATTAGAGAAAAATCATAAAGATTTCGCGCCAATGTCTTTTTTTGTTTCTTCTGTAGCCGCAACACATTGCATGCATTCTACCAGAGATCGCCAATTTTAGTTCCATTTTCAAAATTAAAATGAAGTTATTTTTTTATGAAACAGTAATAAGTCGAGTCTTTATTCATAATTATTCTACTTATGACTAAAGACTTTTTCTTTTTTGTAGGCTCATAGTCATTTGACACACAAAAATAAAAAATAAAAACCTTTTCCCCTAGGGGAAGAACTGCTATTTTTTCTTCGCTCTGGTACGCCACAATTACGGTCTTTTTTGAGCAAGAGGAGTGAAAAATATCATGATTGAATGAATGATTCTTCATCAATTCATAAAAGAAATACCACAACTACATATAATTGGGAGTTAATAATAACATTGTTTATTGTCGCATTCATCTATTCAGCAAGCTGTGAATGTAGCTACATCTGCCTACCTTCTGGTAGCAACTGTAGGCTAATTGGGTACCGCCAGCTGCTGCCCCACGTGCCAATAAAACTTTATTGCACCTTGCTAATTACCAATACAAATGTGAGGTAACTACAATGCCATTGTGTTTCAGATCTAAAATTCATGTAATATTTCGAACTTTAAGCCGAAAATCAATTATTTGGTTGACAGTCTTAGTGTTGTGAAGATTATAAATTACATTTGTAACATAATATAACTTCACGCCTGTATCCCCGAAGGGGTAGGCAGAGGTGTATTACACACCAATTACATTTATAAGTTTTATAAACCAAATTCCTATTCATAATACTATCTTGGTTTTCCCGAAGGTGTAGCATGTGCATCCATATTTCGCCAGTTGCATTTTTTGATCTCACGTGTTAAGAGTGACCCTATTAATGTTTACTGGGTACGTCTCCAGACGCTTGTGTTTAAAATTTAATCTCCTCACCAGTTGCGAGTTACCGCATTTTGTTAATATACACGTGTGTGTGTGTGAATAAATGTGTATTGTGAAAAGAGAGTGAAAAGAGGAAAATCCTACTCACAAATAATACAGCATTACTTACAACAACTTCACATTAAAATAAATATTTCTTAATGACTTGTAAATTCATTTATTTATTCATCAATTTAGGTTTATTAAATAAGTCAATGAAAGGAGCTTAAAATATTTACAACTAATTATAAATTATATACCAAACTATATTATACAAAACTATATTATTCAAAATAAAAAGCGATAGACTGTAAGCTTAGGCTTCGAAAAATGCCAGCACTGCGAGGATCCTGGCGAAGACACGGCGCTCCACACGTTGGTGGAGTGCCCTGCGTGGGCGAGTCAACGCCGGGATCTCGTTGCGGTCCTGGGCGTGGACGTTCTCTCGTTGGAGACCATGGTGAGGGCCGCGGTCTCCGACGGGAGCAAGTGGCACGCCGCCGCCTATTTCTGCGAGCAGGTAATGCGCGCGAAAGAGACGGCGGAGAGGGAGCGGGAAAGAACCCTGCCCCCCGAGTTTCGCAGTCTGCGGCGAGGACGCCGCAGACTCATCTACGCCCGGGACTACCGACCTCCATGATCGGGGCCTGAGGACGGCAGTTGGCCGACTCGCCGTCCTTACAGAAGCAGGCCGTGGCGGAGGCGTGTCGTGTGTGCCCTACACACGCCTGCCAACTCACCGAAGCGGGATAAAACCCGACCCCACCAGGCGAGGCCGCGGTGGCGGCCAAAGTCCGCCGGCAACCCTGGGGTTATCCTTTCGAGGGCTTACCCGGGGTGCCCGGCAACGGACACTTGGGGAGGACACCGTGCGGTTTTAGTCGAGACACGACATAACCACCCCCGCTGGCCAGCGGGGGGGTATCCGAAGGGATTTCCGCACGTAAAAAAAAAAAAAAAAAAAAACGCTTCGAAAAATTGTGCCCCATCCAAATAAAAAAATGATCCATAATTATTTGTGGAATCTTCATAGAGTATATTTTTTTTAAATTACTCTTTGTAAAGTTATTGAGCATAGTGGTCAGTAATTTGGAATGTGTTAAGCTGATACCTATAGCGACTGTACTACTACCCCGGTCTAGCGGCCCATCATGCTGATAAAAGAACAACTCAACCACTTACTGTCATAACAGAATAAGCCATCAAACGAAGGTTAATTATCAAATGAGCTTATGTTGTCTTAAAATGATCGGGTCCTTTGATAAAATAACTGTCACAATGACACATTAATGTATATTTTATGTGTGTCAATTGACACTTACTGTTCTCCTTACCACTTTTTTTTTTTTTTTTCTCCTTACCACTTTACCTACTATTATGAGTAAGAGTATATTTATAAGCTGTGCTTTGTACTAGAGGAGCTGTTTAGAATAAAAATTGTGACATGGTTCCTGGGTATGGCGGGAATGAATTTCGAATTTGGAATGGGATGAATTTTGAAACCTGTATGGTCATATCGCGCATTTTTGTTTGCAATATCATCTGTTTGACAGGAACAAAAGTTGCGCATTGTTGGTGGTCCGTAAGGGGTATTTCGCGATACCAATTTTTTGTTCCGTACAAGCAGTCTAGTTGTATACTTAGAAGCCATTGATTTAAAGCGGTCGATTATTTTTATGCCACTCAGTTGGCAGACAAGCTCACGGCCCACCTGATGGGAAGCGGTTACCGTGGCCTCAAATATTTTTATGTAGCGATATCATATGTGGACTGAACGAATGGGAAAAAAAAACCAGTAGTCCTACCAACAGAACAATTGGGGATTGTTTTCCCATTCGTTTTGTAGACAGAACTAATGGGAAAAAAATTAACAGTAGTTCTGCCAACAGAACTACTTAACAGAACAATTGGGAATAAACGTATATTATTAGTATTATTACTTACCTACAACAAACCATACCATATTCTGTTAGCAATCCGACGTATCCTTAAGCTGAATTACACCAAAAATATAACATAACATAACTTCACGCCTGTATCCCTGTAGGGGTAGCAGAACTGTATTACACACCCAAGATTCGCTAGTTATATTTAGGTCCCTGTTTAATATGGGGTCCCCATTCAATTCAAACCGCATTATCACATTTTGCTACTTAGTTCAATTGAACAGATTTTCAAAGACGAAATGAATTCAATGGTATTATTGAATTTTTCCAACTGCGTATAAAAGCGAAGTAGCGTATCAACATGCTAGCTGTATCATAAAAAAATCAGAGAGTTCTGTACTGCACTGCATCCCATGTATCTACATCATTGCTAATACCTCTGACTTTTCGTAGTTATGTGTGCAATTATTATTAATAACGTGCTCGGTAGATGGCAATAGGCTCGCCCCCTATTACATTGGGACCTTAGCGAATCGTGGGTGTGTAATACACCTTTGCCTACACCTTCGGGGATACAGGCGTTAAAGCTATGTTAGGTTATGTTTCATAGCAACCCAATATTCCCGGTATGAGGCACTGATTTAATACTAATAACTTCGATACTGTCTGTGAAATGACGTCCGTCTGACCTAGACATCCTCTCTGTAGTAAGACCATGTTGTTGAACTTTTAAAGCCTCAAACTACCCGTAAAGAATGCTACAAATGTTCGCATAAACAACCGGGACCGACGGCTTAACGTTCTCTCCGAGACACGGAGGGGTCTCATTTGTTAAGAATTTCCACCCATCCTAAGATCAACCTGGCTAGTGTTTCTTAGCTTTGCAATGTGCTAACCAACACGTGTAACCCTTAGCCACTAACGCTGTCCCATGCGCCCATAGAATTGAATAACTGATTGACCAAAACATGTGTAAACTCTATTTTCTATGATACGCTAGCGGTGATGTCCAAGTGCACCTTAATTTGTTTTACATCAACAAATATAAAACTACATCTTATTTCACGATTATATCATGTATTTATTGAGATAAGATCATAGACGTACGGTTTTGGTATAACGCCTCCATTCATGTCCATTCTCGAGAATGTTACGTCCATACTAAACGTATTTTTCTCAGAATGTTAGCGTTTGCTTGCTGACTGATCTAATTAGGAATTCGAATACTTACTTGACTATAAATGCATATATTTACGCCTGAATATCTCCTACGGGGTAGGTAGAGTTATATTTTACTAATATTGTAAATGCGATAGTTTGGATGAGTGGATGTTTGTTACTCAATCACATTAGAATGGCTGAACGGATCTGTGTGAAATTTGGCATAGAGCTAGATTCTAAATCGTAATAAATCTTAGCGCCAACATTTATTTTGGCGTGTAATAGTAACAAACAATCAGACATCTAGGTACTCATCCATCCTTACAAATATTCACACTTACTAATAGAACTAGGATATTGAATTACGTTATGGATGGCATAACCCTGGGGTTATCCTTCCGAGGGGGCACCCGGGGTGCCCGGCAATGGACGGTTGGGAAGGATACCGTGTGGTTTTAGTCGGTCCGATTCCCACCCTATCGTTGGCACCGTTGGGGTGAAGCCCGTGGGGGTTTCCATACGTAAAAAAAAGGTGTATTATTATTTTAGGATTAATTTGAATCAGAAAGTTAACATCCAGGTCGGGACTTGAACCTACAACCAGTCCCTTGGTAGCGGATAGACTCTGACCAACTGAGCTACTTAGACACGTCCTAGAAAGCTGAGATTCTCCCATAAATGCGTCTTGGGGTGATATACATACGTCAAATTTATAGGAAATATTGTTTCAAAATTTCAGTAGTTTAGTATAGCTTTTTGGGAAGAGTACAATGCCTACAAGCAAGAGATGCATAGCAAATATCGTTTGATTGAATATACAAACAGTTTTAAATGATTATTCGGAAATACGTTTAATTAGTTAGTTAACATTGTGTTTGAGAACTTTTACTAAATTTTACTCCGACAGCTGGCAATCCAGTTGAGTAACATTCAATCAACACTTAATAAGTTTATTTGTAGTGTAACTACACTACACACAGAGGTGATCCAACCAGTCGCACCCCCATGCATTTAGTATCTAATTGACTTTATTATCAGTATCACCATAATTTCACAACAATCAAAAATAAATATTTAAGGGGGGCGCCGTCCTTACAGAAACAGGCCGTGGCGGAGGGGTGTCGTGTGTGTCCTACACACACCTGCCTACTCACTGACAAGGGATAAAACCCGACCCCACCAGGCGAGGCCGCGCTGGCGGCCAAGGTCCGCCGGTAACCCTGGGGTTATCCTTTCGAGGGTTTACCCGGGGTGCCCGGCAATGGACACTTGGCATGACACCGTGCGGTTTTAGTCGATGCACCACATAACCGCCCCCGCTGGCCGGTGGGGGGTATCCGAAGGGATTTCCGCACGTAAAAAAAAGGGGGGCTCCCATACAAGAAACGTGATTTTTGCCGTTTTTTGTTCGATAGTAATAACGGCAAATGTATCGCATTAACAATGATAGCTAGACTGTTGAAATTTTCAGAGATGATGTATTTCTATTGCCGTTATAACAAAATACTAAAAAACAGAATAAAATAAATGTTTGAGGGGGTGTACATAAAAAAAACGTGATATCTTTGCTCGTTTTTCGCAACAGGTAAGTACGGTAGTACGGAAACCCTTCGTGCGTGAGTCCGACTCGCACTTGGCCAGATTTTTTTATCTTTGATAGATTCACGTTTGACCTCTATCTCACCTGCTGGTAAGTAATCTATTCTACGATGAAACACGTTTGCCTAAAAGGAAATAATAATAATATCTAATCATTTGAGACTTGAAGATTATTAGGTTATAGCTTGCCGGAAGAACAGACTCAGGTAGAGAGTTCCACACCTTAGTTGTAAGCATAAAGAACGAAATTGCTTTACAGAAAGTGCGCTGCATACTTGTTTACCACCAAAGTACCCCAGATAAGGTAGCCTATGACTTTCACTTAATAAATAGTGAACCTGATGACAAAACCCTTCTCATTTGTACACTCAGCTTAATCTGTATACTTCAACTACCTTCCAGTAATATTTTATATGATACGCGTAGCACAAGCACTACCTTATATTGAACAGCTGACACATAATAAACGTCCTTGACCCATATCAAGATGAATGGATACACTTACTAGCAGAAGGCATTATAAGTAATTACGTTATCGAAACCGGCATACACTTTTGTTACAATTTGCGGCAATATATTAGAATCTATCAAAATGAAAACGAATGATTATTTTAACCGATTTGAAAGAGGTTCTCAATTCGTCTAACTTTTTAGCGTTCCGTATTCTAAAGAACCCTTTTACTAAAACTCTACTGCAAGTTCTTCAGTCCGCGGGCTGTACCTCATTAACCGTACCTTTTTTTTTTTCGTGCGTAAATCCCTTTGGATACCCCCCCGCCGGCCAGCGGGGGCGGTTATGTCGGGCTTGAACTCTTAGAAAGAGAATTTAATATTATTATATTATTCCCACTATCATTTCATTCTTTATTGTACACACACAGTAAACATTTCACAAGATACTTTACAGATAAAACTAGTGTACAAAGGCGAGCTTAACTCAGTATTGAGTTTTCTCCCAACAAACCTTTGGGGGATCGTGGAGAAGGACAACAAATGGGTAAACGTGGGTGTACAACCAGAAGAATATACATACATCCATAAGATAGAAACTATAAACTTACATAGACAATACATACTAATAATACATACAAAATACATAAATACCTAAACAATCAGTAGAAGTTATTATAACAATAAATAACACATATTAATCTACCTAACTTAAGAAAGGTACCTACAGTTCTTTTACTTTTATCTTAAAAACCTCCAAAGAGCTGCTATCGCGTACAGAGTGCGGTAACGAATTCCACAACCACAACAACGACCACAATCATCTTCCTAGCACTGTTCTTGGCTGCATCCGAGACGTTTGCCTCGGAGGCCGGGGTCTGCTTTAACCTTATAGAGGTTTGGTTTATACGGCTTTTATGGGAGCGACTGCCGTCAGACCCCAAGAGGGAAGCTTGCGCCAGAGCCTTGTCCGTCCATCAGCAGGTGTACCAGCTTGCAGGCGAGGTTGGCTTAGTCTCGTAACGTAGTTATATCTTGTACGATGATACGGAACCTTTCATGTGTTAGTCCGCATAGCACCTAACCGGATTTTTTTTTTTTTGCATTTATCTACCGATCGACCGATTTCAATCATTATTTTTTTATAACATTGGTATATCTCAAGGGTGGTCTCATTTAATTTTGAAGAAATGATTCCCTTTTAAGGGTGAAAATTAGGCGATACATAACGTTTTTTGGTGATATATTTATACGATATCTTTGCCAATTGTGATTTAATTTTAATTGTGTTTTCTATTGGTTTTTTGCATTACGATATTTCATTACTCGAGATGATAAATTAAACAATTAAACATATTTTTTAGCATTTTTAGTATTATTTTAGTTCGTTGTTATTGACGTTTCTGTTATTGATAACTCATTATCTTCATTTTTCACAATGACTTCTATGCATACTAAACAAGCAGTTCAGAACAAAAAGTGTGTCACACTTCGGGGGTGAGGCGGGAACGGGGGAGGGGTACGGGACGCCTCACCATAGATTAATAATTTTGGTGCCCTTACACTACTTTACAGATGACATATGACGATCTGATAAAAAATAAATTTAATATACTCTGTGGCTACGACAGCAACAAAAAGTGGCGCAATAGCTGTTGTGTACAGTAGCGTCCTAAAATCTAGGTATACCAATTTTTTCTCTGAACAGCCAGTCTAGTGTACTTGGAAGTCATTGATTTTTCATACTACTGAAATATATAACCCACCTACACTTTAATGATCCCTATCTACTCAGTTACTATAATGATGTTTGGCACTTTTTTCACGGTTAGCAAATCGTCTTAACATTCTGATATTTTTAAATATCAATGTTAAAAACCTATTCTATTGTTATTTTATCTGTAGTCAATCGAAACGTCAGAAAATATAAAAGTAACCCCCATTTACTTTTGCATATTATTATGAAAATCATTTCGAGACGAAAAAGGAAAAAAATGTAGAGCGATTAATAAATTGCGATAGAATTCGTAAAAAAATTGTTTAAAATCTACGCGTAGGTGTAAAATATTGGCGTAAATTTTCAAATAGTAGATTGTTATCCACCCCCGCTGGCCAGCGGGGGGGTATCCGAAGGGATTTACGCACGTAAAAAAAAAAAAAAAAAAAAAGAAGCTAAAATGACCCATTATATACGAGGTAGTTTTACTAAAAAAAAACTTTAGTAAATAGAAACCGAACCGAAACCGAAACGACCGTTTTAATGGGCTTTAGCGCCGTGTGTTACACTATACTGTTCACTACGATTGCAAGAAAATAAAACAATCCAATACAATATGAAATATGTAGTTTATTTTATTAACTTTTCGTAAGTATTTAAATAAATGCTTTGTGAACTTGACGGCAACAGATTGAAAATTATTTATTTTCCTTTCTCTTCTATTTGTAAATTAGGGTCTCCATTCTCACTAGATGATGACATTTTCACTATTGTAAAATTAATTACGGTCACTACCAATTCAATTTGCAATTAGAGAAAAATCATAAAGATTTCGCGCCAATGTCTTTTTTTGTTTCTTCTGTAGCCGCAACACATTGCATGCATTCTACCAGAGATCGCCAATTTTAGTTCCATTTTCAAAATTAAAATGAAGTTATTTTTTTATGAAACAGTAATAAGTCGAGTCTTTATTCATAATTATTCTACTTATGACTAAAGACTTTTTCTTTTTTGTAGGCTCATAGTCATTTGACACACAAAAATAAAAAATAAAAACCTTTTCCCCTAGGGGAAGAACTGCTATTTTTTCTTCGCTCTGGTACGCCACAATTACGGTCTTTTTTGAGCAAGAGGAGTGAAAAATATCATGATTGAATGAATGATTCTTCATCAATTCATAAAAGAAATACCACAACTACATATAATTGGGAGTTAATAATAACATTGTTTATTGTCGCATTCATCTATTCAGCAAGCTGTGAATGTAGCTACATCTGCCTACCTTCTGGTAGCAACTGTAGGCTAATTGGGTACCGCCAGCTGCTGCCCCACGTGCCAATAAAACTTTATTGCACCTTGCTAATTACCAATACAAATGTGAGGTAACTACAATGCCATTGTGTTTCAGATCTAAAATTCATGTAATTTTTCGAACTTTAAGCCGAAAATCAATTATTTGGTTGACAGTCTTAGTGTTGTGAAGATTATAAATTACATTTGTAACATAATATAACTTCACGCCTGTATCCCCGAAGGGGTAGGCAGAGGTGTATTACACACCAATTACATTTATAAGTTTTATAAACCAAATTCCTATTCATAATACTATCTTGGTTTTCCCGAAGGTGTAGCATGTGCATCCATATTTCGCCAGTTGCATTTTTTGATCTCACGTGTTAAGAGTGACCCTATTAATGTTTACTGGGTACGTCTCCAGACGCTTGTGTTTAAAATTTAATCTCCTCACCAGTTGCGAGTTACCGCATTTTGTTAATATACACGTGTGTGTGTGTGAATAAATGTGTATTGTGAAAAGAGAGTGAAAAGAGGAAAATCCTACTCACAAATAATACAGCATTACTTACAACAACTTCACATTAAAATAAATATTTCTTAATGACTTGTAAATTCATTTATTTATTCATCAATTTAGGTTTATTAAATAAGTCAATGAAAGGAGCTTAAAATATTTACAACTAATTATAAATTATATACCAAACTATATTATACAAAACTATATTATTCAAAATAAAAAGCGATAGACTGTAAGCTTAGGCTTCGAAAAATGCCAGCACTGCGAGGATCCTGGCGAAGACACGGCGCTCCACACGTTGGTGGAGTGCCCTGCGTGGGCGAGTCAACGCCGGGATCTCGTTGCGGTCCTGGGCGTGGACGTTCTCTCGTTGGAGACCATGGTGAGGGCCGCGGTCTCCGACGGGAGCAAGTGGCACGCCGCCGCCTATTTCTGCGAGCAGGTAATGCGCGCGAAAGAGACGGCGGAGAGGGAGCGGGAAAGAACCCTGCCCCCCGAGTTTCGCAGTCTGCGGCGAGGACGCCGCAGACTCATCTACGCCCGGGACTACCGACCTCCATGATCGGGGCCTGAGGACGGCAGTTGGCCGACTCGCCGTCCTTACAGAAGCAGGCCGTGGCGGAGGCGTGTCGTGTGTGCCCTACACACGCCTGCCAACTCACCGAAGCGGGATAAAACCCGACCCCACCAGGCGAGGCCGCGGTGGCGGCCAAAGTCCGCCGGCAACCCTGGGGTTATCCTTTCGAGGGCTTACCCGGGGTGCCCGGCAACGGACACTTGGGGAGGACACCGTGCGGTTTTAGTCGAGACACGACATAACCACCCCCGCTGGCCAGCGGGGGGGTATCCGAAGGGATTTCCGCACGTAAAAAAAAAAAAAAAAAAAAACGCTTCGAAAAATTGTGCCCCATCCAAATAAAAAAATGATCCATAATTATTTGTGGAATCTTCATAGAGTATATTTTTTTTAAATTACTCTTTGTAAAGTTATTGAGCATAGTGGTCAGTAATTTGGAATGTGTTAAGCTGATACCTATAGCGACTGTACTACTACCCCGGTCTAGCGGCCCATCATGCTGATAAAAGAACAACTCAACCACTTACTGTCATAACAGAATAAGCCATCAAACGAAGGTTAATTATCAAATGAGCTTATGTTGTCTTAAAATGATCGGGTCCTTTGATAAAATAACTGTCACAATGACACATTAATGTATATTTTATGTGTGTCAATTGACACTTACTGTTCTCCTTACCACTTTTTTTTTTTTTTTTCTCCTTACCACTTTACCTACTATTATGAGTAAGAGTATATTTATAAGCTGTGCTTTGTACTAGAGGAGCTGTTTAGAATAAAAATTGTGACATGGTTCCTGGGTATGGCGGGAATGAATTTCGAATTTGGAATGGGATGAATTTTGAAACCTGTATGGTCATATCGCGCATTTTTGTTTGCAATATCATCTGTTTGACAGGAACAAAAGTTGCGCATTGTTGGTGGTCCGTAAGGGGTATTTCGCGATACCAATTTTTTGTTCCGTACAAGCAGTCTAGTTGTATACTTAGAAGCCATTGATTTAAAGCGGTCGATTATTTTTATGCCACTCAGTTGGCAGACAAGCTCACGGCCCACCTGATGGGAAGCGGTTACCGTGGCCTCAAATATTTTTATGTAGCGATATCATATGTGGACTGAACGAATGGGAAAAAAAAACCAGTAGTCCTACCAACAGAACAATTGGGGATTGTTTTCCCATTCGTTTTGTAGACAGAACTAATGGGAAAAAAATTAACAGTAGTTCTGCCAACAGAACTACTTAACAGAACAATTGGGAATAAACGTATATTATTAGTATTATTACTTACCTACAACAAACCATACCATATTCTGTTAGCAATCCGACGTATCCTTAAGCTGAATTACACCAAAAATATAACATAACATAACTTCACGCCTGTATCCCTGTAGGGGTAGCAGAACTGTATTACACACCCAAGATTCGCTAGTTATATTTAGGTCCCTGTTTAATATGGGGTCCCCATTCAATTCAAACCGCATTATCACATTTTGCTACTTAGTTCAATTGAACAGATTTTCAAAGACGAAATGAATTCAATGGTATTATTGAATTTTTCCAACTGCGTATAAAAGCGAAGTAGCGTATCAACATGCTAGCTGTATCATAAAAAAATCAGAGAGTTCTGTACTGCACTGCATCCCATGTATCTACATCATTGCTAATACCTCTGACTTTTCGTAGTTATGTGTGCAATTATTATTAATAACGTGCTCGGTAGATGGCAATAGGCTCGCCCCCTATTACATTGGGACCTTAGCGAATCGTGGGTGTGTAATACACCTTTGCCTACACCTTCGGGGATACAGGCGTTAAAGCTATGTTAGGTTATGTTTCATAGCAACCCAATATTCCCGGTATGAGGCACTGATTTAATACTAATAACTTCGATACTGTCTGTGAAATGACGTCCGTCTGACCTAGACATCCTCTCTGTAGTAAGACCATGTTGTTGAACTTTTAAAGCCTCAAACTACCCGTAAAGAATGCTACAAATGTTCGCATAAACAACCGGGACCGACGGCTTAACGTTCTCTCCGAGACACGGAGGGGTCTCATTTGTTAAGAATTTCCACCCATCCTAAGATCAACCTGGCTAGTGTTTCTTAGCTTTGCAATGTGCTAACCAACACGTGTAACCCTTAGCCACTAACGCTGTCCCATGCGCCCATAGAATTGAATAACTGATTGACCAAAACATGTGTAAACTCTATTTTCTATGATACGCTAGCGGTGATGTCCAAGTGCACCTTAATTTGTTTTACATCAACAAATATAAAACTACATCTTATTTCACGATTATATCATGTATTTATTGAGATAAGATCATAGACGTACGGTTTTGGTATAACGCCTCCATTCATGTCCATTCTCGAGAATGTTACGTCCATACTAAACGTATTTTTCTCAGAATGTTAGCGTTTGCTTGCTGACTGATCTAATTAGGAATTCGAATACTTACTTGACTATAAATGCATATATTTACGCCTGAATATCTCCTACGGGGTAGGTAGAGTTATATTTTACTAATATTGTAAATGCGATAGTTTGGATGAGTGGATGTTTGTTACTCAATCACATTAGAATGGCTGAACGGATCTGTGTGAAATTTGGCATAGAGCTAGATTCTAAATCGTAATAAATCTTAGCGCCAACATTTATTTTGGCGTGTAATAGTAACAAACAATCAGACATCTAGGTACTCATCCATCCTTACAAATATTCACACTTACTAATAGAACTAGGATATTGAATTACGTTATGGATGGCATAACCCTGGGGTTATCCTTCCGAGGGGGCACCCGGGGTGCCCGGCAATGGACGGTTGGGAAGGATACCGTGTGGTTTTAGTCGGTCCGATTCCCACCCTATCGTTGGCACCGTTGGGGTGAAGCCCGTGGGGGTTTCCATACGTAAAAAAAAGGTGTATTATTATTTTAGGATTAATTTGAATCAGAAAGTTAACATCCAGGTCGGGACTTGAACCTACAACCAGTCCCTTGGTAGCGGATAGACTCTGACCAACTGAGCTACTTAGACACGTCCTAGAAAGCTGAGATTCTCCCATAAATGCGTCTTGGGGTGATATACATACGTCAAATTTATAGGAAATATTGTTTCAAAATTTCAGTAGTTTAGTATAGCTTTTTGGGAAGAGTACAATGCCTACAAGCAAGAGATGCATAGCAAATATCGTTTGATTGAATATACAAACAGTTTTAAATGATTATTCGGAAATACGTTTAATTAGTTAGTTAACATTGTGTTTGAGAACTTTTACTAAATTTTACTCCGACAGCTGGCAATCCAGTTGAGTAACATTCAATCAACACTTAATAAGTTTATTTGTAGTGTAACTACACATGTGTTATGTGTTTGTGTGGATTAACCTTGGCCAATTCGCTTGAAGTGTTTTGTTGTGTGTGATAAGTTAAAAAATCACGCCTGTACTAGTCGTAGGTTCTTCAAGAAGGGCATTAGAATGTTTTTACAGGGTCGGCAGCGCTAGTGTGACGCCTCTGGTGTTGCATACGTCCATAGACGGCCTCTGTGGCGTAGCGGTAGTGCATGCAACTGCTACGACAGGGGGCGCGGGTTCGATTCCTGCTCAGTGCAAATATTTGTATGCATGAATATATCTATTTGCATTGGTCTGGGTGTTTCTAAGTATAATATGTATGTATTTACAAAAAAAAAGTTAAATATACAAGCTAGTTAAACTATGCTTACTTTGGGTCTAGAAAGCGCTGTGTAGAATGTCATAGAATATTTATTATTATTATTCCCTTTATTAAACTTAAAACATATTAAATTATATTTTATTTTATTATTATTCCCTTTATTTAACTTTAAATACATATAAATTATATTTTTAAATACATTCTATTATTATTATAGGCCACGGTAACTGCTTCCCATCAGGTGGGCCGTGAGCTTGAACTAAGTGGTATAAACAAAACTGTCAAAGGTGCTTATAGATTTAAGCAGAACGTGAACGAGTGGTTAGCATCATTCGAGTTCCAACCCTGATTGCATCCAAAGCATACACTTTGGAACTCGGGGTCCACTCTCTTACTCATCCTTTCCTTGTTAGTGTATCTTGACTTTCACGGGAGCAACTGACGTCTGACCTCCCCAATCCCGAGAGGAAGGTCTGCGCCAGAGTCTCGTTCATCGGTCAGCAGGTGTGATTGCCTTATACTTTTCTCCGTCTGTACCAATACATAAACATACAGCATCTTTATCAGGCAATAAATATGTAAATTTGACGTGAAAATATTAATAAAAGGTCATTATAATCGCTATTACTATCACTTATCCCTTGGGCCACACACTCAGCATTTTGCACATAACGGGTACACATAAGCAGTGACCTTAGAACTACATCTGGACTCAATTGGATTGTGGAAACGATGCACTTAGGCACACACAATCAATTTATTATCTACGGTTCGTATCATGCGCTGGAAGGCTAGACATAATGGCGTTGTATTACTCAATAAGTACTCGATTATGACTATGATAATAATATTATCAGCGGTTATTTGTACGTCACCGAATGGTGACTACAATGTCTGGCTTCAATACACCCGAGTCAAAGTGGAAGTTGCAGTCAAATGCTCGACCCAGAAGTCGGACGTTACAGTCAAACGCTCAACCGAACCGGTTAAGGTTCGCATAACAGTTACAACTTTACACGCACAATCTACCCTGATGCGTATTTTATTAAAACTATAAAATTATCCTCGCCTGTAAATGCAACCTGACATCCATGATAAATTGTAATATCGGTAATGCCCGCGCCGCAGTAACCAGCCTTGCACAATTCTCTTCAATATTGGTGAACCGCCAACACCACATCAATCAATTAACCTTATTAAACAACCACATAGGCCACAAATTCATCATACTAAATATATTTATAAAATATTAGCTATAAACACTATCATCGTATAAATTTAAATCGGATAAAGGCATCATTGTAGCGCCAATTGTCTTAACTGATAGAGTGTGGTATGTCTAACTTTGCATGAAAATACTAGTCATGTTTTTTCTATAAAACTCTATTGCTCATATCGTTGAATAAGCCATTCTAACCGTCGCGCTAACTCTAACGTGTAATAATTTATCAACAACGACCACGATCGTTGTTATTTCATTATCATTGTGAATACATAAAAGGCTATTCTTGCCAGTCTTATCTTCCCGTTATCGGTCAAATTCAAGACCTTATTTATTTTAAAAATAAATTTAAACCTTTCTGTTTCTTTTGCGTAACACTATTGTTTCTTTT
Organism: Cybosia mesomella; assembly: GCA_946251805.1. Taxonomy (NCBI): domain Eukaryota; kingdom Metazoa; phylum Arthropoda; class Insecta; order Lepidoptera; family Erebidae; genus Cybosia; species Cybosia mesomella. Next base: position 19,586,402 of record OX276409.1, read on the forward strand.
TTTTATTAATAATAATGTATATAATAATGTTCTATGTATATATTTACGAAAAGCTTAAAGCTAAAGATTATTCCGGAATTAATTATTAATTACTAGAATTTGGTGTGGTGGCTGAATGTTTCAATGCAAACGTTTGGTCAAGCTTTTAATTGCAACGTCTGATTACGCGGTCGAGCGATTGATTACAATATCTGACGTCGCGGTAGAGCGTTTGACTGCAACTTTTGACTTCTAATTCGGGTTCAAATGGCTGAGAGTAATCACAGTACCGTCTAGATGATGGAACTGTGATATACATTCTAAAATATTATTATATTAAATAAATATAGTAAACTACTATTTTCATCCACTTTTATCGTCTGTCATGTCATTTCTCTTTACTCTCACCCATGTTTTAATCATAAAATATATCCGTTATATAAAACAGAGGCCAAGAAGAAAATCACTTATCAGTGGCTTAGTAAACTGTCTTATGAAATGACCGAAAACCTATTAAAAATTCTTGAGTATTTGCGATTTACGGCTAATATGGCTAGTTAATATTTTTGCTCTAAACTAAAACTTGCATGCAACATACATACACACATAGACTCACAAGACATAACACACACACACACACATACTTTCCACATAATTTTCTTGCCCATCTAGCCATAGTTACGTCTAATAGCTTAGTGATATTATGGTATTTTGGATTTTGGGGTTAAAGATTCTCTGCTGAAATACAGGTGACAAACCTAGCTCAGCAGCAGATGTGTAACCTTGTACAAAAACATAAATATCTTTGTAATTTGAATAATTGTATGTACCAATAATTGTTACAGTATGTATATTTGGGCTTTTTTTTACCTGCGGAAATCCCTTCGCAACCCCCCCCCCCCCCCAAAATCGTTCTGTTTGTCGCCAAGTTACTATTAAAAAAACTATGCTTTGCGTGACTACAATCACGTACATGCTGACACGTTGCCGTTGGTATGTTATGTTTGATACCTTCACTGATTTCAGTTATCTATGTAGTTCAATCAAATACATTGTGTTAGTTTATCATTCGCGAGTCGTCAAACTGGCTGAGAGGATTTCGCTGAGAATACTAGCCACAAATTAGATAAAAATCGTAAAAAAATTAATTGTGACATTTCGCAAAATATTTTCGATTGTTTGTCAATTTAATGTTTTTTATATGCATTTTAAAACTATGTGGTAAATATAATCTCGAAATTTATGGTGAAAGTTTTAATAACAGTAATTTGTGTGTTGAATTCTTTTATAATTATTTTTATGTTATTGCGTCAAGTTTATTATACTTAATGCATTAGTGTAAAAAATTGTAAATATTTATAATAATAATAATAGCGAATGTTCCTAATACGTACGTCACAAATATTAAATTAAAGTTAATAATTCAAATAAATACACCTCTGCCTATCCCTTCGGGGATACAGGCGTGAAGTTATGTGTGTGTGTGTGTGTTTAAAAAATACAAATAAAAAAATTAAAATAAATTATATACCTTTAATAATATTCAATATAATACTTAATATTTTAATAACAGATATTAATTAATATAAATATGAAATATAAAATTAAAAGACATAATGCGAAAAGTTTAATGTGTTGTTTGAACTCTCACATCAATGAAGCTGAAAGTAAAATACAGTTACTCAATATTAAGGGATCTTTATGCAGCTGGATTGAACCAAAACCAGGCAATAAGCAATATAAAGGTAACTAAATATAGGTACTATTATTTCCTTTTTATATTATCACCCATATAAATATTTACCACCCATTTATAGGCTCGCCTCCTATTACATTGGGACCTTAACATAACTGGCGAATCGTGGGTGTGTAATACACCTCTGCCTACCCCTTCGGGGATACAGGCGTGAAGTTATGTTATGTTTGTTATGTTATTTATATCACACATTATTAAATATATTTAAAATATATAAAAACGACTTCTAGCACATTCGACATAGCACTATCTAGACCCATAGTAAGCATACTGTAACTAACTTGTTATATATAAGTTAAATATAATTAATAAATAATTGTTATATATAAGTTAAAAAAAAAAAAAAAAAGGTACAACAAGGGGTGTGTGTTGGGTTAACCTCCTCGAGTGTCGCTCCGATTCCGATCCCGCTGCAGTCCGGGGGGAACGGAATCGGAGCGGCCGGTACACCCTGGGCGGCGGTCAATGGCTTCCCCTTCATAGGGTTGGCATTGATCGTCGGCCAATACCCAACGTGGCGGGAACACATCGCTCTCCGTACTCCTCTGCTTTCAGAGGAGACAGGATGAGCGATGCTGTTAGTGGTGAGATGGCCCAGGGTCAGTCGGGGTGCGAGGGATATGCTCTATGGGTAACCTTACACCCCGGCGTCTGAAGACCCGAGACGGCGTGCGGTTTTAGTCGGTGCGAGCCCGACATAACCGCCCCCGCTGGCCGGCGCGGGGGTATCCGAAGGGATTTCAGCACGAAAAAAAAAAAAAAGGTACAATCGACATCAAAAACCTTTTAAGTACATATAATATAATCTGAACCACACAAATATTCAATTCCATTCTATATTGCGTTTCACTCAACAGTCGGACAATGTTATCTATTTCGGTTACACCGTAATGGTCAAATACGTTTGTAATACCTTTCTGGTATTTAGGTACTAAATCATTGCTTACGACAACTGATTTGGCTAAAACATTCCGTATATTTAAATCACTTTTGTTATTATATATATATACACTAATAGCATTTTCGGACATAGTACTCAGCGCTATCCAGACACAAACTAAGCATAGATTGTTATATGGGTTTGAGAATGCAGACTTAGTTATTTTTTAAATACATATTATACATTTAAACTTCCAGACCAATGCAATTAGAGATATTTCATGCAAATACACTGAGCAGGATTCGAACACACGACTTTTGACGTAGCAGTTGAATGTTCTAGCGCCACACATAATATATCTATTCGCATTGGTCTGGGTGTTTATATGTATAATATGTATGTATTTACAAAAAAAAAGTATCTAAGTATGTTTATCCGCATTCTGGAACCCATAACACAAGCTAGTTAAACTATGCTTATTTTGAGTCTAGAAAGCGCTGTGTAGAATGTCGTAGAATATTTATTTATTATATGGAATATCCACACTCAGGTGGTTCTTATAATATGCATTGATCTGAGGGTTTTTTATGTATGTAAATTTACAAAAATAATTATTCAAGGGCCGTATTCTAGAACGATACTCAGTCATGAGTCTTTCAGGGTGCGAGGGAAATGCCTCACACCTTACACCTCGCCATCCGAAGACCCGAGACGGCGTGCGGTTTTAGTCGGTTCAAACCCAATATAACTTCCTCCGATGGGCTCGGGGGGAGATATCTGAGGGATATATATATATACATATTTATATATATATGTATGTTCTATATGTATATAATAATATATGTCCTAGAATGTTAATTTATTTATTTTGTTTCAATCTTCAAAAAATATTTAAAAGAAATTGTAAATATTTATTTTATCACTACTTACTTAAAATACGATAACCCACTTTTTACAAAGCCTACTTAATTCTAAGATACTCCCTACAATTTTAATTTGACGCGATAAGCTAGCGAAATAACTGGCCTAGCAGACAGTAATATTATAACACTAGCTGATAAGGTCTGCCATCACACGGGAAAATTCAATGAACAAAAAATCCGGTATACCTTAAAATTACTTAACATAGAAAAAGCGGCCAAGTGAGAGTCGGACTCGTCCATGAAGAGTTCCGTAGCAGCAAGTAAGATAATGTTTTTTTTTAATTGTATATTTGAGTTGATTGAATGAAAGGTAAATTGCGTTTGACGATTTATGACGTATTAAAAAAAACTACTTATTAAATCTTGTTCAAACCAATTTTCGGTGGAAGTTTACATGATAATGTTATGTTTAAATATATTTTTTAGTTTTTTCATTCTCTTATTTAAGAAGTTACAGGGGGGGGACACATTTTACCACTTTGGAAGTATCTCTCGCGCAAACTATTCAGTTAAGAGAAAAATTATATTAGAAACCTCAATATCATTTTTAAAGACCTATCCATAGATACCTCACATGTATGGGTTTGAAGAAAAAAAAATTTAAGTTTCAGTTCTAAGTATGGGGAGACCCCAAAATTTATTGTTTTTTTTCTATTTTTGTGTGAAAATCTTAATGCGGTTCACAGAATACATTTACTTACCAAGTTTCAACAGCATAGTTCTTATAGTTTCGGAAAAAAGTGGCTGTGACATACGGACGGACAGACAGACAGACATGACGAATCTATAATTTTTTGCATTTTGGCAACGGAAGCCTAAAAAGGACATATCACATTCAAAGCTTAAAGTAAAACTAAATGCCAGCAGTGGTGTCCTGTGACCTCACCGCTGTAGACTGTTCGCTGATGCAGCTTAACGACACAAACTCTTTGCCACATCTGAGGTTGGTTTGCACAGCACAGCCTGAATCCACCCCACATCCAACCTTAGATCACTCATTAGTGACTCTCTTTCAGCTTCGTTCCGTACACACTCCATCAGCAAATGTTGGACATCTTCCGATAGAGAAATCTTATGACCCAATTGCAGTGCCACCTGACGGGTCCAATAATTGGACTATGCCTATACCCGTATCGCAAGTACAAGCTATAAGTTGATAAAGTTTCATAGCAATCGGATATATTGTACGGCAGTACTTAAAATGAACAAACATTAATTTTTCAATATTAGTGATGCCCGCCGCTCCACCCCCGTAGTATACTAGGCCCGTTCCAGTAGCCCACAGGAATTTATTCCTGTGATAAAAAGTATCCTATAGCACATAGGATTCCAGACTAAATTCCATTCAGATCCTTATTCATCCGAGGACTAAACCCAGTTGCATACAAAGCTCGCGCTTTTGAGCCCGAGGTTCGCTCTTCTACCCCTCCCTTCTATAAATTTGGTTTATATTTGCGGGAGCGCCTGCCATCTGATACCCCAACTCCGAGAAAAAACAGCACCAGAGCCTCGTCCGGCCATCAGCAAGGTGTACAGCTGTGCTGGTGCAGGAGAGATTGGCTTGAGCCCTGAAGATGTTGTTGGAGTTTTATACTTCCAATTTTCTTCAAATCCGTCCTCACAAACTTTCACATTTATAATATAAGTAGTAAAAACGACCTATTCTCTCTAAAAAGCAATAACTTCTAAATTGAATGAACATCTAAAACCAAAAAGGGCAATCGAGTGAATGAAAAGCCGACCTGTTGCAACAAGAATAGGCAAAAGACACATTGTGTGGATAGACCCATTTACAAGTTAATCAAATACACGGCTCAGTGGCTACGGACTTCGTGAAGCGATTTTAATTTGCGCTCGAGGGCAGCCCTATAAAGTACTGTTGAGTGCTAAAGTGTCTACAGACTGTTATATCAATAATATTGTTTTACTTACTACAGAAATAGTCTGAATATTTTTTACAATTTAAAAAAAGTATAAAGGCCTATCAAATGATAAGGCGACCATGGCCTTTCAGCGCTTGTTACACAAAAATCACTGGCATATCTAACGGTAGGGGTGTAAGGTCCTCAGGTGCCATAGACGAACTTTAACGTTATGAATTGAAAAAACAATAAAAATAATATTTTCCTTCCAATCTTGACTCTATTGAATCTCCTCAAATTTTCAATAATGATTCGAATCGTAATTCATCGTTGATCAATGCGTGGACAATAGTATAATAATAGATAAATGTGAAATAATAAAACCATATTCATGCCTAAATGTAGTAATAATATACAAAACGAATTCAACTCCTTAACATTTTCTTTTTATTTTTTTCAAGTTCCAAATAATAAATTTGGACCTTCATAATATGAGGTCAAGTAAACATTTTTGCTCATATCGTATTTTTCAATACCAGCAAAAATATTTTCTAAGTAAATACTTGATAAAGGGACTCGGGGTTTATACGAAAGATTTCTGCTGAATTCTATTCCAAGGCAGCTATATTTTACTCACTACTGTTAAATGTATTTATGATAAACCTTTTAGAAATAAAGTATTTAGTTTGCAGACGCTACGCTCGCAGAAAAATCTTTCAATAAAATTAGATTGAAGTTGTAAATCAAATCAAAAATCTGGATTCGTTTTGAATTTCTGAAGACTTTCGGCATTTATAGCGCAAATAAAAATAGGTAGTGGTGAGTTACCTGGTTGAAACAATTTTTTTTTAAAGAATATTAGTAACCGAAATTACTAATATTCCCCCTAACCCCTCCAGCTAAGCTTAATTGCTTGTGTTAGGAGTGGAACCTCTCGAGCGCAGGGTCGCCTCCTTAACCACTTAACTACCGACGCTTTTTTTTGAGCTTTGAGAATAATTTGAGATTACATGCCGGGTACACAGTTAGTGCACCAAAGTGAACGATGGCTAACGAACGAACGAACGAAACTTAAACCATTTGGTCGTCATGGAATCATCACCATTCCGGTACGTTTTAAAGCGTGTAGTGACAACAATATGGGGTTCTTCAAGAAGGGTATTAGAAGGTTTTTACAGCGTGACGCCCTTGATGTTGCACACGTCCATAGGCCACGGTAACCGCTTCCCATCAGGTGGGTCAAGTGCTTGTCTGCCACCTAAGTGGTATAAAAAAAAGTGACGATTGGTACATCCCTCTCATTTGCGTTCATGCTCTCTCGTTAAGTTAGTACGTCCACACCATTAGATTGTAGCTGTGCCTTGATTCTAGTAAAGTACTACGTGATATATACTTGATATTATGCCAACCATTGCTTTTAATGAACTATATCATACCTTACAGGGGGAATACTCTGACCAATTAAGCTACCTGGACACGTCCTTGATATTCGAAATTTTTCGATATATTTATACGTCTCGGGGCGAAGCTGGAGAATTTCGAATATCTAGGACGTGTCTAGGTAGCTCAAATGGTAGTCTGTAAGGAACTGGTCGTGGGTTCAAGTCGAATCCCAGAGGTTCACTTTTTTTGTACTAAAATCTATTGGAAAAGTTACCATACTAATTGCTTTAAAAATTTCATTGAAGTATGTCATACCTTATTTTTGGTTGGAGGACCAGGTGCTATAGCCAATATGGAGAGAGGCTTACATTCACTTATGGACTAATTGACGATACTTGATGATTCACCAATTGAGTGATGTATTTAGAAACTAGTGTTTCTTGGACCCCACCACGATCAGGGCCCAAGCCAACTTCACCTGCAAGCCGGTACACCTGCTGATTGACAGACGAGGTTCTGACGTAGGCCTTCCTCTCGGGGTTAGAAGGGTAGACATCAGTCACTCCCATAAAAGCCGTATAAGCCTAACCAAAGAGTTGAAGGAGTAAGCGGATCCCGGGCCCCCGAGATGGAAGCCTTGAATATAACAGGGAACAACGGTAAGACGATGATGATTGAGAAACAATTGTAAACTATTTGAGGCCGCCTGTCACCCTAGCAGAAGCAGGCTGGGATGGTGGTGCTACTAGCGCCCCTCCCCCAAGCCGGAGCAAGACGGGGACACCGTGGTTCCCAAACCCGAGGGGGCCATCTCGAAACCGGAGATGGCCCAGGGTCAGTCGGGGTGCGAGGGATATGCTCTATGGGCAACCTTACACCCCGGCGTCTTAAGACCCAAGACGGCGTGCGGATTTAGTCGGTTCAAGTCCGTGGGAGGGGGTACCAGAAGGGATTTCCGCACGAAAAAAAGAAAAAAAAGGGTACTGTCAACATCAAAAGTTGGTTAGCACTAAAATATTTACGACCCTTTTTTTACATAGGAATTCATGAACTAATATTGGATGTTTGAGTAGCTTTTTAATTCCCAGAGTTAATATTATTCATGTTTTATTTATTGTTTTATGAAAGGGTTAAGAGCTAAGGTAATCAATAGATTAAAATTTGTTTAGCGATTTCTATCGTTGACTGTACATGAAGTCACATAATATTACTGGTATCCTCTTTATACCTAATTAAGTGAAAACGTCTGTGTTAGGAACGGAATGATATTCATTTACTTTACTAGCTCAATAATAATATTTTCGCTTTGAAACGAATTTGAAAACGACTGTACTCTGGACGGTTTTCATCAGCGAAAGCGACTGTGTATCATAGTACATTTTTATTATAGTTTTTATTTTATAATAAAATGTATTATTTAGTCTACAAAGACCTCGATTTAACAAAGAGCTTTTTTATTTAGCAAAGATTTATGCTGGTAAGCAGTGTTGAATAATTAAAAATATGAAATTAAGGTAGTTTTTGTGCTTTCCAATTGTGCCCCCCGTGTGGACCCCCTGGAGAGAGAGAAAAGTCGTAGAGTTAGTTCCGGTTACATTCAAAGCTTGCACTTGGGAACTTGGGGCCTTTTCTCTTATTTTTTTCTCTTGGCTTTTACGGGGGCGATTGCCGTCTGACTCGTCAACCCCTAGAGAAATGTCTGCTTCAGACCCTTGTCTGAGTATCTGCTAGCAAAAGAGGTTAGATTCCGTAGATCTTAAGTGGGCCTTTTTATTTTTTTATTTTTCGTGCGGAAATCCCCTCGGATACCCCCCCGCCGGCCAGCGGGGGCGGTTATGTCGGGCTCGAACCGACTAAAACCGCACGCCGTCTCGGGTCTGCAGACGCCGGGGTGTAAGGTTGCCCATAGAGCATATCCCTCGCACCCCGACTGACCCTGGGCCATCTCCGGTTTCGAGATGGCCCCCTCGGGTTTGGGAACCACGGTGTCCCCGTCTTGCCCCGGTTTGGGGGAGGGGCACTAGTCGCCCCACCGTCCCGGCCTGCTTCTGCTGGGGTGACAGGCGGGATCTTAAGTGGGCCTCATATACTCAATTATACATATAGGTATCCGTCCTTTGGGGTGTGTGTTGGATAACCTCCTCGGGTGTCGCTCCGATTCCGATCCCACTGCAGTCCGGGGGGAACGGAATCGGAGCGGCCGGTACACCCTGGGCGGCGGTCAATGGCTTCCCCTTCATAGGGTTGGCATTGATCGTCGGCCAATACCCAACGTGGCGGGAACACATCGCTCTCCGTACTCCTCTGCTTTCAGAGGAGACAGGATGAGCGATGCTGTTGGTGGTGAGATGGCCCAGGGTCAGTCGGATATGCTCTATGGGTAACCTTACACCCCGGCGTCTGAAGACCCGAGACGGCGTGCGGTTTTAGTCGGTTCAAGCCCGACATAACCGCCCCCGCTGGCCGGCGAGGGGTATCCGAAGGGATTTCCGCACGAAAAAAAAAAAAAGGTATCCGTCCTTTTGAAATACTGATCCTGTAATGGATTTAAAAATCCAAGTATTTTCTGAAGCAATACTCATAATAATAGCTTTCTAACTTTCTCTTTTTAACTTGAGATAAAAAAAAACAGCCCGAATGACTATTGACCAAAAAAATTACTGATACTGTTAAAGACTACAAAGAACCATTGTAAATCAACATCATCTTAAAGTCATCTCCACTAAACCCATCTGAATTACATAGAAATGGTTAACAAATCTAATTAATGGCATGCGGTAGTGTCTATACTTAGTTCGACAAACACACCTATACAGCTTTTGTATAGTAACGAACAATACCTGAAGTCTTTTACATGATACGAGATGAGATTTATCGTATCGGTAATATTCAAAGTATATCTTTTTTCCTCTTGTAATTAAATATTGTAGGACAAAGTACACAACGCCATCTAGACCCAAACTAAGCAGAGCTTGTCATATGGGTATAAGAATGCGGATAAACATACTTAAATACTTTTTTTGTTGTAAATAAATACATATTATACATAGAAACACCCAGACCAATGCAATTATACGTATTTGCACTAAGCAGGAATCGAACCCGTGACCTCTGGCTTAGCAGTCGAACTACCGCTACGCCACAGAGGCCGTCAAGTTTTTAAACTTTGCTGACACTATGCAAATGAACACTGTGGAAATCTGATCCCGATCCCGCTACCCATGGGATCCTCTTCCACCACCGAAACCTAAATATGATACACAATTCCACCATATTTCATTTTGTTATATCGCAAAGGGTTTAGGCAGTGTTTTCGTTGAAAGCTCCCAGGTGGCTTATTTTTACCGACACCTCCAACAAATATCACTATATTTTAGCAAATGGACACAAAAACTTGACAAATTATATACTAAAACCTTTCTCGTGAACCACTCTATCTATTGGTTAAAACAGCATGAAAATCGGTGCAGTAGTTTTTGGGTTTGTCGCCAACAGACAGACAGACAGATGCAAAATACATTGTTTTATAATATGGTAATAGTGATTGTTTCAAATTTAATGCACTTCCTAATCCTATGATATTCGTAGATTGTGAAATTATTATTTTGACTGGAATCAGCCTATCTAATGATTCACTATTATGACACCTCTAGTGGCAAGCGGTCATGGTAACATGTGCTAATTTGTTACGTTATGAGAATTAAAAAGTAACTTAGCAGTAATGTTTTGATAATACAACGCTTATTCTGCTTATTCGGCGGATACGTCGATATGTCACTATAAAAACATAGCTTCTTCATGTCAGCGTTAGTCCCGGTAGTACCTCCGTCCTCCTACCCTTTCTCTCCACAATTTATTTGGCTCGTTGTGGCTTTCAAGGGCGCGACTGCTCGTTCGCAAGTCGTGTGTGGTGTGGCGAGTAGCTGAGGTTGACTAACGCCTCGAAGATCCTGATGGGGTCCATACACCCAATCTTATCTGAAAAGGAACACAGTATCTGAAAAGGAATCTCATTGTCTGTTCGGGCAAGATAAGTTTACGAAACGTTACATGAGAACCAGAGAACTGGTGGTAGAAATTTGATGACACAAAAATGTCACAAAATTCGCCCTCCATAGTAATCCAATCCGATTGCGTTCAGGAGTCAGCAAGTGCATAGCCGGGCAGGGGGATTGTGGTCGCAGCACTAGTGGGACTGGTGGGTATCACGCGGTGCTGCGACGACAATCCTCTTCTGATGAGGCCGTCAAGCTGAGTGCCGCCATTGTTAACATGGTACGTGTATGTAATGGTGACCCTCTTTCCTGATACTTTACCTTCAGCTTACCATCAGGCGAGGTGAAGTCCAATTGACGTGTCCTAAATATAAAAAAAAATAGAATATCATCTTTGTACTAGGCACTAAGCATATAATATTTTTCATAACCTACCTTTTTTTATGTGTCCGACCTTTCGGCAAAAATCATTATACTGATGAAGAACATTAAATCGATTAATTTTATTACAAGTTTTTATTTCACTGCTACGACCAGTGAACGAAAACACTGGTTACGACCTTTAAATACGCAAAAATACAGTGTCGTAACTGTCGTATCGCTATCGTATCGTGTAACATAAAAAAGCTCAATAAACAGAGGTCTTCACACTGACCGACTCCGTTAATTGGATTCGGATAAGTAATTGTGTTGCTGACGCGGACACTGTTGACAATATAACGTGTACCTTCATCCCTTCAGAGTAAAAGGGATCCTAATTAAAATCCTGTTTTACTTTCGTATATATGTCTCCTCTATAAATATTCTACTGACATGTAATCACGGCTATATATTCTCAAGTTGTAGACACAGAAGCGGGCCGACCGAAGCGGGATAAAACCCGACCTCACCAGGCGAGGCCGCGGTGGCGGCCAAAGTATGCCGGCAACCCTGGGGTTATCCTTTCGAGGGCTTACCCGGGGTGCCCGGCAACGGACACTTGGAGAGGACACCGTGCGGTTTTAGTCGAGACACGACTTAACCACCCCCGCTGGCCGGCGGGGGGGGTATCCGAAGGGATTTCCGCACGTAAAAAAAAAGGAGTAGACACAGATTCCAGATCTCCAGATCCATTTCCAGATCCGCGTTATTACGTAAGAGTGAATGTCAGCTAATTACTGTAAATAAGGCAGTTTTCATGAACTGTTTGCTTACTGTCGAATGAAGAACGTTCCTATCCCTTAACCGCTTTGTATGACACCTACGCGAAGAGATGGTGGGGCCCATGTATTCTTCGCCGGGAACCATGCATATTCTTCATTGTGCACGTAACCCTTCCTTTTCTACTTAGAGCAACGCTACGTATGAGTTTCTTGAGTGTTGCGAGCGTTCATAAGCTACGGTCATCACCAGCACCCAGGCCTTAAGTTTCTTTGCCACCTTGGTATTAAAATAACAGAGAAACTTGGATTTGAACTTTGCTTATTATATTATAATTTAAAACTGGCTGATCCGGCAATTTCTAGATAGAATCAGGTTACCTTATCAGCTGAATTTATTTCGTGAATGTCTACTTGCATTGAAAACCCGAGACGGAGTGCGGTTTTGGTCGGTTCGAGTCCGTCATAACTACCCCCACTTGACCGCCGTTGCGATAACCGTGGGGAATACAGCACAAAAAACCCAGACCAGGCACAGTATACGGAGACTATTCAAAAAAATCAAAGATTATGAAAATCGGTCCACCCGTTTTCGAGTTCATCGCGGTCATCACTAATACGGCTTTTTTTTTTATATCCGGGCACACCCGGGTTCGTACAAACACAACATAAATTAATAATCTGAATCTGTGAAGCCGTTCTGTCTCTGGCTATGATATTTTTACTCTTTTTTTCTTTATAACATTTAGGTCATCGTACACTGAAGGACAGGCTTCGCCACCCAGCTACAGGTTTAATCAAAACAAAGCCCACAAGGCTTAGTTTTCAATTAATATTTTTTTACCCTTTTAACTTCACCGTTTTTACTTTTCACAAAAAGTTCATTGAAAATGTATTAGAACGAAAAAGATTTAAAAATACGTAAGTTATTCGATGTCAGTTATAAGTTTAAAACCATACCTAAATTATTTACATTTTATGGTGCTTTGAATTTATCTATACAAATAATGGCGACCTCTTTGGCGTAGCGGTAGTGAGTTTGACTGCTAGGTCAGAGGTCGCGGGTTCGATTCCCGCTCAATGCAAATATGTATTTTGCATTGGTCTCGGTGTTTCTATGTATAATATGTATTTATTTACAAAAAAAAGTATTTAAGTAAAGTATCCGCATTCTAAAACCCATAAGACAAGCTCTGCTTAGTTTGGGTCTAGAAGGCGTTGTGTAATTTGTCCTAGAATATTTATTTATTTATTATTTATAAATAAAATTGACGTTTTCGTTTCTAATGGTAAAACAACAGCTTTTCAATGAATAAATATGAATACATACACGCACACATAACAAAAATTAAAAAAGTTGTCTGTCTGTTTGATCCGATGGATTCTGCAACCGTTCTCCTAAGACCGATTCGCCATTGGACTTTTCGTCGATAGGATGATTCATTTATTTCCGTTTTCGCAGCAGGGTCTTTCACCTGTGGACATTTCGTCGACAGAACCTTTCATATGCGTCACTTTCGACGACAGCCCTTTTCAGCTACTGAGTGTTTCACCGACGACGATACGATAACAAACTACAATGTCACCAAAAAGCTACTAGCTTGCTATCGAAATCCAACTTGCTGCCGCGGCACACTCGCTTCACTCGCTCGGCTCGCGCTCTGTTAGGGTCACAGTTCTAATCTAACCTAACCCAGACAACATCGTAGACAAAACGACCTGACGGCCAATATTCCATTATTGAAAAGTCCTGTCGTCAGAACAAACAAATGCGAACCATTTTGTCGGCGAAACATCCATAGGTGATCAGTCCAAAGAAGAAACGACTGTCGGCGAACGTTTGCAGACCCGATCCGATGTAGTTGGATCGATTTTAATGGCATTTTCACTAGCAACGCAGCAATTACAATAGACGATTTTAGAAGGCGTAATTTAGCTACTTTTAAAGAAAAATAACTAGAGTACCGCACATAAAAATTAAAACCCATATCTAAGTCCACGCGGACATACTCTCGGGCCCAGCTGACATAATATTAGACTCATTCGTTTAAACATATAACATTAGCATTTAAAGAAGCTATGTCACAAAAAATTGTTACTACTGATCTACCTTCAAGAATGCAACTTGGACAATAGGCACCTACTTCACATGTCACACGTCAAACTGTCAATCACAAACTTGCTTGTCTATGCCTTGGAATAAAGCTTGAATATATTTACTTTAGTTTGCATATAATGCCAGTCTACAAAATATATAGAGAGCTGCAATCGGCGATTTTAACTGCTATCTACTTTATAAAATAACAAAAATATTTAGATGTTTGAGGCCCAAATCAAATTCATCAGCTAGCTGGTGCCCGAAGGATGAGGCTCTGACGAAAGCTTTTCGGGGTTGGGAGGCCAGACAGCAGCCACGAAAGTCAACCAAATTAGCCGAATCTTGTAACATGTGAACACCGGGGTCCAAGGTTAAACCTCGGATGCAACCGGTCATCGCTAAGATGATAATGAAGATCGCTGAAAATATAAAAAATATTCCGATGAGTTGAGGTTCTTCTCTTTTGAAGCTGTTCAATGTTATTGTTAATTGTTAGTACCGTTACCGAGAAACAGTCAACGTATAGTAAAAGTTAAGGTCATTTGTTTTTCAATTTCACCCCATAACACTAGTCTTAATTAAACCCCCAAAACAAATAACTTCCAGCTTAATCATGACGATGAAAATAAACTCATAAAATGGACCACGTTAGGTCAGAAATCAACCTTTACAAGAGCAAATTTTCCCTTAAATAAATAACAATATACATGAAAGCAACCCTCCACTGGTTTAGGCTTTGATTTAAGATAAAAGCGAGAGCGTTCGAGCAGACATTTCACAGTCCACCAACCGCGTGCTAATTTTAAACACCGCTCAGTGGAGGTAGGGTTGTGTACACTGTCGAGCAATGTAAACGTCACAGAATACGTGTCGTATACGGTTGGTGAGACTATTTTTTTACATGTCATCGTCGATTTGGATTGATATGTTGTAAATGAAACTAGATTTAAAAAAATGATTACAGATATATTTCGCCCAGAATGTTTATGATGATGAAGGTGATAATTTATCATCATGTTTTCGGTCCAATATAACAGGGAATGAGCATATATATGAGAGAAATCGTTTGTGGTTAAAAATCTATTGTCTGTAGATACCGTATTTATCACACACACACACATCGATTTATTATAATATAATAATATACCTTACTATCACAGGGCCATCAAGGTAATCAACTTTAAATTTCATAACATCAATATTTCCGTGAAATTTCTACCCAAATTTTCAACATACTAGCAAAGATAAGAACATAAAAAAACATGTTACTTGAAAATACATTTCGACCTAGGGTAAAACGACATTCAGTCATGAACTAAAGTTAAGTGGAAATTTTAGGAATGTAAATCACCTGATAAAAACTCAAGTTTAGTTCTAGAATACATTCTGTACTTAAAACTAGTTTAAAGTCGAGATTCGTAATTGAATATCGTTCTAGAATATGGGCCTTGTGTTTATAGAATTTATTTCTCATAAGACTGACTCAATGTCATTATATATTTTGCAGCTGGAGAACAAAACAGATATAAATATTTACCGTATGTTTATTTTGGCCTCAAGTGTACCTGTGCACAAAACAACCTCAAAAGGTATGCACTGCTCCTATAAAACAGCACAAAAGTGTGTCCACATTTACCAGCCCTTATTTTTATCTTTTGTGTTAACGTGGGGTTTTTTTTCTCCTTTAATTATGAAGTATTTTTCTGTCTATTGTCTGTTTGTCATTTATTCATACATTCATTATTTGTTTTTCTACTACATCTTTATGCAATAACAGGTTTTAAATCAGTAACGAAGATTGAGTAGCCTTACAGACGTAAAATTTCCCTAAATCTTTTGGATCCATCAATTAAATGCGTGATCAGTTCCAATTACTACGAATTCTTCTCTCTCTTCGTCCGAGCGCAAGTTCTGATTGCACCCTAAAGTTACATCTTGGAGCCCGAGGTCCGCTCTCCTATCCCTCCTTTCAATGATTTGGTTAATATTACCTTGTATGGGCTACCTGGAGACCCAACCTCGAGAAGAAAGCACCAGAGCATCTTTCGTTAATCAGCTGGTGTATCCGCTCGCAGTTGAGTTTGGATTGAGCATGGAAAACCTCGATACCCTATCGAGGTTTTCCAGGCTCAAGCTAAACTACTGATTGAGCTGAAATTTTGCATACATGTGTGAATCGCGTGACATGCAATATTATGATGACAGTGTGCTGTTCTAATGATGGAGCTGGAAGGTGACCAACTAAGAAAAGTCAGAGGTGTGTGCCCGGGGCGACTGGGGATCGAACTCGAGACCTCGTCTCAGCAGTCCGTTACGTACGCCACTGGGCTATCGCCGCTTTTGCTATTATCCAGCTCAGTAAATAATATCATATTATAGCCAAGTACTCTAATGGTCGGCTGTGTTGGCCTAAAAAGGGTTTCTTAATGATGTCTATTTTCGTTACCGGAGTTAGAAATACATAAAGTACGTATCACTTGGTAATATTATAATAAATAAGAAAGGTTAAGGGTTAAGGAACCGCCGCGAAATGGGAATTAATTTAGAAAGTAACTTTATGAGGACTTTTATCGAGTCCTTTAGGGAATAATATATTGTTCACTGAAGAGAGAAAGTGACTGATGACTGATGATCGACGAGGGTGTTGTTTGCACACGTCTGAGTCATACAGAGATCGGGAATAGCACTTTCGTTTTCAGTGCTAGGAAAGGCCGCCTGTCACCCCAGCAGAAGCAGGCCGGGACGGTGCGGTGGGGTGACTAGCGCCCTTTCCCCCAAACCGGACAAAAAAAGGCGGGGACACCGTGGTTCCCAAATCCGAGGGGGCTATCTCGAAACCGGAGATGGCCCAGGGTCAGTCGGGGTGCGAGGGATATGCTCTATGGGCAACCTTACACCCTTACACCCTACAGCGTCTTAAGACCCGAGACGGCGTGCATTTGTAGTCGGTTCAAGCCCGACATAACCACCCCCGCTGGCCGGCGGGAGGGTATCCGAAGGGATTTCCGCACGAAAAAAAAAGAAAAAGAAGGTATATTGGATTACTGCGCGCGGCTCCGCCCGCGCGGAGGTCGGTAATCGTTTTTCGGTTATATCTCCGGTTCCACTTAACCAATCGAAATCAAACATACGGCAGATTTTAAGTCTGAGATCTTAATAATAGAATAAACCGCATCAAAAGCTGTTCAGTAGTTTTCTTTCAATATAGTTTTTGGGTCCGTGCGAACAAAAAGATAAACAACCAGACAAGAATTCCATGTTCAGAATCGTTTATTTAACATAACCCAAGTATATTTTTTGCAATATTTGCAATGAACAAACATAAATAATTTACAATTTCATAATAGTATAGAAGAGACTAGTTCAGTGGGTAAGTTTACAAAAGCGTATTATCTACTAAACAAAACGCCCCGCCTGTCAATCCCACGCACCTACTGTTAACAAAACCATTTAATACAGTTAGCAGAACAATTAACAGAGTAAACTTTAGTTGCGAGCTGTACCTACGTCATGGCACCCTTGTCACCCTGACATGCGTTGCGTACAGAAATAAAGACATGAAGTTAATATTATTATCAGCTGATTTAATTCAACTTTAAATATAACAACATTATATGTCCACAGAAATAATAATGTTCATCTAAATTATCACAATATTTTAATAATTTACAAAGTAACATAGATTTTTTAGCTAGATGAACTGTTGATTCGTATAATGATTAATCTAATTCGCTATTCAGATTCATCGTCATTATCTGAACGCCAATCCCAATTGCCTTCAATAGTTCGCTCAGGCTAACAATGTCCTACGCAGTCCAACGGTGTCCTATTAAGTCCAGTCCCATAATGTCCAGTGTCTCATAATGACAAATGTCCATACATTTCTAGGCTCTCTCCTGATCCTCCATTATTGGTTCATTTTAGCTTGTACCGGACTGACTGCCTTCTGACTCCACAAATTCAGTAAAGTCTGAGCCAATGCCTCGTTCTTCAATAAGCAGGAGTACCGTTATCGGATCGCAGGTGAGGTTGGCTAGACCCCCAAAGGTCTTGATGGAACCTCATACATACACTACATGACTACTTTCTCCGATTTGTGTAAAACCGGCAAATTGTCGCAAGCACAGCAGAACAAACATTATGCCAAAAACTTCTTCATCATATTAATGTAGTTACTGGTTGCTTCCGAGGCTTCCACGTCAGAAACTGGAGTCCGCTTACTCTTTCTCCTCTTTTTGGTCTGGTTTATACGGATTTTATGGGAGCGACTGTCATCTGACCCCCCCCCCCCCAAACCTCGAGTGGAAAACCTGCGCCGTAGCCTAGTCCGTTAATTACAGGTGTATCGGCTTCCAGGTGAGATTAAATTGCGCTCGAAGATCTTGTTATACCCCCAAAAACACCCATTATTCCGAAGTACTTCTGGTATCTAATGGCCAAGTGCGCGTGAAACATCGTAATACATGCAAACCATAGCATGATAAGGTCCAATAATTTAATTTAATTTTTAAGCAATTAGTATGTTTATTTTTCTTATGAAAAATAAACATACTAATTGCTTAAAAATTAAATTAAATTAAGGAAAATTAATTATAGGAAGGTCCAATAAAATTTATAGAAAGACCTAAACGAATACAAGCCATGTCAAATTTATATTCAAGTTTTATCTTCCGCTATTGACCCAATATGCAGTTGAAACGTCTACTTCTGTTACGGCCAAGGGCATTGTATGGATATATATATTGAATTTACGGTCAAACTTATTTATGGAGTATGCTTTAGGCACACATATATACTTGAATACGTATTTTATTCAACCGATGTACTTATAACAATCAACAAACGAGCCTATAAGTGCTTTGGAATTAAATCTTAAATTTCTGAAATTTCTTTCAGAAATAAAAAGTATTATTTTCGTAAACTGCAATGCAGGAACATATATTATCATTATAAAGTTCGATACATTTATTAAATGTGCACTTACAAACTACAGACTAAGATTATAACTATAGCTATTTGAGGACCGTAGACAGAGAAAATTAGGAAAATCTTTAGTATGTATTTTATTGATTTAAAGTGTAATGTCTCCGAATACTTCTAAATTTAAAAATTAAAACAAAATCTAGATTTAAAATTGACATATGATTGCATTTTCAAAAGCGTTCCTATTTTTTTGACTTAAATTCGCCCATATATAAAACCTAAAACACATATTTCATTAAATAAATAACGTAACTAATTACTATTTTCAAACACGACCTACATGTTTGACATCCAACGCCTGACTGCGTCCTCCCCACTTCCGACCCCCACTCTACGGACCGGATGCCGCGTCACCGCGATACTGACAACGCTTCGTGTTCGGCCTAGTTCTACGTCCGTGATAAGTTTAAAAAAATTAAATTACTTTTTTCTTTACTTATGCAATTATATTTTTGAATAGTTTGGTAGTTACTTTAAGGGAGAAAGGATTATGAAATCCTTTTCTCCCTCCGTTCCTTATGGATTAGTTTATCTTGGTTCTTTAAGGAATATCCTCATCCCAACATAGTTTTGGTCAGCTTTCAGTCTAACTAGGAAACGGCTGGACTTTGATATTTACCGAGAAGCGACCGCCATCTAACATCTACAACGCACTGGCGATATCTTATACAAATATATTACAGCCTAAATAAAAAACGGAATAATAATAGTATATTATGCAACTAGTGAATAAAGGACGGATTTAAAGCGAGGGCCGTAGATGAGTCACGAGCAAGTGAAGGATTCAGGAGTTGCATACTATACTTTATACCATGACTACGAGAAAACAGTTTTTAATCTAATGCCAAACTCCTTGTCGCAAATATCGGCCAATCAAATCTCGAGAATTTATTTGCACCAAAGAGTTTTGAATTTCGAATCTTAGCGCAAGGAGTTTGTGTAAGCATTGAAATAGAGACCGGATATATTTTTGTGTTCCAAATTCAAACACCAAAATAGTGAATAAAAACAAAACAGTGAATAAAAGGCCTTTTTATTCACTGTTTTGCGTGAATAAAATAAGCTTTTTAGAGTAGGTATGGTATAAAATAATTTTCATATTCCCATCCCAAAAGTTAACAAGAACTTTTTTAAAAAAAGCTTTTATTTAAACAAACCAGTTGTACTAAAACAAGCAGAATTAGAACACAGAACAAAAAAACTTGCGTGATACAAGCTTTTGAAATCAGCACAGCACAACCCTTGTAAAAAATCATTATTTTCGTTTTAGTACAACTGATTTTTTGAACCATATGAGTGTTGGACCATATCTTTTCGTAACCCTCAAGGCACTGGAAACCTTTCATTCAAAAATGAGGATACCCAAGCTAATAGGCATAATTATTTACATATAAGTATCTATTTACAAAAAAAAAGTATATAAGTATGTTTATCCGCATTCTGGAACCCATAACACAAGCTAGTTAAAATATGCTTACTTTGGGTCTAGAAAGCGCTGTGTAGAATGTCGTAGAATATTTATTTATTTATTTATTTATTTATAATTGTAGTAATTTATTACAAACTAGCATCGCCACGCGGTTTCACCCGCGTAAGTCTTGATCCCGTAAGAATATCGGGATAAAAAGTAGCCTATATTACTCAGGGATCATGTAGCATTCCAATGGTGAAAGAATTTTTGAAATCGCTCCAGTACGTTTTGAGCCAATTCGTTACAAACATACTTACATACAAATCTTTTCACTTTATAACATTAGTATAGATATAGCAGTTAAACAAAAGATACCGACATTACTAGCATTATACTCAACTAAAGTGCAACTATCCTTAGTATTTGAAAAAATATTCTAAGCACATTTCCACGGTAAAATATCATTTATTTTTCCACAAAATATTGGAACATAACACTTGATGGAAGCGTTTGACAGTCCTGCTTCGACACTTTCCTTCAATTTCGGTCACGTACCTACTATTGCCTGAGCGTGTTTACGGGTAGAAATACATTATAACTTCTGTCACTCAACTTCAGATGTTTATCTGTATTAGAATGAAAATGATATTTGTTACACGTGATATTTGTAATGATGTATTGTGTTCTAGCCACTCTGATGCGGGATAATCCCATATTTTCCCAAAAATGTATCCCATGTAGATATTTACAGGAGTGAAAAGTAATAAATAATATGTATAAAAACCGCGGTAGCCTAGTGGTATGGGTAAAGGACTGCTGAGACGAGGTCTCGGGTTCGATCCCACCCGAGACGGCGTGCGGTTTTAGTCGGTTCAAGCCCAACATAACCGCCCCCGCTGGCACGCGGGGGGGTATCCAAAGGGATTTCCGCACGATAGAAAAAAAAAAAGGTATTACCATGGCACACACCAATGACTTTTCGAAGTTATGTGTGTATTTATCACAGGTTTATAAGTGCCTGGTTAATGGCAATAGGCTCGCCACCTATTACAGTGGGATCTAAAACATAAACTGGCGAAACGTGGGTGCTAGCACCTCTGCCTACCCCTTCGGGGATATAGGCGTGAGTTTATGTTATTTCTGAAAAATAAAATAAAAGCTTAGTACAAACCTGATTTATCTATTTGCCAAATGCAACCATTTTAGCATGATTTTTGTTCTGTAGAAACTTTCATATTGAAATATAATGGTAGTTTGAAGTAAGATGAAATAAATAAATAATGGGCTAAATTGGGATTGGGATCCCGTTAGGGGGCAAACCGAATATATGGAACTGCCGGGAATTTTTCCGGATACCATAATGCTGCTGATAATTCCTCACAGAAAAATACAATTCTTTTATTGACCCGGCTGTCGAACCAAAAATCTCAGGCAGATTTACTGTTGCATA
This sequence comes from Cybosia mesomella, assembly GCA_946251805.1. Lineage (NCBI taxonomy): Eukaryota > Metazoa > Arthropoda > Insecta > Lepidoptera > Erebidae > Cybosia > Cybosia mesomella. The sequence continues at coordinate 19,608,261 of OX276409.1, forward strand.
TACTACCGTACGGTAGTCCCACCGACTACTTCGGTTGTACTACGGTAATATTATCAGTCGTCGTTTTAACTATCAGATGTAAGTCATGCATATTTTATTTATATGATGATAAAAGGTTTGCATCTTGTCAGGGCTTAAATTCTGGGATTGAGTGACGTCTTTATAAACTGTCATCCCTACATCACATATTCACGTCAGAACACTAAACGTCACCAGGCTGTGAATTTGTTTAATAAGTAAAATATAATGAAATGTATTGTAGTGAGTCTTCATTATAAGATAGTGTCATGTCGGTGAATGATATTTCCCTCAGTTATGTAGAGCTTTTGCTTATAACGAGGGACTTTACAAGGTAGTAATATTTTAGTTTTTATTTAATTCAAATTAATAAAATTGTGAAACATTTAGTTTTTCTATTTTATTATTAGTTGGATGGATTAATGTGCCCGGTAGATGGCAATAAGCTCGCCACCTATTATATTAGGACCTTAACATAACTGGCGAGTCGTGGGTGTGTAATACACCTCTGCCTACCCCTTAGGGGATACAGGCGTGAAGTTATGTTATGTTACGTAGATGGATTATTCTACATTACAATACGTTAGGATGTTAGGAGCCCACCACGATCTTCGAAGCTCAGCCAACCTCACCTACAAGCCAGTACATCTATTGATTGAGGATGGAGTCTCCGACTCCAGCGTTCCTCTCGGGGTTGGGAGGAAGAGTCAAACGGTAGTCCGTGCCGTAGATGATATGAGCGGGCCCGGCAACCCCTAGCGACTACAATTTAGGGTTCTTCAAGGAGGGCATCAGAAGGTGATCATGATGCCCCTTGCACACATCCATATAGGCCACGGTAACCGCTTCCGCTCAGGTGGACCAAGTGTCTGCAACCAAAGTGGTATAAAAAAAAGTATTTATCTATTTTAGATATCTGGAATCGCGCATGGAATCCCATTGGTTCTAACGCTGGCTTCATCACTATATTATATTATATATTAAATTTAAAAACTACAAGATGTTCAACACACGGTAGTTTTCGCGTTCGTGAAGTGACAACTAAAGTTTACTTCGACGAATTCGCGAACAAAAACTTGTTAGCAATAATCTTGCAAATTCCAACTTTATCTTTACAATGGAATTACAGTTCAAACTGCTGCGAATCTATTCTAAGCTTTAAAAGATTAATTGAACTTAATCCGTAATAGTAACATGTAAGTACATTCACCTCGGTATTGATATCGTTAAGCTATGCTAACTTTGTTATTTAACCTGTATGTATGTATGTACCCTGGGGTAATCCTTTCGAGAGCTTACCCGGGGTGCCCGGCAATGGACACTTGGGCAGGACACCGTATGATTTTAGTCGATGTACGACATAACCGCCCCTGCTGGCTGGGGGTTTCCGAAAGGACTTCCGCACGTAAAAAAAAAGTGCTAACTATTCTAACTTTGGATAGATTTAGTTCGTAAAAAGAGAACATCCAGGACGGGACTTGAACCTGCGACCAGTCCCTTACAGGGGGAATACTCTTCGTAGCCTGTCCTATTCCAGACCATAATCTATCCCTGTACCAAATTTCTGCCAGATCCGTTCTGCCGTTCTGGCGTGATTGGGCAACAAACATCCATCCATCCATCCATCCATCCATCCAAACTTTATCATTTATGATATTAACGGGAAGTGGGATTCATCTGAGCTTTATTCCCGGTCACATCCACCTTCATCTCGGAACTCAGGATCCATTTCCTCCTGTATTTGGTTTATTAATTTCTGCAATTTATTCTTACTTGCTGTATCCCGCCGCTTCGCTCGTGACATACTACCATCGCCCTTGGTACCTATTTAACCCATACATTCATTAGTTTTGCAATAATGTATGGAAATTTTCCCGATTTGTTGACATATATGATTATATTATATATAAAATAGTTTTATTTCAATGTGTAACATTCGCGTAAACTTCCGACAATATCATATATGATTACTTCAATTAAATTTTTAATCATTTTGTATGCTAATTTTTTCTAAAGATTTAGATCGGAAAAAGAGAACATCTAGAACGGGACTTGAACCTGGGACCCTACGAACCTATTACCGCCCTCAATAAATAGACTCAAAGATTTTTCAATTCGAACCAGTAGTTTCTGAGATTAGCGCAATGAACCAACTGAACAAACTCTTTAGTTTTATAATGTTAAGTATAGATCTCATGTCTAATCGCCGTCTCCTTTGTTACAGATCTTCAGTTCCCGATAGACGTCTCAGGCGTCCAGAACGACCACCCTTTCTTAGACGCAGACAGTCTACAGTCACTGTTCAGGAGACTCACCGCACTGAACCGATGCGCGAACATGAAGCTCGAGCATCATCACCATCAGAAGAGATCGGTAAGTTTTCATCAGACTAAAACTCTTATTTTTAAGAAAAAAGAAAGAAAGTTTTTTTTTCTTTAGGCCAGTACAGTTAAAACAAATAGTGTATCTGTACTATTATAAAAATGTACATTTGTTGTGTCTGTATATTGAAGATATTTAAAAAAAACTTCGATTACGGTAAATGATTGAATACTTAAGAATACTTAAGACAAAATTATTTTTTCCCAGAAGTCTGAACTTGAATTCTTATGTTTGTTTTGAATGTTGCATTACGCTCCGGACTACTATCATTACCTACCCTTATGTGACAGTTTATCATATAGACGGTTATAGCAGACCGTAAGTGTCCCTTCAAACTAGACAGTGTCTCCTAACTTCGTATTGATTGAAATAGACATTGTCTCCGAAGTTCGTATTGATTGAGCAAGTCGCGTGATTGAAAAAGTTCTCCAAACAACTTTGTAAACTATTAACAATGATACTAGAGCCTAAAATTCACGAGTAACTAACGATACGAGTACATTGATGTTCATCACTGTTGTCAGACTGAAAGATTAATATAATATTATATTATATGGGAGATAAGAATAAAGCACAAATTGTAAAGCGCAGAAGTTTATGAGTTCAGTATGTAGGTATGTATGAGGCGTCGATTAACTACTAAGCTACCTTAGTAGTTAAGAAGTCTGCCTTACGAAACAGAGGTCCCGGGTTCGTATCCTGGCCATTATACTACCCACTCCTAACACAAGAAATTTAGCTTAGCTGGAGCGGTCAGAAATATTAGTAATTTCGGCTACTAAATTCGAATTAAAAAAAACTTTTGCAGTCTTCTTAATATTTTGCTTCTGGCCATAATCTCACTAAAGCCGGGTCCAGATGACTGTAATCGTATCGTGTAATGAAACACGAGTCCGGTGTGTGAATGGTACTATGAGCATTACATGTAACGTTAGTAAAAGTGGAAACTAAGTAAAAGTGATGTTACATTAATCTTCTACTAATCTTCTGCGACATTCTACACAGCGCTTTCTAGACCCAAAGTAAGAATTTAACTAGCTTGTGTAATGGGTTCCAGAACGCGGATAAACACATATATATATGCGCGGATATACTATTTTTTTTGTAAATCCATACATTTTACACATAGAAACACCCAGACCAATGCAAATAGACATATTCATGCACACAAATATTTGCACTGAGCGGGAATCGAACCCGCGCCCCTGTCGTAGCAGTCGAATGCAATACCGCTACGCTACAGAGGCCGTCAAATTACTCCTGTCTCACTACCATGGATGCCCAAGATCGTGCGAAGTGGAGAAGGAAAAGCAGGAAAGCGGACCTCGGGCTCCGAGGTGTAGCCGGACCTAACGCTGAGACGATGAAGATGACCCGACTGGATACGGCTTAACAGTGAGAACCATGAAATCAAGTGGATGTGCCCTTACACCTAGATAGTAAATGTATAGCATCACCAAACTCTCATTATATAATGTACAATCACGTCACACAAAACAGTGACGTCACTGATCATAATTTTCAACAGAGAACAAGTCTGAAACTAAGAAATATCGGTTAGAAGCCAATCGCGTTTCAAATTATCTATACCCACTATTATCAATCTATCTATTACTATTATAAAATTGTAAATTACTTGTGTCTGTACATCAGAGATATTTAAAAAAATACTTTTTAAAATAGAATTTTATGCGGTTTTTCTTATAGAAAGGTCTTGGTCAGACTTAAAATCTGCCGTATATTTGATTGCAATAAATTGAAACGGAGATATGACCAAAAATCGACAACCGACCTAAGCACAGGCGGAGCTGCGAGTATCAGCTATTGTTGAAATTATCTTTCAACATCAAATATTTCTATCGTCCCTTCTCAATACCCACATTTTCTTTTAACTAATAGTATAATTAAGTAAAAAGCATATAGTAATTTAGATATGGCATCTAGGGCTACCAATATTTTTTGACCGTATATAAGTAGTATTTGCCTGAGTAAGTCATAAAAACTATAATATACCTGGAGACCGACAGAGACTGCCCTGTGAAAATGTTTCCTTTTTAATGAAATTAATCCTGGAATTCCATTGCCATTTCTACTGGGTCCAATAGTAAATATAAACCATCCAAGGACCTATTAAACATCAAAATCGGTTCCACCTACACGTACAGAAAGTCTTTTCCTACTAAGAACAGATGGAAAAGTTTTGTAAGGACGAATATATATGGATGTTTGTAACAATTTCACGCACAAATGGCTGCATGGTTTGGGATGAAATTTGGTACAGAGATTGATTACATAGGCTACTTAGTCTAGCATAACACATACCTTTCATCTACAGAATAGGATCAGTACGGTATCAGTATTTCACGCGGGCGGAGCCACGGGCAATCGTCAGTAAGTGCGATATTTTTAGTACGATTGGCAACCCTAACGGTATCCTCAAAGTATAATAAAATGTAATCAACTGATGGAAACTTACCTTAACGCCATTTTTACACCATAATCATCGCCATAGAATGTTATTAGAGCGTGTAATGAATATTTATGAATCAATTTATGTTAATTACATGCATAATTTAAATGTAATTATAATATTTAATGATTCGTTTACTGATCTTATCAGTTTTCAAGGATATTATAATGTTACTTTGCACGTAGTAAGTACCTAATACTTACTCACGTTTTGTTTTCTTATATGCTCATCGTCTTCAGACCTTCGCGTTATTCCCGGTCGCTAGTAGACTCCCATCTCAGAGTCTTGAGTCCACCTTATTTCTTAATTCTTTATTGTATACAAAATAAAGACATCTGTCTCCCAAGATACAGGCTTCGGCCTAGTTTGGGAGGCAACAGTACATGTAATCCTGTAATTCATACTTTGTTATACTGTAAATTGTTTATTTGTAAATTTGTAAATCAAATATGAATCTATGTTTATTAATAATAATAAAGTGTAATCTCTATAATACTAAGCAATCTGGAAAGTGTTAATTTCAATATATCATCTCGAATGTATTTTTATGTTTAAATATTTCTCGCTCTGTTAGGACATGATATGTAACGAAATTACATAACATAAAAACATACATTACATAATTTCACGCCTGTATCTCCGAAGGGGTAGGCAGAGGTGTATTACACACCCACGATTCGCCACTTAATAGATGGCGAGCGTATTGCTATCTACCGGGAACATTATTAAGCGAGCGATAAGTAACACTTATTAATGCACACAATCATAACTACGAAAAGTCAGAGGTATATGCCCGGGCCGACTGGGGATCGAACTCGAGACCTCGTCTCAGCAGTCCGTTACGTACGCCACTAGGCTATTGCCGCTTCCGAAATTACAGTATTCAATTAAAACTGTTGATATATTTGTTGCAACAATGTCTTAATTTGTATAAGTTGTATTTTAATTAATTAGATTGTCATATTAATTACAAATAATTAAAAAAAAATTAAACTTTCCGATCTAAATCAATTAGAAAAATAAGCATACTAATTGCTTAAAAATTTCATTGAATTAATATGGTGGAGTAATAAAAAAAACAATGTTTAAAAGTGATTGTAAAGTCATTCATTGTTTCCGTAGTTCGCAAGAATTATGGTAGATGGCTCCAGAGTCGCACCGCAATATCTAGGACGTGTCTAGGTAGATCAGTTGGTCAGAGCTTTCCCCCTGTGAGGGACAAGAGTCAAGACCCGTCCTAGACGTTCTCTTTTCCAATAATAAATCTATACAAAATGTATAAATAAATTATGTATAAAGGCGAGCTTTCCGCCTTCCGGTTTAAACTCCTTAAGTTAAAGATCATTTTCGTGCATGTTATCTTCAACGACGTCAAGCCAGCGATTTTTTATTTTGTGGGAACAACTGACGCCTTATGTACCTAGTAGTTCCCAATGCACGCCAGTTACCAAGATGCAGGACAACTCCTCTTCTAAAGTATGATAAAATATGCAGTATAATAAAAACAATAATTGCAGAAATTAAATAAACATAAAACCAAATAACTAGAGAGGGCTACATAAATTACCTGACCTTTTGCATTTTCTCTATGATTGTACATCGTTCTTAAGTACTTATTCACAAGTGGTGCTCAAACTTTTATGAAACCTGATCCGAACTAGCTGGTCATAGTACATCCTACAGAAAATCATAGCACGGCTCGATAATGCGTAAATGACACCTCTGGTACCTTTTTTTTTTCTTTCGTGCGGAAATCCCTTCGGATGCCCCGAACCGCCCCCGAGTCGGTACAAGCCCGACATAACCGCCCCCGCCGGCCAGCGGAGGCGGTTATGTCGGGTTTGAACCGACTAAAACCGCACGCCGTCTCGGGTCTTCAGACGCCGGGGTGTAAGGTTACCCATAGAGCATATCCCTCGCACCCCGACTGACCCTGGGCCATCTCTGGTTTCGAGATGGCCCCCTCGGGTTTGGAAACCACGGTGTCCCCGTCTTGCCCCGGTTTGGGGGAGGGGCGCTAGTCACCCCACCGTCCCGGCCTGCTTCTGCTGGGGTGACAGGCGGTCTCACCTGCCACGTCCAGGCTCATGGAGGACGGAGGTCGTTAAGCGACCTCCGGCGCCTGAGTCGCCTGCGACGCGCGGCGAGCATGTTGCGGGCTCGGCGGGCCGGGAGAGTTCTGAACCTCTCCCGGGCGCGCTCCGCCATCTCCTTCGCGAGTATACATGCTCGCAGAAGGAGGTGGCGGCGGCCCACGCGCTCGCGTTCCGCTCCATTGCCGCTTAACCGTTTAAGACACCGATAATCACTTACCATCAGGCAGGTTGTGTACTTGTTTATCAGCTTTATAGTTTAATTAACTCCTTTACTGGGACGAGTAATGAATTATAATTCAAGTGGTGTGACACCACAGGGGTGTATCTTAGGTCCCACCAAGATCTTCGTACCCCCAGCCAACCTCACCTGTAAACCAGTGCACTTGCTGATTGATGGACGAGGCTCTGATGTAGGCTTTCCTCTGGAGGCTGGGAGGTCCACTACTATTAAAGCCACAGAATTAAAAGCCTCGGACGCAACCCAGCACCAGACTAAGATGATGACGATGATGAGAAGTCATTAGAACTAAAATAAAAAATAAATACTTGAAAAAAATCCCTAGTATGTACAGTAAGAAAAATCAAAAACAGAAAATGATTCATAGCGTTCAAATAATTTGAAAACGCTAGGCGCACTAAGTTTCTGAGATTTCTAGATTCACGCAACAAAACTTTTATAGCCTAAGATCACGAATCAATTCAATCTACTTTAATAATGTTCTAACAAGTCAACGCCCAGATTACAGTGCATTACACTCATCTGCGCCACAGGGAACCGCACTATGCATTACTGCAAACATTCACCCCTTTAATACTAATGTTGAGAGCCACTGAATTAAACGTAGAAATTGCATGAAACAAGTTGTTTTACGATTATTAACGCATAAAGAGTGCAGCAGATAAAACAGCTGAGTTTAAAGTGCTTACCTTTGATTGTAAATTGATTTTATAAAGTACTTAGCACACAACGCCAGTTTCTGCTAAAGTAGCATTTTATTCATGAATTGATAATGGCTTAGATGTTTTCTATGTCGTTCCCATGTCTTTTATATGTTCGATAGTATAATACCCTCAGTTTGCCATTACAATTGGCTTACTTTCCGCATTCGCTCCACTTGTTTGCCCCACATTTCTTTCAACCGACGCAGGGTTGGTCAGGAGACTATTACAAATGCCAATATTAAAATCTCTCATGACCGTAAGAAGCATAACTCTGTGAGCTCTGTTGCGTACACAGTCGCCAAGAATGTGTAAAACGTCTTCAATGACGCCGCAGTCCTCGCTGTTAGGAGATAAGACTTTGCCCATTAAACATGCAAATTTCTTTGAAGTTATATCTTCTGTTCGTAGCCTTAGGGCAGTCACTAACGATCCTCTATTTATTCCTACCTTCTCTATCCATGGATATTACGATGTTTGCGGCTGTATAGTACGGTACCAAATACCTTTCACCCTCGATCTCTCGTCAAAATATTCCAGTCAACACATCCTCCACTGTCAATGTAATATGGTCAATGTAATATGTCAAAATAATATGGCCAAAAAACAAAGGAAGAACATTTAATGGTATGCCATCCGAACAGGCTTCCTTTGCTAGGTGGTCAACAATATCATTCTCTTCAATATTAATATGTGAAGGAATCCACCTATGAAAATTAAATTTAAACTTAAATAAACGAATAGTGCGCCCGCAAGCATATAAATAATTACAAGAAATGTATAATATATCTTATTTTGTTTTCTTGTACTGAACCTGTGTTCGCGTTACAAATTCTTAAAGTTTTTAGCGTTCTTTCGACGTTTCTGTTTTGCATACGATCTTTAAAATGGGTGCCAAGTTTCTATTGACTCAATGCATAAAATAGTACCTATATTGCCAAAGATATTCGTTTACTATGAACTATGGTAATACTACATGAACTTTTGAAACGTCAAGCCACGTATCATAACCACACATTATGATGTACTATCACATACAACTACCCGTGTGTTAAATGGGCACATACTAAATAAATAGTTAATCAAATTACTTTCATATAAATCAGCGACAATATTCCACGAAATTTCAACGTATTTTGATCGAGATTTATTCAGTGATATATTCCTGCAAGCAACGATGAAAGTTAAACCAATATACACACAGACTCCATTGAAAATTCACTAACGAATTCCTAACTCAAGCACGCTCTATAACGGGTAACAAGTTTTAACTAGCAAAATTAATAACAACTAGTAACTTCTAACTCTACTAGTTGGCGCTAATTACGTCATATTTGACAAGGTTTAACCAAGAACTACATGCATTGTGCGTTGCGTGTGTGTCAAATTCGCCAAACTAACTCCTGGAAGCACTAAATCGTTATTTAACAAGCTAATCCAGAAGGTTTACCAAGTTTCCGGCTATTTATCAGACTACAGCGTGTGCGTTCGCGCGTTCATAGTAAGGTTATGTGTTTGCCTGTCTATGAAGAGTGTTTATATATGTTCCACTGTAGCTCCTAAGATACTGAACTGATTGTAATGAATGAATCGATTCAGTATCGTGCTCTAGGTGCAATAGGCCACATTTTATATGAATAACATCAATATAACGGATGCCAGCAAGTTAAAATGGAGTAGCCACCTAGACAATAAATTACAAAAGGCTGGGATTACCTTCTGGCAGTGCAGAAGAATGATTGGTAAAAAATGGGGGCTATCACCTAAAATCATCCTATGGCTTTACGAAACAGTAATCCGCCCAATGATAGCGTATGGTGCTATCGTCTGGTGGCCAAGGACCGAAAACAGCACAGTAGCGGCTAAACTACAACGGACCCAAAGACTAGCCTGCATGGCAACCACTGGATGCATGAAATCTACCCCCACCGCGGCAATGGAAGCCATGCTCGAACTCCCACCCTTGGATCTGTTCATCCGCCAAGAAGCAACAGCTGCGGCCATACGCCTAAGGGCACTCAACCTATGGAGCGAGAGAAACACGCGACACACCTCACTGCTCACAGATCTCATAAAGGAGATACCCATGATAGGAGCAATGAATGATCGTGTGCCCAAACAATACGTATTCGACAAAAAATACAAGATCCAACTTCATGAGGACCACCGCTGTGAGGCTTTATGCCCAACGGAACTACGCATCTTCACAGATGGATCAAAGACTGGTACAGGCACCGGGGCCGGCGTTTTCTCGGAGGACCTTAATATATCCATATCAACACCGCTGGGGACCCACAACACAGTATTTCAAGCTGAATGCATGGGGATTACCCTGGCAGCTTCAGCGGTAATGACCAGGAGAGTGGAAGGCCACTCAATACGCATACTCTCCGACAGCATGGCCGTGCTGCAAGCTTTAAACAGCCACACTATAAACTCGGGACTAATACTAGAGTGCCATCGTAAACTGAACCAAATAGGCCATTTCAATAACATAACCTTGCAATGGATTAAGGGCCACAGCGGCTCGCGCGGCAATGATGCAGCGGATGAGCTTGCCAGGAGAGGATCTGACATGGTGGTAATGGGACCTGAGCCCATAATACCGATCCCCTTTGCATACCTACGAACCATGGTAAACAAACGAACGAGAGATCAACACAACAGCTATTGGATAAATCTGGAAGTTTGCAGACAGGCGAGGGAAGCACTCCCCGTGCTTGAAAATAGACTGACCAGGCGTCTTCGACAACTGACCAAACAGCAACTGCGCACGGCCACAGCTGCCATCACGGGGCACGGCTCCTTCAATAAACACCTTTATATTTTAGGAATCACCGACAGCCCTCTCTGCAGAGCCTGCATGAAAGAGGAAGAAACAGCGGCACACGTGCTCCTACACTGCCCTGTAACCGCCACATACAGGGTAAAGTACTTCGGAAATACAGGTACGCTCCGGGAGATCGCCAGCAGCGTGAATAGCCTGCTGGCGTTCTTCAAAGAGTTGGGGTGGATCGAGTGAAATGCCCACCCTCACGCAAAAACCGCGCCCTGTCGTGGAGTTGCGGATACCAGCTCGCGAAACCATACCAACGGATGCCAGATTCCAAAATGAAGGGCGTCAAAAAAAAAATATTGGCTTTCGTATCTTGTGACATATCAAATAAAAGGGGAGAAAATCCCGATTTCCAAAATATAAATATAGTATATTTAGTGTGTGGTATATTTTAGCGATTTAAAATACTACTAGCGCCATCTATCGGCGGAGAGCTGGGACTATATTTTATTATTCTATAAAAAATACTCTTTCAAGTCTATATTTTTAACCATAATGTAGTCTGGTTCAGTTTTTAGGGTTCCGTTGCCAAATGGCAAAAAACGGAATCTATAAATTCGTCATGTCTGTCTGTCTGTCCGTCCGTATGTCACAGCCACTTTTTTCCGAAACTATAAGAACTATGCTGTTGAAACTTGGTAAATAGTGTATTCTGTGAACCGTATTAAGATTTTCACACAAAAATAGAAAAAAAAACAATAAATTTTGGGGGCTCCCCATACTTAGAACTGAAACTCAAAATTTTTATGTACCTACATACAAATCTTATTTGACCGGCTTTTGCAGCCCCAACCCCCGCGCCGCTGAAACTTGCTGCATGCCAAGCATGTCATGGCTTTCAGGACTAAATGTCAGGCTAAGTAAGAGTCTGTGTTCGGTTTTTTTATTATTGAAACTTATAACCTAATATACATACACCCACAAGTATATAGAATAAAGTAGAGTGCTATAATCTTAATAAGTGGGTACGCATTTGGTTTTATAAACTTATGGAGCTAGAAAGTGCCATACAATAGACTACACTCATTACATTATTCTTATTCTGATGAACTTTAGTTTAAGTGCTATGGATATTTCTTAAGGGTTATCCTTTCGAGGGCTTACCCGGGGTGCCCGGCAACGGACACTTGGGGAGGACACCGTGCGGTTTTAGTCGAGACACGACATAACCACCCCCGCTGGCCAGCGGGGGGGTATCCGAAGGGATTTCCGCACGTAAAAAAAAAAAAAACAAAAAAAAGGTTTGCATCGTTAGTAACGAAAAGGATAGAATACAAATATGTAAATCTGAACGTTTTTCTGAAGAGTTATGATATTTTCGGAAGTTTACTAGAATATTTCACACTAGTATCATCACGCCGTTTCTCTTGTAGAAGTCCTGATCCCGTGGGAATATCGGGATTACAAAATCTATATATAAGGAGCCATAAAATGAACCTACTGCCTTAAATTCATAGTTCTAGCTTCGGTAGTTTAACTCCACGGGTCAGTCACCCTAAAAAGGCTTTTTCTTCATAATACTTAAATAATTAAGAATATAACAATGACATAACTTGTTGGGATCGAGACTGGAGAAGTAAACATACCTTGGTCTATTCCGAACTTCACACGGATGAAGTTGCGAGCAACAACTAGTATTAGTATAGACATAGAAGTATAGATTGAATAAAACTAGGTATTTTTGACGGATTCTTTCGCGATTAATTTGTGTTATTTAATTATTTACATTTAGCCTCTCTGGTCTCCCCGTCGCCATGGCTGCTGAAAGGCAATAAAACAGCTCCAAACAAATCGCCATAGAATCCGTTAAAATAGTTTCGGTCAATCTTTAGTTTCAGAAGCAGTAAGGTCCAGTGCTCAATGGCCGCTGCGCTTCGGAGGCAGTATATCAATTACATAACTACATATTGTTACGTGCGCGGGGTACAAATTAAATGCCGTTTACACAACAAAGAGGTTTATTCGCTCACCACAAACTAGACAACTAAATAACTAGCACACACAGTACTCTTCAACAGTTCAAGTCGCTCAGCAGTTCACAGTAGTCCACAATCGTTGCTTAAGTCGCAGGTATAACTCTCTTGGTTCACTTCGGTAAGATGTGTTCACTTTCGCTTTCGAAAATTAACTGCCTCGTGTCGATAGCGGGGCGTCCTTTTATAGCGGGGTAGAATATTCCGGAATCATCTAGAGATAAGGCACTAGAGCGTTCGAGAATAGTAGGTATTTACTGGGGCGTTCGAGAAAACAAGTACCTACACAGTCGTGCCGACGATAGAGGTGAATGCCCTTGTTATCGCGATTGTAGGTAAAGTAGGTATAGGTAGACAAAAGGGCTTGTGATTTCTTATTGACTTTTCTGGATTTTTCTAAACGAATCTATAGAGTACTTCGACATTAACAATGCGTTTTAATTTCTAGAAGATTCGATCAGTAGTTTCCGAGATATCGACGATCGTTGTAACATTACCCCCTCTTAATCATGCTCGTCCCGAGCATCATTTGTTCCATGATATCGCGTCAACCTATCCACATGAACTACCTTTAGTTTTGCCCTAAGCCCCTTCTTAATGCGGTAGGTGATGTCATTGATTCTTGTAACAACCGTATAGGGTCCTTCCCAGCGAGCTTGAAGTTTCGGAGATTTTCCCTTTCTGCGTAACGGATTGTGAAACCATACCAGGGTTCCTTCTTCAAAACCGTTGGTGTTTGCGTTTCTATCGTACCGGGTTTTCATCCTTATACCTGTCTTCAAATTGTTTTCCCGTACCATTTTGTGCACCTCGTCCAGCCGGTTTTGAAGTTCACTCACGTAGTCCGTCACGGGCTTAGAACTATCGGGTGGCGTGCCGGTTATTGCATCCACTGGTAGCCTTATCTCTCGACCAAAATTGACTTTAGCTGGAGTGTGTCCCGTACTGTCATGCACCGCAGATCGATAGGACATTAGGAACAGTGGGATGTACTGGTCCCAATCTTTTTGGTGTTCGTCGACAACTTTAGCCAAGTGATTTTCCAACGTCTGGTTAAACCTCTCGACCATTCCGTCTGACTGCGGGTGCGCTGGAGTCGTACGGGTCTTGTTTATACCGAGGAGTTTGCACATTTCTTGAAACAGAGCAGACTCGAAGTTTCGTCCTTGGTCGGAGTGGATCTCCATAGGTGCGCCGTATCGACTGACCACTTCCTGAACCAGTTTCTTGGCTACAGTGACTGCTTCCTGATTGGGTGTCGCAAATACTTCCGGCCACTTAGTGAAGTAGTCTTGCACTACTATGATGTACTTGTTACCCTCATCAGTCGTTGGAAAAGGTCCAGCAACATCAATGGCGATACGTTCCCACGGTGCTCCAACGTTGTAAAGCTTCAATTTTCCTTTGCTTCTTGTCGGCGGTCCTTTAACCGAAGCACATGCAGTGCATTTACGGCACCAATCCTCGACATCTTCCCGACAACGAAGCCAGTAAAACCGCTGTCGCACTTTAACCAGGGTTTTCTTGACTCCGAAATGCCCGCCTGAAACACCATTGTGGATGTGCCGTAAGAGTGGGGCCACCTTGCTTCGTGGTACCACTACTTGCATGGTTACTTCCTTACCATCGTTAGACTCCCATTTCCTATACAGGACATCTTCTACCAGAGCTAAGCTGTCCCACTGGGCCCAATAGCTTTTGGTAGTTGAACTGTAAGCAGATACATCACTCCATCGGGGTTCGCTTCCAAGTTGTTTCCAGTGCAGTATAGGTTGTAGATCATCATCATCTTCTTGCGCCTTCTTCATACTGCGTCCACTCCATTCGTCGTCAAGTCCATTCACCTTTATGACTTTAATCTCTTCTCGGGCTTCGTTCCTCCGACAATGCTTGCGATCTTCGACACACGGCCTTCGTGACAAAGCATCAGCATTGCCAACTTGAGTTATAGTGATGGTTGGGGCCTCATATCGACCAGCCAGCGGCCGCCCCGTGGCCCTGGCGACATTTAGTTTTAACGGAACATCTTGATCCACTTGTGTCCAGGAGTCCGTGACCCTTCTCCGTTTCCTCGAAGGACACTCTAACTGGATATGGCCCCTTCCTCTACAGGAATAACACGTTGGGACATACCACCGTTTCCTCTCCTCTGCAACTACTTCCTTGACCTCCCTGACTCCATGTTCCACTTGGGTCCAGGAGTCCGTGACCCTAGTCCGTTTCCTCCAAGGGCACTCTAACTGGCTATGGCCCCTTCTTCTACAGGAATAGCACGTTGGAACATACCGCGGCTTCCTCGCCTCTGCAACTACCTCCTTGACTTCCCTGACCTTACTTATCCCGGCGTTCTGCCGTACGATTTCCACCTCAAGGGCATAAGCCAGTGCTTCTTTTAAGGTCTGGTGGTGACACAACTGTACACTAGTTCTCACTTCTGCGTCCCGTATACCGTTTAGGAAGGCCTCCAGTACAGTGGGCTCGATCATCATGGGTGTCGATGAGTAGGCTCGACGTACGAGCCTTTTAACCGCTACAGCCCATTCCTGGAGGCTTTCACCAGCTTTCTGTTTCCTCTCCCATAGCTGCGCTCGGTAGACCTTCTCCAGGTGCCTGTCACCATAGCGTGTGTCTAATGCCTCTATCAGAGACTCTAGTGTCCTTCCTTCAGGTGGCAGGTTTTCCAGTATTACTAAGGCATCTCCTCGTAATGCAAGTGTCAAGGCCATAAAAGACTCCTCATTGCTCCAGGCTTTAGTTTTTACCAATATCTCAAATTGGTACTTGAAGGCTGTCCACGAAGAAGATCCATCGAAGTGTGGTAGGTCGAACTTCGCTGATGATGATGAGGTCACGGCAACAGGTCCGCGGGTTGTTAGCCTGACAATCTCTTTTTCAAGCTCTTGCAAGCGATCGTCAACAGGTCCGCAGGTTTTTAGCCTGACCATCTCTTTTTCAACCTCTTGCAATCGGTCGTCCATGGTCCCAGTCTTCAAAGCTACTTCCTTACTCAGCATTTGCAGGCTGTCTTCAAGGTTCTTCACTTTATCTCCCAGTGCATGGATGCCTGCATCGATTTTACCCATGACAGCTTCCTGGTTGGCCTGCATCATCTGTTGACTAGCCTCTTGTTTGGCCTGCATCTCTTGTATGGAGGCCTGCATCGTCTGTCGACTAGCCTCTTGGTTGACCTGCATCTCTTGCATGGAGGCCTGTAACATCTGCCGACTAGCCTCTTGGTTGACTGTATCATCTCTTGCATGGAGGCCTGCATCGTTTGTCGACTAGCCTCTTGATTGGCCTGCATTTCTTGCATAGAGGCCTGCATCATCTGCTGCATAGAAGCCAACAGCGTCATCATGTTGGTATCTGACGAGGTTCCATCTGGTGTTCCCGTAGTTACCGCTGAGATAGCAGGATCGGCCTGACGCCCTTCCTCTTCAAGGCTCCGTTGACGTGCAGCATCCATTTCCACTTGACGTCTGGTCCGTGGAGTACGCCCTTCGTCTTCACGTGGTAATAACGGCATCGCACTTCTGACACCAGTTGTTACGTGCGCGGGGTACAAATTAAATGCCGTTTACACAACAAAGAGGTTTATTCGCTCACCACAAACTAGACAACTAAATAACTAGCACACACAGTACTCTTCAACAGTTCGAGTCGCTCAGCAGTTCACAGTAGTCCACAATCGTTGCTTAAGTCGCAGGTATAACTCTCTTGGTTCACTTCGGTAAGATGTGTTCACTTTCGCTTTCGAAAATTACCTGCCTCGTGTCGATAGCCGGGCGTCCTTTTATAGCGGGGTAGAATATTCCGGAATCATCTAGAGATAAGGCACTAGAGCGTTCGAGAATAGTAGGTATTTACTGGGGCGTTCGAGAAAACAAGTACCTACACAGTCGTACCGACGATAGAGGTGAATTCCCTTGTTATCGCGATTGTAGGTAAAGTAGGTATAGGTAGACAAAAGGGCTTGTGATTTCTTATTGACTTTTCTGGATTTTTCTAAACGGATCTATAGAGTACTTCGACATTAACAATGCGTTTTAATTTCTAGAAGATTCGATCAGTAGTTTCCGAGATATCGACGATCGTTGTAACAATATAAATAATAACAAAAGTGTTAGATATTTATTTGAACTGCACTTAGAGAAGATCTGATATTTTATAATTCAAGTTTTCTACTTTCCAATGAGGCCTTACGCTTAGTGTCAATGATGTAATTATGACTAGTCATACTACTTGGTACTATGACTTAGATCGCATGTAATACCGACACCGAATCCCGTTCACGTGACACTTGGAAATGTTCGGAATAAGTAGCCTGTGTTTTATTCCTGGTCATATTCTACCTGTGTACAAAATTTCAGCTAAATCCATTATTAAAATAAAACTATTTCACGGGAAGATGGCCGTGACTATAGCGGCTGAAAAGCAACTGAAACTTCGGGTTCGGTGTAAATCGATAAAATTTGGTGTTGTAGTTCGGAATCGCGATAGAATCCGTTTAAATTTGTCCGGTAAATTTATTTCAATGTGTGAAATTCACGTTAATTTCCGACAATATCATAAATCCATCATCATCGGTCATCAAGCGATGGTCCGGGTTGCATCCTAGGCTTTCACCTCGGAGCCCAGGGTCCACTTTCCTCCTTCTTTTTTTTATTTGCGATTTTAAATAAGCGTATGCCGTCTGACCTCTCAACCCCGAAAAGCATGCCTGCGTACGAGCTGTTTCAGGTAGCAAGTGAGGATAGCTTGGTGTAGAATTTACTGGTGGTCGAAATTTGATGACACAAATTTGTCACAAAATTCGGCCGGGTAGGTACCACCGTGCACGATTGCGAAAAACCCTCCATAGTAATCCAATTTCGGTTTGATTGCGTTCAGGGGTCAGCAAGTGCATAGCCGGGCAGGGGGATTGTGGTCGCAGCACTAGCGGGACCGGTGGGTGGAACGCGGTGCTGCGACGACAATCCTCTTCTGATGAGGCCGTCAAGCTGAGTGCCACCATTGTTATCATGGTACGTGTATGTAATGGTGACACTCTTTCCTGAGACTTTACCTTCAGCTTACCATCAGGCGAGGTGAAGTCAAATTGACGTGTCCTAAATATTAAAAAAAAAATTGGTACTATAGGCATAGGTATTTATGTATTTTGTATTTATGTATTTAGAATGTATTATTAATATGTAATGTCTATGTAAGTTTATAGATTGTATCTTATGGATGTATGATATATTCTTCTGGTTGTACACCCATGTTTGCCCATTTGGTGCCCTTCTCCACGATCCCCCAAAGGTTTGCTGGGAGAAAACTCAGTACTGAGTTAAGCTCGCCTTTGTATACGTATTTTATCTGTAATGTTTTTAAATTATTTACTGTGTGTGTACAATAAAGAATAAAATTAAATAAAATAAATGAATAATATATATTATTATGTTATTATAAATGATATTATTATAAATGATTAATAGAATTCCATACACCCAAAATTATTCATCTCAACCTTCCCATCCCCTCCCCTCTCATTCTCCTATCTTTATTTATCTCTCTTCGTCACTTTACGTCAAAATTGAGTTTATGGTACTTCTCGTACTCTACTACGGTACCACATATCTACCACCGGCTAAAGCTGTAAAACAGTTTTCCACAATTAATATCCACTATCTATTTACAATTATCTTCTCGTAAACGATGCATAAAACGTTGCTTTGTCTCAAGATATTGCTTCACACAAGATTGATAGTTAGAAAAGGTCAACAGTACACGAGGTTGCTACTAGATACGTACAATGTTGACCAATATACGGCTATATTTACGTAATAATGGCATGCCGATGGCGATTGTACCTTGAAGTTGAACGGCAGCCTCGGACTAAGCGATCATTTGATAGAACAGCAGATTAATCGTTGTTATTGTTGTTTTGTTTAAACAACAAAGATCAAATCATCTGTCAAACTATATTTTAATTCAGTCGGACGTCTATGAGTGAAATCTATAATTAAGTTTTTATGTTGTACTGACTTGGCTTTGCACGGGAGAATATCGTAAAATAATATTCATTTATCGAATCCAATAATTAAATTGTACTAGGCCTAAAGTTAGTTCAATTATGTCATAGCCATCTCAATATCAGCGGCGTTGAAGTGGTACTGGTACCAGAAAGGGTTTTCACACGAAAAAATAGGTATATAACCTTTGCGCAACTGCAATCACTAAGTTGAAAAAGTTTTATCACAAACAATCGGAAAAACGGTATCGCATAAAGTACGAACTTACAATTTTTTTTTTCTAATTTTGCAGTGATTAATAGTTTGTATAACTGAAAACCGCTGGGGGATTCGACTCCCCAGCGGTTTTCAGTTATACAACCTCTACAAACTAACTACTACTCAAATATCTCCAAAGTTACAAAAAAAATTTTTTGATTTATTGAAACCTAAGGTTTACAAAAACCTAGATCGGGTAGGTCCCAAATTGTTAATGTAATTAGGTAATATATTTTTAAATTCTATTTGTTTACCATATACAGTGTTTTTTTGGCACACTAACTCTTAATTTAGATATTATTATACTTAAATTAGTTATATTTGACCTTATTTGTAAAACTAGTAATAACACAAAAGCCCTTTTTGATAAATAAATAAATTATTATTCTCTTTATTACACTTAAATACATATTACATTATATTTTTAAATACATTCTATACAAAAAAAAGACAAATATATTTAAAAATATAAAAAATAGTGGCCCACCGGCATCGGGTACAGGGACCAAGCTACCGGTGGTTAGGGCTCCAGAGAGAGGAATCTCCTCACGATACGTGCCGTGTCGAGGAGCACTGCCTTCTGCATCAAGCCCTTGACCCAACTGCCTAACGCGAGCCTCTTGAGATGTTGATCGAGGCTCTTGGCAATCAGTCCGTGAACCGAAACAACTATCGGGACAATAATTGCCGAATCAACACTCCACATGCCGACAACCTCGTGAGCCAAATCCAAATATTTCATTTGTTTTTCTTTTTCGGCTTTTACAAGATTGTCGTCATGTGGAATGGTGATATCGATAATTATTGCGCGGCGCTCTGATCGATCTATCAACACTATATCAGGTTTATTAGCTACAATAGTCCTGTCAGTGATGATAGATAGATCCCAGTACAACGTGATGTGCCCATTTTCGAGAACTGCGTCGGGCACATACCTATAGTACGGTACCTCTGATTCTAATAGGTTATACTTTAGAGCAAGCTGTTGATGGACAATCCTGGCTACTTGGTTATGTCTATGCAAATACTCGCCGTTGGCAAGACGAGAACAACCAGAAATTATATGTCTAAGGGATTCTCCGGGACGGTGGCACGCCCGACATATGTCAACCGTACCATCCTTTACTTCCGATAGTTATTCGTCATCACTACTTCGTCCATAATTGCAAAGACAAAACCTTCGGTTTCCCCAAATAGGTCACCGAAGCGTAGCCAAGACACAGATGCTGGTAAATCTATATCAGGCCCATGGAGAGCCCGATAGAAACGTCCATGCAACTCTTTGCTCTTCCATACATCCATACGATCATTAATACTTAGTACGACAGGTTTGCGCCAGTTCTCTCTAGCCAACGCAAGAGGGGTTAAGCCATAATCCGATGCGATCACATCACGGTGCATATCTGTATTTGTTTGAAGGAAATATTCTCTAAGGTTGTATATCTCGCGGTTATGAAGGGTCTTAGCATTTAGAAAGCCACGACCCCCCAGTTTCCGTGGGATATACAACCTCATTACAGATGATCGTGGGTGGTGCATCCGAAATGTGGTCATCAGCGAACGAACTCTTCTATCTAGGGCATCCAGTTCGGTCTGAGTCCATCTAAGTATGCCAAAGGAGTACATTAGGACTGGCATGACCCAACCATTGCAGGCACGCACCTTGTTGCCACCCGATAGAAAGCTTTTCAGAACTTTTTTCAGGCGGCCAAAGAAGCGCTCCTGCAATGCCTGCTTCATGCCAGACTCGGGAATTCCTAATGCCTGTGACATACCTAGATATTTGTAGGTTTCGGTTGTAGATAGAGATTTAAGTTTAATGGAATCCGAAAGTATCACGCCTTCGGATTCCACTATACCACCTCTTTCCACATGCATGACCGCACACTTGTCTAAACCAAATTCCATCTTGATAGAGCTACTAAAGTTTTCAGTCATCTTTAATAGCTCCATCAATTGTAGATTATTGGTAGCAAAAAGTTTGAGGTCATCCATGTATAGGAGGTGGGATATAGCTCGACCCTCTCTCCGCAACCGATAGCCTAGCCCTGAATTCTCCAATATTGTACTAAGAGGATTCAGTGCTAGACAGAACCACAGGGGACTCAGACTATCGCCCTGAAATATACCCCTCTCGATTCTTATCGGTGCATCGTTTGTCTGGCAACATCCTGGATAGCGAAGAACCGTGGTCCATTGCCCCATACATGACCTCAAGAAGGTAGATAGAGTTGTATCAACTTTATACAACTCTAGCACCCTCAGAAGCCATGTATGTGGAACAGAATCATAAGCCTTTTTATAATCTATCCAACATGTCGCCAGATTTTTACGGTTACGACGCACCTGTTGGCTAATGGCCATATCAACTAGAAGGAGCTCTTTAGTGCCACGGGCCCCGCTCCTACATCCATTCTGAGAGATAGAGATGATCGAATTTTTTTCTAAATGTGCAGTAATTTTGACTCTCAGAATGGAAGTTAGGAGTTTATAGACCGTCGGTAGGCAGGTAATAGGCCTATAGTTTCTGGGGTCCGTAGCACTACCAGACTTATAGAGTAGGTGGGTTACTCCAGTTGTTAGGAAATTAGGGAGGGAACCCGAGTTTAGGCATGATTGGAATTGAGTTGCTAAACGAGCATGTGAGTTACGGAGCCACTTCAACCAAAAGTTGTGCAGTCCGTCCGGTCCTGCTGACTTCCAGTTCGATAACGAACGGACTGCAATTGCAACATCTTCAGGTAAAATGATAATTGGCTCCATAATCTGTAAATTCTCACATGCTCGTTCAACCTCTCTCATCCAATCACCTTCTGAATGTATGACTGGCGTCGACCAGATGCTACCCCAGAAAGTATTCGTAGCATCAGCATCCGGCCGAGTACCGTCATTTACACCTGACTCGGGTTGTTCCCATTTCCGATAAACCCACCGCTCATCCTTTTGGAAAATGCGATTCTGATTATACCTATCTACGCGCTTTTTGTAGCGTCGTATCCGATTTGCCCATGCATAAACTTTCTGCTTCAGAAAGTCAATGCGCTCTGTGACACATGAAGCGTATTGTTGAGGACTAACGTTAGTCCCCAAGAATGCCTGTGTCACAAAGCGCATCACCCTCGGGCGGGTATTGCCTGATCTGAAGCAGGTTAGCTTACCGATGAGTGTCCTAGCCTCAGCAATACGACGTTCAATCCTGTACTGCCAGGCAGGCACAGCAGGTTTGGGTCGAGTAGCAGTTTTATTTACAATAAATTTTACTCCAGCTACTCGACATGCTGCGACGGCCGCACAGTACAAAATCGAATGTGTATCACTAAGGTCTTCGCTATTTTCTAAATACTCAGGTAATAGCGAATCTAGGGCACAAACCAGCGCTATATTCCTTTTATGCATGGGCAAATGGGGTAAGCGAGGTCTTTTGCTTGGTATCATAGATCGATATTCTAGCATCGCATCCCCCAAAGTGCTCCTTAATCGTTCATTATACTGGGTACTTACGGATATAGTCTCACTTTCCACACCCTCATTAGTGTGATCGAGCTGTGGCGGGTTTACACTCGCGGTTACGCTAGACTCCACCGGAGGTACAGCATTCAATGAAGTGGGGATAGTAAGACTATTCTGCACGTCAGAGTATAGCCTCTCAAGTACGGTACCATCCAACATATTACAACGTTGAATAGCCCGCACCTGGTCCGATAATCGTTGCGCTGATACGTTGACAGTCGGTTCTAGTTCCTGGAACAGAGACAGTAAACGACCACGGTATGCAGTGAGGTTGGTTCCTAGCTCCGTAGCCATATAATATGCCCGCATGACGCTTTCATTTATTGAAGAAGACCATTTCATGCGGCGCACATCACCACCGGCGGCGGGGGCCCTGTTCGAGGACGGTTGTCTTCGGGGTCCTAGGCACGTCGGTGGCCGGCCTCTCCCCGGCCGACGCACAGGTGTTGGCGACGTCGGCGGAGAGAAATACTCGTCGCTACTGTCGGAGGTCGACGGCTCAGCAGTTGTCGATGGAAGGGTCACCTGAGGCTGCGGGGCGGAGCTGCACGACGAGTCCGTCGGTGTTAATTGTGCTATTTGACTGAGTTGCTTGAATTTTCCGCGTGTCAACATATTATTTCATTGCTTTCTGTTCGTCTAGATTGACGTATGTCATAAATTTAAAGTTCTGTGTTTGTTGATTTCTCTGAAAATGGTGTTATTGATGGAGGTAGGATTCATTTTTAATAATTTCATTAATTTATTTAGCTTCACAAAATAACTAGATGACAAAGTAAAATAGGTATAAAATTAAATTATTTACAGAAAATGTATTCTGAGAAAAATATTTTGACAGTACGCGACCAGTGTTGCAACTTATTATTATTATCTCTTTATTTACTTTTAAATTACTTATAAATTATATTTTTAAATACATATTTAAAAAAAGAAAACATCTATTTAAAAATATAAAAAATAGTGCTCCACCGGCAACGTGGCAGGGCCCAAGCTACCGGCGGTCGGGGTCACAGAGAGAGAAACCTCCGGACAATGCGTGCCGTGTCGAGGATGACCGCCTTCTGCATCTGACCCTTGACCCAACCATCTAGCGAGAGTCTCTTGAGGTGTTGGTCGAGGCTCTTCGCTATCAGCCCGTTCGCCGAAATGACTATCGGGACAATGATTGTTGAATCGACATCCCACATGGCGGTAACCTCGTGAGCCAAGTCAAGGTACTTGCTGATTTTGTCCTTCTCAGCCTTCACGAGGTTTTCGTCATGCGGGATGGTGATGTCAACGATCATTGCCCGGCGCTGGGGCCGGTCGACTAGCACGATATCAGGCTTATTGCAAGCAATAGTCCTGTCCGTGATAATAGAGCGGTCCCAGTAGAGCAATGCATGACTATTTTCAAGAACCGACACCGGTGTGTACCGATAGTACGGCACCTCAGACTCAACATGGCCATATCGAAGAGCAAGTTGCTGGTGGATGATGAGTTGATGAGGATGATCCTGGCCACTAGGTATTATTATTATTATTAAGGGTCACAGGTTTCATTAGTGTAATAGGTTTCTGTATGAATGCGTATATTGGCAAAGTAAGTCGATTTGACTTCAGCTTGTCTGATCATAAACTGAGTGAAGACTAAAAAAAATTAAGTTCCTGGCATCTACTTCAATAACGAGTAGATGCCAGGAACGCTAACTTAACGATGTAATTTAAAAAAAAAACACTAAACAAACGAGCCCAAACTCGATGAGGTTGTGTCGTTTCATTGCGAAGTTCCTATGGCCACCTTCCAGCTCCATCATCAGATCAGCACCATGTCATCATAATAATGCATTGTCACGCGATTTACACATGTATGCAAAATTTCATATCAATCGGTAACCGGGCAGTGGATCAAATTTAATTTACAAGTTTTGATGACAGACATCGAGAGAGGTGAAGCTAAATAAAAGCTTATAATAGCGTCAAATTTTTCGCAGAAACCTAGAATACATTTCTCAAACGTTTTTTTTAAACACAAAAGGACTTTCAATAAGCAAAGAAAGCCTTTTTTCTCTTTGAATGTAGACCATTAGTCCTGTTAGGCGTTTGCGAAAAGACCTTACGAACGTAGGCGTTGCTATACGCCCTCTTTATTCGACCTGTTTGTACTATTAGGTAAGGGTTGTCACGCTACCAAAAAAAATTTGCTTACCTTGAAACTATTATAGGTTCTTAAAAGCCGCACTGAGACGATTATCAGAATCGTGATAAATAGCGACGAAATAGCGGCTGGTATGATGAACTTTAATGTTTATAAAATATTCAGAACATCAAATTGACTGCATCCCGCTTGATAGTAAGAAGCTAGGGTGAAGACCAAAAGATATGGACCACCATTCAAGATGCTGTCGATCCTAAAATGGTGGTCCCTATCTTGACGGCTTCGACAGATGCTTTTCAACGCTCCGCTTAAAGAACCGCTTAGTTTGAGTCTGTATTGTTTGTACAATATGTAGGTGACACCGCAGTCCAGTTCGTATTGTTCTGGCTAGGAAGAGAGAGGGTACCAACATACCCGAACTGAACGCCTTTATCCCATGCCACAGATAAATATTATGATCAATAATACCCACAAACTATAAATATCTTACTTTTACCATATGTAATCCTGATTTGGGGCACTTTTTGTTAGCAGACTTAAGTTACTAGCGAGCGATTGTCGATCTCCTTTAGTGCTGTCGCCTTGGTAGGTACAGTCAACGACAAAAGTTGATATACACTAAAATATTTACAAACCTTTTTTTCCATTGGAATACATGTACCAATAATTGACGCATTATTAGTTTTATAATACTAAGAAGCCAAAGTTAATATAATTCATGCTTTGGTCATTATTTTATGAAAGGTTTAAAAGCTAAGGTGATTTAAAAATTAGAATTTGTTAAGCTACTTTTGTCGTTTACTGTACTTCAGAAGTAGGCCGATAGTGATTAATTGGTAACTTTTTGCTGTGATATAAAGCGGCAGTAAATTAAGTTCCATTTTGTGTCATTAAGACGAAAGTTTAATCAAGGCAAGCCTCTTTATTTACTAAAGAAATCTTTTTGAAGGGAAATCTTTTTTAGGCGCATTGAGCACTTTTCATAGGCACTTTTTGGTTGAAGAAAAATCATGAAAATCGTTTTCCTCGAACCTCGAACCGCGTGGTCCACTCTACTCCTCCTTTAATTGGATTGTTTGGCTTTTATGTAAGCGACTGACCAGCTTGCAGGTGAGGTTGACGTGGACCCCGAAGATCTTGATGGGATTTAATCGGAAAAGAAAACAGCAAAGCCACTTTTTATAAAATGAAATAGTCATAAAAATTAAATAAAGACTTTATGATATTGTCGGAAGTTTATACTTTGAAGAGGTAGAGTCAAACAACAGTCATTTTGGCCGTTGCATGAATGGGCCGACTCGACTGGGGAAGCACCACCCTCTCACAGAATATCGACGCCAAGTAACAGTATTTGAACTGTTGCGTTCCGTTTGGTGAGTGAGAGTGCCGGGGCCCAAACTCCTTTCCCATCCCCTCCCAAACTCCTTTCCCATCGTCTCTCCTTTACAGGGTCGGCAGCGCGAGTGTGACGCCACTGGTGTTGCACACGTCCATAGGCCGCGGTAACCGCTTCCCATCAGGTGGGCAGTGTGCTTGTCTGCCACCTTAGTGGTATAAAAAAAATAGAATGTCACACATTGAAATAAAACTATTTTTAACGGATTCTATCGCGATTTATTTGATGTTATTTTATAGTTTACATTGAACCGTTTCGGTTGCTTTTCAGCAGCCATGGTCACGGGGAGACTCTAGTTAATTTTAGACTTTAGTTAATTTTATAAAGTATACCTGCTGCGCGCGGCTTTGCCCATGTAGGATAAAAAGTAGCCTACGTTACTCAGGGATTTATCTCTCTCAGGGATCGATCTCATTCTAACTGTGATAGATTTTTTGAAATTGGTTCAGTAGTTTCAGAGTTTATCGATTACAAACAAACAAATTTTTCCTCTTTATAATATTCGTATGGTGGTAGTAGTAGAGGGGTAAGCAGAATTTTTCATCTCCATGGTTCTCCTAAGTATCATATTTTTTCAATTGTATATATCTATAATTCATCTGCATAAAGATATACAAATACAAATTGATTGTTCACTAATATTAATTATACAGACAGATAGTGTAGCATGATCACAAAAAAAAATCACAGAAACAAAATTATCACCATGGAGAACCTACAAAAACTTTCAATGGTTGTATAACAATCTAATTGAGTTATATCAAAAACAAATATCACTTTCTATTCTAATCATTAATAATAATACGCATATTTATTCACGACATCAAAACATATTAATTAGCACCATGACTTTACGCCAAAGATTACGAATGATTCCTACGAGCATGACTCAGGAGACATACGAATCAATTATTATAGCGATTTTTTTACTGCTCTATACGACAATAATCTTATCAGAGCTGTCATAACAGACTAACGAGGTATTATATTGGCTAAACTAGCCGTGTTATAGGCGGCTTGAATCAATTTGCTGGCATGACGGTGTGAGATCACTACTTGAAGGTTAGGGACAGTCTGACACAAAAAGCTTAAATCCAATTTAAATTAACTATCAATTATATCAAATCAGTTTTAATCACGACATTTCGAACGTCATGTTTGAAAATTGTGCTGAGGTTTGTTTTTTAACTAGCTTTTGCTCAAAATTACGAACCAGTGATCTTCTTTTTATACTTAATATTGTTCAAATGTATGTTACTCATGGCCTCGACCACTAAACAATGAAAAATAAATTTTATCTCTCAGAATCAGTGTTAAAGATCAATGATTAACAGTGTTAAAAGGATTGTAATAGGGGAAATTGGGGCCCCATCATGATCTCGGGGCCCAAGTCAACCTGCTGATTGATAACGGAGGCTCCGGCGCAGGCTTTCTTCTCGGGGTTGGAGCATCTAATAAAAAGAAAAGATCTATTTTTATAACGGATAGACATATATAAAAAAAAATATAAAAAAAAACAAGGAAGAGAGAAATGTATATAAAAAAAGAAAACCAAAAAAATAGTCAGTAACTTAGGTCTCCGAAATAGCCAAAATAAATCAAATAATAGAGTTGTAGAACCGCGGGCAAGAAACCTTGAAGTGCAAATATTTTATGGAGTAGCGAATTGTATGCACAAATTTTATAATCTAAATATATGTAATTTACTGCGTGACTGTACAGATTCGATGACTTAACATAATATTGCAATAAATTTAAAGATGGCGCCGATTATCGCGAAATTAATATTACAATTTTTGTATTCCATTTTTTTGTTGAACATTCGTGCACATTAAGTCAATACTTTGATATAAGAATGTTGTAATTGATGATATCTACAATTAACACTGAGAGGTATATTATTTCAATCTGCGAGTAGTTATCTGCTTCTAGAAAATGCATTTTCATCTCTCCTGTCCGGAAAGTTTACTTTTCATGGGTAGATAGCCGGGTAGAAAGTAATTTATTTCATCCCTAGGCTGGAAAGTTTTTTTTTTATTTTACGTTTTGCCATGGACTCCAGGATAATCCAGTTACGTCATAATGCCTTGATATCATGACGCTTTTTTATATGACCGGCTAGATGCACATTTCGTGTTCGATTTTCAAAACTTTTCTAATGTTGGCAGTATGTACGTGAATTATAACCTTTTCAAATTGTTCAAATTTTACTTTAAATTTTAACGGATTATCAATATACCTGTTTCATTAAATGTGTGTGCAGTATTTTAATTTCCTCACATAGTCGAAATAAAAAGTAGAGTGTTTAGCTCGGGTGAATGTTACCAATTTCACCCTCGAACTATTGGCGCTCTCACATCGGTTGAGCGCCAGAAATATCTCAGGTGAAATCTCGGGTTGAAAGTCACCCGACTTTCAACCCTTATCTAACAATCTACTATTACGCACTTATATATAGAGAATAATCTTATAGATTTTAAACTAGGCAATTTTAAAGTTTATTTAGAAGATATAATATTCGGCTAGTCAATGCTTAATTTGACACCTTCAAGCTGATTTGAAGACTCAGGTGGATACTGAATAGCTTGTGTAGAATTATTAAGCTTGTGTTTTACTTTTTTAAATATAGTAATTAATCTGATTTCGATATATATGGAAAATTTTAAACTATAACTTAATAAGATTCGTAGAAAATCGAAAATAAACACCAAATTTTTGTACGACCTCATAACAGAATAATTGAAAATTAAAGGTTTTCGTTCAAATACTAACGCAATACTCCATTATCCAAATTTGCAACTATGATTTACCCCCATCACTAATTATTCAATCAATTATTCCAAGATCTATCCACCATCTTGTACACACTAATTCAATTTAACCGAGTTCATTGGAAAGCAATCAACGCTCTTTAGAAGGTATTAATTCATTTAAATAGAATTATATTCAGTTTAATTTCATCACATTCAGTCGATTCACGGGCAACTACAATAATTTGGTTGATTGAATTATTTAAATTCACTTGCCTGTGAATTATGACCAGTGGAATTATGTTAAGATTTAGTTTAGTTTTTTGAGTTAGAACAAATACCTGCTGAATTGACTTGGTGATTGTAACGCCTTGCTTTTAACAATACAAATAGGCTTCTCACTCTTGAAAATATCAGCCTTTCACGCAACAATCGACTTTAAGTAGCAGTTTGCTGTGTTTTATACCCTTTTTAGGGTTTCGTACCTCAAAGGTAAAAAAGGAAGCCTTATAAGATCACTCTTTTGTCCGTCTGCCGACTCACGGACTGACAGACTGTCCGTGTGTCACCACCGATTTTATCAGGAATGAATGGACCCAGCAAGTAGAAATTTATAAAAGATACTGGGGCTTATAGGGGACTATATTAGTTATTAAAAGGGATATTAGGTGTATAAAAATCAAGGTACTGGGTCAACACGATAAAAATATATGGGCAAATTTAGACTTTAGAAAAAAATGTTGAAAATTAAGGTTAAGTCTGGTATTTACAAGGTTTTATAGATAATGGCAAAAAACCCTTCAGACGCAGGTTCGACTCGCACTTGGCCGGTTTTATAGTTCTTAGAGCCTTACTAGTGTGGTAAATATTAACAACATTGTCCTTTTGTCCACAGAATGACTCCGACGATGACCAGTGCGCGTTGAGCGACAAGTGGCAATATGAAAGGAAGTCCAGACGATGGTCCCGCGTCGTGGAGATCACACCCCAGGCGCAGAGGAGGTTGCAGGTATGTCTCACTATCACTACCTTTTTTTTTTTATCGTGCGGAAATCCCTTCGGATACCCCCCCGCGTGCCAGCGGGGGTGGTTATGTCGGGCTTGAACCGACTAAAACCGCACGCCGTCTCGGGTGTACAGACGCCGGGGTGTAAGGTTGCCCATAGAGCATATCCCTCGCTCTCACTATCACTACCTATTATAAAACAAAGTCCTCCACCGCGTCTGTTTGTCTGTCTGTTCGAGATAAATTCAAAAAGTGCTGCACCGATTTTCATGCTGTTCATCACCTATGGATAGACTGGTTCTCGAGAAAGGTTTTAGTATATAATTTGTCAAGTTTTTTTATACATTGGCTTAACTATAATGATATTTATTGGAGGTGTCTGAAAAAAAAAGCCGTCTGGGAGCTTTCAACGAAAACGCTGTCTAAACCCTTCAAGATATAACTAAATGGTGTATAGTGGAATTGTGTATCTCATATATATGGGGTAGGGTCCTCTGGGTAGCGATTTATACTTAATATTGTTCAAATGTATGTTACTCATGGCCTCGACCACTAAACAATGAAAAATAAATTTTATCTCTCAGAATCAGTGTTAAAGATCAATGATTAACAGTGTTAAAAGGATTGTAATAGGGGAAATTGGGGCCCCATCATGATCTCGGGGCCCAAGTCAACCTGCTGATTGATAACGGAGGCTCCGGCGCAGGCTTTCTTCTCGGGGTTGGAGCATCTAATAAAAAGAAAAGATCTATTTTTATAACGGATAGACATATATAAAAAAAAATATAAAAAAAAACAAGGAAGAGAGAAATGTATATAAAAAAAGAAAACCAAAAAAATAGTCAGTAACTTAGGTCTCCGAAATAGCCAAAATAAATCAAATAATAGAGTTGTAGAACCGCGGGCAAGAAACCTTGAAGTGCAAATATTTTATGGAGTAGCGAATTGTATGCACAAATTTTATAATCTAAATATATGTAATTTACTGCGTGACTGTACAGATTCGATGACTTAACATAATATTGCAATAAATTTAAAGATGGCGCCGATTATCGCGAAATTAATATTACAATTTTTGTATTCCATTTTTTTGTTGAACATTCGTGCACATTAAGTCAATACTTTGATATAAGAATGTTGTAATTGATGATATCTACAATTAACACTGAGAGGTATATTATTTCAATCTGCGAGTAGTTATCTGCTTCTAGAAAATGCATTTTCATCTCTCCTGTCCGGAAAGTTTACTTTTCATGGGTAGATAGCCGGGTAGAAAGTAATTTATTTCATCCCTAGGCTGGAAAGTTTTTTTTTTATTTTACGTTTTGCCATGGACTCCAGGATAATCCAGTTACGTCATAATGCCTTGATATCATGACGCTTTTTTATATGACCGGCTAGATGCACATTTCGTGTTCGATTTTCAAAACTTTTCTAATGTTGGCAGTATGTACGTGAATTATAACCTTTTCAAATTGTTCAAATTTTACTTTAAATTTTAACGGATTATCAATATACCTGTTTCATTAAATGTGTGTGCAGTATTCTGGGAGCTTTCAACGAAAACGCTGTCTAAACCCTTCAAGATATAACTAAATGGTGTATAGTGGAATTGTGTATCTCATATATATGGGGTAGGGTCCTCTGGGTAGCGGGAACGGGGTCAGAATTCCACACGGGTGAAGCCGCGGGCAACAGCTAGTTATATATATTATTATCTAGTGTCTATACGCCAAGAGTTTGTCTCACGACACAGGACTTAAGTACTCCCAGAATATTATAAGAACTGAATATATGTCGTTAAAGGCCTATTCACATATGAGCGATATTCGCTGCCGCTGTGGGTAGAGCTACATACTCACAAGGATACTGAAATCCACTTTAATTTGAACAGTAGTTTTACCCCATATCCACTCGGTTTCCTCGACCACCGACTGTAGCGAATACCGCTAAGGTTTGAATAGGGTTTAATGAAAAACCGGCCAAGTGCGAGTCGGACTCGCCCATAAAGGGTTCCTTAGCAGCAAGAAACATAATTTAAAAGTTCTTGTAGTTCGTTGTAACAAGAAAAAACTATTTACTAGATCTCGTTCAAACCAATTTTCGGTGGAAGTTTACATGGTAATTCACATCATATATTTTTTTTAGTTTTATCATTCTCTTATTTTAGAAGTTGGGGGGGGGGGACATTCTACCACTTTGGAAGTGTCTCTCTCTCAGTAGACTATTAGAAACCTCAATATAATTTTTGAAGACCTGTCCATAGATGGATCCAACACGTATGGGTTTGATGAAAAAAAAACATTTGAGGTTCTAAGTATGGGGAACCCCCAAAATGTATTTTTTTTTTCTTTTTTGTTAATTTATTATTTGAATATCAAGACATGGTACTATCTATTAGGAAAGCTTATACGGAAATTCCTAACTCCGTTCAAAACACCGCGCTCTGAAGCTCCGTAACAGCCTCAATTACATATGCATAAAGGAATTAATAGAGATATTATTATTTAGTATGCATGAGCTGTGACATGTTTGAGAATCGGGGCTATGATGAGAGTTCTGTAACAGAATTAAGTTATACGTGATATTTCAATTTAGAACTTGTTGAAAATTTTACTAACATTTCTGAGCTGAAATTACAATACAAAATTAGGGTAAAGTGGTTGGCTAATGGAACTTCTAAAGATATAAAAATTATAAGAAAGTAATTAAACTGTCTTCAAATTACTATTTAAAAATTTCTTTTTACTGTTACAAATTAGAAGAATTTGTATTTTTAAATTTAATTTCCAGGACGGGATTAAAAATTTTAAACATTCTGCCCGCAGCTACGCCCTCGTGGAAGTTGGGTTATCGTTTTTGGTCCTATCTCCGATTCTGCTTAACCAATTGCAATATCTTTCTAATAGAATAAACCGCATCAAAACCCGTTTAGTAGTTTTTGCGTCTATCGCGAACAAATAGACAAGAATTACAAAGAAAATATGTTTCTGGTTAGAATCGTTCATTATACAGAAGCCAAGTACTTTTTTTTTAAATATCTTCAATCTACAAACATAAACAATTTACAATTTTATAATAGTATAGGTATAGAATGGAAAACCAAAAACACTGGTAACTTAAATAAAGTCACTCACCACATTCGCTAAAAACTGATAGATAAAATAAATAAAAAGATAAAAAAAAATCTAGGACATTACATTCTACACAAAACGCCATCTAGACCCAAACTAAGCAGAGCTTGCCATATGGGTTCTAGAATGCGGATAAACATACGTAGATACTTTTATTTTCTAAATAAATTACAAATAATAAATATAATATTATATAATATTAATAATTTATGAATAAACACCCAGATCAATGCAAATATATATATTGGCAATGCGCGGGAATCGAACCGCGACCTCTGACTTAGCAGTCGAATGCTCTACCGCTACGCCACAGAGGTACGATATGTAGTAAAACACAAAAAAAATGACCAACGTACTAAATTTCTTTACAAAATGCATAGCTTTTTTTTGTGCGGAAATCCCCTCGGATACCCCCTGCCGGCCAGCGGGGGGGGTTATGTCGGGCTTGAACCGACAAAAACCGCACGCCTTCTCGGGTTTTCAGGGTGTAAGGTTGCATATCCCTCGCACCCCGACACAAAATGCATACCTACTTTTGACGACGGGCGCTACTCTACTACATGAAAATAAAAGCAACTAATGTTAAATGTAAAAAAATCTATTGAGGTACACAAAACTCAATCACGTAAACTGAACCAGTTCCATCAATCCACTCTAAAAGCTATTAGTGCTTTAAATTCAATACGCAATACATACTACAGTCTGAATATTTTGTACTGTACCTTTCTCAATTGCAAGGTGAAATGTAAAGCTATACTAACTAGATCATGATGAGTGACCATTCTTAACACATTGAGAATTGAAGTCTTGATTGATTTTTGTATTAATTGTGATTGAGTGATGATGAGAGGTACCTACTTCTTCATCTCTATTTTTACCAATAATTTTATTCGATTCATGTAGGTTTTCACCAGCGAAAATAATCATCAACATTCAACACTGAAATAAAACTATTTTTAACGGATTCTATCGCGATTTATTTGATGTTATTGTATTATTTATTATTTACATCGAACCCGACGTTTCGGTTGCTTTTCAGCAGCCATGGTTTAGGGGAGACTAATCTATTATTTATATATATTCGACAATATTAATTAGGATCAAGTTTAACCTCATTAACAACTTACCTAGTTCAAATTTCATTGATCGTGGGTTATTACATTTATAATACGGTTAAAATTCACTCTTAAACTAGCGTTTAAAATAGCATATAGCATTATACAGTTTCTGAGTTGGATAACGAAGAAGACACACAGCAAATTGTTTTTACAGCCAACAATGGGTACGTTCAGGATGCTGATGAAGCTGCCTCGCTTCTGTAGCGCGTCCGGTGCGTTTACGGAAACGAGAATTGATTGATTTTGTCATCCTCCACTAGCGGTGTGCCTCACAACTTTATGGAGATCATTACAGATTTTGTAATTTATTGAGAACACTGTGATAAGTGGGATGTTGGGACACTGGATGTTCATATTTTAGGCAGGCAATGATGTTGTTATAATTTGATTTGTTCGACTAATAAATAGATTAAGGTGGTTTTATCTATACATATAATAAAATTGCAACGAGATGAAAACTGTCATTATGTTTCCAAAAAACAAATTGTCATAAGTGTTCTAGGAGCGATACCGATGCAGAAAATGTGATTATTAGAATTTTTGTCTGTTTATGTAATTTCAAACCATAATATGAAACCTATCTAAAATCCTAAAAAAGCGGCGATAGCCCAGTGGCGTACGTAACGGACTGCTGGGACGAGGTCTCGAGTTCGATCCCCAGTCGCCCCGGGCACACACCTCTGACTTTTCGTAGTTATGTGTGCATTAATAAATGGTAATTAATTATCGCTCGCTTAATATTTGCCCGGTAGATGGCAATAGTTTCGCCCCCTATTACATTGGGACCTTAACATAACTGGCGAATCGTGGGTGTGTAATACACCTCTGCCTACCCCTTCGGGGATACAGGCGTGAAGTTATGTTATGTTATGTCTAAAATCCTATAACAGATTTATTCGTGTATAAAAAAAGCAACAACAGCAGCCATAACTATGAACAAAACCATTCTCACACCGCCATTTTGAATTTTCTTCCCGTCGGTATATGAGATACCGTAAATATACCGCCACATGGTATCGGGTTTCGGGTATTATTTTGTAGGTACAAAAAATTTGGGGCTATGATTTTTTTTTAATAAACCTTTTTGCTGGTGGTGTACTTTCTTCCTTTTTCTCGTTTCTTCGCACTTTTTCTGTATTAAATAGTCGTTGGTAATGTTTATCGTTGTAAAGAGTCATGACTGGAAGAAAGTAGTGGTAATTAAAATTCATTACGCGAACCAACCCGAATGATCTGGGAACGAAAGTAGAAGGGCATTGTTTATTTTTGTTATAATTATACCTTTCTTATAAATTAATAATCGTCGGCAGCTTAGTGGTTAAGGAATTGGCCTCACGATCGTAAGGTCCTGGGTTCGAATCCTGGCCATTACACTACCGACGTGATACCACTCCTCACACAAGAAATTTAGCTTAGCTGTAGAGGTAAGGTTACTAGTAATTTCGGCTATTAATATTCTTTAAAAAAAAAACAAAAAATTCAACGGATTTTTCAGAAAAGATTTGTAACAAATCGAGGTCAACAATAATTTTACCTGGAATTAGAAATATATTGTTGTTTCTTCACAGGTAATAGCAGCAAGAGCACTAGCAGAGAGGGAAGCAAGAGAGGCGAGAGGAGAAGTAGAAGACGATGAAGATGAGACATTACCTACAATAAGAGTTGGACTTGTTGACGCTGACGGCGTATATACGGATGTTGAACCTGATCTGTAAGTATATATTCAAGATTCTTATTGGATGCTAGCTGCTGCTCGCAGCTCCGCCCTCGTGAAATTCTAATCCTGTTCCCGCAAATGGGAACCCGTTCCAGGAGTATCATTTATCCCTGTAAATTTGAACGCGATTGAGTAACAAACATTCAAACATCTTCACAAAGCTTTCACATTTTTTATATTAGCAGGATAGGATATTCATAACCCACACCCATCGGATATTATTTTTTAAATATACATATTTTATACCTACGCGTATACTCTCGAATGGACAAGTAGATTTATGTTATACACCCCAGTTACATCCAAATTTCACCTCAACTTTTTGAAGCAAGCTACAGAATTTGCTTCAAAAATTAAGGTAGCACACGCTGCTGCTACTAATAATTTTCTAACAGAAAAATCCTGAAGACTTCTCGAATCGGAAATTAAACTCCTCTCCGTCTCACACGCAAATATAACCAGAGACTTGTCAAGCCAATGAGACATTAAATCGCTACTATACAATAATTTATCTGCCCGCTCCTCAATAAGTAATATAATATTGTACGTTTAATCTCTTCTGCGTCCTGGTCAAGTATTTCTGACGACGAAATTATTTGTTCTTGTAAGAATTCATCATTTATTTTCAAAGCTAGTTGAATTTACAGACGACGAGAAAGTGCATTTACTGAACATAAATCATCGTCTTCACACTATCGTTTTGAGAGACAGGCGTCAAAACAATGATTCCATCTATAAATAGGGATCAATTAAAATGGTTAACAGATACTTGAAACCTTTTTTAGTTCAAATATCAACCGTTTGCACAATCAAGGGCCAATTATTTTAGTGAAGCTTCAGAAGTACAGTTAACATGTGGCCAGAAAATTGGCAGAAGCTTATCCTCAGAGCGGATAGAGATTAGCTTCGTTGTTTGAAACATTTGTGGCGATACCACATATACCCAGCGCCATCTAGCGACAACAAGGTGAACTACTTGGATACTATGGATACTACTACATCAATACCAATCCTGAATCGCGAAAGTGAAGTTCGCGCGCTGGTATAGCATATATACAACATCCCAACGACAACCGTTGGGCCGCGGCCCGCCAGGCGTGATCACCTTGCCTGGTCGGAGAATCCTCCCTTTGTGTTGGAGGAACGTCACACTCTGTTCCTCCACAGTGGTGACCCCGACGTGATCTGATCACGTAACCTTCGCTGAACATATCAGCAGCATTCCTATCGCCACCATCCTATTCACTTCTTCCGCGTGAGCGGTAATTAAGTCTTCGCCATCCAGCAGCTTCGGCCTCTACTGGGATACCACAGCATGCAGCGATCGCTGCAGCCTGGTTACCCTACGGCCATATCAGCCTCTAAAGGCACAGCACACTGCAAATACGGTCCTTGTAAGAAGAGCACATCTCTCCCGTCTACGTAGCAGTCATTGCCTACGGCATATACGGTCCGCATAAGAAGAGCACATCTCTCTCGTCTACGCAGCATTCGCCCCATACACGGGGGACTTACCTCGACTCAAGAGGATTCACCCCGTCTCACTGCCGAGGACTCACCTCATCTCACTGAGGATTCGCCTCGCCTCACCGAGGACTCACCTCGACGCTTCGAGCCCCGATTCACTGGGCACTTCACCGCAGCACCACATCACCGCACTCAGCCCCGCATCTTCGGGACCAGCGGTTAGTCCCAATTAACGAGGACTAGCGAGGAAGACTGTTCCACCAATGGAACCAGCGGCGTCCAGTTCCGACGAAATGGAACTACACAAGACTGGCACTGGCACGCTCCACAAGAGAGCTTAAGACAGCTGACTCATCGCAATCAACCTCCGGTCTTGGAGGGGAGTGATGTGGCGATACCACATATACCCAGCGCCATCTAGCGACAACAAGGTGAACTACTTCGATACTATGGATACTACTACATCAATACCAATCCTGAATCGCGAAAGTGAAGTTCGCGCGCTGGTATAGCATATATACAACATCCCAACGACAACCGTTGGGCCGCGGCCCGCCAGGCGTGATCACCTTGCCTGGTCGGAGGATCCTCCCTTTGTGTTGGAGGAACGTCACACTCTGTTCCTCCACACATTTAAAAATTGAATTAATTGAGAACCCCAGTTTCGGGGTTGAAAAATCTGACAATAGACAATTAGGAATACCGCAAAAAGATACTTTATTTTACCTGAGTACCTATTTGGTAGGTTATGCAAATATTACCCCATGGTATTTTCGGCAGTTTTTTGTGAATATTACCCCATTAAAATATCAGCCTAATAGCCCAGCCTTCCAAAAATACATTTTATCAAAAAACAACACCAAACTTAATCTACTTGACCAACGCTGCGTGATTTAACTGATTTGGCCATTGCTGATAGTTGTGAAAATGGGTAATTAGAAACCTTTCTAAGTGCCCCTTCACCTGTTCTATCGAGAACTAGTGTAGGGCAACGGGCAACGCTGTAGCCGTAGCCAATTATTGTCCCGCCAAAATCTAGGGAACATTATTAGCCATTGCCTCGATATATAAGTAAGTTCTCCTATTATTATGGTTTGTATGGTTGGTATGGTTTTCTCCTTTCTTCAAATATGTTTATATGAATTTGTTTTCATGGCCCTACCGCACATCCTCATTAACACTCCAGTGATTATAGATATTGTGAGGCGAGCTTATTAATTTGATTGTTACATTTGATTGATAGGAATGTTAAGTGGATTGATTCTAAGTACGAAACGGATTTGTATCAAGATAAACTGACAGTATTGTTGGATGTCGATGACCGGCTGCCTGTTCTTTTGTTGCGATTATGATGGCTGAGGCGTGGCTGATAAGTGTTAAATGATTTATGTGGACGATGCCGTTTTTTGTTTGTCGGTATTATAATGAGAAGACTTTAATATAAAGCCTTGGTCTAGTTTTCTTACTGTAATCGTGAGGTACAGCAGATTCTAGGGCACGCCGCAATAGCGGCGGTAAGGCCCATCATGGAGGATTGGCTGGAGAGGCGACACGGAAGCCTCTCCTACCGACTGACGCAGGTGATCTCAGGGAAGGGGTGCTTCGGGGACCACCTGCATCGGATCAGGAAGGAGCCAACGCCTGAGTGTCATCACTGCGACGCGAGCGAGGACTCAGGGCTGCACACGCTGGCGGACTGCCCGGCGTGGGAGGCGCCGAGGCGTGACCTCGTGGCAGCCATCGGGGTGGGAGTCCTCTCGCTCGGCAGCATGATTGCGGCAATGGTGCGGAGCGCGAGCGCGTGGGCCGCCGCCGCCTCCTTCTGCGAGCGTGTAATGCTCGCGAAGGAGGTGGCGGAGCGCGCCCGGGAGAGACTTAGAACTCTCCCGGTCCGCCGAACCCGCAACTTGCTCGCCGCGCGTCGCAGGCAACTCAGGCGCCGGAGGTCGCTTAACGACCTCCGTCCTCCATGAGCGCAGGCCTGGGGGTGGCGGGTGAGGTCACCTGTCACCCCAGCAGAAGCAGGCCGGGACGGTGGGGCGACTAGCGCCCCTCCCCCAAACCGGGGCAAGACGGGGACACCGTGGTTCCCAAACCCGAGGGGGCCATCTCGAAACCGGAGATGGCCCAGGGTCAGTCGGGGTGCGAGGGATATGCTCTATGGGCAACCTTACACCCCGGCGTCTGTAGACCCGAGACGGCGTGCGGTTTTAGTCGGTTCAAGCCCGACATAACCGCCCCCGCTGGCACGCGGGGGGGTATCCGAAGGGATTTCCGCACGAAAAAAAAAAAAAAAAAAAAAAAGGTACAGCAGATTCTCGATATAACTAGTCATACTACTTCTTAATTCTTTCGGAGCAAAAAACATATTAACTAGTCGATTCACCATCTGATAAGTGTTAAATGATTTATGTGGACGATGCCGTTTTTTGTTTGTCGGTATTATAATGAGAAGACTTTGATATAAAGCCTTGGTCTAGTTTTCTTACTGTAATCGTGAGGTACAGCAGATTCTAGGGCACGCCGCAATAGCGGCGGTAAGGCCCATCATGGAGGATTGGCTGGAGAGGCGACACGGAAGCCTCTCCTACCGACTGACGCAGGTGATCTCAGGGAAGGGGTGCTTCGGGGACCACCTGCATCGGATCAGGAAGGAGCCAACGCCTGAGTGTCATCACTGCGACGCGAGCGAGGACTCAGGGCTGCACACGCTGGCGGACTGCCCGGCGTGGGAGGCGCCGAGGCGTGACCTCGTGGCAGCCATCGGGGTGGGAGTCCTCTCGCTCGGCAGCATGATTGCGGCAATGGTGCGGAGCGCGAGCGCGTGGGCCGCCGCCGCCTCCTTCTGCGAGCATGTAATGCTCGCGAAGGAGGTGGCGGAGCGCGCCCGGGAGAGACTTAGAACTCTCCCGGTCCGCCGAGCCCGCAACTTGCTCGCCGCGCGTCGCAGGCAACTCAGTCGCCGGAGGTCGCTTAACGACCTCCGTCCTCCATGAGCGCAGGCCTGGGGGTGGCGGGTGAGGTCACCTGTCACCCCAGCAGAAGCAGGCCGGGACGGTGGGGCGACTAGCGCCCCTCCCCCAAACCGGGGCAAGACGGGGACACCGTGGTTCCCAAACCCGAGGGGGCCATCTCGAAACCGGAGATGGCCCAGGGTCAGTCGGGGTGCGAGGGATATGCTCTATGGGCAACCTTACACCCCGGCGTCTGTAGACCCGAGACGGCGTGCGGTTTTAGTCGGTTCAAGCCCGACATAACCGCCTCCGCTGGCACGCGGGGGGGTATCCGGAGGGATTTCCGCACGAAAAAAAAAAAAAAATACAGCAGATTCTCGATATAACTAGTCATACTACTTCTTAATTCTTTCGGAGCAAAAAACATATTAACTAGTCGATTCACCATCAAAAGGATCTCTTCGGGCCTTCACGGAAGAAAATCTTTGCAAAAAAAAACACACAGAGTTGAGCTGTTTTACCGTCAGCAAAAATCAAAGACTCTTTGAATCATTTGGACGAGTAGTTTGTCTTTCAATGGTTTCAACCACATCGAGTTTCGTCTCGTTTGATTTTAAATTTTTAGTAATAAAAAGATATTAACAAAAACATAATAAAGGCCTATTTTTAAAGTTTTTTTTTAAATACACTTGTTAAACCGCACGCCGTCTCTGGTGTTCAGATGCCGGAGCGTAAGGTATCTCCATAAGACATTTTCCTCGCTCCCCGGCTGACCCAGGGCCATCTTCGGTTTCGAGATGACCCCCTCGGGTTTGGGAACCACGGTAACCCTCTCTTGTCCCCAGAAAGAAGGGGGTGCGCAACGTGCCGCCGCCCCGGGGTTAACCCTAACTGACAAAGGACAGAGACGGTGATTATGCGGGGCTGCTAGGAAGAAAACTTATTAGCTTGCTAGGGTGCCAAGACCTATAATAGGTAGGCACCGGCAATTTATGTTTGATTTCGAAAAACTTC
Source organism: Cybosia mesomella (assembly GCA_946251805.1). Classification (NCBI taxonomy): domain Eukaryota; kingdom Metazoa; phylum Arthropoda; class Insecta; order Lepidoptera; family Erebidae; genus Cybosia; species Cybosia mesomella. Next base: position 19,649,450 of record OX276409.1, read on the forward strand.
TCTGGTGGTAGAAATTTGATGACACAAATTTGTCACAATATTCGGCCGGGTGGGTACCACCGTGCACGATTGCGAAAAACCCTCCATAGTAATCCAATTTCGGTTTGATTGCGTTCAGGGGTCAGCAAGTGCATAGCCGGGCAGGGCGATTGTGGTCGCAGCACTAGTGGGACCGGTGGGTGTCACGCGGTGCTGCGACGACAATCCTCTTTTGATGAGGCCGTCAAGCTGAGTGCCGGCATTGTTAACATGGTACGTGTATGTAATGGTGACCCTCTTTTCTGAGAGTTATTCCGGTTGGATACCCCGTATTTGATACCCTGGGGGATCAGTTTTGTTTTATAATATTTTCTATTCCATTTTGATCCACCGTGCAGGGTATCACAAATAAATTTAAGGAGACTTTAAGTTCAGCTTACCATCAGGCGAGGTGAAGTCAAATTGACGTGTCCTAAATATATTTAAAAAAAAACCCTTACGGTTTTAGTTGGTTCTACTTCCACAGAATCCGGAGGTTTTCACATGGAAAATGGCACAAAGCCAAAAAAATATGATACTTCTAAGGAGTAGACTTTTTGCCTAGCACTAACCTCGCAGAACATACATTGATCAAATTGATGGTTTATTAACAAAAGGGCAGGTCAAAAACACTCAAAACCGGCGATCTTAGCTTTAATGATTGTAGAGGAAGCTCGTGAAGTGTTTATGGACAGAATTAGCTGGCGGGTTGTTTTCTCTACCTACCCCAAGGGAAAAAGGCATTACCTACTTGGAATTGTTTGTACGTTATCTAATGGAAGATAAGAAGTATCCAGTCATAAATAGTTTCATCGACAAACTGTGGTTAACACTGGCGCCTCACGAAGTAGAATAACGCATAGCATGCAAGAATCTTATCTTTAAATATACTAATAATAATATAATAATACTAAATAATATACGTCCCCGTCAGTCTTCTGAAGGGTAGACATGTATTACCACCCATATTTCATCAACTAGGTTTTTTAGTTCCGCGTTAACCTACGAAGGCGCGTAATATACAAATAAACCCATGGATATTATTTCTAGTGAATTGAGAATGTAGATATACACGTCTTGTTACCCCAATAGGGACTTATACATAGGAGCAAATAAAAAACAGAACCAAAATTTACTTCCAACCAGCGCTTTAAAACCATCATTTCTTACCACAAACATCTCCCATTATATTAATAGAAGACCATTCCCTATAATGGGCTCTTCGCAAACACGTCAAAGTGACGCCCCACAAAGGGCACAATGACTATAATTAAGTCCATTTGTTCTATATTACATTCGTACAGTCCCTTCACCTATCACGTTTCCATTTTGGATTGCTAAACCTTAGTAATGATAGTCTGGTATAGGCTTTAGTGGTAACACAAGCGATAAACGGAAGCGGGTATGTCACGAGTGAAATAATTTCATAACAAATAACATTACACTTATATTCAAAAGTTCCTCGTTTGTCACTAAGATTTCAGCAAGGCTGTGATCTCTTCGAAATGTTTCACCATACGATGACACATAAGCAATTGCAGGTTTATGGTTTATCCGTATTCAAGTAGAAAAATTGTGACTTATTAAAATTATCATAAGCGATAATATATTTAAAAGAAAAGAGATTTTTAAATACAAGGAAAATGCAGGATTTTTTTAAATTTAATAAATAGATATTATCGCAAGTGGCTGTCACAGGCGACGGCGTGCAGTCGTGACCATGCCTGTGCTTTATTGAAAATAACATCATGCAGTTGCTGCCTAAGAACAGCGACAGGTCGTCGGTAGCGATTGGCGGGTGGGCCGACTGAACACAGCCTAAATATGCCGTTCGCTCTTCAAGAACTCGCTTTCATAAAGACTTGAACCTTACGTAGCTATATGTACTGGCCTGCCCTACATAAAGGGCGTCTGCATACAGAGCGGAAAGCACTTAATGTAAGATTAATTGTTGCTGTGTGAATTTGACGGTTTCATTCTGTGAGGGCCGAATATTGCGAAGAACGTTCCGTAGGTATCATTAAGTATAATTTGATTTTTGGTGTCTCGACACTCGACTGATGGTAATGGAACTCGTGTTGCTAACAGTACACTAGCTTCAAGTATTTTTATAAGATTTACGGAAACTAACATACTTGATTGCCTCGTTGATTCTAGTCTAGTAGATTCTAGAAGTCTAAGCTTATGGTTAGCAAGGAGATTAGATTTGGTTCCGAATCGAGAAAAAGTGGTATTTTAACTGGATTATTTTGATTTTTCTGTTGGAAAATTTCGTCAGCTACAGGAAGTATGAAAAGGAGAGATAGCTTGCTGTCTACCGGGACTATTATTACAAAAGACCCAGTGCCTATTGGGTGCGGAAATGCTTTTGCCTCAGGACAGAAACTTCAGATATGGCTAAATAAATTATAGATTGATAAAATAAAACTATTTCGATACGAAACGGAACCCTAGAAATAAAATTAGTAGTGTTAAAAGATGCACTTGTATAATAATTTGAAACACTTACATTATAAGACAATCGAGATAACATTTTAATGTGTCAATTATACTCTCTAATGATATAACTGTTTCTTTCTAGTCATGAACAATGGAATTGTTCCATTCGAAGGGAGGTGAGGGAAAGTTCTATACAATGATTTTTTTTAACTTTAACTCAGAATGCTTTCATATTGCTACCTCCGGTAGTCTTTCTAGATCTTAATTTTGACCTGTGGTTTGATCACAATGCGAATATTTGTTTCCGACATACTTTTTTTTTTCGTGCGGAATTCCCTTCGGATACCCCCCCCCCCCCGCCGGCCAGCGGGGCGGTTATGTCGAGCTTGAACCGACTAAAACCGCACGCCATCTTGGGTCTTCAGACGCCAGGGTGTAAGGTAGCCCATAGAGCATATCCTTCGCACCCCGACTGACCTTGGGCCATCTCCGGTTTCGAGATGGCCCCCTCGGGTTTGGGAACCACGGTGTCCCCGTCTTGCCCCTGTTTGGGGGAGGGGCGCTAGTCGCCCCACCGTCATGGCCTGTTTCTGCTGGGGTGACAGGCGGCCTCACCTGCCACCCACCGGCCGGCGCTCATGGAGGACGGAGGTCGTTAAGCGACCTCCGGCACCTGAGTCGCCTGCGACAGTTACCGTCATACCTATACATATAAACCTTACAGTGTACGCTTAGTACGTAAGTTAACTAATCTGTTATCCTTTCGTCAACCCTGGGGTTATCCTTTCGAGGGCTTACCCGGGGTGCCCGACAACGGACACTTGGGGAGGACACCGTGCGGTTTTAGTCATCAAGACACGACATAATCTATATATATATAGATAATATCCGAAGGAATTTCCGCATGTAAAAAAAAAAAAAAACTAATATGTATAGTATTCTTGCAGCCCAACTTACCGGAAAATTAGGATCTAAACCTATCGTATTCTTGCAGTGTCACCTCTTAAATTTTCGACACGATAGGCATCTAGCCTTTTGTAAATCAATCAAATAGGATTAAAATCACAAAATAAAATCACCAACAATCCAAATGGCGTCCAGAATCAGAGTAACATACAAAAAAGTTACGTTAGGTAACAAAACTCATTATTTTTGAAAATGTACCTGTATAATTTTTGATAACATTGAGTTTTTATCATTAATATTGAGATAAAACATGCTCGATACTGTGTGAAACTGATAACACGGTGTTTAAATCATTATCACATACCCTTTTTAATATGTTTTCTCGACGCCCACATCCCGTCAAAGGAACTCAAAGTGAAACCAATTTACGAACCCACAAAGCGCAATGTAATGAAAAAAGAAGAAAGAGGAAAAACTGGGCCTACACTTCCAAACTTCGATTTATTAACCTTCCTATACACACATCATAACATAACACATAACATAACTTCACGCCTGTATCCCCGAAGGGGTAGGCAGAGGTGTATTACACACCCACGATTCGCCAGTTATGTTACACACATCAAATAGCACCAAATTTCAGCCGTGTCCGTTCAGCTGTTTGGGCGTGGTTAAGTAACAAACATCCAAACATCTTCACATACTTTCACATTTATACATAACATAACATAACTTCACGCCTGTATCCCCGAAGGGGTAGGCAGAGGTGTATTACACACCCCCGATTATGTTTAGGTCCCAATGTAATAGGGGGCGAGTTACAGAATCATTTATTTGAAATAAAAGCATCGAATACCAAAATTGAAGAAACAAACACTGAAATAGAGAAATCGATGACATGTATAACAGAACAATTAACGTTATTAGAATCGAAAATAACAGGTCTCGAAAAGGAACGTAACTCAATGGAAACAAAACTAGTGCTACTTGAAGAGAAATTAGAGCTTTTTGACCGATCCATCGTCAAAACCACTGTTGAAATACGCAATGTACCTAAAAGACCGAATGAAACTAATGAGATGTTATACACTGCCATACTGAATTTAATGAAACACCTCGAGCTCAACATTCATGTATCTGAAATACGCGATGTATCACGTCAACCGTCGAAAAAAGAAAACCCTAACTCAGCGCTTACTGTCGAGTTTACAAATACTTTAATCAAAAGTAATTTTCTGTCTGCTGTAAAGAGATATAATAAACAACACTCCAATAGTAAGTTAAGCTCATCTGCCCTGGGTATAGCTCCAACGACTCCCATTTTCATCGCAGAACAGTTAACCGCTACTGCTAAACGCCTTTTTTATCTCGCCCGCACACATGCAAAGGCTAATCGTTACCTGTACTGCTGGACAGCAAACGGACGAATCCTGCTGAAGAGAGATGTCGATAGCCCATCTATTATAATAAAAAGCGAGTTACAGCTAAATCAATTATCCACTCGAAGCAACGACTGACTAGTACACCTTTCTAAGTTAACTGTACCTTATCTTATTATCCTTTATGTTATCATTGTAATTTATTTTAGTTCTTATTATAATTTAAAAATGATCTTAATTGTAGATACACATAAATACACACAATACACATCACAAAAAATTTACTTCCACGAACATAAATCCCAAATTGATCTATGTAGTTTTCACCGATGTTTATATTCATTATATACACCAATGTTCACACTACCCAATAACAATGGCCTTATTCCCAATATTCACAAAATCGTTAGCTATAAAAATGACCAATATTAGTAACGAGTTAATGGAAAACATTGATAACTTTTCTGTATCTGATTGTTACGTATGCTCTCCTGAACAAACACAATCATACATTAAAAACACAAATTACTATCTGAAAATTATCACCCAAAATATCCGATCTATACACTCAAATTTCTTAGAATTACAAACCTTACTTCATCGTATAAATGTTGATTGTAACCTCCTGGTTTTGACAGAAGGGTGGCTAAACTGTGCCACCAACAACTTAATACCCATCTTACCACATTATGTCTCATATAGAACCAGCATACACCTAAATAAAAACGATGGTGTTGTTGTATTTGTTAAATCTAGTCTTGTATCTACCTGCGAAGAACCGGATTTCAACGGTTCAGCTTCAGGACTGATTGTAAAATTGGATACTGATACAATAGTACTCTGCATCTACCGTTCACCCTCAAATAACGACATCCAACCATTTCTAACTGCACTTAATAACATACTCCAGTCACTCGCTAAGTATAAAACAGTAATTATAACAGGAGACATAAACATTGACATTAAACAGAGCTCATCTGTCACGGAAAATCATGAGTATCTAAACGCCCTAGCTTATCATGGTTTTTTACCTGCACATACACACCCTACCAGGGACGGAAATTGCCTAGATCATATCATGCTTCGCACCAGATCTAAAACCTTGACTCTTGTTTATGACTCGACTTTAACTGATCATTGCTCATCTTTACTATGCCTGGAAAATAAAGTCTTAAAATCAGGCTGTCGGCAAACAATAAAAAAGATAAATTATGATACCCTTGACTCAGTAATGAAGGATCTGAACCTTGACTCCATTCTATATATGTCGAATCCAAATAATGCTATTGATCACTTTATTATGACATTGAAAGCAGCTATAGACAAATGTTCTACAGTACTAAAAGTATCCGCAAAAAAAAGAACTTTCAAACCCTGGATAACCCAAGGTCTGCTCCGATGCATTCGAAATCGCGATTCTCTTCATAAAAAGGTAAAACAATCACCTGGTAACATTATAATAACAACCACCTATAAAAGATACAGAAAGTATTGTACAGCAATACTGAAAAAAGCAAAAAGACAATACGACACACAAGAACTGAATAAGGCCATGTATAACCCAAAAAAGCTCTGGGACACTATAAAAAACATCACAAACACAACTAAAACTAAGCACCCTTGTACTCAACTATTAACACTTTCAGAATCTCCGACTCAGTCCTGCAATGTTATAAACGATTATTTTGTGAATATTCCGAAGACGCTCGCAAATAACATACATAATAAAAACCCACCATCTCTATCGCAACCTCCTCTCACTGCTCGATTCAAAAAATCATTTGTATTGGAAAATACAGACACAGACGAAATAATGCTAACTATAAACTCATTAAAAACTTGCGCTGCTACTGGATGGGACGGTATCTCACCTTTCTTTTTAAAACGATACTCACGGATCTTGGCACCAACACTAAGCTACATATTTAACCTTTGCTTAGAAACAGCTGTATTTCCAACATCTCTCAAAAAGGTCATTATCTATCCCATCTTCAAAAATGGCAACGGAAATGTGGTTAGTAACTATCGTCCCATAGCAGTACTTAGTGCTTTATCTAAAATATTCGAACGCATAATTAACAAGAGATTGATTAACTATCTTGAACACTTTAAAATTCTGTCACCGCAACAATTTGGCTTTCGTAAAAATAGATCGACCAGCGATGCAGTACATCAGTTGATAGATCATATTGCAGAAAATCTAGACAGTAAAAGGAAGGTTCTAACCATATTTTTAGACCTCACGAAAGCCTTCGACACTATTCCTTCACCGATACTCCTATCTAAATTGGAAAATGTGGGTGTCAGGGGTCCACCGCTTGAGTTATTCAACAGCTATCTCTCTAATCGTTCTCAGCTTGTTAACATTGATAACCATACCAGTGACGTGCTTCCTATTCAGTACGGCGTACCACAGGGGAGTATTCTGGGCCCTACACTGTTTCTCGTGTTTATTAATGACCTCTGCAATCTGAATATACCAAACGCCCAGATTATCTCTTATGCTGATGATACCGCAATCACCTTCTGTGCTGAGTCATGGCCTGAGTTAGAACTAACTTCACAGAACGGCTTTAATACTGCGCTAAATTGGCTCTTATCACACACTCTTACTCTAAATATCAAGAAAACAAACTTTATAACCTTCACTATAACTTCAAAAACCCAGCCAAGACAATCACTATCATTAAAAGCACACTCATGCTCACCTGCACCGCAACTTAATTGCCAGTGTCCAACTTTAAATTCAGTTGATAACACTAAATATCTAGGAGTAATAATTGACAAACATCTGAATTTCAAGTTGCATACCATTACTCTCTCGGGTCGTATACGGAAACTAATCTACATATTTAAAACTTTACGATATATCGCAAACGGGTTTATCATTCGTAATGTATACTCGGCGCTATGTCAATCCCTGATTTCCTACTGTATTACTTGTTGGGGTGGTGCTTCCAAATCAGTGATGAAGCCTGTGGAGATCGCCCACCGAGCTATACTTAAAGTTGCTACATTTCGTCCTATCTTGTTCCCAACCACCGAACTCTATAAAACCTGCAACGTTCTGAATATTCGACAATTATACATACTACACACTCTTCTATTTCAACACGCCAGAACACCATACCGTCATATTACCAAACGCCGGAAAGACAAAATCTGCTCCATCCCACCCCCACGTACCTCTTTCATCAAACATTTTTCAATATATCTTGCACCATCTCTCTATAATAAAATTAATTCAAAATGTCCAATCTTCGGATTATCATACCATAACACGAAGAAGACATTGCGAATTTTTCTCTCAAATCTGAACTATGAGGACTCTGAAGGTTTTGTTACTAACTAAACCTAACCTAAACACACATACACATCACACACAAATACCCTACACAGACACCTCCACATACACACCGTCACACTTTGTTTTATTTTTAATTTTGTATTTATTTTTATTTTTTTAATTCTGTTATCGAATGCTGCTTTAAATTTAAAATATTAAAACCTGATATAAAACTCCTTTCATATCAGGGGGATGGTCCTGTTTCTCCTTAACACAGGCTACTTATAACCTATCTAGGAGAGCAGTAACTCACCCTATATAGTATTGTAGAACAACCGGTATGTTTTTAAGTATGCAACATTTGCTTGTAAAGCTACAATTTGATTTATGAATAAATGAATTATTAATATTGCCATCTACCGGACACATATTAAGCGAGCGATAATTAACATTAATTAATGCACACATAACTACGAAAGGTCAGAGGTGTGTGCCCAGGACGACTGGGGATCGAACTCGAGACCTCGTCTCAGCAGTCCGTTACGTACGCCACTGGGCTATCGTTGCTTTTACACACATTTATAATAATAAGCGTATCGAAAAAATCAGTACGGGACTAAAAACGTGCCTATAATACAGCCTCGCCCCTTAGTAGCTGGTGAAATGTAGGTGTAATAACACTTTTATTTACCCCTTGGGGGATATATAGTCGTGAGTTTATAAAACAGATTGAACTTCTGCTTTCTTAGATAACATTTCTGTAGAATTATTATTTCAATTCTCTCAGAAAGCTGAAGTTTTAATTGAAGTTATAAACCTTTTTGTTCTTTTTTCAACAAGATAAGGAAATATGGTGGGTGAAGTTGATTACATAATTTAAACGCATACCCGCTAGCACGCGGGGGGGTATCTGAAGGGATTCCCGCACGAAAAAAAAAAAAAAAAGGCATAGAGCGTTCGAATGCTTCGTCAGAGTTTGCGGGTTCGATTCCCGCTCATTGCAAATATTTGTATGCATGAATTTGTTTATTTGCCCTGGTCTTTGCTTTCTTTTATGTTTGTTTCTATATGTAATTATGTATATATATATTGCAAAAGAAAGGGTATCTTAGTATGTTAATCTACATTTTAGAGCCCATAACGGAAGCTAGTTAAGCTATGCTTACTTTGGGTCTGTGGAGGAACAGGGTGTGATGTTCCTCCAATACAAAGGGAGGATCCTCCGACCAGGCAAGGTGATCACGCCTGGCGGGCCGCGACCCAACGGTTGTTGTTGGGATGTTGTATATATGTTACTCAGCGCGCGAACTACATTTTCGCGATGCAGGATTGTGACGTAGGAATCACGTGGTAGTTGTGACATAGTCGACGGTTGTAGTTCAGCTTGTTTTTTCATGTGGTATCGCCACAGGTCTATAGATTGCGCTTTGTATGATGCAATTGTAGGATGTTCTGGAATGTTATTCATATTACCGTGGGGTGACTAGCACCCCTCCCCCAAACCGGGGCAAGACGGGGACACCGTGGTTCCCAAACCCGAGGGGGCCATCTCGAAACCGGAGATGGCCCAGGGTCAGTCGGGGTGCGAGGGATATGCTCTATGGGCAACCTTACACCCCGGCGTCTGTAGACCCGATACGGTGTGCGGTTTTAGTCCGTTCAAGCCTGACATAACCGCCCCTGCTGGCCGGCGGGGGGATATCACGAAAAAAAAAGAAAAGGTACTTGCTTGGTTCAGATGGCGCCATAATATATTCTAGAATATTTATTTATTGTTACTAATCACGATAACTGCTTAACATCAGGTGATATGTAATGATTATGCAGAATTCATATACTTAATGGGTACTGCAAAACGTTTCATATTATAAAGAAACGCAGTAAAATGCTCCTTCCCATTTTTCTTGGAACTCAATATTTTTTTCCTTTCGTCATAACTTTGTGATTATATCTAATCCAAAGGAGTGGGCAGAAGTGTAGCAAATAGGTACCCGCATTTCGCCAACCGTTTCAGTCTCTACGTAATAGGGTGCGATTCTATTACAGCTTTCTAGACTTTTTACTTACGTATTATATGGAACATCTTCACAGCATATCGCTTACAAGCGATATCTGGGATACTTCCTCTTGATTTTAAATACCGTGGGTAACGGTGCCCGCTTAACATAAAGTGGAGTATAACAAAAAAGAAATTAATTTCTAAAAACGTTTCGTAGCACAAAGTAACTCAAAATATTTCGTCCTAATTTTCTTGGAACTCACTAATAAATGGAAATTTTTCCTTGCGACATGTCTTCATATGTAGGTCTTATATCCCTTTGTTACAAACACAAAGCCCTTAATCCGTCAACCAAATCTGAAATAAGTTTATTCCACGCATTTTTGTCTAACTTAATAAAGAAATTTGTTTGAAGACAAATTACTTACGCTTCGGAATCCCAGAAGGTTGAGACTGACCGACTCTTCAAACATTTTTTTCGATTACATCCAAGACTTTCACCTTCAGGCTTCTGCTTACGCCTTCTCCTCTATTTGACAAAACATAACACATAACATAACTTCAGGCCTGTATCCCCGAAGAGGTAGGCAGAGGTGTATTACACACCCACGATTCGCCAGTTATGTTAAGGTCCCAATGTAATAGGGGGCGAGTCTATTGCCATCTACCGGGCACAATATTAAGCGAGCTATAATTAATTACCATTTATTAATGCACACATAACTACGAAAAGTCAGAGGTGTGTGCCCGGGGCGACTGGGGATTGAACTCGAGACCTCGTCTCAGCAGTCCGATACGTACGCCACTGGGCTATCGCCGCTTTTTTTAGGATTTTAGGTAGGTTTCATATTATGGTTTGAAATTACATAAACAGACAAAAATTCAAATATTCACATTTTCTGCATTGGTATCGCTCCTAGAACACTTATGTCAATTTCTTTTTTGAAAAATAATTACAGTTTTCATCTCGTTGCGATTTTATTATATGTATAGATAAAACCACCTTAATCTATTTATTAGTCGAACAAATCAAATTATAACAACATCATTGACTGCCTAAAATATGAACATCCAGTGTCCCAACATCCCACTTATCACAGTGTTCTCAATAAGTTACAAAATCTGTCATGTTCTCCATAAAGTTGTGAGGCACACCGCTAGCGGAGGGTGGCAAAATCCATCAATTCTCGTTTCCGTAAACGCACCGGACGCGCTACAGAAGCGAGGCAGCTTCATCAGCATCCTGAACGTACCCATTGTTGGCTGTAAAAACAACTCGCTGTGTGTCTTCTTCGATATTCAACTCAGAAACAGTATAATGCTATGTGCTATTTTAAGCGCTTGTTTAAGAGTAAATTTTAACCGTATTATAAATGTAAAAATCCGCGGTCAATGTAGTTTGAACTAGGCGGGGCAACTGGAGATCGAATTCGAGACCTCGTCTCAGCAGTCCGTTACGTATGCCACTAGGCTATCGCCGCGTACTCTATTTGATTTGGCTTAAATGGTTTTTATGGGAGCGAGTGTCGTCTGAGCGCCAAACCCTGAAGAAAACCTGTGGAAAAACCTCATCCGTGAATCAACAGCTGAGGTTAGCTCGGCCCTGAAGGTCTTTATGTTTTGATGTTTGTAACTCAATCATACTCAAACGGCTGAACGGATCTGGATGAAATTTTGTATATTACTAGCCTATGCTTGCGGCTTCACCCGCATGAAATTCTATTCCCATTCCCGCTTCCCATGGGAACCTATTTTAGGGATAAAACTGGCTTCTGTGTTATTCCAGACTATCCCTGTACAAAATTTCAGCCAGATCCGTTCAACCGTTTTTGCGTGCAAGAGTAACAATCATCCACTGGATTACTACAATTCCATGCGCGCGTAACTACAGGCAATAGCTAATATTATACAAAATGTATAAAACACTTTATCTGAAGATAATTTGTCACATTTACATATTAAAATTCGGCGGTGCTTAAGGTACTCGTTATGTTGAAATGATGAGATCGTTAGAAGACTTCTAAGAGCGTAATTTCGTTTTTACAATGCCTTTGCTTAACTCACAAGCTGTTGCTCATTGGTATGGCAAGCATCAAAATTGAGCACAAAAGTTTATTTCACTGTAACTCACAAAAACCAGCAAGTCTTTAACGTTGTGGATTCAACTTCTAATTACTTCGTAAATTTTCGTAATTCCAATCCCACAAGCTGATTGCTCCTAACATTTTATACATTTATATAAACTCACTCCGAAAAGATTTACCTAAACCTATTATATAGCTGTTGCCCGTGGCTCCGTCCGCGTTTAATTATGATACCGTTCACCTAGGAGTATGACTAATATCAGACTTATAATCATGTCACTATATTATTTTAGTAAAATCCGTTTAACTGAACTGGATTTTCCCTGTTACTAGAGAAATTCATTAAGTATTGATTCCTATCATTGGTGAACTCCACTTTAAAGTTATATTACTAGACAGGTAGGAAGGTGAACCAATTAATGAACTTAGATAAGCCGACGGCTTATAAGTGCAAGCTAGAGATGCAAGGATTGGTGCGTGAATGAATAATTTAAAAAAAAAAACAGTTTAAAAGTAAGTTTTTATTCAATTGTCATTCAATCTGAACGTGCATGCAGAAGTTCAACTCAATTGGAAGCCAACAAATCATCGAAAATTGGTTTGCAAATTTTGACGGACAACTTACTTACATACATTTTTTTCAATTGTCATTCAATCTGAACGTGCATGCAGAAGTTCAACTCAATTGGAAGCCAACACATCATCGAAAATTGGTTTGCAAATTTTTCCGGACAACTTACTTACATACATTTTTATGCATGAATATGTCTATTTGCATTGTTTATTCGCCCATAACACAAGCTAGTTAAACTATGCTTACTTTGGGTCTAGAAAGTTCTGTGTAGAATGTTGTAGCATATTATTTATTTATTATTTAATCGTATAATATGGACGCTTTGTTACTGCCACCTGTATCCATATGCTCATCCTCTGTTACGTAGAAACATATTTTTTTAATGCTTAATCCGTCAATTTGTCTGCAAACCACCAGGCTGTGATACGCCGAGGTGAAGTCTAAAAAGTAATCATCATAATTCCAGATGCTGCATCCAAAATGGTGGTCTACCGTGACGGAATATGTGTTATGAGTTATGATGTGTACAAGAACAGTGACTTTTTTTGTTACCGTAACTTAACAAGTAACGTAACCAGAATATATCCCCATCTTTATCTTACCTTTTCGGAAGGAAAAGAGATAGAAATACATTTTAGTCCTGTCAAACTAGTCGTAAGTTTTTGTAAAACAGTATCGACAACATTGTTTACATATTCAATGAAATTTTTAGCAATTAGTGCCTATATTAACTTTTCCTATAGATTTGCATAGGAAAAAGAGAACATCTAGAACGGGACTCGAACACCCAACCAGTTCTTACAGGGGGAATACACGTACCAGTGTAAGGGACTGGTCGCGGGTTTAATCCCGTCCTAGATGCTCTCTTTTTTTTGTAAGGCTCAGTGCTTTATAATAAACATAACATAACATAACTTCACGCCTGTATCCCGAAGGGGCAGGCAGAGGTGTATTACACACCCACGATTCACCAGTTATGTTAAGATCCCAATGTAATAGGGGGCGAGCCTATTGCCATCTATCGGGCACATTATTAAGCGAGCGATAATTAACATTTATTAATACACACATAACTACGAAAAGTCAGAGGTGTATGCCCGGGGCGACTGGGGATCGAACTCGAGACCTCGTCTCAGCAGTCCGTTACGTACGCCACTGAGCTATCGCCGCATATATTATAATAAATAAATAAATATTCTAGGACAAATTACACAACGCCATCTAGACACAAACTAAGCAGAGCTTGTCATATGGGTTCTAGAATGCGGATAATTTAAATGGTGGATAATTTTTGTAAATAAATTCATATTATACATAGAAACACCCAGACCAATGCAAATAGATATATTTGCACTGAGCGGGAATTTAGCAGTCAAACGCACTTCCGCTACGCCACAGAGGTCGTCCGTTTATAAAAACAAACTTTGTAAACTATTTAGTACTAATTCACAGTAGGTATCGATTTGACTTCAAGTTTATAATTAAAAAGTACTGCTTCACGAACTTCCACAATATAATAATAATTAAAAGACTAAACCTTTAATTAATAGAGCCTAAAGTTGAGTGACGTAAAAGAAATAAATTGTTCTTCATTAATTTGAGGAGTTTCGAAACTTGCCACTTTGGACCAAGCACTCATTTCATCATAACTTCAAAGCCATAAGAAGCTGCTAAGAAACTTTATGGGTATAAAGTTAGTGAGCTCTTAAAACTGTATTTACTATTCCGTTTTGACGAAGTTTTAACATTCTTCAAAATACTTGTAATATATGTTCAAAGTTTGGCAAACCTTTTCCCCTAATTTTATTTTATGCGTTATTGTACACCAAAATGGAAAAAAAGAGTCTATTAAATAAATAGCGAAGGGTAGCATTAGCCTTATCGCTTAGAGCAATTTCTACCAGGCAATATTTGGATGGAACAAGTTGGTAGGATTCAGCTGTCGTTATTGGGGTACTTTGCTTGATTGCTAATATAGGAATAATATTTCTTTTTGATTTCGTGCTGAAATCCCCTCGGATACCCCCTCGCCGGCAAGCAGGGGAGTTTGTCGGGCTTGAACCGACTGAAACCGCACGCCGTCTCGGTTTTTCAGATGCCGGAGTGTAAGGTGGCCCAATAAGGCAGTTCCCTCGTAACCCGGCTGACCCTGGACCATCTACGGCTTTGAAATGGCCCCCGCGTGTGTGGGAACCACGGTGTCCCCAACTTGCCCCGGATAGGGATGGAACGCATCGCGCCGTCACCTTTCATCATCTGTCATCTGTCACCCCCAACCCTCATGGAGGACGTGAGCGACCTCCGGCGTCTGAGTCTCTTGCGCCACGCGGTGAGCATGTTGTGGGCTTGGCGGGCCGGAAGAGTTCTAGTATAGGGATACCTCACTACAATACTCACTCACTTCACTCTATATGAAACGATTTTATTTATATATTACGAAGTTATGGTAGGTTCTAACGTAGGTTATTTAATTTTAGGAAACACTTGATTCGTTAGTAGATTATAAAAACATTAATCCTAAAAACTCTCTATAAGAAAATTGTGCGAGAAACAACAGTCAGATTGACTTTGTATAAACCTGCATATCGTTAGCAGTTTTCCTTAATAGATTATTTGAATGATTTAATAAAACAAGTTCTATTTTGTTCCAGATTAACAGTACCAGGCCAGACAATGATACAGTTACCTAGCGACAAGGAAGACGAGGAAGAAACTGGCTCACGTTTCCGACGAACCGGCTCTGAAAGACTCCGAGACGGTGCCAAAGCTTTACTCAGAAGAGTAGAATCACTTAAAACGAGGAGAAGAAAACGGCAAAATCGTACAGAAGTCATTGTATCTTCACCACACTTTCTCGACGTCCAGCAAGACAAATATGCTGACCTTAGCTACATAGACATGACACCCACAACTCCTACAGCCTTTCCTTTCCCAGAATTCCATAGTTCACCGATCCATGCACCGGCAATAAGAACACAACCACCTTCTCCTATGACTGTGATGCCACCTTCCCCTATAGCTCCCTTAGAACAATCTTTTGTCCTACACCCTCCATTCGGAGATGATAGTTCAAGTTACGCGTCAGATGGAAGTATGGGTTCAAGTAATAAGAGTTCCAAATCGAAATTAGGAAGAGCGAAAAGAATGTTTCATAGGGGAATCAAGAACGACGACTCCAGTGCGTTAAGTGATTCAGAATGCCAGCCTGCGAGTTGGAGGCATAATTATTATAAAGATCATAATCCTCATCAAAACACTGAAGTAAGTGACCGACTCATTCTCTCTCAGTGTTTAAC
Organism: Cybosia mesomella; assembly: GCA_946251805.1. Classification (NCBI taxonomy): domain Eukaryota; kingdom Metazoa; phylum Arthropoda; class Insecta; order Lepidoptera; family Erebidae; genus Cybosia; species Cybosia mesomella. The sequence goes on from OX276409.1 coordinate 19,665,431, forward strand.
TTGTTCTTTTTCTTTTTAGATCTTTCAATCTCTTTTTGAACAAATTTCGCATATAATATTAACATACTACAATTTCAATAGTTCTGCCTTTGCCCACTTTAACAGTAGATTTCTGATCTTAAAGTGGACAAAGCCTTTGTCCACTTTAAGATTCCACTTTGTCAATTATAATTACAGTAGTATAGGTAAGCACTCTGTCTCTCACTTTATAACCGTTAGTAATGTTGTTACCGTAAATAGTTTACGCAAACTTACAAGACCTAAAGCTGCTTTACTAGCGTTGTAGATCTTGAAGTATGTAATTGAAACTACATGCTTCAGATATTTTATAAAGCAAGTAAATTAAAGACAGAAGCTTACTTCAATTTGAATTAAGTTCTATCTACAAATCTATCCATTTCTGGATACTATTCAACAGATTCGAGAGTAGCTTGAAACATTCCAATTTTAAGATCGCCTCAGCTCCTAAACCTTCAGAAAAATAAACAGGTAGCTTAATTAAGCTCGATCGAGAGGTGACGGGTTCGAATCCTGGTCATTTATTAAACTACCGTCGTGAATCCACTCCTATCACATACAATTTACCTTAGCTGAAAAGGTTAACAGGAACTCCAGTAATTTTGGCTATCAGTACTCTTTTAAAAAGAAAATTAAATATATAAACCTTGTCCTCTAAGGATATTATATTTGTTAGTGTTCAGCTGCTTTTATCGATTACTGTTTTTTACCCGAAACATTTGCCCAAAAGCTCACAAATTTGTAGTTTAAGCTGATCTATATTATGACCATTTTCCAGGTGTATGTTGAACCACCTTCACCGGTGGAACTAAAACCAGACCCTGAGGTGCTCCGCGAAGTTCAAAAGTCGCCAGGTCATACACATCACAGGCGTCAGGCTATTAGAACAAGCTCATTAAATTTAGGGAAAGAAGGTCAAAAGTGAGTATTTCTCTTCTGGATTAAAATTAATTCAATACGCAATTCTTATTTTTTTTATCAAATTGTTTTCTTATCGATATAAAAATTAGACATTGTATTAATGGATAATGGAAACAAACGGACATAATGAATGATGTTACAGCCATTATTAAACATTGTTTTTATAGATTTTAGATCGGAAAAAGAGAACACCTAGGAGATGCTTGAACCCGCGACCAGTCCCTTACAGGACGAATGAATATTCGAATGTCTCCGATATATTATATACGTCTTAAGACTTGTTTTTATGTTACTCCGCCACATTCATTTAAATGATGAATGATATAGAGGTAGCAAGAAATGACTGAATGTAATGTTATGATTGAAGGTGAATGTGTAGAACAAGTGTCAGAGTTTGTATACTTGGGTAGTTTGTTCACAAAGGATGGAAGATACGATGGAGATATTGAAAGGAGAGTGACTGCAGGAAATCGCGTGAATGGTGCGCTACACTCCTTCATGAGTGGCCAGTCAGTGCCGAAGAAGGCACGACTGGTGGTTCATAACGGCGTGCTAGTCCCCACATTAATGTAGGGAAGTGAAAGTTGGGTATGGCAGAAAATCATGAAAGTAGAGTGAATTCAGTGGAGATGCGGTCATTGCGTAGTAGGGGTGGAGTAAGGTTGGCTGATAGGAAGAGGAATACAGATATACAAGAATGGTGTGGCCTGAAAGAGAATGTTGTTACAAAAATTGAGAAGGGTATGCTAAGGTGGTTTGGGCACTTGGAACGAATGAGTACTGAGCGAATGATACACCAAGTATATAAAGCAGATGTAAGTGGGCAGGCAAGCCGGGGTTGACCTCGCAAAACATACACTGATCAAATTAATGAGGTATTGAAAAAAAGGGCAGGTCAAAAGCACTCGAAACCTTCGGGCTTGCATGAAAGGAAGCTCGTGAAGTATGTCAGGACAGAAGCAGATGGCGGGCTGTTGTCTCGGCTTAACCCGGAGGGAAAAAGGCGTGGGTATATAATATGATATATGAATTTTGATTGATGGCTCCAGCATTGCTCTAAGACCTGTGTAAAAGAGAATTGCCAATATACAGGACGTATCCAGGTAGCGCATTTAGTCAGAGTATTCCCCTTAGAAAGGGACAAGTTGAGGGTTCAAGTCCCATTCTGATTGTTCACTTTTTTCGATCTAAATTAGCATAATATTTTCATCCGAATGTCACAAACTTTCGAAGTTTCTACTTGATACGCCAATTGAACGTTGGTCCCATTTGACTCCTAAGATTTGTTCATATACATAGTTATAGGTAAAACTAATTAAAGGGTGTTAACAACATAGTTTCACACTGCTTTATACCTTAGTACTGCACTGTATATCCCGCCATATTTTAAAGTGATATTATGAGAACTAATTACTCCAGAGCCCATTAGTTGCAAATGAGTGCTGTAATATGCAATGCACTAATGCTAGTCGAAACAAGTTTTTGTTTCGCTAACACCCAAAGTTACTAGACTCAGTATACAGTTTATAGTTCAGAACATGACGCGAAAATGGAATTATTTATGTGTGTGTAAGTTTGAAAGAAGTTTGTAATATAGATGTATGGTTTAAAAAAAAATAGTGGATACATCTAACTAAAAGAATTTTGGAAAATATAGTGTTGCGGTGTGAATAAGAGTTTCAAAATATGTTGTATTTTTTTCTGTAACGACCAACACCTTCGGGGCTCAAGTTAACCTCGCTTGTTAGTCGGTTGACCTGCTAAAGAACAGACCAGGCTCTGGCATCGACTTTCCTCTCGGGGTTGGGAATAGGAACGGCAATCCCTCCCGGAAAAGCTGACATACCAGTCAAAAACATTAAGCATACCCCGGGCTCCAAAGTGCAAACTCTGGACGAATCTGGAAAATCGCTACGAGAATGATAAATAATTAAACTGCTAATCTTAGTTTTATTTTTTTATGATATTCGACTAGCATCTCTTATTTCTCTTCCAGATTTCGTGACAGAAGTCTTAAACGGGACAAGTCTGCGTCTCGGAGTTCGGAGATGGATAGCAGCCCCAATTCAGCAGGCTCTAGGTCACAAGATGGAGACCATGACGATGATGATGATAGCATTGATATTAAGACTAAGAAGTAAGTACAACAAATTGTTTGCTTCCTTGGTGTTTGAAACCATAGTCTTAGGCGCATTGGCAAATACTTCAAACTGAAGATTTTATATACATACTACGCACACGCCGACATCGCACGGTCTTGGGCATCCCCGGTCTCAATTCCAGAGATGCCAATGACCGTGTGAAATGGAGGAAAAGCCGGAAGACCCTGGGCTCCGAGGTGAAAATCTCGGATGCAATCAAGGCACATTGCTGTTATGATGATGATGAGGACATACACACATATGCTATGCCTTTCTCTCTCGCTTTACTTCTTCCTTACATACGTCAAAATTATCTGTAGTGAAATTGCCAAAATCTTATTATACAGAAGAATCACCAACTGCAGAAAGCACTGAGCCATACACTTGATGAGCCCAGAGAAAGTTAGTAAGTTTATAATATATTCCGTGTTTCAGGAACAACGTTCAGCGGTGGTATTCATTTAGAACGAGTGGTTTAAACGGTGGGCCTAAAGCAAATAATACCCTACAGCCCTCGCTTAACCAAAAGGACCCTGATTCGTACTGTAAGTAGAAATATACATAAAATGAAACCTGCTTGCATACTTTCCCTAGAGAAAGAAACATATCCAACATAACCCTGCAATTGTGTTCGTCCACACCTCAGAAGCTTCCGCTATTGTTTGACCCGGTTACGAATGCTTCTGTAGGGGTAGCACCAGGTAATTCAGGCCACTTGCCTGTGGCCAATGTCTACCAGAGTTCCTAGGGACTTCTAAGGGTATACCTGGACCCTCTAACGAAACACTGTGTGAAATACGCGTTGAAATGGCTATGTTGGAATCGAATCGAATAATAAGTCGATTCGATTCCCACATAGCCATTTTATCGCTAAACTAGATTAGGTAACCCTTGGGGATTGGCATATTTATTAAAGAAATTCTTTAGTCTCTTGTTTAAACGAGCGCCAATTTCTGTTGCATCCAAAGCTTGCACTTTGAAGCCCGAGCTTGCACCGAATCATCGTCTGCCAATCAGCAGGTGTACCTGCTTACAGGTGAGCTTGAATTGGATCCCAAAGATATTGGCGAGGCCCCATACACGCAATTTTTTTGCAGTATAGTCATATAACTATCTTTCTTTGCTGATTCTTGTTTTCCTTTTCAGTATCCCGGCCAATGTCATCTCTCTCCTGTGGCCAGCTCCACATCCTAAGGAAACTCGCGTTACTCCGACTGACTGCCTGTATGGAACGATACTGTCCCTCACATAAGTCTGGCTGGAACTGGGAGCTGCCTAAGCTGATTCGGAAGATCAAAGCACCTGATTATAAAGGTGAGTGTATATTTCCAGCCTAGACGCTTAGTAGTTGTAGGGTAGTTAGCTTCTGCTAAGTTGTAAGCTAGTATACCTGCCGACCACAGAGCAACAGTACATGGTCTATAGAGAGTATCATTTGTCACATGGGATTAGTGGCACATAATAACTCAACTGTCCCATCATGGGGCTGGGTCAACGTGACTAATGGAATAGAAGGAAATGTATCTACACTTTATGCGTCAGTTATAAGGTCAAAACAACAGTTTCTACCATAAATATGTGCAAGAATTTTAAAAATTATGGTATTTGTCACAAATAAATATTCAATAATAATAATAATATTCCTCTGTGGCGTAGCGGTAGTGCATTCAACTGCTACGTCACTGGGCGCGGGTTCGATTCCCGCTCAGTGCAAATATTTGTATGCATGAATATGTCTATTTTATTGGTCTGGGTGTTTCTATGTATAATAATGTAAGTATTTACAAAAAAAAAAAAAGGTATATAAGTATGTTTATCCGCATTCTGGAACCCATAACACAAGCTAGTTAAACTATGCTTACTTTGGGTCTAGAAAGCGCTGTGTAGAATGTCGTAAAATATTTATTATTTATTATTATTATTAACTAACAAATATTTTTAACAAAAATCAAAAGTTATTTAGGTAATTTAGTAAAAAGCTATATTCAATTAGATTGCTATAAAATAGGCATCAGACACATTTTTATCAACTTATAAAAGAGTGTGTTATTAAAAACTATACTCTGTGAATAATTATGATGGAACCAATATTTGAAAATGTAATTTTTGTTTCAGATAAAACAGTATTCGGCGTACCTCTCACCGTGTCCCTTCAGAGGACAGGACATGCACTGCCAAAACCAGTACAATGTGCATTGAATTGGCTCAAGAATAATGCTTTAGATCAGGTAGGAAAGTCATAATAGAATTTTACATACCCAAATGCATGATGATTGCAGTAGTTCCTCGAAAAGGTAAAAAGGTCGTAAATAACAATTCATCACTCCCTCCTACACAGATGGGTATCTTCAGAAAAGCTGGTGTGAAGTCTAGGATAGCGAAACTCCGCGGCACAGTGGAAGCTGCTGGTGCCTCTAACGCAACCTTCGCGATAGAAAACATGAACACCATTGAGCCTAACCAGTCCAGTCTCAACTTTGATGGTGCTCAGGCCCACGATGTAGCTGATATGGTGAAGCAATACTTCAGAGAGTTACCCGATGCTTTACTGACTAACAAACTCAGTGAAACGTTTATTGCAATTTTTCAACGTAAGTATTGACTATTAACCTGTAATTACATTTAAAACACATAAAATCATCTTTCACACTATTCGCGTAAACTAGGGAACATAGTGATAAGTAGTACTAGTAGTTTTCATCCTAATCACTAAAAGAAAGCAAATATAATAATATTTAGAAATGGATAGAAAACAAATGTCAAATATCCTACAGCTTACAGAAATAGGGTGTAAACTTTTTCTCAGTCAACCGATTCCAATTTGAACAGGCAATCTCATTATGCCTTGAATTACACTAACATTGTAAACGTGAAAGATTGTATGCATGTATGAATGTGTGGATGGTTGTTACTCTTTTGCCTACCTGGATGAAATTTGACACAGACACAGGACAAATCTACATTTTATTCCGAGAATAGGTTCCTATGACCTGCGGGATCGGAATCAGTATTTAACGTGGGAAGAGCCACGGGCATCAGCTAAAATTTCTGTTTTTTTTTTCAGATGTCCCTGAACCCTTGAGACCGGATGCGGTGCAATGTGCCTTACTTCTGTTACCCGAGGAACATTTAGAGGCTTTGCACTCACTACTTATCTTCTTAGCTGACGTAAGTGGACCTTGAACTTATGGGTTATATTTTTTTATGGAAACATATGGAACATATTTATGGAAGCATCTACAAATGTTACAAAGATAATAGTTATTTATGCAACTGTGGTATAATGAGGGGTATTAAAACATGAATGTGGGTTTATCACACGAAGCGAAGCTGAGTGTGATAATAGTATCACATGAGTGTTTTAATACCTAATTATACAGTTGCATACACGACTTTATCTACACCCATGATGTGTCCTCTTTAAAATAGTAAGTAAACCAAACAATTTGCAAAAATAATAGCGAAGAAAAATAGCGGGAATTCGAATTCGAACGAATAAGCTTTAATTTTTTTTTACGGCGCGCCGCCGCCGCTGTGGTGGTGCAATGCAACGCGCGTGAATGACAGTTCTTTTTTTGAAACTCATACAGATTCCACGCATCGGGCGGTAAGAATTTGGCTGTCTGATGAGTAACCCTTTGCGCGGAAGAGATTGAAAAAGCGAAAGGAGTGTTATTATGAAATTTCATACAACATTATAACACCCGTTCGGATGATATTATGGTTATTATGACATTGGGTGTATTAATGTTGGCAATAAGCTAACTGTTTCAGAATCTTTTATAGAGGATTTATAGCATGGGTGTAGATAAATAATAATAAATGTATAGAAAAATATAATAATGAACTCGTCATAGCTTAAACAGTATCAAAATTATATATAGGCATGTTGTTAAATGTAACATACGATAATCAGTAATCATTTACAATCAGGTAGGTGAAGTCAAAGAAATACATGGATAGCATTCATCTTCAGACATTTTGGCAATGAAAATAAATCTCATACTCAAAATGACTATGCTAAAAGCGAAATTTCAATACAGGTAGCAGAACATTCGGCTGTGAACCAAATGACGGCGTCAAATTTGGCTGTGTGCTTAGCTCCTACGTTGTTGAGATTACATCATGCGCCGCTACAGACTGGTAGCACCAAAGAAGGGAATTCTAATAGGTAAGATATTTAATGAAATGTTAGAAGCAATTAGTATGCTAAGTTTTCTTGTAGATTTAGATCAGAAAAAGTCAACAGCCAAGTTAGGACTTGAACCCGCGACCAGTCCCTTCCGGGGAACACTCTGACCATTTACGTTACTGTTACAGCCTGGACGTTGACTATTTACGATCTAAAGCTATCGGGTACAATAGTACTTACTTTAACAATCTTCGTCATCAAAGCTCATCTGCTGTCGAACATAAACCTCTCCCGAAGACTTCCACAATTAACTATAAGCAGTCTTCAACTACCTCTGTCGAAATACCTTGGAACACGATCGTGATTGATGAATTATTAAATAGAAGAAATAAGACAATTCCTTATACTTCTCCACAGAATAACATACCTTTTTTTTTCGGGGTTATGTTGGGCTTGAACCGACTAAAACCGCACGCCGTCTCGGGTCTTAAGACGCCGGGGTGTAAGGTTGCCCACAGAGCATATCCCTCACACCCCGAACAGAATAACATACCTAAATTAATTGAAAATATTTTTTGGAAATTCTACTATTCTCTCTATTTATTCAATTTTTATTTTCATCATTGTCGTCATCATCTCCATAATCATCATCATAATCCTCATCATCATCATCATCATCATCATTTTACCATTTATCCCGGTCGCATTTGAGGCTCTCACCTCAGAGTCCAGGATCGGCTTCAACCATGGCACTGCAAAAGTCACTCACCAGTAAAATGCATGTTTCCAGGACGGTTATAGAGAGTGTGGCAGATCAACGTCAGATTAGTGAGAGCAGAGCGGCGCACGCGTGCTTATTGCTACTCATACAGAAACATGAACAATTGTTCTTAGCTCCTGCTGATATGTTGGCCAGGTGCAAGTTTAATTATTTCGAAGAAAGCGTACCAGTGAGTATTTTTTTAAATCTATATTGGTAGCATTATTGAAATAAATCTGTTTTTAACGGATTCTATTTTTATTATATTTTATTATTTATTTTATGTAATATATTTATTATATTATATTTATTACTTATTACTATTTATTGATGTTATTTTATTATTTACACTGATCCCGATGTTTATAGAATATAACACCAAATAAATCGCGACTGAATCAATTAATATAGTTTTATTTTAATGTGTAATATTCATGTAACCTTCCGATAACTATCATTGGATACTACAAATAATTTTCAAAGGTTAGTCAAATAATATAAATTTTGTAAATCTTAGTAAATCATTATAATATAAGGTTTTAATTTGTGTTAAACGAATCATTTCTGACGAATCTGACACATTGAAATGTAAAACTAATGAAATTGAATAAGACGAAAACATTACAAAATTGTCCACGCCTCATTTCCAGGTAGCATTAGAAGAATTGGGCGCTGATTTCAATCAAGACTGGAAAGGTTTCCAGCAAGCCTGCATAAAAGCTTTACTTAAAGAAGCCAAAGAAAAGTAAGTTAAATTAATTAATTCACGTGTACCCTCCAATACCTACCTAAACTGTTTATATTATTTTTTTGTTCTTGAATATCACAGTTTCCTTCAAAATTCTCTTTTTGTAAAATATTCTTAGACTCTAACTTTTTTCATGCTTTTTTAGAGTCTGTGGCCGATCAGGAAAGAGGTGAGACATCGATGTTAGCGCGTTGACCATAGAATTTATTACATCATCGATGTAGAATTTCATCTGTTCTTTACGGGAGCTATAAATTCATAATTGGAAAAAATGCTTTTGTGTTATTGTAAGGAAAACGAACATCTGTTTGTTAGTATTTTTACGTCACAGTGAAAAGAAATTGTGTTTCTGGCGTTAAATAAATAAGTATTAATGTTTTGTTTTGAAATTCAAATGTTTGCCTTTTCATAAACAACTTCAATTTGAATAAAATGCTTGACTAAAATGTAAAATAGATGAATGCAAACAGCAAACGGTATTTGCTACGTTGAGGAAATAAATTAACAAAACATAAAACTTTGTTTGTAAATATTAATAAATAAAATCTGTCTAAGTGCGAGTCAGACTCGCACACTAAAGGTTCTATACCACTATGTACCTACTTTTAAATTAATTCAGTAAATAAAATAAGAGAGGCGCCAGGAAAAATATTTTTACCACAAATTGGCAAAAATTTTTTTTTGTATTGTTTGATTTTAGATTTTTTGACTGGAAGAAAATGGAAATATAATTTCAGCTTTAATTTTGAAGTTATAAGGAGTAAAGAGCAGATGAAGTTCTAAACTTTCTTCGACAACATTGATCACGTCACATTCATCAGTAGTCCTATCACGGCCACTTAGGTGTTCTGTAGTGTCTTTTATTCTTTTTTCACCATCAATGTTGCTTGAAATTGGAATAATTCGAAATAACTATCATTTTTAATGACAAATAAACATGCGATCAAGCTTGATCTACATAACGATGTGAATGTGAAATCTTCCTTACTAAGCAATTAAATCTCACTAATACGTTATTATTAAAGATTTATTAAAAAAAAAATATCACACATACTTAACTAATTATTAATCTGACAACAAAATTGACTCTTCATCAGTCAATATAAAAATTATGTTTGTCAAAATTTGCCAATGAAATCACTGGTATTATATCGTCAAGATAAGCAAAGTGAATTTATATTATATAATATTGACAATAGAGACTTTAATGCACTTTGAATTTTGAATGATACGCATGCGCCGGTGTTTGACTAGTTTTCAGCTTCTATAGCCACAATTTTAGGGAGAATGGAGTACTAAATTTTGTCTCTATAATTCCAGAACTCGCGGTTGGATGTCTGTGTCGGGAGCCGCTCCCCACGTGGAACTCTGTTGTAAAAAGGTGGGAGATGGTCATCCACTTAGGCTGTGGAGAGCTACGACGGATGTGGAGGCGCCGCCGCAGGAGGTTATGCAAAGGTAAATTCAATATTACATTTTGTTGATGAAAGATGATAGAAGTGTAAGCGCCATTTTTACACCTAGAACCTCGCAATTGAAGAATGGCTTTCTTCATACGATAGATTTTTCTTTCAAATTATTTAGTTGCGATTTAGAATGAAAATATAAAAAACAAACTCATTTCTGAAGGACTTCTAGAGATGGCAGAAATACTTAAACTACTAGATTTTTACGACGTTTTAGTATATCTAGTAGAATAAGTTAGTATTTAGGTAGGATATGCTTAAAGCACTCCTGTTATTGATGATGTTCCCTCACTAGTAACGTGGGCCGTGGGCTACACATTACTCGTATTATCGTTACCCCTCGAGCTAGCTAAGTGGATTGTGTTCGAACCCACAACCTCTTAAGTAATTGCAAGTGCAACGCATTGCCCTTATACAGCCGTCGTTTATGTATTATTGAATCTCGTGTGTAATAAACTAAGGTTTAGTTTTCATCCGAACGCCAATCGCGGTTGCATCCAAAGTTTGTACTTTGGAGCCCAGGTTCCACTGTCCCACTTTTCACTTTTTTTTTACGTGCTGAAATCCGTCCAAAGAGTTCTGGCTAACAGTGAGGTGGGTACGTCGGACTGCCCGGGAGAGGTTTAGAACTCTCCCGCCCCGCAGAGCCCTCAACATGCTCGCCGCACGTCGCAGGCGACTCTGGCGCCGGAGGGCGCTTAACGACCTCCGTCCTCTATGAGCGCAGGCCTGGGGGTGGCAGGTGAGGCCGCCTGTCACCCCAGCAGAAGCAGGCCGGGACGGTGGGGCGACTAGCGCCGGTCCAACAAACCGGGGCAAGACGGGGACACCGTGGTTCTCAAACCCGAGGGGGCCATCTCGAAACCGGAGATGGCCCAGGGTCAGTCGGGGTACGAGGGATATATTCTATGGGCAACCTTACACCCCGGCGTCTGTAGACCCGAGACGGCGTGCAGTTTTAGTCGGTTCAAGCCCGACATAACCGCCACCGCTGGCCGGCGGGGGGGGGGGGGTATCCGAGGGGATTTCCGCACGAAAAAAAAAAAAAAAGGTATCCGAAGGGATTTCCGCACGAAAAAAAAAGGTTACGTCGGACTTGATGCGACTAAAACCGCAAGGCTAATTTGATTTATTTTGGCTTTTCCAACTTAGATTTAGTATTTAGATGTTTGTTTCTTAGACCCTTTTATCTTGCAATTTCTTCTGCTGCAGTTATTTCGTTTATTGTCTAACAAAATTTGTCGATATTGCAGGATTCTCCGTGAGCGGCATATATGGGATGATTCGTTAGTGAAGTGGCGAGTAGCAGAGAAGTTAGGGTCGACTGCTGAAGTGTTCCAGTACGTCACTGCGTCTAGTATCAACTTGCCGTCCAGGGATTATTGTGTTTTACGGTAGGTTATTGTTCAGTAATGTAGGAATCAAAAAGAGTCATAAGTTTCTGAAATATTTACATTAATCCCTTCAACTAAGCTAATAAAAATGCCTGTCAAAGAATGCGCAGTGACATTGTAGGCTGACCAGGCCATCAAACTATAAACAAACAGTCAGACAGTACATCGCGGGAGGGGTATAAGATTCGGGGGAGAGGGTAGAATGTTCAGAAAACAAAAGTATTCGTGAAATGACTATGTACTTATTATGCAGGAGAAAAATAATAGTTGATTTATAGACGATATTTAGAATTTCGGTTTTAACCCTCAAATACCATTGAACAGCTCGGCTACCCCCATGATGGTAATTTTTTTCTTTTAATCAATGGCCTACGCTTGCTTACTGTCTATATCCTATTCCATAATTTTAACCTACAACACACTTGCGGCTAGCCGGCAGCCGCGGCACGGTTTCACATAAAAAAAAGCCTTGCGGTTGCCGGCTGATGCGTGGTGCCTGTAAGCTAAAACGCCTTACTTACATAAAAGCTTGAGGTATTGAGTGTGGTTGTCGCAGGTCGTGGCAGCAGGGCGGCGGGGGCGCGGGCGCGGGCGGGGGCGGCGGCGGGGGCGGCTGGTGCGCCGTGGCGGAGACGTCGGTGGCGCACGCGGCCGCGCCGCCCGGCGCCGGCGCACGCGGCGTGGTGCTGGCGTCGCGCTACCTCGCGCAGCCCGCGGGCAAGGGCCGCTCTCGGCTCGTGCACCTCGCTAGGGTGGATACTATGTAAGTATAATGTACTGTATGGGATGTGGAGGACCTAAACAACATCCTTGAGGCTAATAAGGCGCTGGATCGATTCCCGCTCAGTGCAAATATTTGTATGCATGAATATGTCTATTTGCATTGGTCTGGGTGTTTCTATGTAGGTATAATATGTATGTATTTACAACAAAAAAGTATATAAGTATGTTTATCCGCATTCTGGAACTCATAACACAAGTTAGTTTAACTATGCTCACGTTGGGTCTAGAAAGCGCTGTGTAGAATGTCATAGAATATTTTTTATTATTTCCTTTATTAAATTTTAAACACATATAAATTATATTTTTAAATACATTCCATATATATATATATATATAAAAAACAAATATATTTAAAAATATAAAAAATAGTGGCCCACCGGCATATTATTATTGTTATTATTTATAATCCTGCTAGTCAGTGATGGTGAACAACGGATGTTACTCGTAAGCTTTCCTCCAGGGAGGTCAGATGGCAGTTGCTCTCATAAAAGCTAATAAACCTATCAAAAATAATAAGCGGACCCCGGACTCCAATGTGTAAACTTTGGACGCAACTGAGCAATCCCTAGGAGGATGATGATGATGACTTTACTTTGAAAATTTATTTTCTTCTGGTTTTTTTGTCAACTGATATTGTCGCTTTACACCCTTGCCTTTCAACTGATTGATATTATGTAATGCTTGATCAGAAACTCGTCATCTAACAACTGACCGGAACATTACCTTCAGTGTTTTACTGCACCCGAACGCAAATGTAGCAAAAATAATAATTACCGTACCTGTCCTGTGTTCAGGACCGTAGTATTTAATTATATATCAAAGATACATTAATTATTCGTATATTCAATAATATAACAAAAATAATTTTTGAACAAGAAAAATAAATCAAATATAAAAAAAAATGTTGTATTTTATAGTTGCGTTGTTAACTATCATAGTAAACGACCATCACAATTTTTGTCAACTGTTATTTTTGTTTTACACCCTATAGCCTTTCAACTGATTGATATTATGTAATGCTTGATCAGAAACTCGTCATCCAACAACTGACCGGAACATTATCTTCAGTTATATACTGCACCAGAGCGCCAATGTAGCATTCAAACTTGTATGTAGTATGGAGCCCCGAGTCCGCTCTCCTACGCTTTAGTAGGTTTCTCCTCAGATGATGATAAAGAAGAAATGACTTAGCGCCTGCGCTGCGTCGTGCGTGTTCATGCATGCAGGTATCTGTTTCGTGCAAATAATACTTAGCTAATTTCGTGCAAATAATTTGGACACAATCGTGCAAAAATAAATATACGATTCGCACGACGGGCGCCAGCATGCGTGACACGCACGACGCAGTGCAGGAACTTAAGCGATATTATAGATTTTAGGTACTGAATAAAATTTAACCTGCTCCTTTTTTTTCAGGGGCCGAACACCAGAATGGTACAACAAGTGCTACGGACATATCTGTGCTCTATACCTAGCTAGAATTAGGGCTTCATTCAAGCACAATACAGAAGGTCCAGAATCAAATGTATGATCCAAGCATTCCACTTAAGTCGGTTGCATGACTGACTTAAGTCGACGTGTTCCAACGTCTCTGTACATAAATTCCAAATTTGGATAAATAAATAATGTGGATTGGCAGCTTTCTTAAGTGGTTATTGTTGGTTATATCGTCACATTGTAATCGTGTATCGTTACATTGTAAAAAGTTATATATGAATTATAGAAAAAGGGATTTTATTATAATAACGTTAATATTTATATTTAATTGAAACAAAAGCAATACCTGCGTTCTGGTTCTGGTATTCACTGTCGATATTTCTTAGATATTATTTTTTTCTGGCAATAAGGATGTTAATTAATTACCATTTTAAAAATGACATTTAAATTTCGTAGTTATTGTAAAAACAGGCATCTAACATTTATAGGCATTATTTAATTTAATTTTATCATTATCAAACAGAGACTTCAAAGTATTTTTGAATAAAAAGGAGTTGTATAATAAAAGAAAAATAATATATCTGTTTGTTTCATATACGAAATGTGTACCATATGAACATTTGACCAAAATTATAGCATAATTAATATCTGATCTGATATTATATTATGTGTAACGTAACGTTGATTTGAATACTGACTTACTGACGTGTAGAAACATAAAATATGATCAAAGATATATTATATTGTGTTTGACTATCATGTAAATAAATTTATCATACTCATAATAATTTCACCAATATAATAAATTTTACTGCATAATAAATTAGTGTTTAATAGATTTAAAAATATTTTCTACCTACCTCTACAATACATGTTGTTCTAAACCTATATTGTCCCCAAAAGGGATTTACCAAAAAGCCTGATTTATTTGAAACTTTAGTTAGATATTAAATGATAGCTAGATTTACCCCTCGGTGCATTGTAAATATAAGATAAATAAAACTCAGAATAACATCTAATTATTAAATAATATAATAATTGACAAGTAATCTCGTTGATTAATGTTTGAATATAAAAAAATATTCTGTTTTACCATACCCTATGTAAAGTTATCGTTACATATCACTAGTCATATTATAATATAAATAAATGAATAAATTAATAATCAAATATTACACATTATAACCGTACCTGTCCTGTGTTCAGGAACGTAGTATTTAATTATATATTATAGATACATTTATTATTCGTATATTCATTAATATAACAAAAATAATTTTTGAACAAGAAAATGTATCAGATATTAAAAAAAATGTTCTTTTGAATAATAATGTTGTATGTGTATTATAAAAAGTCTGATTGTAAATAGTTGCGTTGTTAACTATTATAGTAAATGACCATCACAATTTTAAATGTAACTAGCTTAATTAATAATTTACATGGAGTGATTTTATTAATAATTACAATTAGTAGTTGTTTCCCCGTTGTATACATGTTATTCATAATAGTGTGTGTTGTATTTAATAAGACATTATATTATTAAAAGCATCACAGTACATAAAGTGATGCAACATTGTCATGGCCTCGTCTGTTTATGTTTGGAATACAAGAAAAGCACTCCATGTAAAATCAATATTTTCCTACAATGGAAAATCGATTTGAAGCCAAATATCGCAATTTGAAGATATTAAAATCGCTTGTAAAGTAAATTTTAATCGTATTTTTAATTCATAATCTGTAATCTCAATATTCTAATGTTGTTAGTTACCTATATTTTCACAAATTGTTGGTGCAAATTATTCATAATGGAGAATAGTTTTTGATTGAATTTCATACATTATTGCTGTATTAAAGTTTTTGTAAAACTACTATTAGATCGATTATCATGTAGAGCTACTTCACAGTCAAACTCGGCTATGAAATAAATTACCTATATTATATCCACTTCCAAAAGATAAACACTTTTTGAAATTTTTTCATAACATGACGTAGAATGTAATATTTCAATGCTCGAAAAACAATATTCAATGAAAATCTCGCATAGGATTGATTTTTCAATTATTTTCAATCTTTTTTTTTTGGAAAAACTTCAACTGGATAAAATATGATGATAAACTTTAAATCAATGTTTATTGTAATTCTTTAGATAGAAGTTTTCTTACGATTTATGAAATCACTCCCTATGTGAGATGTAACAAGCGAATCTCTAATCTTGACAAAAAAAGTCAGTGTTAGGTTAATGAAAATATCACATCATCAATGTATTTAAAGGCCAGTTACGTAATTATCATGGTACAAATGCAAATATATAATGCAAATAGGTTCAGAATGTATATTCCATTCCTTATTCAATTATTTGAATTCATTTTATAATTTTTGTTCCAAAAAATGTTTAGTGGAAGAAATATATTATCCACAGAACTAATAATAAGAGATATTTATTATTAGTTCCGTGGTATTATCCATGAATTTATATTTCGAACAATAAATAAAATAGACTAAAAGAAATATTGTTTTTAACCATTCCGTTTTTAAAGAAATTGAATGACGCCAAATATAGTCAAGACAAAGAAATTAGGCTCTTGCGCCATTCAGAAATATTGTACTCAACCATTTTAAATGTCAGTAAATGTACTTATATTGAAAGAGTGGAGTAGATATATAATTTATTGTAAATTGATTATGATATCATCAGTTAATACTCTATCTCAGATTATGTGTAAAAATATAAACTAATACATTGTGATTTATTCTTTATGAAAATATATGGACCATTGTATTGAATCTAATCGAAGTTTTATTAACTAACCACGTGAACTTGTAACGTTGTGGATTCTTTATAAATCTAATTAAAACAATATCCGTAAATTAATCGATATTTTAGTATGTTTCGATAGTTATTACTAAATATCTATGGTTGTGCGAGCGAGATTGGACAGCACTAGCCCAGTCATCAACTGACGGCTCTTATATCGTTCCTTTCCTTGGTAACCTTCGCCGGGGAAAGTCACTTTGACCCCGTGGCCAACTGCTGTCGGCTCCGGGTAAGTTTTGAGATCAACATTTCCTACTTCTTTCTACAGGTGAAGACCTTCCAGCGGTGCAGCTTATTGCCTGCTAAAATGCATGGCTTATTATATTTTATTTTATACTGTGTGCTATTTCAGCCAACCTAATTAGTGCCACGAGGCCGATGACCCCTACGGTCAGAGGTCGCGGCACCAGCTTGTGCTGCCTAATTATATTCTTTTTCTTATAGCTTCTAGCTACGCTGCATTGCCGCTGGGAGATTCTCTTCACCTGCTGTTTTAGCGGGTCACTTGGACGTAATTGCCTAGTGACAAACTGACCCGCACTTTTTCTATTTCCAGGGTCTTCGCACCGGGCTTCGCACCATCATAGCGGTAGCGAGGCACACCAGCGGAGACCCTGGCACGCCGGCAACACCACCAGCCACGTGTCCACTAGCTAAGTGCATTCTACCGACCGAACCTATTCGACCGAACAACGCCACGGCAGAATATTTATTAAGAATCTATTCCCTGAGGTTCATTTACTCAAATACCAGATATAAATTTATGTAACATTCTATTCACGATTATAATCTCATACTATACATTGTAATCAACCTTTTATTTCTCTCTGCTCGCCCTAGCCGGTAGTTAGCATCAATACATCCATCACTTAATTAATTTTCACAGTGCATAAGTCACCTTAAACTTTACGTAAACTCCATTTCAAAACCCTCATAAAAACTATTAATCGTTACATTGGCGCCCAACGTGGGGCCAATGTAACGATTAATAGTTTTAGTAATCCACAACGTTACAATAGTTAGTTTAGCAACCTAACTTCTTAACTATGAACAACACTTGTTTTGTTCTAATAATCACTATTGTTGTAAATATATGTAAATATTCAATAAACTTTCCTTTGCACTTAAACACTCTTATACACTATTGTGGCAAACAAACATATACCTACACATACTTGTAACTAAAACTTGTATTTTATAATAACATTCCTTATTGTTATTCCACTGTTGGTAATACACTACCTATATCTCAACACTACAATGGTCGTAATGATATTTGTACCTATAAAAGGGTCACCAGTAATTTTTTTAATTTCATATACCTTCTCAACTTTTTCACTTAGTACGAAAACTTTTTATAATATAAATAACTCATGTATCCTGTTGGTAGACACGGTCTACAGGTCAATTATGTCTTCTTACTTCTAACTTTCAATTGTTATTACATCTTTGGTTCGTATATTTGAACATTTTATTTCTATCAAAGTTTGTTTTGAAATTGTTTGAAACTTAGTTGTCAAACGTCATATGGTTTTGACAATCAAAAAGGTTGCCAGTATAGTATAATGTAAAATTACTACTAATTGTTTAAAAAAATAGTCTTGTTTTTTAAAAACACGATAAAATTATTCTTTGATGAATACCAACTTTTGGACTTTTTTAACTGAATATTAAATATTAATATCTTATAACCTATTGGTTAAATTTCTATCATGTTGTAATACTTTTCATAGGATGACTGTTCCCTTTTATGTTTCTGTTTTTTTTGAACAAAACATTAAAATTTATTCATTAGTGAATAAATAATAATATTTAATTTGGACTTGCCCCAAAATAATTTATTATATATATTTCAACTTATTAGTTTCCAACTTCGTAATTATTTTGCCTGTTGCAATTTTTTGTATGATCCGTTGGATCAACCCTAAAATGCCTTCATGGTCATTTTGAACTTGAAAAAAATTTTTTTTTACTTTTTGCCACGTAATATAAATATAAACATAAACGACTACAAAACATTAGAGAAAATACCAACCTTGTTGAACCTTGGGTTCTTAATTTTTTTGAAATTTTGAAATTTTTTTTGAACACTAGTTGTTCAAATTGCAACTGATGTTTGCATATACATATACTCACTGACGTGGGTCAAATAATAAACTATTTTACTTTAATAACACTTTCAATAATAATTTGACTTGGTCATAACTTTAAAAGTTGTTCATTATATTTTTTGACAAATTGATTGTCTTTATTGTATTAAATCATATAACCCTACCACTACTATATATTTTCGTCTTCTTTTCTCCTCTCTTTGAGATGGAACTTTGAACTTCATGTTCGTTTTCTTTTATTATTAGGCTTTGCCTAGTAAAGGTTGTTGTGGGTCGGTTGGCGTTTTAAACCAACTGATGTTGTTTTTGGGTCCGTTGGCGTTTTAAACCAACGGATACCTTATTTTTATGGTTTTGTACCATTTGTGGGTCCGTTGGCGTTTTAAACCAACGGATACCTTTTCTTGGAGCTGGGATATTCAACCAGTATCTGGGTATTGATTCTTATGGTTTTATACCATTATTATGCTGAGCGGTCGTGCAAACTCAGTTCCAAAAACAAGCCTTATTGCATATCTTTGTTATGTCCTCTTCCGAGCGGTTTGCAAACTCGTGAAATAAGTCTTATTGCAGATGCGGTAATGTATACATCTAAAAGAAGCCCTATACTAAAAACATAACACTTTATCTTTTATAGTCGAAAATATATAGTGGTATTTATTGCTCTTTTTCTTCCCATTGAAATTGCTGTCTGTGACATTTCAATTTTTACCATCTTGCTAGATTTACGTCTGAGTCTCCAGCGCCTATTATCCTGGAAACTCTCTTCGGAAGGAAGCGTGTGCTACATTATTTAAGTGGTAACCGCAAAGTATGGATGAAAATGATAGAGGAGGTATGTAAGAAAGTATGTATGTGTAAGCGTAAGTCAAGCATTGTATTGAGCAGTCCAGTATCGGGTTTTTGGGTAACAAAAACCCTGAACTAATTGAGGGGGTATTGTAACGTTGTGGATTCTTTATAAATCTAATTAAAACAATATCCGTAAATTAATCGATATTTTAGTATGTTTCGATAGTTATTACTAAATATCTATGGTTGTGCGAGCGAGATTGGACAGCACTAGCCCAGTCATCAACTGACGGCTCTTATATCGTTCCTTTCCTTGGTAACCTTCGCCGGGGAAAGTCACTTTGACCCCGTGGCCAACTGCTGTCGGCTCCGGGTAAGTTTTGAGATCAACATTTCCTACTTCTTTCTACAGGTGAAGACCTTCCAGCGGTGCAGCTTATTGCCTGCTAAAATGCATGGCTTATTATATTTTATTTTATACTGTGTGCTATTTCAGCCAACCTAATTAGTGCCACGAGGCCGATGACCCCTACGGTCAGAGGTCGCGGCACCAGCTTGTGCTGCCTAATTATATTCTTTTTCTTATAGCTTCTAGCTACGCTGCATTGCCGCTGGGAGATTCTCTTCACCTGCTGTTTTAGCGGGTCACTTGGACGTAATTGCCTAGTGACAAACTGACCCGCACTTTTTCTATTTCCAGGGTCTTCGCACCGGGCTTCGCACCATCATAGCGGTAGCGAGGCACACCAGCGGAGACCCTGGCACGCCGGCAACACCACCAGCCACGTGTCCACTAGCTAAGTGCATTCTACCATCTTGCACAACGGACCGAACAACGCCACGGCAGAATATTTATTAAGAATCTATTCCCTGAGGTTCATTTACTCAAATACCAGATATAAATTTATGTAACATTCTATTCACGATTATAATCTCATACTATACATTGTAATCAACCTTTTATTTCTCTCTGCTCGCCCTAGCCGGTAGTTAGCATCAATACATCCATCACTTAATTAATTTTCACAGTGCATAAGTCACCTTAAACTTTACGTAAACTCCATTTCAAAACCCTCATAAAAACTATTAATCGTTACAAACTAATTTCAGCAATCCAATGATCATCGTACTGCAGTTTAATAAGTTGATAGTACCTACATACTTATGTTTGGAGAACGTCGCAACAGTTTCACCTATGCTAAAAAATTATAATCATTCGTATAACTGACTGCACTACAGCCTTGCACGTATAGAAATCTCAATCTTCAAAGATGCTTAACTATAAATGATGTCTTACAACTACGTAATAACATAATACAACAATTACATACTACATAATACAACTTTCTTACATGGTCGCAACGTGTTTCGAATAACAACTCTCGAGAGTTTCTTTTACCTCGACAACGGCCTGCAGACACGAGCTAAGGTTGACAAAATTACACTATTCGTTATACAATAAACTGTGGGTAGTAAGACAAGTCAGGTTATCAAAATGTTCTTAGGTAGTCTTCTCGAGGGGTGTGTGTTGGGTAACCTCCTCGAGTGTCGCTCCGATTCCGATCCCGCTGCAGTCCGGGGGGAACGGAATCGGAGCGGCCGGTACACCCTGGGTCAATGGCTTCCCCTTCACCCCTTCATAGGGTTGGCATTGATCGTCGGCCAATACCCAACGTGGCGGGAACACATCGCTCTCCGTACTCCTCTGCTTTCAGAGGAGACAGGATGAGCGATGCTGTAAGTGGTGCGATGGCCCAGGGTCAGCCGGGGTGCGAGGGATGTGCTCTATGGGTAACCTTACACCCCGGCGTCTGAAGACCCGAGACGGCGTGCGGTTTTAGTCGGTGCAAGCCCGACATAACCGCCCCCGCTGGCTGGCGGGGGGGTATCCGAAGGGATTTCCGCACGAAAAAAAAAAAAAAAAAAAGGTAGTCTTCTCGAGTTTTTTTTAATACCTCTACCACTTACGTAGCAGGTATGCCCACGATCATACCCCGGCGTCTGCAAACCCGAGACGGCGTGCGGTTTTAGTCGGTTCAAGCCCGACATAACCGCCCCCGCTCGCACGCGGGGGGGTATCCGAAGGGATTTCCGCACGAAAAAAAAAAAAGGAGGTATGCCCACGATCAGGGGCGTCACACTCGCGCTGCCAACTCTGTAAAAACCTTCTAATGCCCTTCTTGAAGAACCCCATATTGTAGGCGCTTGGGAAAACCACAGCAGTGAGATAATTTTTTTTTTTTTTCGTCATTTTCGTCTTGGTGTATCGTCAGAACTCGAATGAAGCATCTGATGAGGCCGTCAAGCTGAGGGCCACCAGTAGCCTTATCGGTGTCTATAATGGTGACTCCCATTTCTGAGACTTTACCTATAGCTTACGATCAGGCAAGGTGAAGTTATATTGACGTGACCATTATAAAAGTGGCTTTTCTTAGATAGCGTAGCTTTAGGTGCAATACTGTGTAGGCCTACGTTGCATAACATGGATTCGACCGTAATAAGTGATGAAACGATGTAACTTGGCCAATGTTCAATGTGCGTTTATTCGGGGAGTCAAGGTACAATAAGAACCATTTCTTTAAACACACTTGACGTTGAGGTAAGTTTGGAACATCAATGTTATCTGTTACTTACATAATAATATGAGATTAATAAAATAATAATTGAGAATAAAAGATTTATTGTACATGTGTATCATGGTAAATAAATAGGCAATAAGTGTAGTCTAAAAACATAGATAGTTTTTGAGCAAGAAATCATAAAATTTTCTTTTTTTATCTGCACTCACGTGGTGCCGGTGTATTTCAACTATAACTTCACGTTAGATTTGTCAAAAGATGCTTCAACTGCCATAAATAATATTATATTAAGGAGAGTTTTTTTTAATTAGGTTTGTTCTAGGTACAGCACTGTCCAATGTAACACAGGTTTCACACGAAACTGGCTTACGTAACCAAAAATTTGCAACCAACAAAGGGCAACTTTTTGTTACTGTTATACATACTTTTCGTTACTGTTATGACATTACAAGTAGGCGCGCTATTTCTATACAAATAGGTGTCAAAATTCATTAACGGGATAGACTAGATAGATAAATAAATAGGGCATAGACTAGATAAATAAATCTAGTGTCCAATTATGTGTCCAATTCCAAATTTGATATTTAAAATTCTTTCACGATTAACCCAGGAACCGTGATACAAAAAAAATTGATTTAAATAGCTTGCCTAATATTAGACACAGGAGTCAATGTTTGTAATGCTAACATTTTTGTGACCAGGTTATCCTTTCGAGGGCTTACCCGGACACCGTGCGGTTTTAGTCGAGACACGACATAACCACCCCCGCTGGCCGGCGGGGGGGTATCCGAAGGGATTTCCGCACGTAAAAAAAAAAACTACCAATATTCAAACAGTCATCATTTTATTAGGTAGATTTCGATGATAGCGGCGGTAAGGCCCATCATGGAGGATTGGCTGGAGAGGCGACACGGAAGCCTCTCCTACCGACTGACGCAGGTGATCTCAGGGAAGGGGTGCTTCGGGGACCACCTGCATCGGATCAGGAAGGAGCCAACGCCTGAGTGTCATCACTGCGACGCGAGCGAGGACTCAGGGCTGCACACGCTGGCGGACTGCCCGGCGTGGGAGGCGCCGAGGCGTGACCTCGTGGCAGCCATCGGGGTGGGAGTCCTCTCGCTCGGCAGCATGATTGCGGCAATGGTGCGGAGCGCGAGCGCGTGGGCCGCCGCCGCCTCCTTCTGCGAGCATGTAATGCTCGCGAAGGAGGTGGCGGAGCGCGCCCGGGAGAGACTTAGAACTCTCCCGGTCCGCCGAGCCCGCAACTTGCTCGCCGCGCGTCGCAGGCAACTCAGGCGCCGGAGGTCGCTTAACGACCTCCGTCCTCCATGAGCGCAGGCCTGGGGGTGGCGGGTGAGGCCACCTGTCACCCCAGCAGAAGCAGGCCGGGACGGTGGGGCGACTAGCGCCCCTCCCCCAAACCGGGGCAAGACGGGGACACCGTGGTTCCCAAACCCGAGGGGGCCATCTCGAAACCGGAGATGGCCCAGGGTCAGTCGGGGTGCGAGGGATATGCTCTATGGGCAACCTTACACCCCGGCGTCTGTAGACCCGAGACGGCATGCGGTTTTAGTCGGTTCAAGCCCGACATAACCGCCCCCGCTGGCACGCGGGGGGGTATCCGAAGGGATTTCCGCACGAAAAAAAAAAAAAAAAAAAAAGGTAGATTTCGATGAAATCGATCTACCTATTGGTTTCTTGACTACTGTCGAATTTAAAAAAAAATTCTTCATAGGAGGTCTAGTTATGACCCCCTGAGTCCGAAATGACCACTGGTCAAAAAGTTTATATTTATATATATATGTATGTATGGTTCCACTTCTCAAAATTTGCGGCACTCTCACGGTCGCATTTTTGCCCCGATCGCTTTCAAACTGCGGTCAAAAATTGCTTGGGTGTAAACTTAGTTTAAGTTCGTGAACGGGTGAAATCCGGCCTAAGGAGACGGTAGGGCCTCACTTTTTGTGAAATCAGTTTTTCCTCAAAATTTCACGTTCCATGAAAGATATTCGAACTGTTCAAATTTTATCCCATAGTATACATGAATACCAACAACTTTTAATTATAAACCTATAAGATTAAAACTTTAACTAAAAGTGGAGGGGGGAAAAACCAAAATTTTTCGGGAAAAAATCATAACTTCTAACCGGTGAACATTCTTGCAGTCGGAAACATTTTTAATCGATAGGCCATTTTTAAGTCTAAAATAAATGTCTGAAAAGTTTTTCGCTAAAAGTTACCGTTTTCGAGAAAAAAAATTAAACATGTTAAAAATGCGCTCGGCGTGGGTCATAGAAGAAGCATAGGTCATAGAGGGGCAAAAAAATATTTCTAACCGTGCTTTACGAAATCTACCTGTGCGTTCCCCCTACGGGAACGGATTTTTGGGTTGTTTTTGTTGAGGCCATAATCTAATCTGTGACCTTGTCCAGAATAGATTAGAAAAATGAAGCATCATCAAATGAATATTCTGACTTGGGGACGTATTTTTGCATTCTAATTAATCTTCTTTAATTATTTCAGGTAACTTATCACAAGATTTTATGGGTAATACCAAAATATTTGTTTTTATTTACTTGTGCTGTCTTAAATTTCGATACAAAGTTACAAATATCATCATCATCATAATCCAAGCGAGGGCTCCGGTTGCTTCTGAAGCTTCTTCTACCTTTGTTCGATCTTGAGCATTCCCAGAAGTGAAGCCACATACTTATTTCATGTAGCATTTGATCGCCTAGATATGGATGCACTAAGTACCTAGATAGGTAGGTAGATACATTGTTATGTCCTTTCGTTCTTGTTTCTTCCAGCGTCGGTAAGTTAACGACAAATCAACCACTGCGTTTCGCCGACATGTTAATTACGTCGTAAACTGGATTTTCTGGACAAAGAACGTTAATGGTCAAATCCCACTAAAAGAGCAGCAGCCAGCAATGGCTTTTTGAGGCAAAATATTACAAATCATTTTAAATCTTATTAACAAGAGTTATAAAGTCCATAGTCATTCAATGGCAAAGGGGCAGCGTGGCACCGCGAAACTGCAGAACTACCTTCTAATTTCCGGCCGCTGCCGGCTGCTGGTGACGTTGTATGCTATTAATGAATGTTTTATCATGTTATAACGGCAGTAGTCACAAGCTGACGCTAAAAGCTAGCTGATAGCGTGCTTAATAGCTTATGAAGCGTGCTCTCGAATAAAGGAACACTACTACTCATAGGATTATCACGAGATGAATACGGTATCGATTAAAATGAACAGGATTCAACGTAGTACGTAAATAATAAGAAATTAGTGAGCGGCTGAGAACCTGTGACATGATTCGAGGTGAACCACTGTGTTGCTTAATTTCTTACAGCCCTTATAGGTCATGGCAACTCATTTATTCATGGAGTAAGCTGAGTTTGAATCACCCTTCTGTCAAGGTTCTTCACCTGATTCTTAATAAGGCCAATGAGGTACGTATATCTATATTCTGAGAATTTACTTCGCAGGTATATTTGGCCGGGGTGTGTGTTGGGTAACCTCCTCGAGTGTCGCTCCGATTCCGATCCCGCTGCAGTCCGGGGGGAACGGAATCGGAGCGGCCGGTACACCCTGGGCGGCGGTCAATGGCTTCCCCTTCACCCCTTCATAGGGTTGGCATTGATCGTCGGCCAATACCCAACGTGGCGGGGACACATCGCTCTCCGTACTCCTCTGCTTTCAGAGGAGACAGGATGAGCGATGCTGTTAGTGGTGAGATGGCCCAGGGTCAGCCGGGGTGCGAGGGATATGCTCTATGGGTAACCTTACACCCCAGCGTCTGAAGACCCGAGACGGCGTGCGGTTTTAGTCGGTGCAAGCCCGAAATAACCGCCCCCGCTGGCCGGCGGGGGGGTATCCGAAGGGATTGCTGCACGATAAAAAAAAAAAAGGTATATTTGGCCTATTGCACACTAGTCCTGAACAGATCCATTAATGGAAGTTAGGTAGATATTTGGTAAATTTAGTACCTTTTTAGTATTATCTATACTATTTATACCTACTTTATGTTTTATAAAGCTGAAGAGTTTGTTTGTATGTTTGGTTGAACGCACTAATCTCAAGAAATACTGGTTTGATTTGAAAAAATATTTTTGTGTCGGATAGCCCATTTATTAAGGAAAGTTTTAGGCTATATATCATCACGCTACTCACTACGACAGCATAGCAGTAGTCATAAATGTTGACAAATCGGACAAATTTTCCATACATTATTGTAGAACTAATAAATTACGGGCATGTGGGGTGAGGACAAATGAGAGCCACGGGGGTGAAGTGTACCACGGTTGAAAGATGGCCTAGGGTCAGTCGGGGTGCGAGGGATATGCTCTGTGGGCAACCTTACACCCCAGCGTCTGTAGACCCGAGACGGCGTGCGGTTTTAGTCGGTTCAAGCCCGACATAACCGCCCCCGCTGGCCGGCGAGGGGGGGGGGGGGTATCCGAAGGGTTTTCTGCACCGCAAAAAAAAAGGTACCTTATTTTAGCTGTTAAGCAATGGCGTAGCTACCTTGGGTGGCTCCTGGTGCGGAAGTTGGTGGTGTCACCCCATCGAAAGTAAAAAGCAATCTATTATCTATCACTACATTTTATTATCTATCACTATAGAATAATACACGTTTAACAATTCACGACAACCAAACACAACATACTTCACGAAACAAATGAGAAATTTTGCAACTGAGGCGTCAAAGATCGCGAGTATGGGACGGGGAATCCCCCACGACAGCGTCAGCGTAAATCCCCGAATTATACATAGAGCTGAGCTAGTGCTAGTGGAGGAATCCCCGAAAAAGAAATTATTGTGCTAGCTTTTTTTTTTTGTTTGTACAATGTTCTTAAAGTTGAGAGACCGGGTGGGTGTCACCCCAAAAAAGGGGACACACGGTGCGGCCCGCCCCCGCCGCCCCCCATTTGCTACGCCACTGCTGTTCAGTCAAACAAAGAAATAAAATATAAACAGATTCCCTTATAGAGGTAACTCAGTCCGTAACCTATAAGCCAGGAGTTCAATTAACTACTTTCGATTTTATTTTCATGGCAAGTTCCACAGCGTGAAGCAAATCACTATATTTTTTTATGTAATATGAAATACTTACATAAGGTATATTACAATAATCCGTAGTTCTGACTTGTACTCCTAGTATTAAAACCCCAATTTTATAATAGAAATAAAAATAATCACATTATTGTTACAGGCGCTTGCCGCATTATTTGGTGTAAGTAATTTGAAAAATTGCATCAGACAAATTGTATCCAATCACAGCGTAAGAATTACCCTACAAACGTGTCATTGGCCAAATACTTGTTCAGCTGCAGACCAAATTAATGTACGGTCCTTCATAAGCACTATGTTTCACATTTTCTTCTGACTTTTAAGCGGCTTCTTTTAATAAAAAATAAGTAAAAAAAACTGTTAGTAACACTTTATTAAATTACACAATATTTTCATAGCAAAAGGATAAAATAGGTATGCTTCGATATATTGTTTGCGTATGTTTAACGAAAAATATTGACATTACATTCCCTCGTGTGTAACGAAACGTAAAGACGATCGTATTGCGGAATATAAAAATTATTAAATGTCAGTCTGGAATCGAACAGCGCGATGGATGGTCGTTTAACGCTTACGTTACATCAATAGCGCTTGTTTATTATTGCATTCGCGTGTTCTAAATACTAACAATGAAACACAAGTAGAATAATAAAAGTGGAGTTTTAGATATCTGTGGTAACACCCCGCGACTCGGTGTCTTCGCTTTCTAATTTACTACTCTCAATTTAAAATTTCGAAGTGTAGAACGAGACGAATTCGAAATTAAAGCTTATTTCTTACATAAACAACTTGTTATTATTTTAAAATCAACATGGAAATGTCACAAGGATCGGGTCCAATCAAGGTAGCGAAGAATAAAGCAACCTGGGTGTTTGGTTACGGCTCGCTGTGTTGGAATCCAGGGTTTGAATATCAACAGTCAATCACTGGGTATGTGAAGGGCTTCTCCCGAAGATTTTGGCAAGGAAACACAACACATCGTGGGACAGACACCAAGGTAATTAATACACTTTTTTTTTCTAATAATGATGATATAAACCTACCTATTACGTCATTGAATCAAAGATATTTCCTTTTTAATGAAAAATAAATGAATATCTATGGTCAAATAACAAACGTTTTCTTTTACATTTTATTATTTCTTAAAACCAGTCTGTGGTAAAAATGTATGTAGGTATATCAGCTGTTTAGATTTAATGATAAAACATTATATTATGTAGGTACTGCAGTTAACTAGATTCCAATAGGTGAATTCCAACCAAAATTAATGTTTTTCTTGATACATGTTATTGATGTAACTTTTAGCAATAACATCAAACTTACTTCCATAATAGCATCTTTTTTTTCTTTGACTATGTCAGTTGCAAGTGTGTACAAATATATCTGTGCCTGAAATTGGTGTAGTTTGAACAAAAAACAAAGATTAATTAATTAAAAATAATTGTATAATATAATTTATACACATTTGGAATGTGTACTCAGAAATTAATATATTAAGTTTAATTCCAGTGATTGTAATAACAATTTTTGACCACATATTTTCTTTTTTAATAATTCAATTTCCAACTAATATAGCCAATGACTGTATGAATCTAACATTAATTTATATGATTCTCACCAGCTTCCACTGATTGTTCTAATTAAGTGTATTATTACAACTGCTTGATAGGAATTAATTTGTATTTTAATAATTATGTTGTATTTTATTCAAAATATTTGACTGATAATTATGTAAAGCAGGGGTTGTGCTTACAAAAATATAAAATTAATAATTTTAATTGATTACTCATAGTCCCAATACAATATTTGTTTTTAACTGACAGTAAAAAACATCAGCCCATGCAAAATTACTCGGTTTAAGTTAACTCAATTAAACAAAACAAGACCGAAGAACAAAGTTGACCCTTGTCCGGCCCTTCGCTGTTATGCAACCCTGAGTGTGTAAGACTTTTCCTCTTTCTTTGAATTCTTGAATTGAAACCATTTTATACAGCAGGCCAGTTAAACTATTGCCCATGACGGTATTGATAGACACATGGCAGACATCTATATTATGACAGAAATCTATGCTATCAAGTATATGACAGACACATAAGAGGCATATAAAAATAATAAAAAATATCATCTTATAATATAGTTTTTGTACCAAGACTTGTAGTACAAGACACTTTTGTTGTAGCTGCTTAAAACAAATTTTCATTGTATCACGGTTTCTGGGTGAGGTGGGAATGAATTTCGAATTTGGAACGGGATGAGTTTTGTAATGTCATTTGTAGAACACAATAGCACAGCATGTGCAGTAGTGTTTAAATCAACAACAAGTTTTTCATTTCATACTGCTATTCTAATTGTAAACCATACAGCAATTGCTTTTTAGGGTTCCGTTGCCAAATGGCAAAAAACTGAACTCTTATAGATACGTCATGTCTGTCTGTCTGTCTGCCCGTATGTCACAGCCACTTTTTTCCGAAACTATAAGAACTATGCTGTTGAAACTTGGTAAGTAGATGTATTCTGTGAACCGCATTAAGATTTTCACACATAAATAGAAAAAATAAGCCATTAACTTTTAGGGGTACTTAATACTTAGAACTGAAACTGAAAATTTTTTTTTCATCAGGTCTTCAAAAATGATATTGAGATTTTTAATATCATTTTTTTCTAAGCTGAATAGCTTGCAAGAGAGACACTTCCAAAGTGGTAAAATGTGTCCCCACCCTGTAACTTCTAAAATAAGAGAATGATAAAACAAAAAAAATTGTGATGTACATTACCCTGTAAACTTCCACCTAAATTGGGTTTGAACGAGATCTAGCAAGTAGTTTTATTTTAATACGTCATAAATCGTAAACCGCAATTTACCTTCCATTCAATCAATTCAAGTATAAAAATTAAAATAAAATACATTATTATGTTACCTGCTCCTACGGAACCCTTCATGGGCGAGTCCGACTCGCAACTTGGCCGCTTTTTGTATAATAATATCACACATTTAAATTAGTTCACCCATTTATTTGCGTAACACAGGTGATAACAAGTTGATAAGCACTTGAATATAGTACAACGGGTTCTACTTCTATGGTTGTATAAATTTTAATTTTATACATATTCATAGAAAATATTATGTATGAACTATTTTAATATTTTTTGTACTATGGAATTATTAACATTGTTAATTATAAAATAAATTATAATCAAAATCAAATTGAAGTCTTATAAAAATAATTAAAAAGAAAAAATAAGCTGATGAGGTGAGGGAGGAGGAAGCTTCGTCTTGGTGATGCCCCATACACCTGATATAGTAGCACCTTTTTTTTCTTTTTTTTTCGTGCGGAAATCCCTTCGTATTCCCCCGCCGGCCAGCGGGGGCGGTTATGTCGGGCTTGAACCGACTATAACCGCGCGAACACCTATAAAAATATTTTATAAAATCTCACAAGTTGCTTGTGAGGTTGGGAATTCCTTATTGGGAAACAGAATCTATTTATACTGTTATAAAGTTGTAAATTTGGTGATATTTAAAACAAGTTGAATTCCTGAGACGAGCTCAGCCGAATACAAGGGATTTTCGATTTTGCGTTTTTTTTTGTTTGCGATTTTTTGCGATTTTTTTTAATCTTGCAATGGTTCACCCCAGCACGAATCTATTACCGAAAACAGCAACTCGATAGCCCATCTCCTTCATACCCAAAACCGTGACAGAAAATTGGCATCGACGACGACGTCGACGACAACTCCTTAGCAATAGGGCTTTTCTAAAGAAAATCCCTAAAAATCTTGGGTTATATTATTAAATGAACTGTTCAGAACACAAAAATATATTGTTTGGAATCTTGTCTGATTGTCTATTTTTTCGCGTTGGGCAGGACACCGTGCGGTTTTAGTCGATACACGACATAACCACCCCCGCTGGCCGGCGGGGATCCGAAGGGATTTCCGCACGTAAAAAAAAATGGACGCTAAAACTACTCAACGAATTTTAATGCGGTTTTTCAATTAGAAAGGTCTTGGTCGGACTTAAAATCTGCTGTATGTTTGATTGCAATTGGTTAAGTAGAACCAGAGATATGATCAAAAAACTATAACCGACCTCTGCGCAGGCCGAGCCGTGGGCATCATCTAGCATTATCATAATATCACGTACTTAGCTTTTGGCTTATCAAATACTTAACCAGATACACATGATTGTACTTAAATGGATTAGCCTATGAGATCAAAACATTGATAGGTAGATTAATATAATGGTTAACACAGCTTATGTCCTTACGAATAGAATGAAAGTTACATTTGAAATGCTTTTACAAGCCACACTTTTCCATTTCTCTATGGGTAACCTTACACCCCGGCGTCTGAAGACCCGAGACGGCGTGCGGTTTTAGTCGGTGCAAGCCCGACATAACCGCCCCCGCTGGACGGCGGGGGGGTATCCGAAGGGATTTCCGCACGATAAAAAAAAAAAAAAAAAAAAAAGGTAGGTACACGTGTTAGTACATACATACATATACTCACACCTTTTTCCCTCCGGGATAGACAGAGACAACAGCCCGCCATCTGCTTCTGTCCTTACATAGTTCATTCCTCACGTCTTTACACTTAAATCACTACATATTAAAAACGAAGTCCCCCGTCGCGTCTGTCTGTCTATTCGCGATAAACTCAAAGACTACTGCATCGATTTTTATGCTGTTTTCACCAATGCATAGAGGTTCTCGAGGAAGATTTTAGTATATAATCTGTCAACTTAATGTATACACTGTGTAAATATAATGATATTTGTTGGAGATGTCCGAAAAAAAAGCCTACTGGGAGCTTTCAACGAAAACGCTGCCTAAACCCTCTGAAATATAACAAACTACTTACTAACGGGAACCGGAACAGAATTCCACGCGGGCGAAGCCGCGGGCAACAGCTAGTGAATTACCTATATTTTTTTTATGTGGATATAAGGGGTTGTAGGGAGAAATAAATACTGAAATCAAAACCGTTAACATGATATACATACATTAGAAGTAGAAAACTTAACATGCTTCGAAAATTCATTTTTAACATAACATAACATAACTTCACGCCTGTATCCCCGAAGGGGTAGACAGAGGTGTATTACACACCCACGATTCGCCAGTTATGTTAAGGTCCCAATGTAATAGGGGGCGAGCCTATTGCCATCTACCGGGCACATTATTAAGCGAGCGATAATTAACACTTATTAATGCACACATAACTACGAAAAGTCAGAGGTGTGTGCCCGGGGCGACTGGGAATCGAACTCGAGACCTCGTCTCAGCAGTCCGTTACGTACGCCACTGGGCTATCGCCGCTTGTTTCATCATTCATTTTTAATCAAACACTTAACCGAAATTACGTTAACATACCTACTTATATTACTTGACTGACCGGTATTAAAACCGGCCAACATAGATTATTATAATGTACTCAGTAAGTACAATAAAACTTACATGCTTCTAAAATCCGTAATATGATTTAGGCACACGGAGTTGATGCAGTAAAATTGTGGATCACACCACACAAACTATTCGCATTGAAATGTTAGTGACTTTATAGGAAAATGCTTGAAAGTTTTTTCATATTTTTTAAATACATTTGCTTCTGCTTTCGCTTTGCTTCTGTTTTAAAGCTCAAAAACATGAAAATTATCTAATGTCTAACTGCTTTCCATTCCAGAAGCATAGCGCAGTATTTGTGCTTCTTCATCTGTATTTTTGTAATTTTCTTTCAGGCTTTTTTATATAAATAACAGATTTTCCAACGAAACTTACTCAACTGAAAACTACCTATTACAATATTTCCTGTTACAAAATGCGCTGGAGAAACTTATAAACATTATATGGTACTTTTACCTTATTTTTTCCCTTGAATCAGCTAATTGTAGCAGTTTACTGGGATTTACTGGTGGTAGAAATTTGATGACACATATTTGTCACAAAATTCGGCCGGGTGGGTACCACCGTGCACGATTGCGAAAAACCCTCCATAGTAATCCAATTTCGGTTTGATTGCGTTCAGGGGTCAGCAAGTGCATAGCCGGGCAGGGGGATTGTGGTCGCAGCACTAGTGCGATCGGTGGTGTCACGCGGTGCTGCGACGACAATCCTCTTTTGATGAGGCCGTCAAGCTGAGTGCCACCATTGTTAACATGGTACGTGTATGTAATGGTGACCCTCTTTCCTGCAACTTTACCTTCAGCTTACCATCAGGCGAGGTGAAGTCAAATTGACGTATCCTAAATATAAAAAAAAAGTTGATAAAGTTAATTTGTTATTAAAAGTAGATACGAGTATACAGGGTGAATTTTCCAACTGGGCATGGCATGGATGGCTAAATTCGAAACTATGACGAGTAGCGAAAAATGCTCAAAGGAGTCTCGGGCTCGATTCTGATGAAAACTAAAACTGCGTCATGGTATTGAAAAAACTCAATATTCCTAGCCAGGAATCGTGCTTATTAATAGAAAAACACACACTGTATTTACATAATTCCACTTTTTATCCTGCTATATTCCAAGTGGACGTTTGGAGTGTAGGGTTAGTAAAAAAATAACCCCACTGTCCACCATAGGGTAATTCCAAATTTGAATGTTATGTCTTACAAGTTAATCACTTTTGGACATAACCAGTCTTGATGCCTGTCAATGTTTACAAAAAATGTGTAAGAAAGTATGTCACTGTACAAGTTTCACATTGAAAAGTTGTGAACGTCTAATTAGTAGGTGTGTTATAACGAGACGCATGTAAGAATAAGGTACTAACATGCGTTTCGTTAATGTGAATGTATGGGGGCCCATTAGTGAATGCCCCCCCCCCCCATGGGGTTAGGGGCCCCTATGGGTATATACGGCCCCATCGATCTTGCAAATTGGCGCCCGAGTCCACTCTTCTATTGCTCTTTTTATTCATAGTTTGGTTCATATAACATTTTACGGGAGCGACTTTCTGATAGCTATATTACAATATTATCATTATTATAAGCTTTATTCGCTTTACCTAAAGTGCAACTAGAAGGTCTATGTAACTAACAGTTGCGTCATTTTTTGTGTTGATACTACAACACCACCTTAAGTTAACCTTCGTCGTTTTTCTGTGTGTTGAGGCGTAACAGTGGAAGCGGTCCACCAGCTCCTCGCTGTGTCGTAAAGTGGCCACTTTACTATGCCAAAAATACCTTAAGTCGTCGAATACCCTCGCCTTAAATTTATCAAGACTGATGGTTAGATTCACGTCCTAATGAAATCAGGCAGTGAAATATGTTACTCGTATATGAATTTTTGTTATCAATCTTAGTCTAGTCGACCAGGAGCTAACCTCCCTGCTAGGCGGTGCATCTGCTACACGCCTGACGAGGCTCTGGCGAAGGCTTTCTTCTCGGGGTTGGGAGGTCAGACGGTAGTGTTTCCCGGAAAAGCGAACATACCAATCAAAGCAATAAGGGGACCCCTTAGCTATGAGGATATTTAATCTGAGAAAGTATGATCACGTTTCGCATTTTCGCAACGAACTCAAGTGGCTTCCGATACACCATTCATTTTTTCATTCGTCCGGAATCGTGA
The DNA here is from genome assembly GCA_946251805.1 of Cybosia mesomella. Taxonomy (NCBI): domain Eukaryota; kingdom Metazoa; phylum Arthropoda; class Insecta; order Lepidoptera; family Erebidae; genus Cybosia; species Cybosia mesomella. Next base: position 19,700,169 of record OX276409.1, read on the forward strand.
TGCTCCGTGCAGGTCAGGCCTACGCTCCATTACCGAGGGGATTTCCGCACGAAAAAAAAAATAAAAAAGGCCTACGCTCCATTCTGAAACTTCCTTCTCACAAAACTAACTTCTAGTCTCTTATTCCTTCTCTTTGCAAGCGGTCAGACTCTGGAATTCACTTCCATCTGACATTCGAGCGAGCAACTCGATATCAGTCTTTAAAATTAAAGTCCGCAAACACTATCTCTCTTCTACCTTGCGACCTAACTACTCATGTCCATCATATTTCGTTCTTTATTGTATATATGTATTTGTATGTATAATATAATATTTAGGTTTATATATTACATGTTTAGTTTATATAATGTTAATATGTATGTGTTTGTAATTTTGTTTGTGTGTGTTAATGTATTCACTCTTGTTATCATACACACGTATACTTATACCCCTTTTCTTTTCACGATCTCCTCTCGTCGGTCTGCACTGTGTTTTTAAGACACTTTTTACCACACTTATTACACTGACATTTAGGTTTTTTTTTTTCAAATCAAATTCTTGTTCTAACAGTTACTTAGATTGTCGGACATATAGAAATGATTGGCATAATATATTATATGCCTAACAGTTGGAACAAAGCCAACATGTATAAATAATTGGAATTTTTCTTTTCTAAAAGATAGGTAAGTACCTTAGTAGGTGTATCGTTCGAACCCATATTGTTCATACTTAATGAATATGTACATTATCGCCAATAGCAACAATAGTATAGTAATTATATGTGTATTTATTGTTCTTTAGTATACTGTGACAATAGCAAGACCACAATAAATATTTTCCCTAAACTTCTTAGCGATTAGCCATTTTTGAATTATTAAGTACTTTTTTTATGCGGAAATCCCTTCGGACATCCCCCGCCGCCGGCCAGCGGGGGCGGTTATGTCGGGCTTGAACCGACTACCGCACGCCGTCTCTGGTCTTCAGACGCCGGGGTGTAAGGTTGCCCATAAAGCATATCCCTCGCACCCCTACTGACCCTGGGCCATCTCCGGTTTCGATATGGCCGCCTCGGGTTTGGGAACCACGGTGTCCCCGTCAAGACGGGGTAAGCCCCGGTTTGAGGAGGGGCGCTAGTAGCCTTGCCGCCGCCGTCCCGGCCTGTTTCTGCTTGGGTGACAGGCGGCCTCACCTGCCACCTGCCACCCCAGGCCTGCGCTCATGGAGGACGGAGGTCGTTAAACGAATTATTAAATACCTACTTTCCTACTTAATTTTTACCTATTATAAATATAATATTAGGTAGGTACCTATGGTGTCAGGCCGGGACGGTGGAGCGACTAGCGCCCCAAACCGGGGCAAGACGGGGACACTGTGGTTCCCAAATCCGAGGGGGGCATTTCGAAACCGGAGATGGTCCAGGGCAGTCGGGGTGCGAGGGATATGCTCTATGGGCAACCTTAAACCCCGGCTTTTTAAGACCCGAGACGGCGTGCGGTTTTAGTCGGTTCAAGCCTGACATAACCGCCCCCGCTGCCCGGCGGGGGGTATCCGAAGGGATTTCCGCACGAACAAAAAAGGTACCTATGGTGTTGCCGCAAAACAATTGAGAAATAATTAATCTGGCCGTATCTTGAGTCCAGCTACGAGGTAGGTAGACTTTAGTCTATATGCCTCGCCTTTAGTAGAACACTAGCATTAGCCTACGGCTTCGCCTGCGTAGAATTCTGATCCCTTTTCCGGTTCCCATGGAAATGTATGCCAGAGATAAACGTAGCCTCCATGTTATTCCAGACTATAATCTATCCCCGTACCAAATTTCGGCCAGATCCGTTCAGCCGTTTTTGCGTGAAAGAGTACCTAACGAACATCCATACTTACAAACTTTCGCGTTTATAATATTAGTAGGATTTACCCTTGATCTTGAAGAATCTTACTGCATCAAAAACGACAGTCGAAATATGTTTTACGATCAGCTTCCCTCCCGATACATTAAACGTTGCCAAGTCCTGGCGTTGGTTCAAGATGCACTTTCACACGTGGAATGACGCATTGACATTGTAGGTATTGCGTTGTAGCTATATATAACTGAGGTCATACATTGATGGGATGTTTTTTAAACAACGAATTTTTAAAGACATCTCACCGTGGGAATTTATTTTCAGCCTGGGAACGGTGAGTTATCTAGTAGATTGTGGGACCTTGGGCGTTATTCGAAATTCAATTAACCTCTTCACTGCGTATGGTCCCATGTAATAGGAACATGTAAACGGCTCCTATTACATGGGACCAAAAATATATCCAACCTCTTCACGTATTCTTTCAGTCGTTCTTCCTGAGCGCCCAGTCTGTTCACATTTAGGCGCTGCGAAGACGACGGCGCGGGGATAATGCCCAAGGGCGCGCTCTTTAGGCGCAGGACAAACGGATCGGACGCGCGTCCTAGACTACACGTATCTTTGTAACAAACCGCACTCAGGTTAAGGCGTGCGCGCGGTGTTACAAAGACGCGTTAAGGACGCGCGTCCATTCTGTTTGTACGTCGCTGTTTGTGTCGCATTTTAGCCGCATATGCTCATGTCAAGCGACATGAACTATAGCGCAGACAAAGTGCAACCTTATTGTAGAACTGATAAAAACGCGCCGCGGGCATTTTGTCCGCCGCAAGCCGTCGTCTGCGCAGTGCCTTAATATTCAAAACTATAGGTAAATATTTTGAATACTCATAAATAAAATGAAGACGAGGTAAATATTGAACCAAATAAAATAATATCTACATTATCTACTTACTTAAAAAGACATAAAAAAATCTTCCGCATCTTCACAGACCGGTGACGTTCCCGGAAGACTGCAATAATGTGTACAATTGCAATCTAATTTATTTGTGCAAGAATTTTGGTTAGTCACTGGGCAGTCATTGCGCAGAATCTTTAGTACCATGTAGCGAGCATTTGGCCCCATAACACCTCAACCCTGAACGACTAACTAACACAATTATCATCATCATCTTGCATCCGAGGCTTTCACTTCGGAGTCCAGGGTTCGCTTCCTCCATCACCTCCTTTTGGTTTGGCTTATAAGGCTTTTACGGGAGCGACAGCCGTCTGCCCTACTAACCCCTAGAGAAAAACTTTTTTTTTTTAAAGAATATTAGTAACCGAAATTACTAATATTCCCCTTAACCCCCCCACCAGCTAAGCTTAATTGATTGTGGTAGGAGTGGGTTCACGTCGGTAGTGTAATGAACAGGATTCGAACCCGGGACCTCTCGATCATAGGGTCGCTCACCCGCCGACATAACCGCCTCCGCTGGCCGGCGCGAGGGTATCCAAAGGGATTACCGCACGAAAAAAAAGGGGTCGACTCCTTAACCACTAAGCTACCGACGACTGTATTATTTATTATTATTATAATATATGAATTATCTTAATCATGTCTTAGTTATTTCCAACTGTAGTAGTACAAAAAACGTAATCTTCTTAACGTATCCAATCAGTTTATTTACAGTTAACAGCTGCTCAATTTCAAATTCATACTAGATTTAACCTTAATTCCCCAGCTGTTCACATAATATCGAAAACAAACCATTGCAAAGAGTGACATTGTGAAAAATGTCTGGGTTCATAAACTCTAATCACTTCATAACAACGATACAGGGAAAACTTTATCTATACGCGTGAATAAAATTGTATTTTGCACTCGAAGAAATGTCATCACATCATAACATATAAATAATTATTACGTCATCTCGCTTAATCAACAACATAACAATGATGCATTTAGATAATGTTCGGTTATACAGAATTTGAAAGTTTCCAAGTTTTTTTCGTGCTGAATTCACCTCGGTTACCCCCCGCCGGCCAGCGGGGATGGTTATGTCAGCGGGGGCGCGACCTTATGATCGAGAGGTCCCGGGTTCGAATCCTGTCCATTACACTACCGACGTGAAGCCACTCCTATCACAAGCAATTAAGCTTAGCTGGAGGGGTTAAGGGGAATATTAGTAATTTCGGTTACTAATATTCTTTAAAAAAGAGAGACGCCGGGGTGTAAGGTTGCCCATAAAGCATATTCCTAGTCGGTCTGTTCGGCGGAGGGGGGGGGGGGGAGACCTTTCCGCACGAAAATGAGGTATGTGGGACCCTAGCAAACCTCATCTGCTAGCCGGTACGCTTGCTAATTATTAACGGACTAGACTCTGGCGCAGGATTTCCTGTCGAGGTTGGTAGGTCAGTCGGCAGTCGCCCCCCTTAAAGCCAAGGCAAACCAAATCGAAAGGAGAAATAGTAAGCGGAAATTGAAAGCTAAAGAGAGGCGGCATGCCTATACAATGATTGCGTTAATTCTCATTATAAATAGCAGAATTATACACATGGAACGCGGACGTTTAAAAGTATTCAAGTACAAATACGAACCCCCACGGGCTTCACCCCATCGGTGCCAATGATGACATGGGTGTGTCGGAATCGGACCGACCAAAACCACACGGTGTCCTCCCTAAGTGCCCATTGCCGGGCACCCCGGGTAAACCCTCGAAAGGATAACCCCAGGGTAAGTACAAATACTTGCAGGACTGAAAACATGTGATATGGATTTAAAGTGGGTGTTTAAGGCTATGTATGAAACTAGCTAGTTGTGGTTTGTTGAAATTTTGTCTCAAGCTGTTGTTGTTGAGGCTATAAGTAATTAATTCTCTAAGGTCGCGGTTACGAAATCAGCGGTGGCAACGCACCGGCAGCGGCGGCGCCTGCTGACGAACTAATTATTTTATACAGCTATCAAACTGTCAAACCGATGTACGATATAGAGAATGCTCCGAACCAAAAATCGAAGCAAGTCCTCTCTCCAGTAAAAATAATGGACTATCTCCTTGAACTCTCACTGTTCTTCCCGACTGTACATTTGTTTGGAGAATTTCGAATATCTGGGACGTGTCTAGGTTAGTTGGTCGGAGCATTCCCCCTAAATTCAGCATTCACACTAAAAGCAAAAATAATTGTTACAACTTTGTCTGTTGGGAACGCCCTGTGATTCGTTTCTGGTGAGTCACGTCGCACGTAATTGAACATGGCTTCCAGGCTTATTTACTTGTGTGTGACGTCATATGTCCATATTAAGACCACCACCATTACAGACTGCATTTTTGGCGCGGTTTAGGAAATTTATATTATAACATTGATTTTTATTGATAATCCAGTGCAACATAAGTAAAAAAGCGGCCAAGTGCGAGTCGGACTCGCCCATTAAGGATTCCGTAGCAGCAAGTAACATAATAATGTATTTTTTTTAAATTTTATATTTGAGTTCATTAAATGAAAAGTAAATAGCGGTTTACGATTTATGACGTATTAAAAAAAAACTACTTACTAGATCTCGTTGAAACCAATTTTCGTTGGAAGTTTATATGGTAATGTACCTACATCATATATTTTTTTTAGTTTTATCATTCTCTTATTTTAGAAGTTAAAGGCACCCCCCTTTTAGGACCCTTTGGGGACACAATTTACCACTTTGGAAGTATCTTTCGCGCAAACTATTATAAATGATATTAGAAACCTCAATATCATTTTTGAAGACCTATCCATAGATACCACACCCGTATGGGTTTGAAGAAACAACAATTTTTGGGTTTCAGTTCTAAGTATAAAGAGTATTTATTAATTTTTTTCTTTTTTTGTGTATCTTAATGTGGTTCACAGAATACATCTACTTACCAAGTTTCAACAGCATACTTCTTATAGTTTCGGAAAAAAGTGGCTGTGACATACGGACGGACAGACAGACAGATATGACGAATCTATAAGGGTTCTGTTTTTTGCCATTTGGCAACGGAACCCTAAAAAGCTAATCACTTACTTACTTGATTGCCCTTCTTTTGCTTTTTTGTATTGACACGTAATTCATAAATACCTCTCTCTCTTCTCTTTCTTGGCACTCTAGGTCACACCAAATTCCCCGACCACACAGGACGATGTGATGAAACACCGTGCGGTTTTATACGGTTCGAGTCCGACCTCATCCTTGGCTCCGGTGAGGTGAAAGCCCGAGGGTGATTCCGCACGAAAAAAATAACCGTCGTAATAACCTCGCCACCATACCGCCTTTGACATTTAAGATAAAAGTTTAAACCGGTTATTACTCGATTGCGCTGAATTACAATAATATGATTGTGTGATACCGCAATATGGAAATGACTCCATAGTGCGCCATACAAGGCTTACGACCGGTCACGGTTTGTCGGGCCTAGCGAGAAAATGCGTCTCGATGGATATGCAGCCTTTTTTTAGCGTGTGGAAACCCCCACGGGCTTCACCCCATCGGTGCCGACCATGGGGTGGGTATCGGACCACTACAAAACTACTACTAACCACTACTAAAACCACACGGTGTCCTCCCCAAGTATCCATTGCCGGGCACCCCGGGTAAGCCCTCGAAAGTATAACCCCAGGGTTACCGGCAACAACAACTCAATTAGGTGTATGGGAGTAACTATTATCTAATCTGTGGTATGGGGCCCAACCAAAATCTTCGGGGCCCAAGGCAACCTCACCTGCAAGCCTACCCACCTGGTGTTTGATGGACAAGGCTGTGGCGCAGGCTTTGCTCTCGACGACAATGCAGTTCTTGAGATGATGATATTAACGCCTTTGAGTGCTAAATACAATTTTGTTTACCGTTTTACTCAGTTTCGTGTCATCGCCCTCCTTCAAGGTACAGAACAAATATTTTAGTAAACAAGAGAGAAAATTGTTGAACAAAGAGGATACAACACCCAGAACAATGCAAATAGACATAGTCATGCAAACAAAGCAGGCTGGGACGGTGGGGCGACTAGCGCCCCTCTTCCAAACCGGGGCAAGACGGGGACACCGCGGTTCCCAAACCCGAGGGGGCCATCTCGAAACCGGAGATGGCCCAGGGTCAGTCGGGGTGCGAGGGAAATGCTCTATGGGCAACCTCACACCCCGGCGTCTGTAGACCCTAGACGGCGTGCGGATTTAGTCGGTTCAAGCCCGACATAACCACCCTCGCCGGCCGTCGGGGGTATCCGACAGGATATCCGCACGAAAAAAAAAGATACAAAAAAAAAAAAAAAACTTTAAACTATTTTCCGTCTGTCTTTCTGTCTGTTTGTTTAAATAAGTAATCTATTTAAAGAAATCTTTTAATAAAATCTACTTAAATGAGGTAAGGCGTAACATAGGTTACTTTTATATCAGCGCAAAGAAATTAAAACCCGTATCTAAGTCCACGCGGACGAAGTCACGGCCACGGTTAGTCATTATATACTAGAACCACTTTGTTTTTAAATCATCTTCCTCTCCGAGTCTTCTCCCAACTCATTTGGGGTCGGCTTTTCAGTCTAACTTCAAAACGGCTAAACTGCGATATTTTCTGTGAAGAGACTCCCATCTGACCTCCACAACCCATTGGCGAAATCGAAATTCTGTAGATAGACTTTTGTTTTTTAAATATTGTTAGTAAACACGATTTAAAATGGTTTAATATCATTTATCATTCAGAAAGCGTGTGCGCACGACAAAGTTTACAAAAATATTATTATTTTCATGATTATAATAGCCTAATGTTGTGTATTATTTACATTGTAAATACTCATTTCGTAATCATGCGGACGCTAAACAATTGGTCACTATCGGGCAAACATTTCTAATTTTAACCTTCACAATGACGATGATTATAATTATCGTGTAATAACAGAAGAGACTGGGGGAGGAGACTGGACTTGGGGCTCCACCAAGATCTTTGGGTTCTCACCTGCAAGGTGGTGGTATACCTGTCCATTTAGAGACGGTTCTCAGACGGTAGTTGCTCCCGTAAAAGCCAAAATATATTTATATTTATTTATATATTTATTTATTTCTCTCACAATGGGTACACAAGTATGATAGCGATACATAGGTCTGAAAATAACTGATATTATAACATAAAACACATTGTAAGAGCTGGTGCCTGTTATGGGTCTAAAAGACCTGTGTTACAAGTCCCCGGTAAACAGTAAAAATAAACCAAATATATTGCAAGTATGACGTTGTGGGGGAGCGGGCCCCAAGTTAGGGGCCTTTTTGGTTGTATACCTACGTCATAGACAGATTAATGAACTATAAAAATCTATAAAACTAAACAAAATTGGAGTGGCTGAAGTGGTTAAAATGATTCAGAATCGTCCATTTAACATAAACCCATTTTTTTTTATATCGCCAATGTACAGACACTACTAATTTACAATTTTATAATAGGTAGTATAGAAATCTTAGAAATCTTTTGTAGAAATTGATAAATGTTATTACTATCTGTTGCCCGATCGTATTTTCCACGTAGAAGTGCATTTAAACGCATGTAAATGTTTTCGCTTCACGGATGACCATATAAATAGGTGTACCCGTAGATTCGCTCGTGTGAAATATTGAATACAAAAGCACAAAATACGATTTTGTGTTTTTGTTAGCGGCGAAAGCCCAGTGGCGTACGTAACGGACTGCCGAGACAAGGTCTCGAGTTCGAGCCCCAGTCGCCCCGGGCACACAGCTCTGACTTTTCGTAGTTATGTGTGTATTAAAAATGTTAATTATCGTTCGCTTAGTAATGTGCCCGGTAGATGGGAATAGGCTCGCCCCCTATTACATTGGGACCTAAACATAACTGGCGAATCGTGGGTGTGTACTTCGGGGATACAGGCGTGAAGTTATGTAATGTGTTTTATGTTTTTGTTAGATGCGCCCTTTTTCTTTAGTAGTAGTAGTACTTTATAACTATACTATAGCACAGATTAATAAATACTTACTACACTATAGTAAGTATACTACCGGCTATCTTAATCACGCAGCGATCACGCGCACGGTATTTAAAGTCTAGCGTATTAATACGATTTCGCGGTAAACGACACATTGGTTTATAATTAGGTCATTTATTTGTGGCGGGCAGTAACTGTTTTTTTTTTCATACTACTAGACTTAACTTCGTGGAATATAAAATGAAGGAGGAAGAGCTCTACTTACAGCTATTTTTTTAATGAAAGAGTACGGGTAAACGTTATGAAATTACTAGTGTTCCCGTTAATACATTCAGCTAAGCTTAATTACTTGTGTTAGCAGTAGCTCCCTCGGACGAGGAAGAGGTCGAGGCTTCATCATCGTGGCCATTACGCTGCTGACGTCAGGTAGCATACTGGCCATGATGAAGCCTCGACCTCTTCCTGGTCCTCGTCGAGGGACCTCTTGATTGTGAGGCTGACTAAAAAATGTACAACATGATTCGCAACGCGATTATTTACCAACTGACATGAGACGGCGTGCGGTTTTAGTCGGTTCAAGCCCGACATAACCGCCCCCGCTGGCGGGCGGGGGGGGGGTATCCGAAGGGATTTCCGCAAGAAGAAAAATAAAATAAAAAAAAAGAGTTACTTTTAGGCTCCCGATTGGGCCATTTCGAAACCGGAGATGGCCCATGGTCAGTCGGGGTGCGAGGGAAATGCAATATGGGCCACCTTACAACCCGGCGTCTGAAGACCCCAGACGGCGTGTGGTTTTAGTCGGTTCGAATACGACATAACTGCCCCCGCTGGCCGGCGTGGGGGGGGGGGGGTATCCGGGGGATTATGAGCAATCACGTCACTGTTGTGGAATCTGTGAGATTTTGGCGAGTCCTTCCTTACTAACAAGATTAAGGCATTTGATAGATTTTATAATGTGCTGGGTCGCTTTATACTGAACGGTTACTATACTTATAATCTCCTTACCTTGGCACTATAGATTCACCTCTCTCGTATCTTTTTGCTTAATGAAATGTCGTTTTGGTTACTTAAAATATTTTTTCCGCAATTTCTTTAGTCCCAATTATCTAATTCATATAAATAAAATTGAATTATCTGTTTATATCCTATGTTAAAATGACATTTTTACTTTTGTCTTTGTGTCCTTTTGTCTGTTTGTTCTGGCTAATCTTCAAAGTGACAGGGTAAATTTGGATGTGATTTTCACTGGAAAATACCTGATAGTATAATGCGTAACATCGGGTACTTATATATAATATATAGAACTAGGGAAAATTGCGAATTGCGAAACGCAAATAAAAACAAATCCCAGATCTAAGTCCACGCGGACGTAGTCGTGGTCGTCGTGGGCACAGCTAGTAAATGAAAAGTTTTTATGAACATGCAGTACTTACAAATATTCTAGAAAAAAAAAACAAATTAAAAATAAGTCGTTCTAAATCTAAATTTAAAATTTATGCAGCGCACCAACATTCCAACATGTTATGTGAGAACATGAATAAATACATACATATGTACCAATATATTATAAAATATCATCACATAAATATATCAATGACTTAGAATCATAACGTAAAAAAAAACCATTAAGACTGAGACTCCAGGCTATGTACCTACAAACTATAAACTGCATCACAGAATAAGTAATAGTACAAGTATGACTGCATGTTAAATCTTGAAAGTCTCATTGCATTTACCGAGGCTTGCCATTAGCATTGTGTAGTTCCTTACAATTATTTTATTGACTGGAAACTGAATGCATTTTTTTCGAGTTTTAAACTTCCTCCCATCGAATCCTTGACGCGTCCAGATAGGTATGACAAAAAGTAGTAATTACTTCATTCTAATTAAATAGCACTCATGTTAATGTTGAGATACACACATGTTTATAATACACAGACATTCACGTAAACATTTCATAAATCGCACTATTTCTTTGTTTCTAAACAGCTGGTATTGCAATGTTGACATAAAAGCATTTATTGTGTCCAAATCGTGTCGTTGGTTCAACGCGTGCATTCATAAACAAAGTTTTAATAACGGAAATTATTTCTTTACAGCCCGGCCGAGTCGTGACGCTAATAGAAGATAAAGAAGTGAGTATATTGAAGTTTTTTTTCCTGTTATGTTCTAAATTCAAAAGTTTGAAAATTATTTGTTTATTTTAAATAAGTATGTATTATGTAGACAGAGTATGTAGACAGAGTGCCAATGTGTTGGTGAATGCCTGGGTTCAAGGTTTTATTCACAAATAATTACTGGTCGTTAACGGAAATGAAATAGGTAAATAATTAGATGAAATTCCCGTTACATACAGAAGGGTGAACTGTAGGTCTACCATGAAACATTAGCAGTTTCGGACAGATGTTTCGGGTAATTAGTTCCATGGAACACATTTATTCCGAAATCGTATCCGAAGACGGCACGTGACACTTCGATTCGGTTGAAATTCTAACGGAAGAAAACCGAAGTGACTTCATCGTCTTTCGTTCGTGTTTCGTGCGGGCACGCGATCAATTTTTCAGGCCTCTTAGTTTTAAACCTTCTTAAGATGTTGTAACGATTAATGTTACCCTTGACACTGGTATCATGGGGATTGAAAAATAACCCTATCAAACCCGGTTCTGTCATTCGGTGATATCACGGGTCCGTAGCTTGTTTATTTTTTCTATAAAAAATCTCCAGACAGTCTTGTAATATTTTTCTTTTTAAATGTCAACGTCCATTACTCAATCGCTTGTAACTGCAATAGTTTATTAACACACTGATAAGAAGTAGCTTAAGTAGATAATTATAATTTATGATCCGTGTACCGTTGCAAATATATCACCTCCTACTGCAATAATTCTTAGTTCTAGATATAGAAATCTTATAAAAACCGGCCAAGTGCGAGTTGGACTCGAGCACGAAGGGTCCGTACCATTATTTATACAATGTCTCCCTTACTTTATTTTATACTCTCCGCCCTTTGGCCCTCAGTTTTACAGAAAGGGTTTGGAGAATGATGACATTTTCTACCCCACCAGCGTATTTATTTATTTGTTTAGAAACTTAACAGCTATGATACATATATATCGTGGATAAATTAAGAATTAGAATGGATTCTTAGCCAGTAACAAAGTTTCCCGACAAGTAAAAATTGCATGCACCACTTAAAATATAAGTAATATCTATGTATTTATAAGTATTCTTACAAAATTATTCTAACTTAATCTAACAGTTCTTTTACAATCTTTATTCGGGCAAGTATGATTGTAACTTATTAATAATTTTTTTCTTAAAAACACTTTTTGAGAGGTGGAAGATGTCTAAGTCATCAAAGTTGTCATTGTAACAACTAGGTAAGCGTGTGAGAACTCCCTGGGGTTATCCTTTCGAGGGCTTACCCGGGGTGCCCGGCAACGGACACATGGGGAGGACACCGTGCGGTTTTAGTCGAGACACGACATAACCACCCCCGCTGGCCAGCGGGGGGGTATCCGAAGGGATTTCCGCACGTAAAAAAAAAAAAAAAAAAGCGTGTGAGAACTGCATTTTTACCGTAATTAGTGCGATGCAGAGGAACACTGAAAAGGCGGGTATGTCTAGTTCGAGTTTTTGGTGCACTTAAATTTATATTAGAGAGAAGGTCCATACTATCAATTTCGCCTCTTATAATAGCAAACAAAAAACCCATGTCAAGTAACACGCGCCTGCTAGACAGAGGCAGTAGATTATACTGCTTACAGTCATCAAGATATGATACACGTCGCCTCCTTGTCTTGAAGTTTAGATGTCTTAAGAAACGTTTTTGTATTCTTTCTATTCTATCCATATATGTAACATATTGGGGAGATCAAACAGGACTGCCGTAGTCCAGTACACTTTGCACGTATGCGCAGTAGACAGTTTTGAGACAATTACTATCTTTAAATTGAGAGCACGTGCGCATAACAAAGCCTAAATTTCTGAATTTCTGAACGCCTTACTTGTAATGGTGTCTATATGGCGAGATAAAAGCATCCTCGAATCCAACACAATTCCCAGGTCTCTAACATGATCTACCCTTGCAATAACATTATCACCAAATTTGTATGTGTACTCGATAGGGCTTCTACGGCGACTAAAACTTATGCATTGACATTTATGCGTCAATATTAACAGTAATATTATTGCGTTTACAATATGAAAATAAAGCATCAAGATCGCGTTGTATCAATTCGCATTCAAGTCTCGAATTAATTTTCATATAAATCTTTTTATCATCTGCATACATTAGATGTTTCGAATTACTCAAACATTTGTCTATATCATACAAATCAGCACAATAGAGAAGAGGCCCGAGGTGAGACCCCTGCGGCACTCCTGATGGGATATCAATGAAGTTAGATTTGAATCCCCCTAGGGTAACAGCTTGCGAGCGGTTTGTTAAGTACGACCGTATCCAGCATAGTAAATCCCCATGGATTCCTAACTTATATAGCTTAGCAAGTAGTATGTCATGGTGAACACGGTCAAACGCCTTTTCGAAATCTGTATAGATTGTATCGACCTGCCCAGTGGACTCCATCTCACACAAGACATAATTACAAAATAGAGTAAGATTAGAGTTAGTGGAACGGCCCTTTACAAAACCATGCTGAGTATTCGGAATGCTTTGTGAAATAATTGGGTAAATGCTGTTGTATATAATTTTTTCAAAGATCTCACTAATAATAACAAGGATAGATATGGGACGATAATTCTGAATTACCGACTTTGATCCTTTTTTATGGATAGGTATTATATGAGCTTTTTTCCACATGGATGGAAATATGCAAAGCTGTAATGATTTTTGAAAAATCAAGTATATAGGATAGGATAGATTGCTAGCACATCTTGATAAAAGTATAGCTGGTATTCCGTCATAGCCAGGGCCCTTTGTCTTGTCAAGTGTCCTTAACAAATTGAGAACCATATCTTCAATGAGAGCTACCTTTGACAAAACATTAATATGAGTATCACAGTCTGTACCAGGCATATTTAGAGAACCATTAGCAGGAACATCGATAAACACACTATGAAAGAAATTGTTGAAAGCTGAGCATACGGTCTGTCCCTCAGTAAGTCAAAAGTAACACCTTCTGATGTAAACAGGTTAGGATATTGACTGCGTATACAGGAACCTCAATTCTGTTGGTTTAATTTGTAATAAGTCCAATTTTAAATTACTGAAACGGTTACAACGTCGCTTTGTTATGTAAACAAGTAAAAAATATTAACAGTACAATGTTTTTACGTGAATCATTTCCTTATTTACTTAGTGATGAATTTTTTCAAATTCGTGTTTTGATTCCAGAAATAAAGTCTATTCAAATAATACTAACATGCGGGGTGTCCGGCAATGGACACTTGGGGAGGACACTGTGTGGTTTTTGTCGGTCCGATTCCGACACGCCCACCCCATCGTTGCCACCGATGGGTGACCCCGTGGGGGTTTCCACACGTAAAAAAAAATATGTTAAAGTTTGTGAGGATGTAATGGATGTTTCTTTCTATTTCTCGGAAAACGAGCTGGATCAAGATTTGCAGGGTCCAAGCAAACCTTTTCGGCTAGCCGGTATATGTACTGATTACTAGCACTCTGGCGTAGACTTTCCTCTGGAGGTTGGGAGGTCAGACGCCAGTAGGTCCCGTTAAAGCTAGCATAAGCCACATCAGGAGCAGAAAAGGGACTGCAGGCCCTAAAGTGCAAGCTTTCGATGTAACCGGGATCAATATTGGGATAGTTATGTGGGGAGTTAGGGTTTTAGAATCACCCACGGTGTTGCTTGTTTATTTTTCAGACGACCTAGTGATTTGAGAATAATCTGGAGTAGGTATTACTTTATCAAATATAGGATATTGACCTCGTTGCGCACGATCTACACGATATTTGCCTGTGATAATCATCTCTTATCACAGTCAAAATATCATAACATAGCCAATATTCTCTCTAAATTGCTGTTTAAATAATTGCAGATATCTGGAATTGATAAAATAATGACCATTTTTATTTATATAATTTTCGGATATTTTAAATATTTCGGAGTTAGGGTTTTAGAATCACCCACGGTGTTGCTTGTTTATTTTTCAGACGACCTAGTGATTTGAGAATAATCTGGAGTAGGTATTACTTTATCAAATATAGGATATTGACCTCGTTGCGCACGATCTACACGATATTTGCCTGTGATAATCATCTCTTATCACAGTCAAAATATCATAACATAGCCAATATTCTCTCTAAATTGCTGTTTAAATAATTGCAGATATCTGGAATTGATAAAATAATGACCATTTTTATTTATATAATTTTCGGATATTTTAAATATTTCGTTTAATTACCTACTCCATTGTACAAGGATGCCTGCAGACTGAGCGCTAGAGTAATATTTATTGACTAATTATGATTTGAGTTTGATCACTGAAGTTATTATATACAAGCTAACTATAGTAATCCAACATAGGTAACACGGTTTATCTGTGCAGTATTATAGCCGAGACACGAGGCAAGACTCCCTAGTGAATAAAGACATAACATAAACATAACTTCACGCCTGTATCCCCGAAGACCCCTTCGGGGATACAGGCGTGAAGTTATGTTTATGTTATGTCTTTATTCACTAGGGAGTCTTAGTAAGATTACGTCGAGTTTAGTAAGATTAGAGTTAGTGGAACGGCCCTTTACAAAACCATGCTGAGTATTCGGAATGCTTTGTGAAATAATTGGGTAAATGCTGTTGTATATAATTTTTTCAAAGATCTCACTAATAATAACAAGGATAGATATGGGACGATAATTCTGAATTACCGACTTTGATCCTTTTTTATGGATAGGTATTATATGAGCTTTTTTCCACATGGATGGAAATATGCAAAGCTGTAATGATTTTTGAAAAATCAAGTATATAGGATAGGATAGATTGCTAGCACATCTTGATAAAAGTATAGCTGGTATTCCGTCATAGCCAGGGCCCTTTGTCTTGTCAAGTGTCCTTAACAAATTGAGAACCATATCTTCAATGAGAGCTACCTTTGACAAAACATTAATATGAGTATCACAGTCTGTACCAGGCATATTTAGAGAACCATTAGCAGGAACATCGATAAACACACTATGAAAGAAATTGTTGAAAGCTGAGCATACGGTCTGTCCCTCAGTAAGTCAAAAGTAACACCTTCTGATGTAAACAGGTTAGGATATTGACTGCGTATACAGGAACCTCAATTCTGTTGGTTTAATTTGTAATAAGTCCAATTTTAAATTACTGAAACGGTTACAACGTCGCTTTGTTATGTAAACAAGTAAAAAATATTAACAGTACAATGTTTTTACGTGAATCATTTCCTTATTGACTTAGTGATGAATTTTTTCAAATTCGTGTTTTGATTCCAGAAATAAAGTCTATTCAAATAATACTAACATGCGGGGTGTCCGGCAATGGACACTTGGGGAGGACACTGTGTGGTTTTTGTCGGTCCGATTCCGACACGCCCACCCCATCGTTGCCACCGATGGGTGACCCCGTGGGGGTTTCCACACGTAAAAAAAAATATGTTAAAGTTTGTGAGGATGTAATGGATGTTTCTTTCTATTTCTCGGAAAACGAGCTGGATCAAGATTTGCAGGGTCCAAGCAAACCTTTTCGGCTAGCCGGTATATGTACTGATTACTAGCACTCTTGCGTAGACTTTCCTCTGGAGGTTGGGAGGTCAGACGCCAGTAGGTCCCGTTAAAGCTAGCATAAGCCACATCAGGAGCAGAAAAGGGACTGCAGGCCCTAAAGTGCAAGCTTTCGATGTAACCGGGATCAATATTGGGATAGTTATGTGGGGAGTTAGGGTTTTAGAATCACCCACGGTGTTGCTTGTTTATTTTTCAGACGACCTAGTGATTTGAGAATAATCTGGAGTAGGTATTACTTTATCAAATATAGGATATTGACCTCGTTGCGCACGATCTACACGATATTTGCCTGTGATAATCATCTCTTATCACAGTCAAAATATCATAACATAGCCAATATTCTCTCTAAATTGCTGTTTAAATAATTGCAGATATCTGGAATTGATAAAATAATGACCATTTTTATTTATATAATTTTCGGATATTTTAAATATTTCGGAGTTAGGGTTTTAGAATCACCCACGGTGTTGCTTGTTTATTTTTCAGACGACCTAGTGATTTGAGAATAATCTGGAGTAGGTATTACTTTATCAAATATAGGATATTGACCTCGTTGCGCACGATCTACACGATATTTGCCTGTGATAATCATCTCTTATCACAGTCAAAATATCATAACATAGCCAATATTCTCTCTAAATTGCTGTTTAAATAATTGCAGATATCTGGAATTGATAAAATAATGACCATTTTTATTTATATAATTTTCGGATATTTTAAATATTTCGTTTAATTACCTACTCCATTGTACAAGGATGCCTGCAGACTGAGCGCTAGAGTAATATTTATTGACTAATTATGATTTGAGTTTGATCACTGAAGTTATTATATACAAGCTAACTATAGTAATCCAACATAGGTAACACGGTTTATCTGTGCAGTATTATAGCCGAGACACGAGGCAAGACTCCCTAGTGAATAAAGACATAACATAAACATAACTTCACGCCTGTATCCCCGAAGGGGTAAGCAGAGGTGTATTACACACCCACGATTCGCCAGTTATGTTTAGGTCCCAAGGTATATGAAGATATTACAATTACCGGCTACATACTCCCTTATTATTTAATGATGTACTCGTCTAGTTGATATACATTTTCGAACTTATAGTACTTATAGTTGTTTCATACCGACACAGTTGAAAGGCAAAAGGGCGCAAGTGACATCGACTTCTCATAGCATGTCGAGTGTTCTGATGAGCTCTTTCAACATACTATCCAGAAGAACACGTGCTGGACAAAACAACCACATACGGTACAAACAATGCTGTCTCGAACCAAGCGGTTCGGTAGATACTTACCTACTTACTTTCTTTGTCACACGATAAAGAGCTGAAATGCTCTGCCTGCAAACGTGTTTCCTTGTTACAATCCCGGGTTACCCCAGTCACAGAGTTTTGACGGACTGAATATATAAATTATTTTGTATGAAAAATTAAGAACCGACTTAAGTCGGTCAAGTATACTTAAACCTTCTCCAGAATGTAACAAGTACTTTTTTGAAAACTGCATCAAAATCGGTTCAACCAAACGCGAGAAAATCAATAACAAGATGCACAGAGAGGTTGCGAGAGTTCGATTACCCGCAGTTTCTCAGCAAAAGTTGTGTAGTGGTACTACCACTGATTACTTCTTTTTTCAACTGACATGCTCTGTTAATACCTACTTATATTCTTCATGTAATCCCATTATTTGTTATAATAAACTAGCTGAACAGTCCCGCACGAGAATATTTCGTAAAAAAACACACGATAGTAGCCTCCATCGCCCCTCATCGTCATCTATTATTAACATCTAGGACGGGATTTGAACCCGCGACCAGTCCCTTACAGAGGGAACGCTCTGACTAGCTAAGCCACCTAGACACGTCCCAGATATTCTAAATTCTCCGATATATTATATACGTCTTAAGGCGACGCCAATCTTAAGTCATCTATACTTGTTCCAATTGTGATCGACGCTACATGTTATTCTCCTCAATACACTTCGGATGCATACTCCTAAAGCCCTTTACATTAAGAATTTGAACCTCTTTTTATGTTCAGTCGGAGAATTGACTGCGTTCTCCATTGTTTGGTAAGAAGCTAGAGTGAAGTCCAGAAGATTCGGGACACCATCCCAGATGCTGACGATTCTGAAGTGGTGGTCCCTTACTTGACCTCGTGGACTTACTTGGCCTCGACGGATGCTTTTTCGCGCCAAAACAGGATAGTTCGTCTAAACCTTGTCGACAATCGAGAAGCGAGCGGCTTCACGATTGTCGACAAGTTTCAGACACGGGTTAACACTTTAGCTGTTTATCTTCGAAAAATTAAAAATTTCAAAACTCCCGTCATAGCTTTTTCAAACAAAAAAAAGCAGAATTCAAATCGGTTCATCCGCTCGGGAGCTACGATTCCACAGACACACACAGACACGTAAAACTTATAATACCCCGTCGTTTTTACGTTAAAAAAGTGAACCATAGGTAAAATCCGGAGCACCGCTTATTAAAAAAAATGTAATGGGAAGTTATTACAATACATAATAACCACAGACGTGTCGTAGACGTGTCTTTATAGCACCCCGCGCACCCCTTAACCCCTCCAAAGTGTTACAAAGAAAGTTGTCCGGCGTCAAAGTGGTTATACTGGTCATATATTTTTGTATTTGTATGTAATCGTTGGCGATCATATACCTTTTGAACTATTGACCGATTGAAGTTATATTGACAAAATATAATCGGTTCTTTATATTATATTGTCATGTTACCACAAAATTAGTACAGTAGGCCAGCTTCGATTAACCTTGATTTTATTTACCAACGCTAGCGCTCCTTTTATTATGCACAAGCGACTCGCCCTAGCGGTTTAATTCATTCATTCAAAATCATTCATCATTCGTTCATCCCGTTCTTCAAAAGCTTATAGGTATGTATTATAATTAATTATACATGTAATCTTCCCGAAACAGAAATCCTTAAAGGACAATATTACTAAATCTTTATTAAAATCCTGGATTGAACCCTTGACCGATCCCTTACTAAGAGGGATACTCACAACTGAGCTGCCTGGTCTTGAGCTGGATGGCCGAAATTCTTGCCCACTTACATCCTAGGGCGACGTCATCAATATACAAATATGTATCCTATGTTTCTGCATTTGCTGCCAGATTCTATAATCAGACCTACCCAAAAAAAGCGTCTGCCAATAAACACGACCATAAGTTTTCAATTGCCATTAACAACAATGTTAAGTCGTGTCAGTAAATAAGGTACTGTATGCATTAAACACTTCTATAAAAATAAATTCTTAGATTTACGGCAGCACTGAGAGGGTTAAAAGCACAGCACAACAGAAGGAGAAGGCCGACTTCATACAAGCTAGAGCCTCGTCCGTCGATCAGCAGGTGTACCAGCTTACAGGTGAGGTTTACTTTACCAAAAAGTCTTGGTGAGACCCCATACACCCCTTCATACAAGAAATTTAAAAGTGAAAATATAACACCAGATAAATTTAAAAAAAAATTAAAAAAAAAACACGCTTTTATTAAAATAAATTGCACGTACTCGACAAGACGAATCAAACGAACCGAAACTCGATTGGGTTGCTTCGTTTCATTACAGAGTTCCTATGACTACCTTTCAGCTCCAAAATCAGATCCTAGTTACTATTGAAAGACAAATACTCATCAAGACGATTCAAACGAGCCCAAACTCGATGAGGTTGTATCGTTTCACTGTGTAGTTCCTATGGCCACCTTCTAGCTCCATTATCAGATCAGCACCATGTCATCACAATATTGCATAATCACGGGATTTACAAAATTTCAGCTCAACCGTAACCGGGAAGTGGATCATGTTAAATTTGCAAGATTTGACGACAAACATCGGGACAGGTGAAGCTAAATAAAAGCTTGTCATAAATCAAATCTTTGGCAGATATCCATGTACAGCATTGGATGTAGAAAACTAAGACTAGGAATTCAGTGCAGGGTGCCACTGAAATAAATTGAGCTGAGCGAGCAGGACTCTTACTTTAAAATAAGACATCTTACTACGGTCGCGCGCTTAGCTAAGGCCGCGCGCTCGTGAAACTGTTTTTCGGTGATTATTCCTCAATGGTACATCGGACATGAACCATCTGGCTTCAAAACAATCCTCGGTGTCCACACTATCACCGTGGTAATTTTGGTCAAGCTATCGCCAGTGGTTACGGAGGAGTTCAGCCACCAACAAACGACGGTCAATAACCGACGACAAAACAATAATGACGGTCGATGGCAGGGAAGGATAGGGTGTATGGAGCCCCACCATCAACCACCTTCGGGGCTCAAGTCAACTTCATCTGCTAGCTGATACACCTATTGAATGATGGACGAGGCTCAGGCAGGCTTTCCTATCGGGGTTGAGAGGAAAAGCCAAAGTTAATCAATTCATGAAAAGGAGGATTAGTTCTGTAGACCTGGGCTCCAAGATGCAAGATTTGGATGCAACCAGGAATGATGCTCAGATGAAGAAAAAGAAGATTATGATGATGATAAAAATCTTTACATATTAGTGGCAGCTGTTTTTGTTAATGTACTCGTGCAACTGCAGAGTAGTACTAAATAAAGCGCTGTGTTTTCAATTATATTATTTACACGTGCCAGTTTGAGTGCAACAAATCCTGCGACGCAAAACCCTTTGTACGCATCAAGTTGCTCTATTTATTTATAAACGTTTTATACTCCATTCACGCTCTTTGTGACAACAAAGTCAAAAACACAGAACTAACTCGATTTAGATTTCTGTAAAGAAGGGTCGGCAGCGCGAGTGTGACGCCCCTGGTGTTGCACACGTCCATAGGCCGCGGTAACCGCTTCCCATCAGGTGGGCCGTGAGCTTGTCTGCCTCCTGAGTGGTATAAAAAAAAAAAATTATCCTGTCCTATTGACCACAATTACAACAAATGTTGCCCCAAACGATAGAAATGCCTCATAATCATACCAATTCAATCTAAGATTACTTTATGTTCAATTTCACGCTCACGGATCTGGTAACTGAATTCCGAAACAATACTGTGACAATACGCTGTCGAAATAAGTAGGTATTACAAATCCCTTTATTGCTCTTTTATTGGTAATCCCCCATAGGTCGTAACCAATTCTCGGATAATTAGATTATCTTTGGACTAAAGAGTTTCGTAACCTACCGCGTCCTTTGTTCCTATTACTTGATGATGTTGGTAATTTGTAAGTAGGTAATTGGTTGTTGTTAATTGGTTGGTAAGTAGGTAATTCAATCAATGGAATCCGGTCACATGACATTCTTTTACCGTTATAATTCTTAGAACAGGAAGAATACCGGCGCTCCTGAGGACCAAATCTCGTAATAATTACGAGATGTTCAAAATTCAGTCTCAATCTAGTTACGATTTCCCAAAATGACAAAAAAGGTGAAAATGAAAATTTAAAAGTAATGAAAATTTTGTTACGAGAAAATCTTTTTTTTTTTAAGTAAAAGGCGTCGTCGTAACTAAATGTTGTTGAAAATATTGAAAATTTTGTTATGGGAACACCTTTTTTGACATTTGGGAGATCGAGACTAGGTTGAGACTTAATCTTGAACATCTTTTTATTACGAGAATCGGCCCTCTGATGTTAGAAGTATAGACGATGATGAGCTATAGACCTTTTTTTTGGGCGGTTATGTCGGGCTTGCACCGACTAAAACCGCACGCCGTCTCGGGTCTTCAGACGCCGGGGTGTAAGGTTACCCATAGAGCATATCCCTCGCACCCCGGCTGACCCTGGGCCATCTCACCACTAACAGCATCGCTCATCATGTCTCCTCTGAAAGCAGAGGAGTACGGAGAGCGATGTGTTCCCGCCACGTTGGGTATTGGCCGACGATCAATGCCAACCCTATGAAGGGGTGAAGGGGAAGCCATTGACCGCCGCCCAGGGTGTACCGGCCGCTCCGATTCCGTTCCCCCCGGACTGCAGCGGGATCGGAATCGGAGCGACACTCGAGGAGGTTACCCAACACACACCCCATGAGCTATAGACCTAAACATCTGGTCATGCTGGAAAAGGCCTGACCCTTTTTAGGGAGTCAATTTTAATAATATTTCACTTTTCCTCACCTAACCCGGATTACGATTTCGAATCAGTGGCCCTATTCAGTATAACTACGTTTTTAAAACGTGTGATATAAAACTAACGAAAACTTTTCTTTTTAACCACATTGAAATCATACGTTTTGATAACGTGGCTTTACTGTATCGGGCTCCAGGTTACGTTAGTAACTATTTATTAATCTGTGCTCCAGGTTAATAATTAACCAACGGTTTTAATTTTCTAATACAATTTTGATTTATTACGCAACATGATTCAATTGTTGTTCGAAATTATCTGTGAGAAGTGAGAACATTAATGAATGAACGGATATCGCCGTTGGGAAGAACTGTTATAACTTCATCAACTTTTGTCTTACCAAACGACCAAACATACATACATGGCTATAATTATAGTATCTACATCTATAAGATGACAGATATTTTCTACATGATATTGTCGGAAGTTTACGCAAATGTCACACATTGAAATAAAACTATATTTTAACGGACTCTATCGCGATTTATTTGATTTTATTTTATAATTTACATTGAACCCGACGTTTCGGTTGCTTTTCCGCAGCCATGGTCACGGGGAGTCTCCCTCCCTTGGGAGTCCCAAATCGCGATAGAATCCGTTAAAAAATAGTTTTATTTCAAGATATTTTCAACCTACTAGATCTTACACCCCGCCTGATAGTAAAATGAGTTGAAGTGCAATGAGTAGTGGCCACCATTCCAAATACTGTCCCTAGAATGGTGGTCCTTATCGATCTCGATAGATGCTTTTTGACGCCCCGCTTACAGGAATTGTTGTAAAAAGGAAACACGTGTGTGGGTCAAGCATTCCAGTTCTTTAGCGTACGACAAAGGAAGGAATTAATTTACCGCATGTTACCTATCTATATTTACTAATACAAAATTGTAAATTAGTTGTGTCTGTACCTACATTGGTGATAAGACTTAAAAAAAAATGGAATTCTGCTCTGTTTGTCTTTTTATTCGCATAGGACGCAAAAAGTTATAAAGGGATTTTGATGCTGTTATTTCTATTAGAAAGGTCTTGGTCAGACTTGTAATCTGCCGTATGTTTTATTAGTTAAGAGAGCCGGAGACGACTTCGCTGGATGGTAGAACGTGCGACTGCCATCGGAGGTCGCAGTTTCGATTCCCGCTCGGTGCAAATACATGAATATATACATTTACATTGATCTGGTTGTTTTTAAATATAATACTACCATCAGGCATCAGACCATGGCTTCGCCCGCGCGGAGATCTCACCAGTTCATATCACCAGTTCTACTTAACAATCAAACATACGGCAGTCTGACAAAAAATAGTAGATTGTTACACAAGGGTTGAAAGTCGAGCCATTTCACCCGAGATATTTCAATAGTTCGAGGGTGAAATGGTGACATTCACCCGAGGGTAAACACTCTACTTTTCATTTTGACTATGTGAGAAAATTATAATACTACACACACATTTAATGAAACAGGTATATTGATTATCAGTTAAAATTAAAAGTAAAATTAGAACAATTTGTAAATAGATTATTAACAACAGCTTTTGCCTGTTCTTTAATCTCATCGGGAGTTAAATCAATATTCATGTCACTGGAATCACTTTCCGAAACCATTTTTAACCACAATTAACACAAGGTATTTGTTTATATTGAATCTCGTTTTCCCGCTAATTCTTTAGCAAACTTAAATTGTTTTTTTTTATTACTGAAAAAAAAAGTTATTATTCACGTACGATTTTCAAAACTTTTCTAATGTGGGCAGAACATTAGAAAAGTTTTGAAAATCGAATCAGTTTGGTTACATTGTAATCGAGTTGTGCATTTAAGCGGCCATGTAAAAAAAGAGCGTCATGATATCAAGGCATTATGACGTAATTATAAATCGTGGGTGTGTAATACGCCTCTGCCTAACCCTTCGGGGGTACAGGCGTGAATTTATGTTATGTTATGTTATGACGTAATTAAATTATCATGGACTCCATAGCAAAACTTAAAATTAAAAAAAAATACTTTCCACCCTAGGGATGAAATAAGCTACTTTCCACCCGGCTTTCCGAACAGAAGAGATGAAAAAAGTATTTAAAAGCATGTTTATCCGCAGTCTTGAACCCACAACACAATCTAGATAAGCTATGCTTATTGAAAGAAAACTATTTTTAACGGATTCTATCGCGATTTATTTGATGTTATTTTATATTTTACTATGATACGTGATTACATTGAAACGTCGGGATCAATATGAAATATAAAATAACATCAAATAAATCGCGATAGAATCCGTTAAAATCAGTTTTATTTCAATGTGTGTGACATTCGCGTAAACTTCCGACAATATCAAGCTATGCCTACTTTACGTCTAGATAGTGTTATGTAGAGTGTCCTAGAATATTTATATATTTATCATCATCATCATCAACCTATTCTAGTCCACTGCTGGACATAGGTCTACCCTAATGAGCGCCATAACGCCCTGTCTTCAGCTAGCCGCATCCAAAATCGCGCGCAGTCTTTCGCAGGTCGTCATCCCACCTGGCCGGAGGGCGTCCTACACTGCGTTTGCCGAGTCCTATTTATACATATTACCGAAAAATTATAATCGACCTCTGTGCGTGCGGGCTGAGCATCAGCTCTTAGAGAATATTAGAACTTATCCATGTTTCTTATTGCCAATACTAGTTATGATATTACTTGAATGTTTAACTGCTGTACAGTTTCCGGTGGCCGCATCCGTCCCGTGTCATTCAAATAATAATGACTTTCATTCAGCATTGCTACAATACTATAATTATTATCGTAATCATCCGTTCTTAGACATGGCTCCTTATTATCAGTACCATTGTAAGTACGCCTTTCATAAAGGTTCGAATCCTTAAACGATATTCTGGAGTGCATTATCATCATGATCTTAGTGATGATTCAGCTTGCATCCGTTGCTTACAGCTTAAAGTTTGAGGACCGCTTTACATTTCATGTTTGGACTAGCTGATGCCAGTTATCGGTTTTTGGTCATATGTATAAATATATAAATATTCTAGGACATTCTAACCAACGCTATCTAGACACAAAGTAACCATAGCTTAACTAGCTTTTTTTTTTTTTTACGTGCGGAAATCCCTTCGGTTTCCCCCCCCCCCCCCCGCGTGCCAGCGGGGGTGGTTATGTCGTGTCTCGACTAAAACCGCACGGTGTCCTCCCCAAATGTCCGTTGCCGGGCACCCCGGGTAAGCCCTCGAAAGGATAACCCCAGGGTTGCCGGCGGACTTTGGCCGCCACCGCGGCCTCGCCTGGTGGGGTCGGGTTTTATCCCGCTTCGGTGAGTTGGCAGGCGTGTGTAGGGCACACACGACACGCCTCCGCCACGGCCTGCTTCTGTAAGGACGGTGAGTCGGCCAACTGCCGTCCTCAGGCCCCGATCATGGAGGTCGGTAGTCCCGGGCGTAGATGAGTGACTGCGAAACTCGAGGGGCAGGGTTCTCTCCCGCTCCCTCTCCGCCGCATTACCTGCTCGCAGAAAGAGGCGGCGGCGTGCCACTTGTTCCCGTCGGAGACCACGGCCCTCACCATGGTCTCCAACGAGAGAACGTCCACGCCCAGGACCGCAACGAGATCCCGGCGTTGACTCGCCCACGCAGGGCACTCCACCAACGTGTGGAGCGCCGTGTCTTCGCCAGGATCCTCGCAGTGCTGGCACTGCGGCGTTGTCTCCCGGTGGATGCGCCACAGATACTTACCGAAACACCCGTGTCCGGTAACCATCTGGCACATCCGGTAGGAGAGGTCCCCATGGTCCCTCTCCAACCACTCCTTCATGATCGGTCTCACCGCCGCAATGGTGGATTCCCCCCAACCTTGGGTGCTCAAGTCGCACCCTCCATGTCTCCATGAGTTCCTGGCGGAGCAGGAACCGCTGAGCCCTGATTTCTCGGGGCTCCGGCCTATGGCCCCGCTCCAGCGCCTCCTTGCGCCACTGGTACAGCAGCGCAAGGGCTCTCGCTTCCAGGTCCCATGGAGGGGTCCCGGCTAGGAGACATGCCGCCTCGACGGAGATCGTGCGATACCCCCTGATGACTCTGACGGCCATCGCTTTTAACGGGCTGTTTAATACAGCCACGTTGCGGGCCGCCAGAGTCTCCGCCCATACTGGGGCCCCGTACAGGGCCATGCTTCGCACGATCCCCAGGTACAGTCTCCTAGTGAGGGCGTTGGGTCCCTTAACGTTGGGCATTAGCCGCGATAGCGCGGCCGCAGCCCCCCTCAGTTTCGGGACCAGACTCCGGAGATGAGGTCCGAAGTCCCATCGGCTATCGAGTACGAGCCCAAGGTACTTCATCGTGGGCTCGATGCCGATGCTTACGCCCCCTACCGTTATGCTGGTTCCCGCAGGTGGCCCCCTCCGAGGCCCGTGGAAACACATTGCCTCGGATTTGTGGAGAGCCACCTCGAGTCCCAGCCGCCGTATTCGACCCACGACTTGAGCAAGCTTAACTAGCTTGGGTTATGGGTTCAAGACTGCGGATAAATACTTGTTTTTAGTCAGACTTCAAATCTGCTGTATGTTTTCGGCGCAATCAAACATATAGTCCATTGAAAAGTTACATTTGGGGTTGCGTTTTTTAGAGGACGCAATTTTATTTTTTTGATGTGTAGGGGGGTCAGTGTAAAGCTAAAACCAAGTTTGTGGAGTCGCCACCATTGTCGAACGGCCGCCATCTTGAAAATAGGGGTTGAAATGGTTTTCACGATATATCTCTTAACGATTAATAACTAAGCAGAGTGAGTCAGCAAACTGAAGTGGGCAGGGCACATAGCTTGGAGAACCTATTGCTGTTGGGGCAGAAAGGTCCTTGAGTAGAGACCACGTGACGGCAAGCGCAGCATAGGAAGTCCTCCCACAAGGTGGACAGACGACCTAGCAAAGAGCGCAGGGACTCGGTGGATGCAGGCCGCTACAAACCGGTCGAAATGGAATTCGATGGGGGAGGTCCTCTATGTTCAGCAGTGGACTTCCTACGGCTGATATGATGATGATGATGATGAAGTAAGGGTGAGCACAGATTAGAGACAAGACAGTCTTAAGACAGGCTCTGTGGCGTAGCGGTAGAGCATTCGACTGCTAATTCAGAGGTCGCGGGTTCGATTCCCGCTCATTGCAAATCTGTATATTTGCACTAGTCTGGGTGTTTCTATGTATAATTGGTATGTATTTATTTCCAAAAAAAAAGTATCTAAGTATGTTTATCCGCTTTCTAGAACCCATATGACAAGCTCTGCTTAGTTTGAGTCTAGATGGCGCTGTGTAATATGTCCTAGAATATTTATTATTTATTTATTTACTTGTCACCGTACAGATCTTGTATGTATTTGACAGTTTAGTTCGAAGTGTGCGCATTTCATATGTTTCTGTAGAGCATATTTTTCCAAATTATTGGAGGTTGGTCGGCACATAAATTTGTATTTGGCTGCAGCTTTTTTCGCCATAATGGTCTTAATGGCATCGGTAAGCCAAGGAGCTGGTAGATGCTTCATTTTGATTGCACGCACCGGTGCATGCGTCTCAAAAAGTTCAATCAAATTCGAAGAAAACATATTAACTTTATCATCAATAGATTCCGAAGCAAGTAATGGGCTCCAGTCGATAGTGACAGCGTCATCACGAAGTTTATCCTGTCAGTCTTAACTGTCTTGTCTCTAATGAGCTCTCAGCCTAGTTACCTTTATGGTAAAATAATTACCAATCGAGCATTTCATAACACTGTTTCATTGTAATGAAACATTTTCGTACTTAATTGTGTAATAATATCTAAAGCGTATAGAAATTTACTTCCCGTTCTAGAACGGTAAGTTGATTTTCATACAAGATGTGAATGCTAAAACGATGTAAAATAACAACCTGAAGTCTGAGAGAATTTGACACAGAGAATTTAAACTTCATCCAAAAAGGAAATTCGACAAATGGTTTGAACGAAGAACTGGGAGAAATTATTGCATTGTTACATTGCAGCAAGCTGTAACAACGCTACCGTTTCTTGGTGATTGGTGAGACCATTACTTGATCTTTCTTGTGAAGATCTTTGGGCTCCAAACCAAGCCACAGGCCACAGCCGACAGGCAGGTGAGGTTGGCTTCTGCCATCTAACCCCTCAACCTAAAGACGCAAACCTGCTCCAAAGCCTCGTCCATTTATCAGCAGGTGCACCAGCTAGCAGGTGTGATTGACTTTAACTCCGTAGATGATGATGGTGCCCCATAGACCACCCAACGTAAATGTTTTTTTAAAGAATATTAGTTACCGAAATTACTAATATTCCCCTAAGCCCTCCAGCTAAGCTAAATTGATTGTGTTAGGAGTGGGTTCACGTCGCTAGTGTAATGACCAGGATTCGAACCCGGGACCTCTCGATCGTAGGGTCGACTCCTTAACCACTAAGCTACCGACACTTCCAAAGGATATCCACAAATCATATTAATCATTTTAAGATTATTTTGATGAATTCGACCAAGATTTAGACCAATACTCTCATGATGTTTTTTTTATTTATAGCTATAATTTATTGTAAACAATTGATTATATTGCATTTCGACAAACATAATTATGCACGAGCATCGTGATAACTTCAACCTTAAGTCAGGGTTAAAGAGTAGTAGAAAGGTTAAAGGCAGTGGCGGCCAAAGTCCGCCGGCAACCCTGGGGTTATCCTTTCGAGGGCTTACCCGGGGTGCCCGGCAACGGAAACTTGGGGAGGACACCGTGCGGTTTTAGTCGAGACACGACATAACCACCCCCGCTGGCCAGCGGGTATCCGAAGGGATTTCCGCACGTAAAAAAAAAAGGGTTAAAGACTTTGAAGAATGAGATCTTAGAAATTATAAATGTGAAAGTTTGTGGAGATGTTTGTATGTACCTATGTTTGCCTCCATGAGCGCAGGCCTGGGGTGGCAGGTGAGGCCGCCTGTCACCCCAGCAGAAGCAGACCGGGACGGTGGAGCGACTAGCGCCCCTCCCCCAAACCGGGGCAAGACGGGAACTTATACTTGTGGTAGAAATATTAGGTAGCAAAAACGCTGTGTCCATTCTACAGTAGTCTAATATCGTTGTCAAATCAAAATCTACTATGTACATTTTTTGGAAGCACATAGGAGTTCCTATATACGAAACATTACTTTCTAGTCATAATCTTGAAATGTCATAAGTTCACATAACGGAAGGCCAATTTTCGTAATCAGAACGAAAACAAATTGAATTGTGAATTGACTGAAAATAGGTATTCTGCTTATAAAAACTACAATCTCGTATTGGTATAATTTTAGTCTTTTTTTTTTATACCACTAAGGTGGCAGACAAGCACAGCCCACCTGATGGGAAGCGGTTACCGCGGCCTATGGACGTGTGCAACACCAGTGGCGTCATACTCGCGCTGCCGACCCTGTAAAGGAAAGGAGTTTGGGAGGGGATGGGAAAGCAGTTTGGGCTCCGGCACTCTCACTCACCAAACGGAACGCAAAAGTTCAAATCCTGTTACTTGGCGTCGATATTCTGTGAGAGGGTGGTGCTTCCCCGGTCGAGTCGGCCCATTCATGCAACGATAACGTCTAATCTCAATATAACCTCAGTACAGTCACAATCAGTTGAACACCGTGTAAAAACGTCTGAGGTATGAAGTGAAGTCAAGAGAATACGAATTACGTTTCGTTTATAGTACAATATCAATTACAAAGTCAAAATAAAAAACATAATTTAAAATTTCGGTAATTTTTCGATATAATCACAGTACAGTTAATATTGGATGTTTAAAACCTTTAACCCTTTATCTTTAAATCTTTTATGACATTTGGGAGATTGAGATTAGATCGGAACTGATTTTTGACGATATATTACGAGAGTTTTGAACTTTTGACTTTGGCTCGACAACGACGCTATGCCCTAATTCCCGGTCGTACTCTACCTGTATGCACAATTTAAGCCAAATCCTTTCAGTCGTTTTTGCGCTTCCCCTCTCCTTCCCCTATTTTAGGCACCGTGAAAAGCGCTTGGCGGTTCTTCGTGTGGTGAAAGTCCAAACCTTGCGGTCAGCTCAGCTTACCCGATAGCTGTAGTAGTATGAGGTATGTGAAGCTGTTTGCTCGATGTAGTGGTATGAGGTCTGTGTAGTTGTGTGCTTGATGTGGTAGTATGAGGTATGTGTAGCTGTGTGCTCGATGTGGTAGTATGAGGTCTGTGTAGCTGTGTGCTCGATGTGGTAGTATGAGGTCTGTGTAGCTGTGTGCTCGATGTAGTAGTATGAGGTCTGTGTAGCTGTGTGCTCGATGTAGTAGTATGAGGTCTGTGTAGCTGTGTGCTCGATGTAGTAGTATGAGGTCTGTGTAGCTGTGTGCTCGATGTAGTGGTATGAGGTCTGTGTAGCTGTGTGCTCGATGTAGTGGTATGAGGTCTGTGTAGCTGTGTGCTCGATGTAGTAGTATGAGGTCTGTGTAGCTGTTTGCTCGATGTAGTGGTATGAGGTCTGTGTAGCTGTGTGCTCGATGTAGTGGTATGAGGTCTGTGTAGCTGTGTGCTCGATGTAGTAGTATGAGGTCTGTGTAGCTGTGTGCTCGATGTAGTGGTATGAGGTCTGTGTAGCTGTGTGCTCGATGTAGTAGTATGAGGTCTGTGTAGCTGTGTGCTCGATGTAGTAGTATGAGGTCTGTGTAGCTGTGTGCTCGATGTAGTGGTATGAGGTCTGTGTAGCTGTGTGCTCGATGTAGTAGTATAAGGTCTGTGTAGCTGTGTGCTCGATGTAGTGGTATGAGGTCTGTGTAACTGTGTGCTCGATGTAGTAGTATGAGGTCTGTGTAGCTGTGTGCTCGATGTAGTGGTATGAGGTCTGTGTAGCTGTGTGCTCGATGTAGTAGTATGAGGTCTGTGTAGCTGTGTGCTCGATGTAGTAGTATGAGGTCTGTGTAGCTGTGTGCTCGATGTAGTAGTATGAGGTCTGTGTAGCTGTGTGCTCGATGTAGTAGTATGAGGTCTGTGTAGCTGTGTGCTCGATGTAGTAGTATGAGGTCATTTTTTACCGAAATAAAAGTGCTTTATGATTCAACTTTGGTGCATAAGCATAGTTTTATTGATTATTGAATGTTGAAACAATCAACCTCGAGGCTAGTTCCGCCTTCAATAACACTTTTAATATTTACTTTAATTAAAAGAATGGTCAGATTTTTTAAAACGTCACGAGTCATCTGATTCTATTCTTATTTCAAATGTCAACTCGTTCTATTCTATTCCGATTATTTTTATTTTGTTGTTTTTATATAAGAAATAGTCATATTTAAAAAAAGAGAACGAATGAATAATTTTATTGTTCTTTCCCTTTTGTAAATAAATCCTCCCACTAGGTACGTCATCCTCCCGAGGGGGCCATCTCGAAACCGGAGATGGCCCGGGGTCAGTCGGGGTGCGAGGTATATGCTTTATGAGCAACCTTACTCTGAAGACCCGAGACGGCGTGCGGTTTTAGTCGGTTCAAGCCCTACATAACCGAGGAGATATCCGCACGAAACAAAAAGGTTCGTGGTTCATTCATCCTATGGTAAATTAGTAACCTTCTTATAACTGCTGTAAGCTGGCCTGCTGGGCCGATTTATTTTATGACTGCGTACTAGTTTGCTTTCCTTGAATGGGATGGCTCTTTGTGTTTTGTCCAAAGTCTTTTTTCAGGTAATGATTTTTGTGTCATTTAGTTAAAAACAGACTAACTTCTTAATTATAATATTAGTACAATATATATTGTTGTGCTAACATCACTGAACAGCGAAATTGTGAGACGTTTTGCACACGACCATTCGGGTGCAAAATGTTTTACGGGCGATTTATATACCTAATAATCTACTTTCCAAAGATTTGTGTCATGGCCTCCTTATCCCTTTCCGAAACAATGAACATTTGGCATCGTTCCAACGAAGTTATTTAGGTCATCATCATCACACATTAATCCCGATTGCATTCAAAGCTTAGGTACTTTGGAGCTGTCCTAGATTCGACTTATCCTGACTTTTATGGGAAGGACTGCCGTCTGACCCCCAACCTCTCCAGGAAAACCTGCGCCAGAGCCTCGCCCGTTAATCATGTGTGGTACATGACGGACAACGGTGAGGTAGGTTTGGGCCCCGAAGATCTTAGTAGGACTACAGACGAAGTTACTTCGGTATTATACCAACATAATTATACATTAAATAGGTATATCTATACATTAACGTAACGCGGTAAATTTATAGATAATGATAATAATCACCTTAAACACAATCGTTTGAAGCGCAATGCATCAATCGGAACAATTCGCATTTTATGTTGCTTACCGACTGGCAAGACAAATGGACATTCTCTCATACAAATATTTACAATGAGCGGAAACCAAACCCGCGACCTCTGACGTAGCAGTAGAACGCTCTACCGTCACGCATAATTTTTGGTATGATACCGAATTGCTGTATAATACAAATTGCTATACAAAGAGATAACCGGTGCTCGAGATTGCGTCCGGTAATTTGCGAATTGTCAGTGAAGTGAGACATCGTTGTGGTAAATTGCGTTAGAACATATAACTTATTCTCCAGGGATAAATTAGAAAGACCAGGCCAGGTATGCCCAACACCGTGCGTAGTGGAGGACAAAAAGGCAGACACCGGAATCCAAGGTGAGGGCTTCGGATCCAATCAGGACCTTCGAATCCACTGTAATGATGATGATATCATCATAACTCAGTACATCAGAATGAGATGATATTAATCAACTACTAATATGAAAACGTTGCAGGAAAATCAGAAAATACTATTATTAGTTTGATGTATTATTTTCTAATAGTGATTTCTAATTTATCGCCTGTTGTATTGCAAACTAGGAATTAAACGAACATTCTGACCATCATAAATATTGTGTTGGGTGGTTCAGTGTTTTGTCCTACGCCCGTTCGTCTCAAGTCCCAAAACACATTTGGCATATCAAGGCACACATTCTATAAAGGACCATCAGCAAAAGCTGATAGCTGTATTTCATACATTTTTTTGTTAACAAATGTATAAATACAAATCAATCAATGAGTCGAATGAAAAATTATTTTTCTCGGAATTCTGTGATTCGTGCCATTGGGACGAACGAGTATAGGACGAAACACTGAAGCCGACCGTCCCGTCATATTGTGAGTATTGTTCTTTTAATTCATTGCATTTTTAAGCGGTCATAATACTTTGTTGCTTATTTCAGACTGCGCGAAGGATAAATTTTGTAAAGCATTTGTTTCACAGTAGTATATTTCTCCAATATTCGTGGTAAGATGGAAAAATTCCGTTCTTAGTGGAAACCTTACATGGTTTTATAAGCAAAATGTGATTATTGTCTAAGTACAATGAACTTGAAATTCGAGACCTTGTTTCGCATTATGTAATAAAGTCCAGAAGCAAGCAACTGTTGACACAAAACATTTGCTTTTGTGGTATATTACTTTACCATTCTTAGAAATAACTTTATTATTTTCTTACCAACTGGTTTCCTTTCTGGTTGCAACGAACGTTTGAACCGAGTTTAACGTGTATGTGTGTGTTTTATGAGCAGCCAGAAAGTATCTAAAGCGAGGCACGACTGGCTGTGCATAGAGGAGTACTCGCCCCCACACTTATGTATGGTAGTGAATGTTGGGTGTGGCAGAAGGAACATGAAAGTAAGCTGAATGCTGTTGAAATGAGAAGTCTGAGAAGTGACCCTGATGGACCCAGTGAGGAACAACGTGATAAGGGAACGTTCTGGTATGGCAGAAGATGTAGTGACCAAAATAGAGAAAGGGATTCTTAGATGGTTCGGTCATGTAAAGAGGATGGATGAAAGGAGATTAACGAAACAGATTTAAGAGGCGAGGGCTTCTGGGCAACCCGGTATAGGTCGCCTTGGCGTACGTATGCCAATCAGATCAAGGACGTTCTGAAGAAGGACCAGGTCAGAAGTACCCGTAGCCAGCGTGCATGCATGAAAACATTATGAAAGTGGAAGAAGCGAAAGGTATATGCCAAGATCGTAGCAAGTGGAAAGATGTTGTCTCTGCGTACCCCAATGGGAAAGAGGCGTGACTGAGAAAGGCATCGTTGCTCCTGAACGGATGATTAGATGTTGGTTTCTTTTTTAATCGACGTAAAAACGGAGGAGGTTCTCAATTCGGAGCGTATATTTTTTATGTATGACCACGCATAACTTTTTACAGAGTATTCCGATTTTGATAATTCTTTTTTTATTGGAAAGAGTATACCCCGAAGTTGGTCCCATATAAATTTTTGTTTGAAATATCAATTAGTGTTCTTAACTATGTCGGGGGTTATTTGAGATTTCATGAATTTGGAAATCCAAAATGAATGGTTGACAATGGGAGAGTTCTGCATACCGATGGCCTTAAAGTGGCGCACCTTGATCTATGACTGGTCGCCGACCCTGTTAAAATTCTATCATAACGCCTTTCAGATGACCCTTCCAGACCAGAGTAATCTGGTAAGGTGGGGAAGGCCACAGAAAAACAATGTTATACTTGTGGTGAGGCAATAGGGACGGCTAGACACATATTAGTAGGATGTAGGGTGCTTCTCGATAGAGGCCAATACTCACGCCGCCACGATAAGGTGCTTATCATCATACGTGAAGCAATGAGTCTGGCAGTAGCTAGAGCCCAAAAAGGATTGACTACTAACAGACGTCATATCACCTTTATTGTCTGAAGGTTCATCCATAAATCCAGGAACAAACCTTATTCAATCTTAGATACTGCCTCAGATTGGACTCTCCTAATCGACACGTATGAAAAGCACTATAAAATTCCGGAGGATGTTGGAGTTTCATCATCTAGACCTGACATATTCCTTTATTCTAAGAGGTTAAAACATGTGGTTCTTGTGGAACTTACTGTACCGTGGGAAACAAATATACCGAAGGACCACACAATAAAGAAAAATAAATACTATGATCTCACAAACGAATTAATCAAAAACGGTTACGTGGTTAATTTGTATGCAGTGGAAGTGGGAGCGAGAGGTATACCAGCAAAAGGGGAACTCGGGTAGTGAAGGTGAGTGTTGATGTACATCAACAAAAGGGGCCCCTTCTAAACCTACACTTGGGTCGCAAGTCCCAGGCACTGTCCCGAGTTCCCAACTCAGCAACGCGATGGACCCGGCACCCGCACGGAGAATCCAAGGATTGCTAAGAATATCGGCCTCTAGAACCTATTATTTTAAAATGTTGATAAAGGCCATTACGTAGTATATTAATTACTCAGTGGTATTAGGTATCACCTGCAAGCCGGTATGCCAGCTGATTACCGACCGACGCTGGTGCAGGCTCTCAGGGTTGGGAGTGAGGGGGAGGGGGTCAGACGGCAGTCTCTCCCCTAAAACCCTAGATCAGCCAAATCAAGGGAGGTCTCCCAAAGTTGAAGCTTTGAATGATGCAACCAGGACTCACGTTGTTATGGTAATGAAGATGAATCTGTAATATAATTATATCTGTGACCTTATTACGAGTTTTCATAAAAAATTGTCTACTAATTTTACCACTTTGGAAGTGTCTCTGGCGTAAACTATTCAGTTTAAAAAAAAATGATAATAGAAACCTCAATATACTTTTTGAAGACCTATCCATAGATACCCAACACGTATGGGTTTGATGAAAAATGTTTTATTAAGTATGGAGAACCTCCAAAATTTATTGTTTTTTTTTTCTATTTTTATGTGAACATCTTAATGCGGCTCACAGAATACATCTACTTACCAAGTTTCAACAGCATAGTTCTTATAGTTTCGGAAAAAAGTGACTGTGACATACAGACGGACAGACAGACAGACATGAAGAATCTATAAGGGTTCCGCTTTTTGCCATTTGGCTACGGAACCCTAAAAACGTCTGTTTATAAATAAATATCACGTGCTCGATCCTTTAGACAAAAATCTTCAGCACCAATTCATGCGTGCATACACTTAACATTATTCTCAAAACAAAATGATTATGTATTGTTATTAAAACATTCCATGCCTTTCCTGTGTTTGAGGCCTTGTCAATAGTATTTATTTTGGTTCACTAGGTACAGCTATTATCATTTATAACAAATCGATAATTGTTCAAACAGTTCACAGGTCGGCGTCGATGCTGTTGTTGTTGAGACAATAGGCTTATATTACCAATTAGATAATTGTTTTGCATATCTACATGTGAATAATATTTGGAGTGTCTTTATTTTGTCAATTCGGTCTGTGGGCTCAAGACAGTACCTTGTGGCATTCCAATACTATCTTCTATACTATACTATTATAAAATTGACTTGATTAAGAAGTCTGTATTCAAAATATTTTGCCGAAAGGTAAAAAAGACAAAAAAAACATTTTTTCATTTTTAGAATTTATGTCTGTCCGTTTGTTGCTGTCTCAAATTCTTGAAAACAGCTCAACGGTATTTAATTAAACTTACACTAATATCAATTAATCCAGGTATCATTCGCTCAGCACCTATAACGGGGTGAATAGAAATTAAAGGGGTAATGAAAACTAAATGGTCAGGTAAATTTTGCAGATATTTTCTTTTATGTGAAACTGGATTCTTTTAGTGTAATAGGCAATGTATAGAATCATCAAAAATCTGATTAGCAGATACTTGACATTTTGTAAATGAAAATTAAAAAAAAATCTTTGATATAACGGATATCAATATTTTTTTTTTATATTTAGGACACGTCAATTAGACTTCACCTCGCCTGATGGTAAGCTGAAGGTAAAGTCTCAGGAAAGAGGGTCACCATTACATACACGTACCATGTTAACAATGGTGGCACTCAGCTTGACGACCTCATCAGAAGAGGATTGTCGTCGCAGCACCGCGTAACACCCACCAGTACCACTAGTGCTGCGACCACAATCCCCCTGCCCGGCTATGCACTTGCTGACCCCTGAACGCAATCAAACCGAAATTGGATTACTATGGAGGGATTTTCGCAATCGTGCACAGTGGTACCCGCCGGGCCGAATTTTGTGACAAATTTGTGTCATCAAATTTCTACCACCAGTGTTGTACTATCCGGTATCCGGCCTATACGGCCTTGTTTTCACTATCCGGCCGCATACCGGATCGTATTTCAGTATCCGGCTGGATACTAAAATTTAAAAAAACTCATTTTTTACATAAAGTAAATCATACCACATCAAAACATAATAAGTTATTTAAATGTTTCGTTATTATGAATATGTTTGGTTCTCAAATTAACCAGTGGAAAATTGTGCAGAATGAATACAAAATTTTCCGCATTTGTTGGTAAGAGGCGACTCAGCTTGGCTTCGTATACCCGACCAGCTTCTAAAAATAGTCTTTCGCTGTAAACGCTATTGCCAGTTGCTGAAAGATAAATTCTAGCAAATCGTGACAATTGCGGGTATCCACAAATCACGACCCATACAAATGTATGGATTGTGGCAGCGATCGATTCGAGATGTCTTTAAAAAAGTTAATCTTGCTTAAGTCAGCCTCTTTACAAAGGGCCGAATATCCTGCATTCCGGCCTCGAAGCTAGCGGAATATTCGGTATCCGGTATCCGGCCAGAACACTATCCGTTTCATCTCTAATAAAAACGCAACATAATTACACTAAATTGTCACATTGCCACACTCTTAAGGTGTGCACGCTCTTTAACCGTCTTTACGTCATTCTCTTTCATAATATAATTTACATGAAATATTTTATTAATTAATTGATTAACATACGTCTTCGAACCGTTTAGTTATCAAACTGACATGACACGTGTTGTAAATATAAACAAAAGCGGCTAGCAGCACAAAGAGGTGCAGGCTATCGCGAGTTATAAAGCGAATGATGTAATAAAATTGTCTTCGAAAATGGTTAAGTACCTACTGGCGTTATCACTACGTTGATATTATGTAGGTTACTAACTGGCCCTCCCCGGCTTCGCCCGTGGCGTAATTTGAACCCCCGTTGCACCCCTTTAACCCATATACGCCTGTAATTTATTAGTTTTAAAATAATGTATGGGAATCTGCCGGATTTTCAAAAATGGTTCAGTGGTTCAGATACCCCCTACAACCTCACAAACTTTGCCTCTATAACATTAATATAGATTAATTTTAGGTAATTGAAGGACATGTCTAGATGGACATTTCCAGAAACAGCCTGTCTGGCTATTTACTTCGCCAATTATAAATCCTTTTGTAAGGAAGCAATATACATACACTTTTTACCTTTCAACATACCTACAATCCTCTTCTGATGAGGCCGTCAAACCGAGTGCCAAAATTGTTATTATGGTACGTGTATGTAATGGTGACCCTTTTTCCTGAGACTTTTACCTTCAGCTTACCATCAGGCGAGGTGAAGTCAAATTGACGTGTCCTAAGTATAAAAAAAACAGATACCCGGGTGACAGAAACCCTCAGTGGTAATCCTACTGTCCTTATAATATTATAAATGTGAAAACTTGTGAAGTTGTCGAATCCGATCTCGAAACCGGAGATGGCCCAGGGTCAGTCGGGGTGCGAGGGAAATGCTTTATGGGCAACCTTACACCCCGGCGTCTGAAGACCCGAGACGGCGTACGGTTTTAGTCGGTTCAAGCCCGACATAACCGCCCCCGCTGACCGGCGGAGGGCATCCGAGGGGATTTGAATGAATGAATGAATTTCTTTATTTACAGGCAACGAAAAAAAAAAGTTTTCAATCACGCTCAATTTCAGCTCCGTTCAGCCTGGATTCCACGCGGGTGAAGCCGTGGCCCGGGCAACAGCTAGTAATTAATCTTTATTGTTAAGACAACAATACAAACAGAATATACAAAACCGCGATAGAGTCCGTTAAAAATAATTTTATTTCAATGTGTGATATTCGCGTAAACTTCCGACAATAGCATTAGAAAAATAACACTGCCAAATTTAAACAAAAAAAAAAGAATTATTAAGCATTCTTGCTGAACATGTGAACACCTGACTGCGGCATCGCGTAAACACACTAGACTCGTTTGGACACATTTAATGACACGTGCCTTCTGGACTTAACCAAATAAATGAATGGACTACTAATAGTTAAATGCCTGAGGCTTTACGACCTCATTTGCACATCTATTTGCATAGATTTCCAATTTTTCACATTACATAACATAACATAACTTCACGCCTGTATCCCCGAAGGGGTAGGCAGAGGTGTATTACACACCCACGATTCGCCAGTTATGTTAAGGTCCCAATGTAATAGGGGGCGAGCCTATTGCCATCTACCGGGCACAATATTCAGCGAGCGATTATTACCATTTATTAATGCACACATAACTACGAAAAGTCAGAGGTGTGTGCCCGGGGCGACTGGGGATCGAACTCGAGACCTCGTCTCAGCAGTCCGTTACGTACGCCACTGGGCTATCGCCGCTAGTTTTCACATTATGCTAAGAATATGTGCGAATAAACCTACCTACAGTCAGCGTCAAAAGTCGCTTGCGATCGGGTGAGATGGAGGTCAGACGTGAGCCTATCATCCATAAAAAAAAGAATGATTGTACAAATTTCCAATTTAAAAATTGAAATAATTTTTTAAAATTATATTTGACTAAACATTTAAAAAAAAAATATTCGAGCTTTCTTAGTAGTTTACCAGCATTTTCACTAAGGAATAAAAATTACTTTGCTCAAAAACGATTCTTGAAAATCTGAAATGATCTACTTTTGACGCTGACGATACCTATGTATACCGAAACTATTTAACATTATATAAAATTAACTAGCTGAAGCCCGCAGCTCCAGCCGCGCAGAGGTTGGTTATAATTTTGTCGTCATGTCTCCGGTTCTACATAACCAATTGCAATTAAACATGCGGCAGATTTCAAGTCTAATAAGGACATTCCCAATAGAAGTTCAGTAGTTTTTGCGTCCATCGCTAACAAACACACAGATAAGAATTACTAAAAAAATATTTTAGTGTTTTAAAAATTGATTTTTCGTTCTAAGTACCATGTATACATTCAAATGTATTTACTGAAAAGCTGTTCTGTTATTTTAATGTTACAAACAAACATTTCAATTTTATTTATTTGTATAAATGTTATGTCAGAAAAGGGCATTGTTACCGGGTCTAAACTAATATGACCTTCACAAAACTACTTAGAAACATAGCAATTTAAATAAAAGCTTTCAAAAAGATTAAACTTGCTGATTCTCTTCAATTAGTATTCTGTATTGATTCGAATATTAACATGCAAATTGGGGTTTCTAAGTATAGACAACACGTTTTGGCTATCGTGTCGAACTAAAAATAATGTTTTTGAACCGAACACCTCCGTTTCACGTGTTGTTTACAAACATTTACAAACATGTTTGCATAAATTAGATAAATACCAATGAACACGTGTAGCTTTTGTATGTGTTTCGGTTATGTATGTGTATATTCTGTATGTGTTTCGGTTATGTATGTGTGTATTTTGTATGTGTGTTTCCTATGACTATCCCATCAAAAAGAAGCGAATACACCTGCTTATTGACGGAGTTGGGGAGTCAGACGGCAACAGCTCTTAGTCTTTTTTTTTATACCACTAAGGTGGCAGACAAGCACACGGCCCACCTGATGGGAAGCGGTTACCGCGGCCTATAGACGTGTGCAACACCAGTGGCGTTACACTTGCGCTGCCGACCCTGTAAAGGAAAGGGGATGGGAAAGGAGTTTGGGAGGGGATGGGAAAGGAGTTTGGGCTCTGGCACTCTCACTCACCAAATGGAACGCAACAGTTCAAATACTGTTACTTGGCGTCGATATTCTGTGAGAGGGTGGTGCTTACCCGGTCGAGTTAGCCCATTCATGCAACGGCCAAAATGACTGTTGCTTGACTCTACCACCTACGAACTGACTGTACTAAAAAGTTTGGTTGGTAAATAAATAAATAAAATGAATAAATATTGTAGGACAAAATACACAACGCCATCTAGACAAAAACTAAGCAGAGCTTGTCATATGGGATCCAGAATGCGGATAAACATACTTAAATACTTCTTTTTTTGTAAATAAATACATATTATACATATAAACACGCAGACCAAATTGTCAGAATTGTCAGTAAAAACTATTAAAAATACAAAGTCTCAGTTCGGACGAGTGTCCCTGAAATATTGTGTCTCTAACGTCGCGTCGGCTAGCCAAAATTAAAGGTTGAGTGTCGCTCCGATTCCGATCCCGCTGCAGTCCGGGGGGAACGGAATCGGAGCGGCCGGTACACCCTGGGCGGCGGTCAATGGCTTCCCCTTCACCCCTTCATAGGGTTGGCATTGATCGTCGGCCAATACCCAACGTGGCGGGAACACATCGCTCTCCGTACTCCTCTGCTTTCAGAGGAGACAGGATGAGCGATGCTGTTAGTGGTGAGATGGCCCAGGGTCAGCCGGGGTGCGAGGGATATGCTCTCTGGGTAACCTTACACTGGTCTGGTCTGAAGACCCGAGACGGCGTGCGGTTTTAGTCGGTGCAAGCCCGACATAACCGCCCCCGCTGGCCAGCGGGGGGGTATCCGAAGGGATTTCCGCACGATAACAAAAAAAAAAAAAAGGTTGATTTGCGGAAAGATCAATTACATATGTTGCCTGCAATTTGGTTTGGTTTGGCAAAACAGGTTTTGTGCAATTGGTGTTAAACGGTAGAATTTCCGGCTCCACAACTCCACATACCGTATAATAGCAGTATTCAAAGACGTGTCGAAGTTATCGCAAGCCAACCGCACAATTAACGACAATGTTATGTTATGATAGCAGCTGTTTAACAATGATGTAATATCCTATATTATAGTGATCTAAGATCTTTAGTTTGCGATATATCATGTGAGTACTTTATAAATGTCAATTTGAATACATTTAATCGCAATTTATCATAGGACAGACTGGAATAGCGATGCATTACAATCGATTGTTGTGTGTTTCTTTGTTTGTGCATTATGCGTTCTCATATCATTCATCTGATTGCGATAATCCTTTGTTGAAGAATTGTGCGCTCGTTTCTGACTTGGTAGTGAAAAAAGCATTGCACTTATACCGGACACTCGTGTTTATAATTTTTTACAGTTTAACGATCTTGGGAAAAGACTACAATATCGTCCGCCCAAATGTATTTTAGGTTTCATTGTCAATTAGCAGGCATTTTAAGCCTTACATTTGTATGAAGCACTAAATATTTAGAAAAGCCAATGAAACGTTTAGAAACGTCATTATTCCCTCTGGACAAGAGACTGTAGCGAGTGCAAATAAAATAATTGGACCTGAATGTTGACTTTTTCCAACTTAGGTTTGTAATTCCTATATCATGAAGTTCTTTGTCACCGATTCCACCAAAGGCAAAAAAGTGGAGC
The DNA here is from genome assembly GCA_946251805.1 of Cybosia mesomella. Classification (NCBI taxonomy): domain Eukaryota; kingdom Metazoa; phylum Arthropoda; class Insecta; order Lepidoptera; family Erebidae; genus Cybosia; species Cybosia mesomella. The sequence continues at coordinate 19,743,097 of OX276409.1, forward strand.
TGTGTTATCGTTTTTGGTCATATCTTCGGTTTTACTTAACCAATTGCAATCAAACATACGGCAGATATTAAGTCGGACCCAAGACCTTTCTAATAGAAACCCCGCATCAAATTCCGTTCAGTAGTTTTTGAGAATATCGCAAACAAACAGATAAACAAACAAAATTTCCAAAATAAATATTTTTGTGTTCAGAATTGTTAATTTAAAGTAACCCAAGTATTTTTTAATTATCTCCAATGTACAGACACAGCTAATGTACAATTTTATAAAAGTATAAATAGAATTTTGTTCGTGTTAATCCGGGATGGGCTAGCTAGGTAGTTTAGACCTGTTTGCGGATGAATGGGAGGATGTAATGCGTGTGTCTTATACATTTTCCGAGAGTAAGTATGCAAGGAAATTTATTTATTATTTATTTATTATCATAAATTGCAAATGCAGGTAGATACAGGATGTCATGTTCTTAGATTAGGGTAACACTGTATTTAGGCTTGCGGCATGCAATATTTTAACCTTAAAGGTTAAGAAATTTAAATGTAACACATTAACAACAGTAAATTAAACACATTAATCAAATTATAATTTATATACATGCTAGTTTCAATTACAATCATTCAAGTAATCATTCACAGAGTAGAAACGTTTCTCTAGTAACATTTTTTTAAGCAAATTTTTTGCAACGTCAATACAAGGCTCCTCAAGAATTGTCTTTGGTAGATGATTAAATATTCTAGGAGCCATACAGAAAATGCTCTTGTTTAAGTATGCAGTGGAGTTGCAAGGAATAGAAATTTTTGAATTATGTCTCTTAGTTTTAAGCTTCTCGAACAAATCAATATTCTTTTTTACAAAGATAACTGTCTGTAAGATGTATACACAGGGCAGAGTCAAAATGTTTAATTCAATGAAAAAGGGACGACAGCTATCAATTGTTTTTATATGGCAGATGGACCTTATGCATTTCTTTTGCGCTTTAAACACATATTCCACATCAGTAGAGTTTCCCCAGAAAATTATGCCATATTTTATATTTGGTGCGACAAATCCATGATAGGCAGTCAGGACTGTGGACATGCTTGATGTTTTGGACAATCTATAAAGAGCATATGAGTACTGGTTTAACTTCAAACACAGACCCTCTATGTGACTCTTCCAATTCAAATTTTCGTCAATATTTAATCCTAAAAATTTTGCTGTTTTAACCATTATGTTCTTATTGTCATATTGTATATTTAAGTTCATAAGTTTATTGACCCTATTGCTAAACGTCATAACACTAGTCTTATTAATGTTGAGTTTTAAGTTATTCTGAGTTAACCAACCTATACTGATGGGCAAAGTGTCATTTATTTCATGTTCAGTCTCTTGTTTACTTTTGCCTTTGAATAAAATCGTGCTGTCATCGGCAAAAAGTACAGTTTCATGCTGCAATATCTTAGGAAAATCATTCATATAGATTATAAATAATAGTAGCCCTAACACGCTACCCTGCGGGACACCAAACATAACAGTCTGTTGCTCAGAAAAGTAATTCACTATTGTTTTTTTAATAGGACATAACTTGGAGATTTGAGTTCCACACAAATATGAGATACTTGCCTTATATTATGTTATGTTAACCTTAGTTATTTAATGTAATTGGTCATGTACCGTTTTATTTAACTATAAAATAAATAAATATGTATGAAAAAAAAATATAGACATAAAATTATAGCCTAGCTGAAATTGACTATTTTGTTTATTAAGCAGTGTAAAATTAATTTACCGGGATATAATTAATTCGCTTTGTAGCAATATTTTCGTAATATATTTTCCAATGAAACAAAATAAATGCTTATCAAATCTTGAGCAATTTCAACGGTATTGAGTCAGAATTATTCCTTGGGGGTTTTTTTTAATATTTTTCTGATGAAATAAATCTATTACGGTGTGTAATACATCTCTGCCTACCCCTTCGGGGATACAGGCGTGAAGTTATGTATGTATGTATGTATATGACTTTTATGGAGGCAACTGCCGTCGGACCTCCCAACCCCGAGACGAAAGCCTGCGCCAGAGCCTCCTTGTGGGTGAGGTTGGATTGGCCAAGAAATTAATCTATTTAATTGCTGCATTAACTTACTACCATATACGCTAGAATAAACTTAAAGGAATACGAGAGCGGAACTCGGGTTCCAAAGTGTATGTTTTGGATACTACTAGGATTGGCACTCGGATGAAGAAGAAAAATTGCTACTATCCAATATGTAACAAAACTAGTGTCCGATCCGTGAAGGTGTATATAGGTATCAGTATTGGGTTTATGTAATCCTTTTTGGAAAATAAGTTTAAAAATTGCTCCTCAAAAACTGAATCGGGTCATCGCGCGCTCTCAAGGCATTGAATAAATTGATAACATTTCTGAAATTTACCTCTCCTTTGTTCCAGGGAATCACTTGGGGCAAGGCGTTTTTGGTCTCAGCAGAAAACAACGCAGCACTTCCATACTTATCCAACAGGGAGTGTACGTTAGGTGGCTACCGAACCTGCATCGTCAACTTCCACCCTCGTCCGTTCTACACTTCGTCATCTAGCTCCAATACAGAAGACAAAGATGCTGTCCTATATATAGCTGTTCCAGAAAACCAACACTGGTTGGGAGCAGCACCGTTAACTGATATAGCAAAACAAATTCTTGAATGCCAAGGGCCCTCTGGCTCCAATGTAGAATACCTCTTAAGATTAGCTGATTTCATGAGAGAAGAAATTCCTGAAGCCTTAGACGACCATCTATTCTCTTTAGAGAGATTAGTTCGCAAGTTTGCTAGTGACATGAAGATATGCTTGACAAGTTTGATGGGAACGGCAGAAGAGGAAGAAACGGTTGAGGTTAAAGCGGCTGTGCCAAGTTTCCAGTTCGCGTCGAGAGTTCCAGAAAAGAAATTGCGCTGCGTTAATATGTGATATTGTAGCCTTCATAGAGTGATGTGGACTAAATCTCGGTAGCTGCTGTAATGTGACGATATCAGGATAAATAGTTGTGACATATGACCATTTTATGGTTCTAAAATGTAAGATTATTATGCGATAATGATAATGATGTTATGTGTATATAAAGGTTTTTGATGTATTTACTTATTGGCCTAAAGTATAAAAATGGTGCGCTGGAATATAAAAGAACGACAATGGGCTTACAGTAACTGGCGGCAGGCACGGCGAAGTATTTTTATGTGGCAATTAGTAATAGATTCTAACCAAATGAAAATGCAATTGAAATTTCAATGATTATATTGTAGCTTTGGTTTTCTGCCTACAATAATGATGATTGTAATTTTATTTTTATTGTCATGTAATTAGGGTCCATTTCTATTCATCACATAAAAGTCCTTTGCCGTGCATGTCAGTCAGCTCTAGCCCTAAGGCCGCGCGTTGCGTCTTGCGTGTGCACGCATTGTATGTTTCGTGCAAAATACTGAGCTAATTTCGTGCCGATAATTGCGCAAAATCATTAGAAAAAATCCATACGAATTGCGCGCCACGTGCGGGCGCCCGCTAGCGTGACACGCATGACGCAGCGCAGGCCCGAAATGAGGACTGACATGACTAAAACGTCATGACTATTTGGTCTTATGATAACGTCTGAAGTCGGGTACTAGTTTATAAGACTTGACATTTGACATGTGATATAATGATTTAGAGAAATATTAATTGACACAATGTTTTTACCAATGCCCTAATACACTCCTTAAGTTTAACTCTTAAATATTATTTTTAAAATATTGAATTGTGAAAAATATTTTTCCGAAAACTGTTGCTTATTTTAAGATTACTAGTTATTGCAATTGATAAATACAGTTAACATCAATGGCTCATGTATCATAACAACTAGACAAGCTGTTTGGAACAAAAATTGTGTCATGGTTCCGGAGTCAAACGGTAATGAGGGAGGCGTACGGGACGCAGATACTAGATAAATAAGCTAATGTACAGTCAACGGCAAAAGTTGATTAACACTAAAATATTTACAAACGTTTTTTTACATTGGAAATGAATACCTTATAATGTAATTTACATGTAGTTTTATAATGCCCAGAGTGTAAAGTTAATATTTTTCATGTTTTGTTTATTAATTTAAGAGCCAAAGTGATAATTAATAAATTAGAATTTGCTAAGCCACTTTTGTCATTGACTGTACTTGGAGGCCTATCTGTATTAGTGTAGCATGCCTTTTTGTAATTTCATCTCTATGACAGTTATAAAAAGTTACACGTTGTTGTTAGTTGGATGATGGATTGCGATTTCGATTTTTTTGTTCCATACAGCCGGCCTAATAGTATACGTAGAAATCATTGTTAAGTATACAATCATAGAAGCAATGATCTTATATTAAAGTGAAAAAGAAAAAGTGGATGGCATCTTCAAACTATCGTGAAGAACAAGTATACTTTGTTCTTGTTCACACGCACTGATGTCTTGTTGCACCCGCGTTGAGGTAGATGAATAGGACCCACTTATGCAAACAGGAACTAATCAACACTTATACCCAAATCGATATAACTATAGTAAAACGTTCAAAAATGTATGTATCGATGCTTTAAAAATCTGACAATTTTGATTATTTGGTACAATATTATAAATAATCTTAATTAAAAAAAAAAATTACTATACACAAAACTTTGACTAAAACGGATTTTCTCAAAACTGTCCCTCTGACATTGTGTAGGTTGATACCGTTTTACATAAAATGGTCTTAATAAAATTAATCTAGTTTTGAATGACCGTTTTGAGCGCTAGTTCCGTATCTATTTCTTTTACTATAAGATCATTGATTTTTAGTTGTTGATTGGACATGATAGATTAAACTAGGACCAGCCTAGTCCCATGTTATTGTACATTGACAATAGATGGTTTGGCTGGAGGCAATTAAATGTTATGATTACAACAGCTTTCTATAACAACGATACGGATGTGGCCTACGAATACAATAAACTAGCTGTACCACGGGGGTTGCCCCGCCGTACTTGGTACCGAAGGGTCGTAGCGGAATATTCAATAGCCTATAATAGCCTAAAATAGCCTAAAATAGCCTATAATCTTCCCCAAAAATCGGGGTATCATATCGCACAATTTAGTTTGTAAGAGTGTTTCAAACGAACTATGCAGCTTCATTATTAGTTTAGATTAAGATCCACAAAATTTGCTGTACCTGCTTCTGGTTAGAAATAAATGTAAACGTATACCGCCGTTTTAAAAAAAAATCTCCTTATCGGGTATAATAAGGGATGAACGGGTCCATGGAAGTTCGTCATTTACGAAGTAAAAGCAACAAATGGTATGCTCCTGCTTCTGTGCACACGTGTATCGGCGCGCGTCGTTTTCCAAAATTACACCCCTAAGGGGTTAAAATAAGAGATGAACGGTTCTAAAGTTCGACATTTTCAAAGTAAGAAGCATATCTTACCTGCTTTTGATTAGAAATACCTAAATGTAAGTAATGTGATAATCTGCACCAGTTGGTATAACTGACAAGAATGTGATCTATAAAGATATTTGGCAACGTCGGAATAGCAAACAGAAGTACCTACCTTCGGCAGTATTTTAAGAATGGCAACGGCTATTAATATTCGTAATTCAAATTCAATATGTAACGTACCTATGTAGAAAAGTGATTAATAAAATGAATACATAATATAATTCTGACAGGGTTCCTAAAAACTGCCTTCGTAGGATATCTTTATTATGTATCTATTTATAAAAAAAGTAAATTTTAGTATCACGCATTTATAATTTTGTTACATTAAAAACTAAAATATAAAATACATTTTCAAATATGATACAATTACTTGAAAATTTGAAAACATAACGACCATATTAATTTTTATAATGTAACTTATGACGTTTGACAAACCTGTCAGTCGTTTGTCATTCCAAATTTAATATTCATAGTAAAGGCCTGGCCAGCGGGGGGGTATCCGAAGGGATTTCCGCACGTAAAAAAATAAAAAGGAAGTCGGGTCAGCTGGTCATCAATATTATTGACCGGATCGCGATATTGACTGTCTACACGCGCCCTATGAATGTTCATTATAGACACCAGCAATGCAGCGGTTTGCCTCTTGACGCTTGCTGAGTTAAAATATTCGTAGGTAGTAGTATTCTGAAAATCGCTACAAATAAAACGTATCCTATTTCGTACGTAATTTTATTTGTGATTTACGCACAAACGAAGAAGCCAAATATGTAATTTGTAATTGTTAAGTATTATCTATGAATCGAATATAAGATTATTATTATTTAAAATATTTTAAAATTAATCATTAACCTACTCTCATAGGACTACAAATTTTATTACATGTTATAAATTTAAAGATTTTTTTTTTAACTATAATATTTAACGTGATGATATTGGTGCCAATTCTATTGTTCCAAACTCTAAACCAAAATTTAGTTTACTCCTTTTTCAAAACGACAGAGCAAAACAAAGAGAGTATTACCTCTTTGGTCCCATCCCAAGAAATGAAAAGTAGGTAAACCTGCACACAGCTATTTTTGGTTGTGTTTATGTCAAATTTCACATTAAACGTTTCCTTGAAGTTCAAATTTTATCTGCTGCCAAATGAAATGTCGTAATTCAAATATAAACATTTTAGATATAGTTTATTTAGTGAGATGCGCAACAGAATCAGCACCACTGTCGAAATTTTACACCAAATTATGATTTAATATTGAAATAAAATTATTTTTAACGGATCTATCGCGATTTATATTTTTTATTTTTGTATCTACTTCATTCCCATCTATATTACCCATTAATATTCGTTTTATTTTAATGTAGTATCACTATCAATATCATTACTTGTGACAAGTAACAAACTAAATGTCAACATGTAAAGACAAAATACAGATTATAAATCAATCGCGAAATTATTCGATTAAGTGTGGCCAATCAAAAGCTTTTGTAATGAATGTGTAGGTATATATGCCATAATGTACTGACAAAATGATGTATCTATAAGAAATTTAACCATTTATTACAGATTTTTCGAATCTACATTTGTTTTTTATTCAATAAAATTCCTTGCTAGTAGTGTGTACAGGGCCGTATATACACCTTCGAAGCTCAAATCAAGCTGACTTGGTAGTCGACACCTACTAAAAACGGACGAGGCTTTCTTCTCAGAGTTGGGAGGTTAGACTGCAGTCGCTCCCGTAAAAGTCAAGATAATCCACATCAGGAAGAGAAAGCCTCGGGCTTCAAACTGCAAACTTTGAATGCAACCTGGTTGATGATGTGCTACTTGGGTTGTAAGGTCATTGGGTTTTTAGAACAATCGCACCCGGTTTCTCCGTATCCACTGCATCAAGGAATATAAAAGGGTACGTGACTGAAACTGTCTTCAGTAGATGGTAGATCCATTCTGTTAAAATCACGAATAAGCTGTACTGGGGCCACACGCAATAACACTCCTTCAAAACACGTGATTTCAATACGATTAGAATATTAAGTCATAACGTACTACGCTAGTAATAGGTACATATTAGTTCCAGGGTCAGTTGGGGTGCGAGGGATATGCTCTATGGGGAACTTTACACCCCGGCGTCTGCAGACCCGAGACGGCGTGCGGTTTTAGTCGGTTCAAGCCCGACATAACCGCCCCCGCTGGCCGGCGGGGGGGTATCCGAGGGGATTTCCGCACGAAAAAAAAAAGGTACATATTAGTTCCAGGGTTAGTTGGGGTGCGAGGGATATGCTCTATGGGTAACCTTACACCCCGGCGTCTGAAGACCCGAGACGGCGTGCGGCTTTAGTCGATTCAAGCCCGACATAACCGCCCCCGCTGGCCGGCGGGGGGGTATCCGAAGGCATTTCCGCACGAAAAAAAAAAATGTACATATTAGTTCAATCGATTATGTAAAAAGAATTTTGGTATTCAGTATCTGTCAAAACAAAATCTACATTTTCGTGCGGTTATTAAACTGCGGAATCATTCATAGTTTGATATTGTTTTCAATTAGATTTTAAAAATTTCAATTTTATAAATTTGAAATTATACGCTTTAAAAAAATTATGACTGAATCGGCTCCTGAATCTCTGTACAAAAAAGGAGAAAGCTGATCTTTGCCTAATTTTCACACTCCTTCCGAGGCGCGATGCTAAATGAAAAGCGCGATAGGCACTATACCGACTGTGTTATATTCTTGTAAGTATATCTCCCGATTTCAAGGTTAATAGTGTTATTATTTTATTTTATCACACATTTTTTGCAAGTACCCAAATTGCCATTGATATAAGTTTCTAGTAGTGCCATCTGTTGAGTAAATTAGCTACTGCTAAATTAGCTATTGGAATGGTTAGTCTATATGTAGAAGTACGTACACTACGTAAGAGATGGCGCTGTTATTAATTATACCTTTAATATAATCAAAATTCACACTGGCCATTGCTCGCAACAGAAAGTTTTAAAAGAACATGAAATCTGTCCTTCATTTTATTCGTTTCATTACGCATAGATAATCTTAGAAGGCTTTACTTTCTGGGTTAGAAAGTCAGACTACAGTTCGTTCTCCGAAAAGCGACTACCGTCTGAGATTTATATTGTGAACCTATAGCTTTTTCCAAATAAATAGGTAGTTAGGTACTTTTTTATTTAAAAAAACTAGCTTTTGCCCGCGGCTTCACCCGCGTTGAATTCTGTTCCCGCTTTCGCTTCCCATGAGAACCCATTCCAGGAATAAAAAACCCTATGTGTTATTCCAGGCTATAATTTAACACTGTACCAAATTTTAGATAAGTCGTTTCAGCCGTTAGAGCGTGATCGAGTGACAAACCAAAGTAACATCTAAACACCCAAATATCTTCAAAAACTTTACCATTTATAATATTAGAAGGAAGTAGGATAGGATAGGATTTAACAACAGGTAACCTACCTGTTGTTTGCATAAATATTTAAATGATATTTATTTATATATTACATAAATTTGCATTTGAATAACTGCACGGGGATAGCTACGCTAATCGGATGTGTGTTTTTGCGGTGGCAGATTGAGTAGGCGCTAGAACTTGCCCACGGGCGTTGAGGACCACGTCTTCAACAAACAACAAACATAAACTCAATCTGAAGACACAGGTAAAGGCCAGATTCTGCTGAAAGCCCTCCTGATGACGCCAGCAGACGTCCAGATGTCAGCCACACGAATAATCCCATCTGATCCAGGGTGAAAAAGAACGAGACCATCTCCCTTCACCACAACCAAGAAACCCAACTCCAAATTATCCTTGTAGGAGCATCACTTGATCCTCTTTTGGAGCTCAGCAACATACTCCTTATTCCATCTACTCCAGAATACTGACGAAGTAGTTCAACACGATGGTAACGAGACAAGGGGTTTGTTGAATGATCCAGAAGGTTACGTTGTGGTAACGACGTAGGTAAGTGCACGACCAATCAATATGTCTTAGCGTAAGCGGAGTGTCGTCATCAGGATCCGACGTGAGCGGTGTCAGAGGAAGTGAATTGAAACCGCCTCAATCAGGGTCTGTCAGGTCTGTGTGGTGTAAAGTTCCTCGAAGGTCAAATTACAATTTCCCAACACTCGCTAAAGATGATAATTTGTTCAATTGACACCCGCTTCCCAGAGTCTCTAAATAAGGACTATATATATGCCAGTATAAAATGAAACCGAATTCCGTAATTGGCCAAATCTTCACCTAACGCAGCTGCATTATGCTTTAAAATTTTGGATGGATCATCACACGCGCCAACGTTACCGTTATTAAAATGGATATAAACGGGCTTTCTTCTTCGCAAAATAAATCTTTAAAAAGTCAGTAAAATTATACTATAGCTAGTAAAGTCACCCACTAACTCCAAGTGATCGTAATAAAACAAATAAATATCGTTATTTACACCTTTACCAGCCTAAATAAAGAAAAATCTAGTGAAATAATGAGCGGACTGTGATAAAATAGAATACATTTTACTGTAACAAAATTCTGAGTTATCGAGACGTCCTCCCAACGTATTATAAAACTAGGAATACAGTGCAGGGTGCGACTGAAATAAATTGAGCTGAGCGAGCAGGACTCTCTTGAAAAATAAGGCATCTTACTACGGTCGCGCGCATAGCTAAGGCCGCGCGCTCGTGAAACTGTTTCTCGATGATTATTCCTCAAATTTGGTCAAGATCGGTATTGTGGTTCCGGAGGAGTAGAGTCTCGACCAAACGTAGTAGCCACGTATAAGAGCTTCGCTTCGCTCAGCTCAATAAATAAACATTATATTCAAGAAGAACGCTCCCTTTAAGAACCTATAGGTATTTATCAATTAATAAATTATGTTCAGAAAATGATTCGCTTTGACTATGGAAAGTCAAGACATTTAATGCGACATGTAACTCATTTTCAGAAATTATTTGTACCTTCTGTTTTCTACACAATTTAATAAATCGAAGCATGTACCGAATGCATCGCATAATCTGTAAATAATTTGATAAACGTTAACCTAAAATTAGTAAAAAACTATAATTACTGTTCTCGTTAACAATAGTGCTTAACGAAATATCAGCACGAGTAGGCCAACTGCCTATATTTTTATTAAAAAGTCTGGACCTGACCTCTTATACTCAGACATAAATCCACAAAACATTTTACTAAAATCAAGTTTTAACTTCAAATAATTTCCTAGAACGGATAACAGACGTTCTAAAGAGTAAAAGTTAGACCTAATTTGAACCCAATGGTAACCATTAGCATCAGAAATTATAGCTAAATTACATCTTATGTCATTCGAGAGTAATGTACAATAATTATGAGTAACAGGACCAGCAACTATCCAGCCTAATCTGGTTTCGCAATGTATCGGTTTATCAATACCTAACTTAATTCTTTGCGACCCTAACAAGTCCCAAAACTGGTCAGCGCCAATCAATATATTAATATCACTCGCACCCCGACTAACCCAGGGCCATCTTCAGTATCGAGACGGCCCCCTCGGGTTTGGGAACCACGGTATCCCCATCTTGCCCAGGAAAGGAGGGGGACGCTAGTCACCCCGCCGCCCGGGCCTGCTTCTGCTGGGGTGACAGGCGGCCTCACCTGCCACCCCCAGGCCTGCGCTCATGGAGGGTGGAGGTCGTTGAGCGATCTCCGGCGTCTGAGTCGCCTACGATGGGCGGCGAGCATGTTGTGGGCTCGGCGGGCCGGGAGAGTTCTAAATCTCTCCCGGGCTCGCACCGCCACCTCTTTCTCGAGCATTCCTCTCCTACCGGAGATCACCTGCGTCAGTCGGTACGAGAGGCTTCCGTGTCGCCTCTCTAGCCAATCCTCCATGATGGGCCTTACCGCCGCTATTGCGGATTGACTATTACCGATACAAAAATAATCTGTGAGACTATTACCAATACAGAAATAATAGTTCTGGTGTCAGTACTGTTATCTATTCTGTGGTTCTGGTCATTTGATCGTGATAAAAATTGTATTAACATACCCGAAATTAGGAACTAAATATATACAATCCTAAACTTGCAATATTGCTGACTGACCCCCCAATTCCGAGAGGAAAGTGCGTCAAAGCCTCATCTATAAATAAAAAGGTTTACCGGCTGAGGACAGGTTGGCTTGACTCCCGAAAATCTTGGTTGGTTGACCTTACACACGATTTTCAGTCAGAATCGAATAAAATATACTAAAAACAATTAAAAATAATGCTTAATGGTTAGTTATAGTGTTGTAGGGGCTTGTAATGTAGGGTACTTTTATATTTTACTGTCATGTCAGCTGTCTGTACTTTATCCAACAGTCGGAATATACCTTATGTGCAGTTAATACGTGTTCCTTACTTCTCCCGATATCTTTCAGTGGCGACGAGGATCAAAGAGACGAAATACGCGTGTGTTACTCAAGTGTTACTAGTAGGTACTGTTAGTAACAAATACGATGACGATCGGAAAGATAGGAGAATTCGATGTAAACAAAGACGATTGGCGGTTATATATCGAAAGATTAGAACAATATTTCATCGTAAACGAGGTGAAAAGTGAAACACGAGTGCCGACATTAATAACACTAATGGGTGCGGGCAGTTATGAACTTTTGGTGAATTTATGTACTCCAGAAAAACCAAGTTCTAAAACAATGGCGCAAATAGTAGATATCATGGAGAAACACCTACAACCCAAGCCTAGTGAACTCGCAGAAAGGTATAAGTTCAGGAAAAGAACACAACAAAGCGGCGAAACTATCGCAGAATATACCGCCATTTTGAAAAAAATGTCGAAGTCATGTGGATTTGGCGCTTGGTTGCAAGAGAGTTTACGAGACCTGCTGGCTTGCGGCATAAGTAGTGACACAATTCGACAACGATTATTCGCGGAACCGAAGCTTGATTTTACCAGAGCCTACAACTTGGCGGTTAGTTTGGAATCAGCAGAAAAAGATGCAGCGAGCGTGGTTCAAGGACAGGGAAGGTCCAGCAGCGATATGCCAACACGAACAGCTGATTGTCAAGCAATAGCAGGAATGACCTGGCGGCCAACAAGTAAGACGAGCGTCGGGAGGAAACCGGTACAGGAGCTCAGCGAGCCGTCGCGGGAGGCCGGAGCGCGGGGCCCGCGTGACCATCGCCAGCAGCAACGCAACCGAGGGTCGATGACGTCGATGCGTGGGCAGGCAGCGGTGGCGCCGGCCATGAAACAATGTCGAGCTTGCGGTGGACCGCATACCGAGTCGGCATGTAGATTTGCACGTTACGTATGCCGCGTTTGTAACAAGATGGGGCATCTTCAGCGGATGTGCCCAAACTTATCAGGCCAGCACTGGGTGAAAGCGACCTCGGCAGACAAAGAGTTAGAAACGGACAGTGATCACAGTGACGAGGTAATTAATATTGATTTTAATTTGTTGAACTTAAGTCAGTGCCAACCGCTTACGGTTACGTTATTAGTTCAGAACAAAAGAATATGTATGGAATGTGATACAGGTAGTGCGATATCGTGCATTAGCTACAAAATGTATACAAAAATGTTCACTCATTTAGCTATTAATAAATGAAGGGCACAGGAAAAAAAGGAGCTCATTGCCATTTTCATTGTTTCAAGTAATCAAAGAATTAAATCTGAAATTTCAGTTTTTACACTAACACCTCAACTGCAATTTGATTTGTACCTATATATTATAGGAACCGTGTATATTTAACATAATAGATTGTAATTTTATGACATAGGATTGGTAAATAAATAATAATTTATTTAAATAATAAAATAATAAATTGAAATGTTAATGAGCTCCTTTTTTTCCTGTGCCCTTCAAATGTAACCTTGTTCTACGATATTATACTGGTGAATTAGTGCACCCTGTTGGCGTTATAACGCCACAAGTTTTTTTATAATGATAGGGTTAAAGACTTAGAGTTGTATGTAATTAAAAACGGAAAAACAGCTTTACTCGGTAGACAATGGATATTAGAATTAGGTATTCAATTACCTACTATAACCAATGTTAATATAATATCCAACAAAGACTTTAATATGGATTCATTTAGTTCCAGATATTGTAATGTGTTTGCGGAGGGACTGGGTCGATTCACGGGGCCACCGGTGAGCGTGCACGTGCGTGAGGGGACGCGACCGGTGTTCATGCGCGCGCGCCCGCTGGCGTACGCGCTGCGCGAGCCGGTGGAGCGGGCCCTGCAGCAGCATGTGCGAGATGGCATCCTCACCACCGTGGAGCGCTCCGACTGGGCTACGCCGATCGTGCCGGTGCTCAAGAAGGACGGTAACATTAGAATTTGTGCAGATTATAAATTGACATTAAATAAAGTTTTGGAAGTTGATCGTTATCCCCTCCCACGAGTAGAGGACTTATTGGTTAGGTTACATGGGGGTAAAAGATTTAGTAAAATTGACTTATCGCAGGCCTATGCACAATTTTTACTTGATGACTCTAAGAAATATACAGTCATAAATACCCACAAGGGATTATTTATGTACAACCGCTTGGTCTACGGATTGTCGTCGAGTCCAGGAATTTTCCAGCGAAGACTGGAAGAGTTATTTGCTGATTTACCGCGCGTAGGGGTTTTCTTGGATGATATTATAGTAACCGGGTTATCGAGTAGTGACCATTTAGATAACTTACACAAAGTCTTTCAACGTTTAGATAAATACGGGTTAAAAGTGAAAAAAGAAAAGTGCGACTTCTTTGCGAAATCCATTACATATCTAGGGTATGTTATTAGTGAGGCTGGAGTTCAAACTTGCCCAAATAAAATTCATGCTATTTTGGACACACCCGTACCCACGAACGTGGGAGAATTACGATCTTTCATAGGTATGATCATGTACTACTCGAAATTTATAAAAAATTTAAGTACTATGATTGCTCCTTTGTACGAGTTATTGAGGAAGGGTTCGAAATATGATTGGAGTGCCCAATGTCATAGTGCTTTTAAAATGATAAAGAAGGTGCTGGTGAGCAGTGAGGTCCTAATGCATTACTCAGCCGAGCTACCGCTGGTGTTGACGGCGGACGCCAGCAGTGTAGGAGTGGGGGCGGTATTGTCGCAAATAACGCCAGCCGGTGAGCGGCCTGTTGCTTATGCCTCCCGCTCACTCACAACAGCTGAACGTAATTACGCACAAATTGATAGGGAGGCGTTGGCCATTATCTACGGAATACGCAAATATCACCAGTACTTGTACGGCAGGAAGTTTACGTTGAGAACAGATCATAAACCTTTAACGTACATATTCGGGGACAAGGCTGGTATACCCATTATGTCAACCTCGCGATTACAACGTTGGGCTATTCTGGTATCCGGATACAATTACGATATCGAGTATGTTTCGTCTAATAGAAATTGCGCCGACGCGTTATCACGCTTGCCGGCTAAGAAAGTTAAGGAGGGTACAATGGAAGCAGTAACCTACGTAAACTTCGTTGAAAACTTTTTACCGGTAACAAACTATGACGTTAGTAAGGCTACCGCTCGGGACATCATACATAGTAAAATTAAGATTTACATAGAATCAGGCTGGCCTCATTTTTGGGATGAAGAAGCCATAAAGCCATTTTTTGCTAAGGAAAAATGAATTATATATTGAAGGCGGTTGTATTATGTGGGGCTACCGTATGGTGATACCCCAGGCACTGAGACATATAGTATTAAAACAGTTACATAGTAGCCACTTGGGTATAGTTAAAACGAAAAGCTGGGCCAGGAGTTACGTGTGGTGGCCAAAAATTGATGTTGATGTGGAGGCTATGTGTCGGAACTGCGATACTTGTGCGTCTGAGGCGGAGGCACCACCCCGAGCCGCACCGCAACATTGGCCATATACTACGCAGCCATGGACACGCTTGCATATAGATTTTCTAGGGCCTTTTAAGGGGAAAACCTATTTGATCTTAGTTGATTCAACCTCCAAATGGCTAGAGGCTTTTGAAGCGCAACACACCAATGCGCAGGCCATAATAAAAATTTTACGAACTACTTTTGCTCGATTTGGCCTTCCTGAAGAGCTTGTTTCAGATCAGGGCCCCCCTTTTACTAGTAAAGAATTTCAATTCTTTTTACAAATGAATGGAGTTAAGCAGCGTTTCTCACCGATCTACCATCCTTCTTCTAACGGTGCTGCGGAGAATGCTGTTAAACTATGTAAGCGAGCAATTAAGAAAGCCTACAGGGATAACATAGATATAGACGTCGCACTGCAAACTTTCCTTTTAACCTATAGGAATACGGTGCATAGCACTACAGGGGAAACGCCAGCAATGTTATTGCAAAAACGTAGATTACGTTCTCGTTTAGATTTATTACGGAACGATCAAGCATTGAGGGATAAAGTACGCGGGGCACAGGATAGTCAGGCGCGGTACGCTGGTGGTGTAAGTCGTGACTTCGAACAAGGCGATAAGGTCTGGGTTAGGGGATATGGTCGACAAGACAAATGGGTCAAGGCACAAGTTCGCAACAGAGAGGGCTCTCGAAGGTATATTGTGGAGGGTGATAACGGTCAAACTCTAAAACGACATGTGGATCAGGTACGGCGTAGATCTCGCTTTTCTGATGTTGCTTGTCCTGACTTGGGTACTGGTGACTCGGCGGCACCCGCGGAGGGGAGTGGGAGTGCCATTCTGCCGCTGGGGGATAAAATGGTGGATGAGTGTAGTGAGCAGGTTACTGCAAACCGAAGAGACACAACTGACTTGGCAACTCAGTCACCAGAAAATGATAGTGTCCCCCGTAATGAGTTCACTACACACAGTTCACCCGTACCAACTGAGCGTGCACCACGAGAACGCAAACCAGTGGTCCGATACGGGTTTGAGTTTGACTAGAGATACTGGTTGGATGTTCCGACCCGATATTTATGTTACTTGTTTATTAATGTATAATTTTCCTTTGTTTTTGTTATTAGTGGTAAGCTTAGATTTAAGGGTGGAGGTGTAATGTAGGGTACTTTTATATTTTACTGTCATGTCAGCTGTCTGTACTTTATCCAACAGTCGGAATATACCTTATGTGCAGTTAATACGTGTTCCTTACTTCTCCCGATATCTTTCAGGGCTCTACATAAAATCATATAACTTTTTAATTAGTGAAAGCGTCACGAACTTGTGAGTTTTAGTGACCTTCTTAAGAAGAAATATTATCTACTAGTTTATTCCGCGGCTTGCAATCAAATTCAATTCAAATTGCAAGCAAACATACGGAAGATTTTAAATCTGACCAATACTTTTCTAATAGAAAAAGCCACATAAAAATCCACAGAAGTATTTGCGTCCAGCGCGAACAAGAAGAAGAGATTTCCAAAAAAAAATGTTTGTGTTCAAAATCGTTCATATAACATACAACACACAACCCAAGTATTTTCTTTAATATCTCCAATGTACAGTATACACAACTAATTTACAATTTTATAATAGTATATAGATTCGTAAAACTACAGCTATAAAACTATATACTTACTGTGCACGACACAAATAGACTATAGACACATGTGCCAGTGACATGTAGATTAGTAAGCGTGAATATAATAAATGAATTGTGAAAATGTTAGGTTTACGTAAATTAAAAACGTAATTATGTAATTACTTTGATATTAAGCTAAGATAAATAGCTTACTACTGTTATGAGTTAGTTTTCTGAGTAATTAAGTATGTTAGAGCCAAATTTAATAAAGAAAGTACATTCCCTGAAAAGCATAATTACAAATATAATTACGACAATGCATTACTCAGAATCTAACATAACTTCGTATAAATAGGAAATACGACTTTGTATACTAGTATGTAAGTTTAATTACACCCCGCGACTGCCTCCCACGCCGTAAGAAGCGAATATGCGCTCCCCCGGCTGGTGCCATTTTATTATATAGTAGCTCGCGGGAGGCAGGGCCCATATATAAGTCTGAGGGGTCAATCCGCCCGTCATTCAGTAGCCCGACCTCGCACGGTACAGGTGTAAGTACCTATTGTCGTGCAACTCTTATTGCTACCAATATACATATATGCTATGTGATTAATATGTATAACATGAGATTTATAAATAAATGGAAATGCGGAGGTGAGGTAATTTGGATCGCGGGCCAGCACTACAAAAGACTATAAAAGCAGGGACCATTTGGTAGGAAATTATGGACATTGGACATGAGCAACAAGTAGACAACAAGAGTCTCTCAAGGAACAAGGAAGCTCAACAGGAAGTAGTACATCAAGGGTAGTGCTGGGCCAAGTACATCCAATGCCTCACTGACGTCAATCAAGTCCACCCATCCAAGTGTTTCATTCTTCGACTCAACATCCTCAACATACAGTCCACTGAAGGCGACCGCGAAGTGGCAGTCTATTCGGAACCTTATTAGGTCATAGTCTGTCATGAACAATGGTCCTTAACACTTACTAAAGATGAATGGAGTCATTATAGAGATTTTCGTTATGGAACTTACCAAAACTTACAAAAGTATGCAGTGCATAACGCCGATAGTATCAGCTGTTATGAATTAAATGAGAACACCAGTTCAAACTGATCGAAAAGGTTCAGAGTACAATTGATACCGAATATATTTAATATATAATATATGTAATAATTTTGAAGTGGTCAAGCAACAGTCATTTTGGCCGTTGCATGAATGGGCCGACTCGACCGGGGAAGCACCACCCTCTCACAGAATATCGACGCCAAGTAACAGTATTTGAACTGTTGCGTTCCGTGTGGTGAGTGAGAGTGCCGGAGCCAAAACTCCTTTCCCATCCCCTCCCAAACTCCTTTCCCATCCCTTTACAGGGTCGGCAGCGCGAGTGTGACGCCACTGGTGTTGCACACATCCATAGGCCGCGGTAACCGCTTCCCATCAGGTGGGCCGTGTGCTTGTCTGCCACCTTAGTGGTATAAAAAAAAATTTTTTTTTCGTGCGAAAATCCCCTTATCGCTAAATGCGATCTCTTCCAGGCAACCTTAGGATGGATAAAATATTTCAAGACATGCCTGTTAGACGGTGGTGTAGTTGTCAGGATGAAATCACTAAGTAGACAAATATAAATAAAGAGTAATAAGAAAAGTAATAAGAAGAAGAAAAAACATACATATAAATTACAATACTCCATACTAAAATAGTAAATAAACTAAAAATCATATATATATACATTTAAATAAGTACAACCTATATCCCAGAGTTGAAAATTTTGTACCTACGTAATTTTCACTCATGAATACTCATGATGGTTGGATAATACCTAAGTAGTGGTTTTTCAACATACTTTTAAATATATAAAGTGATTTTGCCTGTCTAATATTTGGGCAGTGCATTCCACAGGCGAATCGCACTAATGTTGAATGATTTCCCAGCATAGTTGGTGGAGTGCACTGGCATCTCTAGTTCCAAATTCTCAGACGACCTCAAAACTCTATTATGTGTATCCTTGAGTTATCTAAAGCGCTCCCTTAGATAAGTGGGGGTCTTAAGATTAAACATAGCATTGTATAATAATGGGAGTATGTGAGAATCCCTGCGAAGTTGAATTGGAAGCCACTTGAGTCTGTTACAAAATTCAGATACGTGATCATATTTACGTAAACCAAATATGCAGAAATCTCTTCTTATGCAGAAATTTTGAAGACGCTCCGTGCTGCCCATACAGGACTGTGTTAACCTTCTCCTGGGGCATTCAAATCCAAGAGACAAGTCGTAAACTCTTTGCGTCAGTGGGTTCTCTACGTAGGCTAAAGAACTTTCTTCACAATCCCTTCTTCTTCCAGTTCTAGATTACGTCGATGTCAGCTATCCTGATCTTACTGAGGAGCAGCTTGATAAGATAGAGCGATGATGACATAGAGCGGCCCATCCTGAGTACAGCAACCCAGCAAGTTAATTATGTTCTCGTGCTTCCTCACTAATTTCATAATCTCCATTTCAGATACCAAGGCTTTCATATCCGAGAACTCAATCTGCCACCACAAAAACACACATCCGATTAGAGTAGCTATCCCCGTGCAGTTAATCAAAATACCTACCTGTTATTTGCATAAAATTAATTTTGTATCAGTCGACGATTAAAGATCCTACACTTCACATTGAAACACACTCAGTTGTTTTTTCTCAAGTTCCTGAATCCCGCACATGTTGGTCCTATCGTTCCTGATGCTGAACTAGCGAAGATATAATTGTATTTATTGATTATAAGGAATTTCAATTAAAATTGAAGAAATCAATTCGCCGATTAACCTTGAGAGAGGTCATAGCCGGTGGTGTGGGTGTGTCCTCCAGTTTCTTTGGAAGTTGAAGTGTTAATCTTCTGGTATCGTTACCCAACACTCGCATAAGTTATATATAAGGTAATTAAGGATTTACAAGGTCAGTAAATTACCATATTGTATTGCCTAGTTTATTGTACTGTGTGCCGTTAGGACCTTTGCATACCGTCGTTAGTAAATTTGATTCACTGTAATTATAGTTAATTGCAGTTAAATAAATTTATATTGTAAAATACTACGATATAGTAACGTAGTAGTATATAGTATAGTAGTATAGGTTTCTACTATCATTTTTTGCTAAACTGAATAGTTTGCGCGAGAGACACTTCCAAAGTGGTAAAATAAAACTAAAATAAAAATAAAACTAGTGATAAAACTAAAAAAAATATATATGTTGTGTATTACCATGTAAACTTCCAACGAAAATTGGTTTGAACGAGATCTAGTAAGTAGTTTTTTTTTAATACGTCATAAATCAATCAACTCAAACATAAAAATTAAAAAAAAAATTATGTTACTTGCTGCTACGGAACCCTTCATGGGCGAGTCCGACTCGCACTTGGCCGCTTTTTGAGCTATTACGAGAATAAAGTGGCTATTGCTATCTATGCAAAAAAATAAAATCGAAGTGTCTGTTTTAATAATTTCATATAAATTTATAAACGATATTTTTAACATAAAAAAATAATTTTAAAATTCTTGTCTGTCTGTCTGTTTGAAATAGGTAATCTCTGGAACAGCTGGACCGATTTTGGCGGGATAAAGTCCCGCCAAAATCGGTCCAGCTAAAAAAACAACAGCTAAAAATAACAAGTTTCCGCGCAAAAGAGTTAAAACCTTAAAAATCTAAATCCACAGCATCCAAGCACAGCTAGTATATAAATATTTATTTTAAAGTTAAGATGTGACCAGATTTCAGTTAGTTAACCACCTTTTAGTTTGAGTATGGCAGATTTGCATTAATGACAATATGCAGATATTTTTGCAATGGAATTTTGGATAGTTGTTTCGTCACTCGATTTTTTTTCATAAACATTATTATTCGATACCGATTAATGGCACAAAGTTATGAGACGTATTTTTGTGATACCTTATATAAATCACATTTATTTTAACCCATCCATTAATTTACATAAGTACAGAAGCACCAATACTGCTTATACTAGGTACCTATTTAGTGTTTCATTTAAGGAATAAATGATTAGTTTTGGTTTCCACTTTTTCCCTGTGGGCTAATATTGTTTATTATTTGATTATCCTTCTAATTAGCGTTAAAAGTTATATTCAATTAAATGCCTTGAAATATGTAATTGCGGAAAATAAATATTTATTCGTAAAATATATTTATCTAGTGAAAAACATGAGGCGCGAATTGTCCAGTGCTTTTAGCAACGACGATTATATCGTTATGGCCAAAGTGAGATATTTTGTATGAATTTTATAAATGGGTATTACCTAATATAAATAGGTTCGATAAGCTGGATGCGGAAGGTGGAGTACCGTGTGTTGTGTTCAGTAGTGGACTCCAATCAAAACCAATATTATAAATGCTAAAGTAACTCTGTCTGTCTGTCTTTTCCGCTTTCACGCCTAAATCACTAAACTGATTTTGATGAAATTTGGTACAGAGGTAAACTGGAGCTTTTAAAAACTCATAGGCTACCTTTCGTCACGAAAAAAAGGCTTGAAGGGGACAAAAGTTTGTCATTGTCGAAGATACCGCCATGAAACTTTGTATATATAGGCACTTGATCCCAGGTATTACCATGGCACACACCAATGACTTTTCGATGCTTTTCGAAGTTATGTGTGTATTTATCGCAGGTTTATAAGTGCCCGGTTAATGGCAATAGGCTCGCCACCTATTACATTGGGACCTAAACATAAACTGGCGAAATGTGGGTGCTAGCACCTCTGCCTACCCCTTCGGGGATATAGGCGTGAGTTTGTTATGTTATGTTATGTTATGTTATGTTATGTTATGTTATGTTATGTTATGTTATGTTATGTTATGTTATGTTATGTTATGTTATGTTATGTTATGTTATGTTATGTTATGTTATGTTATGTTATGTTATGTTATGTTATGTTATGTTATGTTATGTTATGTTATGTTATGTTATGTTATGTTATGTTATGTTATGTTATGTTATGTTATGTTATGTTATGTTATGTTATGTTATGTTATGTTATGTTATGTTATGTTATGTTATGTTATGTTATGTTATGTTATGTTATGTTATGTTATGTTATGTTATGTTATGTTATGTTATGTTATGTTATGTTATGTTATGTTATGTTATGTTATGTTATGTTATGTTATGTTATGTTATGTTATGTTATGTTATGTTATGTTATGTTATGTTATGTTATGTTATGTTATGTTATGTTATGTTATGTTATGTTATGTTATGTTATGTTATGTTATGTTATGTTATGTTATGTTATGTTATGTTATGTTATGTTATGTTATGTTATGTTATGTTATGTTATGTTATGTTATGTTATGTTATGTTATGTTATGTTATGTTATGTTATGTTATGTTATGTTATGTTATGTTATGTTATGTTATGTTATGTTATGTTATGTTATGTTATGTTATGTTATGTTATGTTATGTTATGTTATGTTATGTTATGTTATGTTATGTTATGTTATGTTATGTTATGTTATGTTATGTTATGTTATGTTATGTTATGTTATGTTATGTTATGTTATGTTATGTTATGTTATGTTATGTTATGTTATGTTATGTTATGTTATGTTATGTTATGTTATGTTATGTTATGTTATGTTATGTTATGTTATGTTATGTTATGTTATGTTATGTTATGTTATGTTATGTTATGTTATGTTATGTTATGTTATGTTATGTTATGTTATGTTATGTTATGTTATGTTATGTTATGTTATGATAATAAATAAATATGCTACAAAGCGTTTTTGAAATTTGAGCCTGTGAGGGATGGAATAGGGGATGACAGTTCGTATGGATGTCCACGAGCGATAAGCGACAAACGCCAGAGTCGCGGGCAACAGCTGCTATCAATATAAAAGTATACCGGCACGACGACGGTAACATAAACCCTGATATTGTTGACCACGTGGTAAAGTGCCGTGAGTGCGGTTGTGTTTTGCGACTACGACGGTAATTTATGGAAGTCCACATGAACTTGCCACATCTTTCTATTCATTCTTACATCCAGGCGGGCGGAGCCGCGTGCAACAGCTATAAGGTTAACGAAAAGCTCGTATTTGATCATCTCTTATACCTTTCAGTAGACCTATTTCACTAAAGCAATCGTTATCGATACCTACGGCAACAGTGAAGTCAGAATTTGTTAACCATATCGTACACTTATAAGGGAATAACTCATCGTGATCTAAGTATTGCTCCTGGTTGAATGCGTGGCTTTCACCTCGGAGTCCGGGGCCGCTTGCAACTTCTACCATTTTTTTATTAGCTTATAGCGTTTATGGAAGTGACTTCCGTCTGACCTTCCAACCCTGAGAGGAAAACCTGAACCAGAGCTTCGTCTGCCAGCAGCAAGTGTGCTGTTTTGGAGTAGTTGCTGGTGAGGTACGCTTGACTCCTCGGGATGCGAGGGGTTAGGGGTGTGAGGGAAATGCCTTATGGGCCTTACACCCCGGCGTCTGAAGACCCGAGACGGCGTGCGGTTCTAGTCGGGTCATGCCCGACATAACCTCCTCCGCTGGCCGGTGGAGAGGTATCCCAGGGGATTGTTGGGCCCCCATAGACCCCCCCCATATACTTATTCTATTGCAATAATTGCAATAGAATAAGTATATAATGTAAAAGCAGTATCTGTAATAATAATAATATCGAATGCACTACCGCTACGCCACAGGCCTGTAACAGGGATAGTTGAATTTAAGGTTTATTATAAGTTACAAGTTATTAGAAGTTAGTAGTTGGTTTATAAGGTTATAGCAAATCAAACATGAGACTAGTTTTACCTTTCATATATTAAATCTCAAGGGTGAGTACATATAGTTCAATTAAAATTTGAATTTGGAGAATTAAAGAAAGATGTTAAGACGTGAAGACGGAAGGACGTGAAGACGGAAGGACGGCCCGCGGCAGCTAGGAGTCTGCACTTAGCTTTGCCCGGCGTGTCGCGCTGGCATCCACCGCTGCGTGACTCGCTCGGCGGACCTGAAAAGAGAAGGCAAAACTTTCAGTATGTGAATACATACTGCTAGTGCAGGCCGAGCATACCGAAGGCGTAAGAAAGGTGGCAAGCTTCCCCAGGCACGTGATGCTTATGGTCATTATTGCAAAGCAGGCAGGTCACAGTCTTTGCAAGCAGCAGGAACAGATGCACAGAAACATAGATGACACTGAAGGATTGTTCACCATGCGGTCACTGACCGCATGGCCCGCACAGGTTATTGTCCTTTTGACAAGCGCGAAAAGGGAAAGCATGCCTTGCGTATAAGCTACACAATTAAACAAATAGATACTGCTCACGTAAAAAGCAGCATCCCAATTAGAAAACTTTGCCACAACTACAGAGGTGTAGTGTGGCATGATAACATTCTATATAATTCCAATACATGGATAAATGTTGGCAAGCCTCGCTCACGTAAAAAACGAGGCGATGCCTGGAGTAGCTTAGCATAGCAGTGGGAACCTGACGTGGCACCATTGGTGAAGATGAAGAGGCCACGGGGAATATCCCTGGTGGGCCATTGGTACCACGTCACCCTCCAACACTAATGAGCACTCTGTAATAAAGATGATTAGCATACATGTGCTAATACATGTATAAATTGTAAAATTCTCACCAACGGCTCAGTACCAGAGCTAGCAGCACTAGTGGTATCTATGCAGAAATTAGGGGCTCGCAAAACCGCTGCACCGTAATTTATAACGTCGGCTGAAAGCAGCGACTTGGTGGGAGTTCATAGATAATGAACCACAGCCGATAGGGTTGACGGTTCTCCTTGACACAGCACGCATTGTGACGAGGTTTCTATCTCTAGATCCCTAACCACCGGTAGCTTGGTCCCTGTACCAATATTTCTTTGTTACTTTTTTAAGGTTTTTTTGTAGTAGTGAATAAACAGTGCCATGATAAATTGAACTGCAAAAGTACAAATAATGAACACATACCGATATATTATATATCGACGTCCCCGAGGAATAAACCGGTAATCGCAAAAATCTCATTTTACAAGAGAAAAGATTAGTGTTTTTCAGTTCTAACTTTTCTACAAAAGATAATTATGACAACATTTTAATACGACGGGAAAGCTAATTTTAGCCCAAACAGATCATAGTTAGCCGTGTTTAAACACAGATTGCTTGTTCCCAAAGTTCAAATTACCGAAAATAATTTCTAACAGATTTTAGGGTATTGATATATTACCACCATGAACTATCAATAATATTCCAGCAACGTCTACTTACCGAATTATTCTTGTAATATAAATTTAATATAATTTCTTAAAAATCATAGACATAACACTACTTTACTGAGTTCTCCAACGATGTATGTTTTCATTAGTAGATAAATGTAATGTTCAGTTACCGACTTATTACGGTAAACATTTTAATAACCTTATAATGGTAAAGTATAGTAACTGGAATATTATAGATCTTTCTGGTAATCATATTTTAATGTAATCGTTGTAAACAGATTATGTAAATAAATTTGTTATCGGTATCTCTAAGGAAAATTAAAGAAAATTCATAAAATGTATCAAAATATTATTATATTATACACGCGATGGACCCGGCACCCGCACGGAGAATCCATGGATTGCTAAGAATATCGGTCTCATTTTAAATGACAACCCGGAGAGACGGGCCGACGCTGGAAAGACAGATGACTGCTGGAAACACAGCTGACAGACGGAAAGACGTCCGACTGCTGGAAAGACAGCCGAGGGTGACGGCCTAGCAAACCAAACCCTAGAATTTAATCGCGCTAAAAGTCCGAATAAGAAGTGGACAGTCCGAGAGGATCTGTCCACCGAAAGGAAAAAACGACGACTCTGGTGATAATACGCATTTGAAATGCCCCACGTGCGGGAAACAATAAAAGAGGCGAGCTTGGTACATCAAACATTTGAATACACATGGTGTTGAAGCACGACAGCCGTCGGTAAGAACTTCATCAGTCACTACAGATAGAGTTGACCCTCATACATCCCATGGTGAACCATCGTGTCAAAGTAACCAGGAGTCCATAAATATTCGGACACGTCTTAGCATTCCGAGCCTTCAAAACTCAACCTGGAAAGTGCACGATGAAAATTTGGCCATTCTGCTAGAACATCCAGGCAAGAAACAAGATCTAAATAGCCAAGTAAACACTTTCCAAGATACAATTTATACGTATTTTAGTGAGCATTATCCACCTCCAAATTACCATGCTCCTAAAATTAAAGAAAACTCTTTTAAAACTAAATTGAAAGAAAGAAAGAAAGAAAGTCTGTTAGCGGAAAGCTTAAAAGATACCAGAAAATACGAAAGACAGATAACGGTATGTTGGATAGACCTAGAAAATGCATTTGGCTCAATTCCACATTACCTTATGGTATACGCGTTGCAATGGTATAACTTTCCACCCGTGGTCATAGAGATAATCGAGTCGTATTACTTGCAGCTAAAATTTGCCATACGCCTCCAAGAAGTACACACAGGACCATTACGGTATAATGTGGGACTGTTTCAGGGATGCTGCTTGTCACCAATAGCATTTAACATAGTAATTAATATCTTAATTACCAAGTTAATACGTCACGAAAAGAAATGGGGTCATCGGTTTAAAGTAAATAACATATACTCAGAGTCCATCTTAGCTTTTGCTGACGATCTCGCAATACTGACGCGTAATCCAAAACAATGTCAGGAACTATTAAAGGAAGTCGATGAGTTCTGTTCGTGGACAAATGGACTGAGGACGAAGCCCAGTAAGTGTCACTGTCTGTGTCTGGGTAGACGGGACACCAAATTTACCTCCTACGACCCGGGACTCTTCATTGGGGGTAACCCAGTTTCCATAGTCGCTGAATCGGTGCCATTTAAATTTCTTGGGAGAAAGATAGACTATAAAGGACGCACACCATCCTTAGATGAAGTTGTCGATACATTTATAAATGACCTAAATAAGATAGATTAGCTACCACTAAACAATATCAAAAAAGCTTGGATATATGACAACTACTTAACATCACGTCTGACTTGGCCTTTTCTGGTGTATGAATTCGGTAAAACCTTACTGGCGAAAATAGATGCAACTGTCATAAAATCGTGGCTTGGACTAGCGCACTCTGCTGATTCCTCTGCTCTATTTAGGGATAAAAATAATTTTGGGATGAAACTTAAGAAACCATCGGAGCTCTATAAAAACCTTAGAGTTACCAAAGCCCACATCTTAGGTAAATCCCAAGATGTCACAGTCAGGGCACTCCCGAAAGATAATAACGCGTCCGAGCTTGAATCTAGACTCCTATTCCAGAAACGATTTATGATAGTGGCCCAGTCACACAGAGTGGGGTTGGGAGTACGAGAGCCAGAAAGGGACCAGGATGTACTTAAGTCCTTTCTAAAACAAGACGAAAATGATAAATATCGAGTGCACGCGATGAGTTTGGAAATCCAAAATGAATGGTTGACAATGGGAGAGTTCTGCATACCGATGGCCTTAAAGTGGCGCACCTTGATCTATGACTGGTCGCCGGCCCTGTTAAAATTCTATCTTAACGCCTTTCAGATGACCCTCCCAGACCAGAGTAATCTGGTAAGGTGGGGGAAGGCCACAGAAAAACAATGTTATACTTGTGGTGAGGCAATAGGGACGGCTAGACATATATTAGTAGGATGTAGGGTGCTTCTCGATAGAGGCCATTACTCACGCCGCCACGATAAGGTGCTTATCATCATACGTGAAGCAATGAGTCTGGCAGTAGCTAGAGCCCAAAAAGGATTGACTACTAACACACGTCATATCAACTTTGTGTCTGAAGGTTCATCCATAACATCCAGGAACAAACCTTATTCAATCTTAGATACTGCCCCAGATTGGACTCTCCTAATCGACACGTATGAAAAGCACTATAAAATTCCGGAGGATGTTGGGGTTTCGTCATCTACACCTGACATATTCCTTTATTCTAAGAGATTAAAACATGTGGTTTTTGTGGAACTTACTGTACCGTGGGAAACAAATATACCGAAGGACCACACAATAAAGAAAAATAAATACTATGATCTCACAAACGAATTAATCAAAAACGGTTACGTGGTTAATTTGTATGCAGTGGAAGTGGGAGCGAGAGGTATACCAGCAAAATCTCTCTATAACCTACTTAAAGATCTAGGCCTATCGAGAGCTACAATAAGCTCATTACTAGGGGGAATGTCTAAAGCGGCACTAGTAGGTTCGTATCAAATTTGGTTAGGCAGGGAGGGGAACTTGGGTAGTGAAGGTGAGTGTTGATGTACATCAACAAAAGGGGCCCCTTCTAAACCTACACTTGGGTCGCAAGTCCCAGGCACTGTCCCGAGTTCCCAACTCAGCAACGCGATGGACCCGGCACCCGCACGGAGAATCCATGGATCGCTAAGAATATCGGTCTTAATGGGTAAAAAGTCCTTAATGAGATCACAATTGTAATATAAAAAATATAAAGAAATAAAAACATCAAAAGCAGTACTTAATCACTATTTTCATTGTTATCATCATTATTATCTTGTTCACTATTTTCTACAGAAATTAAAGAAACATAAAATGGGTGGTAATACTGTAGAATTGCTCCACTGTTACATAAAGATAGTAAATCAGTATGCAACGCCTTGGTTATGGGGGCCTCAACCAACGAAACTATTTTAGGTTTTCGCCCGCGTCGTTTCGTTTCAAATGAATTCATGAAATCTAAGTCAGAATACGGATCATCAAAATCATATTTTAAGGAAACC
Organism: Cybosia mesomella; assembly: GCA_946251805.1. Lineage (NCBI taxonomy): Eukaryota > Metazoa > Arthropoda > Insecta > Lepidoptera > Erebidae > Cybosia > Cybosia mesomella. The sequence goes on from OX276409.1 coordinate 19,771,777, forward strand.
TTGTCTTGTTCAGATGATGATACGTAAACTTCCATTACATCTTTATCGCGTCACCAACTTAAAGCATTAACTAATTTTTTAATATCAAAAACGTCTTTTTGATCCAATTCTTTCACAGTATACTTATCTCCAGAGAATTATATATCCTATTATATACTTATATAATCGAATATATATATATGTATATAGTGCTGTCATTTATCAATTAGCCTATTGCAATCCACTGCTGGACATAGGCCCCTCCCATTTTACGCCATAGCACCCGATCCTCCACTGCGCATCCAGTCTTTACCAACTACCTTTTTCAGGTCATCCGTCCATCTTGCTGGGGACGTCCTACCTTCCGTTTACCGGTTCGTGGTCTCCACTCTAGGACTCGTTTGCTCCATCGGCCATCGGTCCTTCGGCAGATATGGCCAGCCCATTGCCACTTCAGCTTGCTTATTCTGCGAGCTATGTCGGTGACTTTAGTTCTTTGTCGGATGGCGGAAGCAGAGATCGCTCCATAGCCCGTTGCGCGACTTTTAAGTCGTCGACTAGCCTCACTGTCAATTTACACGTTTCAGCACCGTGAGTCATGACTGGTAGGACGCACTGGTCGAAAACCTTTGTTTTTAGGCATTGCGGTAAAGGGGAGGAGAAAACCCGACGTAATTTGCCAAATGCTGCCCAACCTAATTGGATCCTTTTGGTGACTTCTTTCTCGAAGTGGTTTCTACCGAGCTGGATAACCTGCCCAAGGTAGACATACTGTTGAACAACTTCGAGTGTCGACCCTCCGACGGCAATCGGTCGTGGTGTGACATGTTCGTTGAACATAACTTTGGGTTTGTCAAAGTTCACACCAAGACCGACGCGCCGGGAGGCTCCTTTTAGGCTGTGCAGCATCTCACCCAGCTGCTCCAGCGACTCTGCAACTATGACGATGTCGTCGGCGAACCGATGATGAGAGATGTACTCGCCGTTTATGTTTATACCCCGCCCAGTCCAATCCAAAGTCTTAAAGACGTCCTCCAGCGCGTTGGTGAATAGTTTTGGGGGATATAACATCCTCCTGTCTCACTCCACGCTGTAGGCTTATAGGGTTCGTCTTCTGGTCTTGGAGCTGGACGGAAATAGTGACGGTCTCATATAGGCATCTCAGCACTTCGATGTATCGCCAATCAACACGACACCGTTGCAGAGCGTCTAGAACTGCCCAGGTCTCGATGGAGTCGAAGACTTTCTCGTAGTCCACAAAAGCCATACACAGCGGATGATTGTACTCGTGGGTCTTTTGTATAATTTACCGAACAGTATGGATGTGGTCCACGGTACTGTAGCCTTTTCGAAACCCGGCTTGCTCCGGTGGCTGGAACTCGTCGAACTTGCTCGCAAGACTCTCGTGACGACTCTCGAGAATAGCTTGTAGACATGACTCAGGAGTGAGATGGGTCTGTAATTCTTCAGTAAGGCCTTATCACCTTTTTTGAAGAACAGTACCACCGCACTCCCCCTACATGCCCTAGGTGTTAAGCCTTGCTGGATGACGGAATTAAAAAGGTTCGCTAGCTCTTTGAGCACTGGGACCCCACCTGCTTTTAGGAGCTCAGTAGTAATTCCGTCATCGCCAGGGCACCTGTTGTTCTTTGTTTGCTTGAGAGCCGCCTCTATCTCGCACTGCCCGACATCGGGTATTTCCTCGGTGTAATGGCGCGTAAGTGGGGCTCTGTGATCTTCATCGCTGTGTCCCGTCGGTTTAGTCATCTGTGATGCATACAGCTTTCCATAGAACTTCTCGACCTCTTCGAGAATCTCGAGCCTTGAGGTGATGGTTCTGCCATCCTCAGTTTTAAGTTTCGTCAGATGGGGCCTTCCCAAATGTAGAAACGCGTTCCTGATTCGCCGAGTCCGAAGCAGTTAACGCCAATACGTATATCACGCTCCCAAATGATTACTGTAACAGAGTATTACCGAAAATGTCTATGTCATAAATCACGAGAATAAACCTGTAATCGCTTTAACCAGTAATTAATAGAAAATATTTTGCAGTTATATTACTTTACCGATATGATGACACACAAATGAATTTGTAATAATGTATTATGATATTCTTCTCGTACATAAAAATTAACACTTATCCGAAGAACAACGATGTCATAAGGTAAATAGTTGGATATTACCGCAGGAAAAATTTGAAAAGAATTACATAGGTGTATTCCGACCCATAGATACCGAAAAGGCAATAACAGTAATAACCCAGTAATAGTACAATACAGATTTATTCCGGGGGGGCGTCGATATCTTTAACTATTTTAATTTTGTCTTGTCGGTTTGTAGATTAAGCGATGCAGATTACACATTACTTTAAAGTCTTGCAACATCTTTAAAAATGACCAAAATAAGCGGCTGGTCACGTTTCCACCCTGAATAATCTGAATCTCGGAAACGGCTCCAACGATTTTTACGAAATTTAGCATACAGTGGGTTTCGGTATCGATTTACCTAGGTTTCATTTTTAGAAAACCCACCGAGTCACCCATATATTTGTAATGAATTTTCAAATACGAACCAACATTTATGTGTTACCAGCCTTAGTTTGTTGGATATGACTGTAAAAAAAGATTTATGTAATTATGTATGATTCTGAAACAAAAGATATATCAATGACGTCATGCAAGAAATGGAAGGCCCTTCTTCTTGGCCCTGAAGACCGTTATGGGGTGCAATATACTCAATACTAATACTGTTTGTTCCAGGTACATGTTTATGCGTGAGTGCTGGTCATTCTGGCTTGGAGGCCGACCTTCCTTCACGAAGTTGGTTGAGAATCTGGATAAAGTCCTCTCAGTGACATCCAACGAGATTCCACAACCCACCTCGGCCAAATGCCTCCAGATCGGATAACATTTCCTGAATTATAATCGAATGAAGACTGATGAAAATATATATTATAAAAAATCATAACCGAATAATAAATTTTTTAATAATTTTATATTTACACAAGTTAGTGGAAAATTTTATAATAGCGGGCCGGGTTCTGAAGTCCTTTCCAAGTACCTTTTTATAGGCGGTTATGTCGGGTTTGAACCGACTAAAACCGCACGCCGTCTCGGGTCTACAGACGCCGGGGTGTAAGGTTGCCCATAGAGCATATCCCTCGCACCCCGACTGACTCTGGGCCATCTCCGGTTTCGAGATGCCCCCCTCGGGTTTAAGTACCTATTGTTGCGCGCTGCTTTTAATTTTACGATATTTCAGAAAATATTCTTTTAAATTGTGTGTTATAAAAGGCAATTCTTATCTACCTCTCCATTAAATGCTAAATGTAACCAAAGCATTTAATTTCATATAGATTAATGATGTATGCGTCTAAATAGCTTTCTGTTTTCATTGAGTTTTCATACACGAGTCTCTGGTGAAAGCTATCCACTCGAGGTTGGGGGATCAGAAGTCACTCCCGTAAAAGCGAAAATTTACCAAATCATGAAAAGGAAGAGTAGGAAAGCGAAGTTTGAACTCCGAGGGGCAGGTTTCAGATGCAACTGGGACTGGAGAGTAGGGACCCAAACTGTAACCGTCACAAAGTGTTTTAACACTGTTTTCTGAAACTGATTTAGAAGAAACGCATTTATAAGTAAAAGATACGGAAGTGTACCATATTCAAAGTGGTACGTTTTATATGTGTTGATAAGTGTTAATAATTGTAACAGAAATAACGTCCTAAAGTACTTGGGGATGTAAACAATACCTTTTTAAAAAAAAATAGATTATAAATATGATAGGATAGTAAATTTGGCCACGTATCATTTCGGTTAACACTTATTAACACTAAAGATTTTTAAAGATTTAGATCGGAAAAAGAGAACATCTAGGACGGGACTTGAACCCGCGACCAGTCCCTTACAGGGGGAATGCTCTGACCAACTGAGCCACCTAGACATATATCGGAGAATTTCGAATATCTGGGACGTAAATCTCCCTAAAATCTATTACCGAAAACTGACCTATGGCAACCCGCAGTCCGTAAGCGACGACGGTGGCACTAGCTTGGACTTCTTGTATTATCTCTTTGTTGTAGGCATACAACCAGTTGGGGTGTTAGGCCGGGTCCTCCTCGTGGTACACCCTGGGCAACGAGAGCGGCAACATCTCTCTCCGTAGAGGGTAGGTGTTGCTGCTTCCGGCTAATTCCGGTCGAGGCGGGAACGACCCAATCTGGGCCGTTTTCAGTGGTGCTTCTCCACGTGTCCCTCTGACTAGCAGAAGGCACAGTGGAGAATCGGAGAGGAGGGCGAACGGGTTCACCACCGCTGAACATGTTCATAGGTGGTGAACAATGGTCTGAGAGAGACCACCGTCCGGCCAAGCCGTAACCCTGAATTGACAGGGCCGGTGGCTCTTCGGAGTTGCGAGGAAGGAAACCTCTATAAAAAATCACCTCAATCCCACGTTCTGGCGCCCGGCAATGGGATGAATGGCTGGGGGGAACTCAGTCCCGAGGGCGTCATGTCGAAGGACAGTAAACTTAAAAATGGCAATGGGTAAGGAAAAAAATAATAATTCTACCCAGGAGGGTCCCAGGCGCATTGCGTCTGGGGAATCCCTTCCGGAGCCAGTCGGCTCCGGCAGTCCCACGTACTCTGGGGGGGACAACCACTGCCAAACGAGCACGGCGCCGAGCTCAAAATTCGGCCCCAACACAAGCGCGGAGGTCGCGCATATGCGCAGCGCAATGTCGGAATCCGACATCGCATTGAGCACGAGCGGGGCGAGTAGCCCTCTGAATGTCTCAGCTGTGGAACTCTTCCAGCTGGGACAAAAGCGGAAGCGGCACTCCACACGGAGCGCCGATAATTCAATGGTGGAGTCGGCCTCTAGTGACGAGGCATCCCCGGCGGCCAAAGTGGGTACTGGCCGCCGGGGCAGAGGACGACCGCCCACAAAAGGTCGGGACAAAGCTGCGAAGGCGGCGAAGGTTGGGGACAAAGAGCTGGCAGCTAAGAGCGCGGAAAGCGAAAGGCTTATCGCCGACCTTCTCAAGAAGGTTTCGGCGGATAGGCTAACGAAGACACCATCCGTACCAAAAAAGGCTGCGATGGCAACGCCGGTGAGGACTTCCACCTCGGCAGTACCGGAGCCAGGAAGGACGACTCGACAGTCGCTGGAAAATCTCCGGCGACTGGCTCAATCATCCCCGAGCCCCGAACAAGAGGCGATAATAGGCATCGCCGTCAATATCGCCGAAGAGAATGAGCTTCTCGTGGATGAGCTGGCTAAATCTCGTCAAGAGATGGCCCGCCTCACCGCAGCATTCGAGGAGCTCAAGAGAGGGGCGGCGAGCTCTGTCAGCGCAGGCAACGTTATTGCGTCATCGGCGGGTCAATTGGCACAGCCCGCACATTACGCCCAGTCACCGCCGACGGTAAGGCCGGCGCAGCTGGTGCAGCCAGCGCGATCGTCGCAACCGACGATGCCGACGCAGCCGGAATCATCGGTGCCTCCGGTGGAGCCCGATGTAGTTCGGCTCCTGGTGGCGCTGGAGGAGCGGTTGATGAGTCGCATCTCCGCATTGGAGAGCGTGTATCGCCGTCCACCTCTGGCGTCGTCAGGGGCCGGCTACGCGGCTGTAGATAGGGCGGGCCCAACTGCCCGTCTAGCTACAAGGGAGGCCTTCCCAGGCCAGCCAACACCGACCTACCTTCAGGTCACCCACGGTAAAGGGAAAGGAAAGGGGAAGACGTCCCCAGCCCTAGCCCCAACCGTAGCCCTAGCTCCGGCCGCCTCCACACGGCGCCAGTTGGAAGGGGGGTGGGAGGTAGTAGGAGATAGGAAGAAAAGGCGGAAGGCCGCCAAAAAGGCAGCTAAGAAAGCCAAAAGGGCCGCAGCCGCCGCGATGGGAGCGCCGAGGAAGCTCCGTGCCCCTCGATCTGCCGCAGTCGTCGTCACCTTGACTGCGGAGGCAGTGGAGAGAGGCATGCGGTATGCCGAGGTCATGGCGAAGGTCAAGGCCAACGTCGACCTCAAGGCCCTCGAGATTCCGGGTGTTCGATGTAAAAACACACGGACAGGAGCCCGGCTCCTCGAGGTCCCCGGCGCCACCAGTGGCCCCAAGGCTGACGCCCTAGCGGCTAAGCTGAGGGAGTCGCTGGATGCAGCTGACATCCGAGTGTCCCGGCCCTTTAAATGCGCCGAGGTGCGCATCACGGGCCTGGACGACTCCGTCACGGCGGAGGAGCTGAGGCTCGCCGTGGCGGAGGCCGGGGACTGCCCCCTGGATACTGTGAAGGTCGGAGCAATACGCTTCGGCCCTGGTGGACAGGGGGCAGCAGTTGTCGGCTGCCCTATCACGGCGGCCCAAAAGGTTGCCGATGAGCGGCGCCTCCTGGTCGGAGGCTTCCTGAGAGTGCAGGTGCGGCTCCTGCAGACCCGACCGGCTAGGTGCTTTCGGTGCCTGTCGGTGGGTCACGTGGGAGTGCAGTGCACGGCGGAGTTAACGGTGGGTGACCGCTGTTTCCGCTGTGGCCAGCCCGGTCATAAGGCGGGTGTGTGCGACGCTCCAGTGCATTGTTTCAGGTGTGCAGCGGAGGGCAAGCCTGCCGACCACCGGGTTGGCAGTAAAGCCTGCGCCGGATCGGGGCCGAAGCCAGGAGGCCGGCCTTCCGCCCCCAGTTCACGGCGGGATGCGGAGATGGAGGTCCAATAATGGATCCCCAACTCCGCATCCTCCAGGTGAACGTAGGCCACGGTGCCGATGCTCAGGCCCTTCTGCTCCAGAGCATGGCACAGTGGTCCATCAACATCGCCGCTGTCGCCGATCCATACACTCACCAGTTTCTCGGGCCTGCCTGGGAGACTGACCTGGATGGATCGGCGGCACTGGTGCAAAACGCCGCCACCGGTACCCCTCCCCTTGTCGTGGTAGCAAGGGGACCCGGCTGCGTGGCGGCGGTAGTCGGGGAGATAGCGGTCGTGGCCGCTTATTTCACGCCGAACCGAGACCAAGCTGCATACGAGCGATGGCTCGATCAGCTGGCCGTCGTTGTCAATGCCTGTCACCCTCACCCGGTTCTTGTGCTCGGGGACTTCAACGCGTGGTCACAGACCTGGGGTTCCCGGCTCACGAACGGGAGAGGTAGGGCATTGGAGAACTGGGCCGACAGACTCGGCCTAGTTGTCCTAAATCGGGGAGCCGTAGCCACGTTCGTGACTTCGAGGTGCAGCTCCATCGTGGACATTTCGTTCGCGTGCCCCTCGCTGTCACGTCGTGTTCAGGGCTGGCGCGTCGTTGTGGAGGAGGAGACAAGGTCGGATCACCGATACATTCGGTTTGACGTCTCCACTTCCGCAAGCGGTGCGCCAGCAACACCGGCTCCCCCTGAGCCACGTTGGGCGCTTAAGCGACTAGATCGGGAGCTCCTCCTGGAAGCCGCCATAGTACAGGCCTGGGCCCCTGCGCCGGACAGGCCTGTCGACATTGATGATGAGGCAGAGTGGTTCCGGGAGGCTATGACCCGCATCTGCGATGCGGCGATGCCTAGGGTCCAACCCTATACTCCAAGACGTCAGGTCTACTGGTGGTCGCCGGAGATCGCGAGGCTGAGGCAGGCCTGCGTGATCACGCGCCGCCAGTGGGCCAGATTTCGCAGGAGGCGTCGCCGCCCCGTAGATGCGGAGGCCCGAGAGGCGGAGTTGTTAGAGGCATACAGGGAAGCCAGTAGGACCCTCCGAGCGGCAATAAGGCGGGCCAAAATTGAGGCCCGCCGCGAACTTCTAGAGACGTTGGAGCGGGATCCGTGGGGGCGGCCCTACCTTATGGTTAGGGGCAAGCTGCGCCCTAGGGCCCCGCCGTTGACCCGGTGTATCCAACCAGAGCTGCTCGAGAGGGTGGTTGGCTCCCTGTTCCCAGAGCCGGCGGTGGAACATGTTCCACCGCAGATGGCTCCGTCTCGGTCGCCCTTGGCGCCCGACATGGATGACGACGACGTGCCCGAAGTCACTTGGGTAGAGCTAGAGCTGGCGGTGAGAAGGCTCAGAGCCAAACACACCGCCCCGGGACCCGACGGCATTCCAGGCCGAGCATGGGTCCTTGCTCTAGTTGACGATGCTCTCGAGCCCCGACTGAGAGGGCTTCTCAGCGCATGTATGGAGCGGGGCCAGTTTCCGAAATTGTGGAAGACGGGGAAACTGGTCCTCATCCGAAAGGAGGGGCGCCCGGCAGACTCGCCGTCCGCCTACCGGCCCATAGTGTTGCTCGACGAGGTTTGCAAACTCTTTGAAAGAGTAGTTGCGAAGCGCCTCGTCGAGCACCTCTCAAGAGTGGGGCCGGACCTGGCGGATGACCAATATGGCTTCCGCCAGAGGCGCTCCACCGTGGATGCCATTATGCGCGTGAGGGCTCTGGCGAAGGATGCAGGCGCCCGGGGTGAGGTGATGTTGGCGGTGTCTCTGGACATCGCCAACGCGTTCAACACCTTGCCCTGGAGTTGCATTAGGGAGGCGCTCGTGTATCACGAAGTGCCTCCCTACCTTCGCCGCATAGTAGGGGCGTATTTGTCGGAGAGAGCCGTCATCTACCCAAGTATGACCGGTCTAGGTCGGCGTGAGATGTCGTGCGGTGTTCCGCAGGGGTCGGTGTTAGGGCCGCTCCTGTGGAACATCGGCTACGACTGGGTGCTTCGCGGTGACCTCATAGGCGGTGCCGCCGTCACATGCTACGCGGATGACACGCTCGTGACGGCGTGTGGCAGGACGTACCGTGAAGCAACCCTAAAGGCCACGGCCGCGGTTGCCCAAGTCGTGGGGCGGATCCGGCGGCTGGGTCTCGAGGTGGCTCTGCACAAATCCGAGGCCTTGTTTTTTCATGGGCCTCGGAGCGAGCCACCTGATGGATCCAGCCTAATGGTAGGAGGCATAAGCATCGGCATCGAGCCCCAAATGAAGTATTTGGGGCTCATACTCGATGGCCGGTGGGACTTCGGTAAACATCTCCGAAGTTTGGTCCCCAAGCTGAAGGGCACAGCTAACGCTTTGGCGCGGCTGCTGCCCAACATGAGGGGACCCGATGACTCCTGCAGGAGACTCTACGGGGGGATCGTGCGGTCCATGGCCCTATATGGGTGCCCAGTGTGGGCGGAGACCCTGAAGGCCAACAATGCCCGGCTGCTGCGGGAACCGCAGCGGGTGATGGCCAACAGGGTCATAAGGGGGTACCGCACCATCTCCTTCGAAGCGGCGAGTCTCCTGGCCGGAACTCCACCATGGGACCTGGAGGCGAGAGCCCTTTCGCAACTGTACCAGTGGCGAGTGGTGGCAGTGGCAGCCCTTTACAAGTGGCGCAAGGAGGCGCTGGAGCTGGGATGGAATCCTGAGCCTCCAGAAATCGAGGCCCAGAAATCCCAGCTTCGCCAGGCCATCCTGGTGGAGTGGAAGGAACGACTTGGGCAACCAAGTGCAGGGCACGCCGTTGTAGAGGCGGTAAGACCCGTCATGGAGGATTGGCTCGAGAGGCGACACGGAAGCCTCTCGTACCGACTGACGCAGGTGATCTCCGGCAAGGGGAGCTTTGGGGACCACCTGTTTCGAATCCGGAAGGAGCCAACGTCTGAGTGCCACCACTGCGACGCGAGTGAAGACTCGGGGCTGCACACGTTGGCAGAGTGCCCGGCGTGGGAGGTCCCGAGGCGAGAACTCGTGGCGGCAACTGGGGTGAGAGTCCTCTCGCTCGGCGCTATGATTGCCGCCATGGTGCGAAGTGCGAGCGAGTGGGCCGCCGCCGCCTCCTTCTGCGAGCAAGTAATGCTCGAGAAGGAGACGGCGGAGCGAGCTCGGGAGAGATTTAGAACTCTCCCGGCCCGCCGAGCCCGCAACATGCTCGCCGCGCGTCGCAGGCGACTCAGACGCCGGAGGTCGCTCAACGACCTCCGTCCTCCATGAGCGCAGGCCTGGGGGTGACAGGTGAGGCCGTCTGTCTCCCCAGCAGAAGCAGGCCGGGGCGGCGGCGCGACGCGCGCCCCCCCTCTCCGGGGCAAGGTGGGGACACCGTGGTTCCCACACCCGAGGGGGCCATCTCGAAGCCGTAGATGGCCCAGGGTCAGCCGGGGTGCGAGGGAATTGCCTTATTAGGTCACCTTACACACCGGCATCTGAAGACCCGAGACGGCGTGCGGTTTTAGTCGGTTCAAGCCCGACATAACCACCCCCGCTGGCCGGCGGGGGGGTATCCGAAGGGATTTCCGCACGAAAAAAAAAAAAAAAAAAAAAAAAAAAGGCATACAACCAGTTTGTGCGGCCTTCGTGAAAATATTTATTTATTTATTTATTTATGTATTATTTTGTGAAACATAGGTATTACAAAAGATCTTAATATCAAATATCAGTGCACTATGTCCTACCATTAAACATGGTGTACAATTTAAATTTAAAGTATGGTTAGTATTGGACTTAAAGAATATGGTTAGTAGCTACATATCATTCATTCAATTATAGATTTATTTCTATCACAATTCATAATTATTAATAACCTTTATCTGTGACTTTATTCATATTTTAACTTGTCTAATTTAAAGTCATGAGAAATTATAATAATAGAAGGTTTGAATATCAAAGTAATAAAATGTCAAATTTAAAATAATGCACCTCAACAATAACAGTAAAAATATTAATATTTCCATAATGTCATCAATAATAATAATGTCATCAATATAATAGGAGATTTGAATGTCAACGTAAAATAATTTTAGATTAAAAAATAATGCATTTCAATAATAACAGTAAAATATTAATATTTCCATAATGTCATCAATAAAAATAATTAAATAATAGGAGTTCGAATGTCAATGTAAAATAATGTCAATCTAAAAATAAATAAAGCTCAATCATAATAGTAATATTAAAATTTCTCATTCACGTACTCATTAATAGAATAGTATGCTTTTTCTAACAGTAATGTGAGTAATTTGTTTTTAAATTCTTGTATATCTAAAGTCGAGCTAATAGACTTAGGCAACTTATTGTAAATTGTAGGTGCCATGCAGAACACACTTTTCTGATACATAGTTGTTTTACAAGCTACCACATGTAATGTTCCTAATCTGCGGCTACTAGTCCCTTGTGAGAATTTCGACCAATTACGTTTTACAAACATGCACATTTCAAAAATATACATAGATGGCATTGTCAACAATTTCAGTCTTAAGAAATGTGGCTTACAAGTATCGGTAGTGTGTAAGTTACAAATCGCTCTGATGCATCGTTTCTGTGCCTTAAATACTAACTCTTTGCCGACTGCATTCCCCCAGAATATAATCCCGTATCTTAAGGTGGATGCAACTAGCCCATGGTATGCTGTAAGAACGGTATCTTGGTTTGCGGTTTTATTTAGCATTTGCATGCTGATTTAATTTTCCGCATATTTTTGCGATTTGTTCCTTCCACTCTAACGTGCTTTCTATCTGTAGCCCAAGAAATTTCGTAACTGTTGCTTCGTGTATTGTAATATTGTTATGTTTAATATTTAAGTGTGAATGTTCATTCATATTTCTTCCAAAATTCATTACTGTTGTTTTTTCAGTCTTCAATTTTAAGTTTTGCGCTTTAAGCCAAGTAGCAAGAGAATAAATACTGCTATTTATATCAGATTCAATTAAATTGAGATTAGGCTTATCAAATACAACCGTAGTGTCATCAGCAAACATTACCATTGAAGATGTTGTAGCTGAAGGGAAGTCATTGATATAAATGTTAAATAATAATGGGCCTAATGTACTTCCTTGCGGGACTCCGTAGACGATACTTCTCACGTCAGACTGATATTGATGGTCAGTTCTAGATTTATAACTTATCCTATTAATTATGGTCAATTGTTGTCGATTTGTTAGGAATGATTCAATTAAACTGGATACATTTCCCCTAATTCCGTATGCATTCAACTTGTTCATAAGAATTTTGTGATCCACATAGTCGAACGCTTTCGTCAAATCCATATAAAGAGCTGCTACAGGTAAACGTCTATCAACTCTTGCCATAACCATATTCAAAAAGTCATATATGGCTACATCAATACACCTATTTTTTCTGAACCCCTTTTGTTGGTCAGCAAAAAGATGATTTGTTTCGAAGAAATTGTTGACACTGTCATAAATGACTCTCTCAAAGATTTTTGAAAAGATTGGGACTAGAGCAATTGGTCTATAACAAGATACATCTTCCATGTTACCTTTTTTGAAAAGTGGTTTTATTATAGTCTTTTTTAATTTATCAGGAAATAAGCCATTTAAAATACAGGAATTAACAATATGACTAAGTACAGGTGCAATGTATGTGGATACCTTTTTTACTATACTAGTACGTATTTCGTCATACCCAGTACTGGCTGTATTTTTTAATTGCTTTGTAATTCTGTGAATGTCCTGTGCTACAGTTGGTTGCATAAACATCGAGAAAGGTGTTCCGGAGATACTAGAATTGGTATCGCTTGCACTTTTAATTGGTTCTACTTGGTCAGCATAGAAATTATTAAATGCTTGCGCAATTGCGACTGGGGATCTGTTACCGACTGATTATTAACTTTTATTCGCCTAACACCTTCAGACGGGAAGTTAACTTTATTCTTATTAATTAATTTCCAGGTAGCCTGGCATTTATTTTTAGAAGAGCGCACATATTCATTATTTTGATGTTTTTGCGTTAGGTTAACAATTTTTTTGAGTCTACGAGATAAATTTTTAAAATTTTCTTTATTAAGCTCGGTAGGGCATCGTCTATATGTCCACAAGAGTTCTCGTTTTCTTTTACTGCACACCCTAATGCCACTACTTACCCACTTGGGCTTTATTTTTGTAGAGTTTTTGATCTTAATTCTAGGAAAACACACATTATACAAATACAGAAATAGCTCGTGAAAGATATCAAAAGCACGATTACAATCTGTTTCTTGATATACCTCAGCGAAACTGATACCCATAAGGCAATTAACAAACTTATCTATGTTATTTTTACAGTAGTTACGTTTTTCGGAAAACCAGTAATCAAGTCTGCATGTTTTTTTGACAGGACAGTGTAGTAATTGTGCAGTATGGTCTGATACAGCCAGTTCCAGTACTTCCACTTTACATCCACGTAAATTATGTGCAAAGTTATCTAGACAAGTTCCGGTGCTCAAGCGAGTAGGTACTTTTATTTCGCATTTTAAGTTGAGCCCCTGAAGTACTTGACTAAATTGCTGCGAATAAATTGTTTTTTTCAAAATGTCAACGTTAAAATCCCCACATAATACCATCTTTTTGCTACTATTAAATGGAAACAATGTATGAACTCGGTATAGCACATCAAGGAATACATTAAATTTACTTCTGACATTTTCTCTTTGTGGAGGTCTGTAAATACATAAAAGTATGATGTTATGATCCACAAGTTCTATACCACAGCATTCAATTATACCCATCACACTACACGGCGGCACATTTGCCATAGATTTATATCTTAGTCCATTCCTTACCATTATACAGGTGCCTCCGCGCCTCACACTCCTTGCATAGAAGGTAGCTAATGTAAAATTAGGAATAGACAACAAATCAACATCTGAGGCCAACATGTTGTGTTCACAAAAACATAGTACATCAATTAGATTACCCGTACTACATAAATTTTCTAAATGTACTGTAAACACACCTGATTTACTTATCAATCCATTTATGTTTTGATGTAGAACTGTGATGCTATTGTAAACGAAAAAGAGGTTCCATTGGCACAGTACATTCAACAATGTTTTGACTACTGTTAACGCACACGCTATTTGGTTCATGTATGTCATCTGTCTGCGTGCTCTGTTCAACCATCAATTTCTGTTTTACGCTCTGTGTTCGCTTAATTGCATTATACCGTTGAATTTTTATTTTGTAGTCAAATCTTACAATTTCTTGTAGGATATATCTACTTACATATTTAGATCGGTTATTTCTGTGAGGTGAAATTGCTATATAATTCATATCAATAAATATACTTCTGCTATACTGGCGGCTTATGAATTTTAAAAGATAATTTATTTTTGTTTCATTTAGACATTTATTACGAGGTATCTCGCACAGTAGAACATTGACAAATTTATTACGCATGAGAAAGTAATTAAGGTGTGTCTGCAGCTCACACGGATTAATATCATTCATCCCACCTAATATAACTAAAAAGTGATTACTTGTTAAAGTGTTAACATCACTTTGCATGGAATTTAACACATCACACATTCTTGCACCCGGTTTCCAATAACAGCTGACGTTCATTTGAGGGCCAACAAGATCCTGAAGCGTTTTTTGAATACCCTGACCCTGCTGATCCGCTAATATAACAATTCTTCTCTTTTTTTCCTTCTCCAACGTGATTTGATGTCTCATATTACGATCAGAGTCTAAAGGTAATTTATTATTATAACTATGAATCCGATTTTCAGATAGATTAAACGACTCTTTAGCTTTAATGAGAGTTGAACTATGTCGCACAGGAGTAGAAGCTGCACTTAAACTTATTCTTCTACTAGATTTTGTTTTAAATTTTTGTATAGGTCTAGGTGTAAAGCATGTTGTTCCATCTAAACCAACTTTCTTACAGAGATCAAGCATTTCATTTGATTTATCTAGCTCAGATTGTAGTCGAATATTTTCAAAGTTGAGCTTATCTATCTCGTGATGAGCGCTCTGTAGACTAGCTGTCAACTTCTCAATTTGTTCTTGTAATTCAACTATCTTTTCGTGATCTTCTCCTAGTGACGTATTAGGCAAACTCATAACTGTAGACTCAAACAAGGAAGTTGCAGATTCATTCAACGATAGTGACCTTACTACGGGCTTTCTAAGCGTGATGTTATTGGTGTCTTCCATTGTAAGTTGAAGATATCGATGAAAGAAATCTCAAAAAGAGCTCGTCGAGGCAGGTAGGATTTGATCTTAGGCCCCTTGCGTGCCCGTCAACGGTCAGTCGAACCAGACCACAATGACAACAGCGATTTTAATGAAATAGTGGTATGGTTTAGATAAGTGCAATTATAGATCTGTTTTATCGACGATTTGTTTTATTTTTGCATGAGTGCAGCTGACTAGATGTCGCTATACGCAATATAAAAATATGGAATGGCTTGCAATGATTATGCACTATTTGAATAAAACTTTTACAAATCTTATTTTAGGAACTTATGTTTTATCACTTCTAATACTACAATGTCAGTCCAATACGGTACTTAGCAAAGGTTGAGGCACTGATTTTAGTTTAATGTTGTTCAATTGCATACGATTTGGTACTTTTGTATAGAACGGTTTTTATTTTTCACAACACAGTTATTTTGCACTGATGCACTTATTGTTTCTTATAGATAACAATTGTGGTTACGATTTACACCTTTTAACTTAAATATAATGTATCCCGAAAGCGTTTGAGTTATTTATAATATTTTTAAACGAAATTATTTACGGAGCCGATGTTACTATGAGCAACGCCACCTAGCGTTGTATATAACCTATTGTATATAATAATATACCATCGATGGCTACACAGTGATACAGCGCACGACCGATACTGCGAGTAGGAGCGATAATTGAGCGACAGTTTGCTTGGTATAACATTGTTCCACATATAACATTGTTTGACCTGCACCACGAAATAGCAACAATCACTAGTGTTTTTTTTTCTTTGTAAGAAATTTTTATCCTCTCTGATTTTTTTTCTTTTATTTTTCGCCCATTTGGAGGGTTTTGGATTAGGTACAGAAAATGTTTCAATCACCTAATAAGACAAGTTCCAGTCCTGATCTAAGATCAACTACGTAAGTTGACCCTAGTATTACTTATGTATTATATGTAGAAAACGTAAACACGTCGAATGCTCAGTTACTGATGACTTGAACTCAATGGCTGCCGAGCTTAGGAATACCTTGAAATCATTTCGAAGTGATGTCGACTCGAGTTTGGCAACTAGAAACAACAACATCAGTGCAATGAAATTTGACTTGGAGCTTCTTACTTTTTTCTAAAGATTTTAGATCGGAAAAAGAGAACATCTAGGACGGGACTTGAACCCGCGACCAGTCCCTTACAGGTCTTACTTGTACTTTCTGAGGAATTCGCGAAATTCGTGTTTCTGCGCATTCTAAGACGACCTAAGTGACACAAAGGTAATGGACACTTGAGGAGGACACCGTGCGGTTTTAGTCGGTTCATGCCCGACATAACCACCACCGCTGGCCGGCAGGCGGGTATCCGAAGGGATTTCCTCACGTAAAATCAAATAAAAGTAAAAAAAATCTGAAATCAGTTGCAGACATCATTTTATTTGTACGGCCGAGCCTTACGCGAAGCACATATTTTCGTGACGATTTTCTTTAGAAAATTCTAAATTTTCATTATTTTGTTTTGATATCTAGCAAGTATCTGCATTTTGTGTTTTATAAAAAAAAAAGAAAAGAAAAAATAAAAAGGTACCGGAGTGTGGGGGTGGCAGGTGAGGCCCCCTGTCACCCCAGCAGAAGTAGGCCGGAGCGGTGGGGCGACTAGCGCCCCTCCCCCAAACCGGGGCAAGACGGAGACACCGTGGTTCCCAAACCCGAGGGGGCCATCTCGAAACCGGAGATGGCCCAGGGTCAGTCTATGGGCCATCTCTCCGGTTCCCTATGGGCAACCTTACACCCCGGCGTCTGAAGACCCGAGACGGCGTGCGGTTTTAGTCGGTTCAAGCCCGACATAATAGATGTGACATAGTAGATGGCAATAGGCTCACCCCCTATTACATTGGGACCTAAAAACATAACTGGCGAATCGTGGGTGTGTAAATACACCTCTGCCTACCCCTTCGGAGATACAGGCGTGAAGTTATGTTATGTTATCAATTTGCAAGGTAATGAAATAAAACCATTTTAAAATGTAATATAGTTTGTATACACATCATTTTTTTTACAAAATTTAATAGTTTACACCCGAAAGAACTTTATTATGTTAATATTCTTGATGTTTCTTTAGTTCTACCTATCCCCACAGACAAAATTTTAATAACTACAAAATAAATAACCAGACCGTTTGTTTATAAATTCACGCCATCTATTGGTCATTATTGAGCTGAATTTGGCCTCTGGAAAGTAAACGCTCACGTCTATGTGTGTGTAAACCACCCTTAAATAAAAAAATACATCAATTTCGAAAATTGGTTGGATTTTAAGGCAATAATTCAATTAAGTTAAATAAAGTGTGATACCCCAGTGTCGCCGATACCTGTTCTTCGACTTAATAATGCTGAAATTACGAAAGAAACAAAATAAACTGTAATTTTTGAAATTTAGCGCCATCTACCGAGAAGATGGCCGGGAACAGCCCGTATGTTTCACGAGTCCCATTCAAGACCTGGCACACACAAGTAAAATTTTAGGAACGTATTTCTTTTCTTAGAAAAAGCCACGTATTTGAATTTACATGCATATTTATCAATTAAGGTTGTAGCTAGAGCCAGATAAAACTACTTTCAACCACTGTATAATAAGTTGGAATGGAATGAAATGGAATCGTCTGAGAGACAGAACCTCATCCTAAGTACTGGGTTGAAGAGCACAGGTTATTTTCAAGATGTGTTTAAGACCCTGGAGGCAATCTTTTATAAGAAGCCACACCATGAAGCGCTTCGAGAGAGACGACTTCCCAGATCCAACAGGAGTTTACTGTCTTTAACATAACATCTTTTGCACTAATGATTGGCACGGAGAAATACAGGAGGAATAATACATCTATGTATTTCCTGACCACGATTCCAATTCCGTAGTTCGAACAGGTTGTATCCGACACGTAACCTTACGTAAGAATATCAGTTTTCTACAAAAAAAAGAACAATTCAGCAGCTGTATCATTAATTACGACAATATTACTGTTTTTATATAATGGAATTTACAGCGTGAACTATTGTCTTTTCTTTTATTCAAATAAATGACAAATAGATGGGTACGTTGCTATTTCCGGGTGCGAGGGATATGCTTTATGGGCAACCTTACACCGTGGCGTCTGAAGACCCGAGACGGCGTGCGGTTTTAGCGCCCCCGCCCCCGCTGGCCGGTGGGGGGGGGGGGTATCCGAGGGGATTTCCTCACGAAAATGTGGGCGTTGCTGTTATAATTTATACATATAATAAAATCGTAACGAGGTGAAAACTGTGCACTATGTGTTCTAGGACAGATACCGATGCCAAAAATGAATTTTATTTAAATTTTTTGAATTTTTGTCTGTTTGTCTACTTTTAATTATCGATATCCTAGCATCACTTGAAAACCGCTGAACAGATTCAGCTGAAATTTTGCATGAATACGAAATTGTGTTCGACACAGCAGAAGTATTAATAAACAATGTTATTCACAATACCAATTAATCTCACAAAGTTCAAAGACTTATTTTTGTTATATCAAAATATAAATATTTTCGTACACTATTTTAAGCCATCCATGAATTTATAAAAAATACAAAATTATAATTTACTTTATTATGTACCTATTTTCGGACGAACGCTGGCTTCTTTTTAGCACAGAGAATAAGTATTGCCATACAACGTGGCAATGCTGCCAGTCTTCTGAGCACGTTACCACACGATACTCACGATGAAAGATGGCGCTAGCTGTCATGTACGATCGTCTGTGTAATTAATTTGAAATTAAAAATATAAATCAACAATTATAATAATTCAAACTTAAGCAGACCGTTCCTGTTAGCATAAAGTGTTTATAAAATTGTTGTCCAGCGAGAATTCTTATTTATAATTTCACAAAGTTCTAAGAAAAAAGGGCAGCAAAAACAGTGAGTACAGATTTGAAATAACAGTTATTAAGCAGAAGAATAAATTTATTATACTTAATATAATACAATAAGACAAGATTAAGTCCACCAAAATAAGTGACAAAGGCATCAAAATATAAATAATTATTAGTCTACAAGTTGATACAAATTTAATGAGTAACCTGTCACTATAACGAATTTTATTTAAATTCATATAGCACCTATGCAAAAATATCTAGAATACTTAGGTCTATCAACTTACCTCAAGCACAATATAGATCCTCACTTGGTGAATGGTTTATTCGTAAAATTGACACAAATACACAAAACTCACAGCCTGATCCTTCACAGTGCTTAAATTAAATATTTTGCTTTGAAACATTCTCAACAAGTGTAAAAATTAGTTATGGAGTCTGAAAATGTAACTATTCGAAGAAATAAAACCACAATAAGCTCGGTTCACTCCTCGTTTGAGTCCACAAATTCTGAATGTTTGTCAAGAAGTTTCCCACTATTGTCAACCAGCGTAAGTTACGAAGAATTTGAGAAACTGAACACTGAAATCGAACACCTGAGAATTCTATTAACGACTGCCAATAATGAAATAGATAATTTAAATGTAGAAAACAACTTGTTGAAAATACAAACAGCTGAACAGGAAAACACCATATTAAAATTAAAAAAATTATGCAGTGTACCCACTAGTAGCACAAAAAAAGATCTTCCGCTAAAAAGAGGAACTTCAAATCACAGGATCTTAGTATGTGCAAAAAGGTTCTTGATTGGAGTTTAGACGACAGCGACACGAAATCGTACAAGCAAAAAATGATAGGTGGCACTACAAATAGCATGCGTAAGAGTGCAAAAGATGTCGCTGTGCTAAAATTGCAAAATAATGACAAGATTAAACCTAAAAAAATTGAAAGTGATAGGCTGAAGAAACATCCAGAGTTGACTATACTAGGAGGACAACAATTTACGGGACTAGCGGCCCAACTTATACGGTCCAGGAACACCACAAAGTTTAGGAAGTATCACATCTCATCCACTACAAAACCATATGCGACTACAGAGCAAATCTTAAAATCTGGCTGCACCCTAGTAGACTCTGAAGATAATTATTTGATTTTGTGCATTGGAGAAAATGATACTAACCCTAACAAGACCATAATAGAATTAATAACGACGCTGAAAAAGTTACCAAAAACTAACATATTAATATTCAATGTTATGCAGAATAGGTTTCACAATGAAAAAATGCTAAATAGCAGTCTGAAGATGATATGTTCGAATTTTCAGAATTGCTCCTTTGTTAATATAGAACACAATTACCAATATAATAAATATAACTATTTATTAAATGTATGTAAAATAATTAACTTTATGATTGACTCAAAATATTATGACACATTTTTATGTTATAGGAATATGTTACTATTGAATAAGGGTAAAACAGAAAGCATTGTTACTCCTAAAAAAATATATAATAGTACTTGTAATAAAGTGTCATTGGGAGAACATTGTCCACAACCTAGCTTTAATACTAGCTCATTGAACAAACCGACTGGTCACAGAAAGGGTACCATGCCATATTATTTAAAAACAATAACAAAGAGCTTAAATATACAACTTGAGACACATACAACCCCACAGGCGAAGGAATGTTTTCGTCCCCAACTCAGACTTTAATTTTAGAATATTTCATCAAAATATTGCAGGGGCCATAAATAAAAGTGAAGAGTTATTATGTGCAATACACCAGCTCTCACAAACAGGGTTAAAAATAAATGTAACATGTCTGACAGAAACATTCATGAAACAAAATACAGAAACACTTTTAAAAATCCCTGGTTACCAACTAGTCTCATTGTATTCCCGTAGGAAAACTAGAGGAGGGGTATGCATTATGGTAAATTACAATATAAAATATAAATGTTTGACTTATTTATATAACTTGACTTTTGATTTCCATTTTGAAGGTTGCGGTATAGAAATAGATAAAATAATTATTATTTGTTTATATAGAACTCCTTATAGCAATGCAAAGTTATTTCTTGATAAGTTAGAACAATTACTATCATGGCTTACTAGATATTCCAAAAAGAAAATTATTCTTTTTTGGTGATTGGAATTTAAATATTTTAAAACCGGACCAGCATTGTAAAGAGCTAAAAATCATATTACAGAACTTTAATATTGAATTACACATTAAAACACCAACAAGAAAGATGTCATGCCTAGATCAATTCGCTAGCAACATCAAGCATGTTATCGCGGAGGTGCATCATCTCGGGTTGTCCGATCATGATACAGGCCAATCTCTTTCTATTAAAGCTAACAAATACTACGAAATATGCAGTTGGTACGAAAGGCTCAGAGACTTTAGTAAGGAAAATATAGATAGATTTTTGGACTGCATATCTGCTCTCACCTTTTCAACTGTGTATGAAAAAAGTAACTTGCAGGAAGCTTTTGATGAATTTCATAGTCTATTTAAATTGTTCTTTGATTTGTGTTTCCCGATGAAGAAAATAAAGAAGTACACAAAAAAGGGTAACTGTAACTGGTTAACAAAGGGTATAAAAAATCTTGTGTAAGGAAAAGACATTTATACCTTAAACAAGTCCATAGTAAAACAAATAGAAAAACGTTAAATAAAAATTATACATCCTACAGCCAAATATTAAAAAAATGCATACATAAATCTAAGCAGTTACAAAATAAGAAATATATTGAAAATAAGACAAATAAATGCAAAGCCACATGGGCGGTAATTAATGAAAACATTGGTGACCAAAATATGAAAACACAAATTGACAAAATAATTAAAGATAACTTGACATATGATGACCCTTTGGAACTGAGTGATTTATTTAATGATTTTTATATTCAACTGACTAATAGTAATAATTTTAAATTTAAAGTTGACGAGATAAACAGTACTATCAAAATTAATAACGACAAGACAATATTTCTTAAGCCAAGTGACAGTAGGGAAATTTTTAGAACAATTAATAGTCTCAATAATACAAACGCAACAGGGATAGATGAGTTAACAACAAAAGTAATTAAACTATGTGCAGCACACATTAGTCAACCCCTGTGTTATCTGATAAACATGTCATTTGAAGAGGGCACTTTTCCAAACTTACTGAAAACGTCAATCGTAAAACCACTTTTTAAAAAAGGTTGCACATCTGACATGAATAACTATCGCCCAGTAACACTCATACCAATTATGTCGAAATTTTTTGAGAAGGTAATGCTGAAGCGTCTACAACAGTTTACGACATCACATGCTATACTGATAGAGGAACAATTTAGTTTCCGACATAATAGTACCACCTCACTCGCATGTTTTAACCTAGTGAAAACGGTTACACAGGCTATTGACGACGGTTTACCAGTAGCAGCAATTTTCCTAGATATGAGTAAAGCTTTCGATTTTGTAGATCACAAATTGCTCTTACATAAGTTGGAAAAGTATGGCATCAGAGGTAAAGCGAATGACTGGTTGGGAGATTACTTGAGCGGTAGGCAACAATGTGTAGAGATTGCTAGAATACAGGGGGATGAAAATGCAATTTTTAGAAGTGACTACCGGCAAAATAATTTCGGGGTGCCACAGGGTAGTGTACTGGGGTCTTTTCTCTTCCTAATGTACATCAATGATCTCCCAAATGTCACCCGACATAGCACAATATTATTCGCTGATGATACAACTCTTATTGTCAAATGTGAAAGGAAAGAAACTTACGAACTAGAAATAAACGAAGCAATAAGCAAAATAGTACAATGGTTGTCTTCTAATAATTTGCAAATTAACATACAGAAGACAAAAATGATACAATTTCAGACGCATAAAAGCAAGGTAATAGATTTGAATATAAAATATAATGACACTGTAATAGAACAAGTTCCAAGTGCTATGTTGCTAGGTATAAGGTAAGATGAGAATTGTAATTGGAAGGCTCATATTGATTATGTTTGTGTCAGGCTTAACAAATTCGTTTATGCAATAAAAAGATTACGAATAACAGTTTCGACAGAAGCCGCTCTTATTGCATACCACGGGTATGTTTCGTCAGTACTCTCATATGGTCTTCTGTTATGGGGCAATTTGGTAGACGTTATAAGGGCGTTCAGAGTACAAAAGAAGTGTCGTATACACTCACGGCAATCTGTGGGGCCTGGAGTATGGATAGTTGTAGGCCTCTATTCAAAAAATATAATATTCTACCACTACCATCCATGTACATTAAGGAGTCATGTTTATTTGTACAACAACATCCAGCATACTTCTGTAAGCAAACTGAGTGTTCAATTCCGGGCCAGGAGGTATATTGCGCAGTGGAAGTTCGCCCTCCTGGCTACAATGGGGAAGTGAGCAGTCTGCGGTTCACAGAGCAAATTGTTTATAAAATAGGTTTCACTTACCAACTTAGAAGGCGCCCGAAACACAACGCTTTACCTGTCTGTGTCTGTATTTACGTGTTTATGAAGTGTAGGGGTGTATGAAGGTTTGTGTGGACAGATCAGTAGAGCGCGTGGTACAAATGGAGCCCTTCCTCAAGTAAATATATGATTCGGTCGAACAACTCCCAACCGATTACGTTAATTAGTCCAAAATATAACTAATCCAACACTGGCCAAATATGATATTCACGGATAATATTTATTCGAACAAAACTTATTTCAACAAACGTTTTCTCAAGACAATTCTTTCAACAAGTTGACAACAAGTGACAGTTGTAGATCTGTCAACGCAAATTATGTTTTTTTTTTTTTTACTTCGTTTAGGAACGCAACATCTACCCCCTCCGGACGGGCCTTCCCGTCCGCTAATCAATTGGCAATCTTGATAAGGTTGCGACCGCTCTCCTCATCACCGATCCGTCAACCAAAACCTCAGCAAATCGAGGAACCCCATCGGTGCCATCCACTAGATTGAGAATGCGCCCCCGGCGCCAATACAACGGCATTAGGTTGGCATCCTTAATCAGGACGAGGTCTCCGACCTTGGGAGGATGAGTTTTATCCGTCCACTTGACGCGCTGCTGGAGGATGTGCAAGTACTTCAAGCTCCAACGCTTCCAAAAGCTCTGAGCGAGCTGTTGCACTAACTGGAACCGCGATAGCCGATTACGGCTCACATTGACAAGGGGGTGCTCCGGCAGGGCGACAAGTGGTTGTCCAATCAAAACATGGCCCGGGGTTAGGGCCTCCAAATCATTAGGGTCCGAAGAGAGCGGGCACAATGGACGCGAGTTTAGTACGGCCTCAATGCGGCAAAATACCGTAGCTAATTCCTCAAAGGTGAGAACTGTGTCTCCCAATAATCTCCGCCAGAGTCCCTTGGCCGCTTTCACCGCGGCTTCAAAAATACCCCCCCAATGGGGGCAGGCTGGCGGGTCAAACAGCCAAGTGACCCCGTTGCGGGCTAATTTGTTGCCTATGTCAACCTGGTTCTCCGCAAGGAAGGCGTAAACTTCCTTCAAATAGTTACTTGTACCTCTGTAATTGGTACCGCAATCAGATCTAATTAAAGAAGGCAACCCACGGCGAGACACGAATCTATCCAAAGTTGCCACAAAGGCCTCCGTCGAGAGCAAGGTTACTAGCTCCAAGTGTACTGCCTTCGTTGACAGGCAGACAAACACACACAAATAAGCCTTAAGGATTTTACTGTTACGAAGAGTAGACGTCTTCACCAAAAAGGGACCGGCAAAGTCCGTTCCGACGCCTGCAAAGGGCCTTGCCTCATTGACACGATCAGCCGGCAAGTCTCCCATCATGGGCTGCATAGTGGGGGTCTTAGTCCGGTAGCATGGCATGCAACGAAAGACAATGCTGCGGATAGTACGACGGGCCGACAAAATCCAAAAGTCTCGCTGCAGAATGGCCAACAGCGCATTACAACCGGCATGCGAGTTCTTAATGTGACGATCAGTTACCAACAACTTGACCAAATGGCCTTCCTTGGGCAACAAAAGGGGGTGACGAGCTCCGTAGGGGAGGCTAGAGTGCCTCAAACGTCCTCCAACACGCAAGAAACCCGCATCATCCAAAAAGGGGCTCAGCTTACTGATAGCTCCCGACAACTTAGCCATACCGGACTTCAAGATTTCAATCTCCTTCTCAAAGTGTGCAGCCTGCACAGAGCGGACCCAAAGGAGGAGAGACTCCTGGAGCTCTTGAGGAGAAAGGACCGGCGACAGGCGTTTGTCCCCACGGTTCCTACAATTGTGACGAAAGCGCCTGATCCAAGATGTGACATTCAACAGTTTATCGAGGGAGCTGTACCGATTCAACAAAAGGTCGGGATCAAACGGCGGGTCCTTCGTCTCAACAGCGAGCACCCTTAGCCCGGGCAAAGGATCCGTCATCAAGACTGGCATTCGATGCCAAGCATCCTCGGACCGAGTCAGCCATTCTGGCCCCCACCAGAGGGGGTGATCAATCAAGTGAGGGGCCGTGCACCCACGTGAGGCCACGTCGCCTGGGTTCAGGTCCCCAGGGACATGCCTCCAAGTTAAAGGTGTTGCAGAATTTTGTATCTGTGACACTCGGTTCGCCACAAAGACCTCCAAAGTGTGGACGGACGTCTTCAACCAACACAAAACAATTTGACTGTCCGTCCAGGCGTAAGAGGATCGAATGTCCACAGTTTCACCCAAGGTATTAACAACGTGATTCAATAGACGCACAAGAAGAGCTGCCCCTGACAGCTCCAATTTGGGAATGGTCAATGCTGTTCGAAGAGGGGCTACCTTGCTCTTGGCCATGACCAGCGAGAGCTTCCCCTGGCCTGTCGCGCTGACAGTGCGCAGATAAACAACGGCTGCGTAACCGTGCGACGACGCGTCACAAAACCCGTGGAGGGTAGCAGTGTAACTCCCAGGGGGGAGGATGGCGCGGGGCAACACGACCTCATTGACCGCAGGGAGTGTGGACACAAAGTGGATCCAATCCTTCAACAGGGTTTCCCGAAGCGGCTCGTCCCAACCAAGTCCCGCGGTCCAGAGGCGCTGGAGAAAGCATTTCGCCCAAAACAGTACCGGACAAATCCAACCATTAGGATCAAAAGTCCTTGCGACAGTAGACAACACAAGTCGTTTAGTCCAAGTGTGGGGCGACTCTAGGTCGACATCGTATGTAAAGATGTCTTGGACAGGTCTGTACTGAACACCGAGGACGGCCATCATGGCGGGGTTGTCAACGTCTTCAAACAAATGCGGGTCCTGTCTATGATCCTCCGGCAAACCTTCCAATAGAGCTGGAGAGTTGGACACCCATTTACGCAACTCGTATCCAGCGGAAGCCAGGATCCCAATCAACTCGTCACGCAATAAAATGGCTTCCCCAACCGTGGAAGCCCCAGTACAGACGTCATCGACGTACAGGTCCGTTTTCAAGATGGCGGACGCCCCAGGGAACTTCAAACGCTCTCGGTCCGCGAGCTCCCAAAGCGAACGAATGGCAACAAAGGGGCTAGAACGAAGGCCGTATGTATTCGTATTGAGCTCGTACACAATCATGGGGTCCTGGGGGTTCTCGCACCACAGGATTAACTGATAACGTCTGTCATCCTGGTGAATGACCGTTTGTCGGAACATCATCTTGATGTCGGCCTCAAAGACAACCTGATGTCGACGGAAAGACGTGATGACGTCACAAAGGTCCTTTAACAATTTGGGGCCTGAATGTAAGCAATCATTCAATGAGACACCCGAAGAAGTTCGCGCAGACCCATCAAACACCGTGCGCAGCTTGCCAGTGGACGGCTTGAGGACCGCATGATGGGGCAGGAAGTAATGTTCAACTGAGCGCCAATCCAACCTTGACACCGACATGTGTCCCAAATCCGCGTACTCCTGCATGAAATCCAAGTACTTCTGCCTCAACACAGGGTCCCTGCCCATGCGGCGCTCCATTGCCAACAATCTCTTCTCGGCCGTAGGTCTAGATTCACCGAGAGGTGGTCGCACTGCGACAAAGGGCAACCTGGTAACAATCCGACCGGAACGGAGTCGACCCGTGTTGTTCTGATAGAACAATTCGCAATCCTGGTGTTCCGGGTTCAAACGGACCAAACCCAAAACCTCTGAACGGCATCAGAGAGAGCGGAGCCGGACACCAATGCACAATCAAGCTCAGGTGGAGGGGGTTCCATAAATACCGGTCCCATCAATGCAAAGCCAAAGATGGTCGAGACAGCCACCAACCCGGTTGGCTGCAAGACCCTTATACCACCCAAAAATATTCTCCCTAGTACATCGGCACCCAACAACAAATACGCTGTACTAGGAGAATCAAACCGGGGGTCAGCCAACTTCATACCCAACGTCAACCGAACAATATCTGAAGACAACTGTGTCCGGGGATGTCTTCCCAGAATGTTCTTCATAACAATGGCCGAGGTACCAATTTTAGGGCCCAACGAATGCAAAGGAGTGAGCCCAAACCGAGCCTGTCCCTCAACAGTGGTGACAGCTGCGTTGCCCACTCCTCTAATCGTGTCTGAATAGCCACGTACATCAAGGCCTACCTGTTCCACTAACCAAGACGACAAATTGCAGCCCTGGGAACCCGTGTCCAAAATGGCACGGACCACAACAGAGGCCCCCGCTGGTCCCCAGACCCTGACCGATGCCGTAGGCAACAAAACCGTGTCAATCTGGGGGGCTGCAGTAGTGGGGCAGGCGCCGACTTCCTAATGTCTGGGCGGTGACCGATCGCCGCACCCAGACTGTAGTCTTTCGCGATGAGGATAGGGTTCAAACCCCTCGTCCGCGCGATGTCCCGAGCCGCGTGCCATCGCTGGAGGGGCGTATCCCACCGGATGCCTGAATGGCGGGGGGCGCGACTCCAATCGGGGACGCTCCGCCAACGGAGGGGAGGGCAGTCGGTGCTGGTCCGGCCACTGCCGGCAAGCGGCCGCTGCGTACTCGTCTCCATGTGAGGGAGCCCTACGGCGCTCATGCGGCTCTCGTGACACGGGGGGTGACGAGCGGCGTTCGAACCTGCGGATCTCGCCTCGGTTCTGCACTGGCCAGCGGACCCCGTGACCGTCTCCATCGTACCCCCCCGTACGCGAACCCCCCACAGAGGCTGGACTGCCAACGCGGTTCGCGTTCACGCATAAAATGTCCAGATGTGGTCCCCCACAAACTCTGCAAGGACGGGGGTTGGGGCATTCCCGTTGGAAATGTGCCCCCAAACATGAGTAGCACAGTCGGCGTGCACTGGCAATGCGGCGGCGGGCACTCACGTGCTCTCCCAAAAAGGCCGCGCAACTTGCTATGCCATGCCCCGTGGCCTTACAATAAGAGCAGTCAGGACGAATCTGGGTGCCGGCAAAACGGGGGGCGGGGCGACTCTCAACAGGCCCACGAACCCTAGGCAGTCCCTGGCCTCTGGGCCGAGGAGACGGTGGGCGAGACCCCATGGCAATACTAGAGTTGTCTAGAAACCGGCATTCGTCCTCCAGGAACTTGACGAGGTCCTCAAAAAGGGGGAGATGGGTGGCACTATCCCCACCATATTTTTGCTCAAAACGGGACTTCAAGTCCACGGGCAGCCGTTGCAGCACTATATGCACCAAGATGTACGACCAATGGTCGACTGGCAACTCCAGTCGCCTCAAAGCATTGGTCGCTGCCAACAACGGGTTCAAAAGGTCCGTACGCAAGGCTGACACTCTGGTAATAAAGGGCAACCCCAAAATATGGCTAATGTGAGCGTCAGCCAAACACCGTTTATTGTGGTACCGCCGGGAGAGCAGCTCCAGAGCAGTAGGGTAAGCCGCATCCGTTACCGGTAAGTGCTGCACCAAGGCTCGGGCCTCTCCCTTGAGGACGGACATCAAGTAGGCCAGCTTTTGGGCGGGTCCAAGGTCCGAGCGCGAGTCCACCAGACTCACAAATAAATTTTGAAAGCCCAGCCAGTGGTCCATCCGACCATCAAAATGTGGCAGTTCAAGCGTGGGCAGCTTGCTCAAAAGTCCCGGGCAAGCGACAGAGGTCTCCGGCTTGACCTGGACAGACTCCCGGCTCTTCAATATTTCCCTAGCACGTAGGGAAATCGTGTCTGCCAACGCCAGGATCTGGTCGTAGTCACCAACAACCTTGTCCCGCGCTGCCTGACTCAGCTGATCCAACCCGAGGTCCTCAGCCAGGTGGCTAAAGCGGGTGAACAGGGCATCTACAGCCCCAAGCCTATTCTCCATACCACCGAACCTGGTAAGAGTGGTCTCTGCCAGCTCTGGTCGAGTAGTAGTGGCCGCCGCCGAAGTGAACCACCTCACTTGTGTGGTTATACCGGCTATGGCCTCCTTCGCTGCACTTAAATGAGACATTCCAATGACCAAACTTCAACAAATTAGATAAAGAGATTACCAAAACAAAGAAAATATTTAAACAATGTTAGTTCAATTTATTTTATCCAACAATGATGCAAACACCAATACAAATATAATTCAATATAGCTTACAAATAAGCATTCAATTATAGAATGTTATATCAAATGCCTTAACAAGAGATTGCCAATTAATTAGTCATAATGGTTCCCCAGCAATGACTCCAAATC
Source organism: Cybosia mesomella (assembly GCA_946251805.1). Taxonomy (NCBI): domain Eukaryota; kingdom Metazoa; phylum Arthropoda; class Insecta; order Lepidoptera; family Erebidae; genus Cybosia; species Cybosia mesomella. The sequence goes on from OX276409.1 coordinate 19,801,131, forward strand.
AGCACACCAAACTGATATTAACTTGTTTGAACAACTAATAAACTATTGAAATATTGTCAATTTACCAATACAATTTACCAATTACAAATTAATTTACAAATCAATCAATCAAATCAATTTACCAATTACAATTAAGGTTATGAGACCCGAGACTGCGGTTTTAGTCGGTTCGAATCCGACACAACCACGCTCTTGCTACCAAAATGTTCAATTCAGGTATATTGCGCAGTGGAAGTTCGCCCTCCTGGCTACAATGGGGAAGTGAGCAGTCTGCGGTTCACAGAGCAAATTGTTTATAAAATAGGTTTCACTTACCAACTTAGAAGGCGCCCGAAACACAACGCTTTACCTGTCTGTGTCTGTATTTACGTGTTTATGAAGTGTAGGGGTGTATGAAGGTTTGTGTGGACAGATCAGCAGAGCGCGTGGTACAAATGGAGCCCTTCCTCAAGTAAATATATGATTCGGTCGAACAACTCCCAACCGATTACGTTAATTAGTCCAAAATATAACTAATCCAACACTGGCCAAATATGATATTCACGGATTATATTTATTCGAACAAAACTTATTTCAACAAACGTTTTCTCAAGACAATTCTTTCAACAAGTTGACAACAAGTGACAGTTGTAGATCTGTCAACGCAAATTATGGTTTTTTTTTTTTTACTTCGTTTAGGAACGCAACACTGAGGCTATTAAGCGAAATGTAGTTCCTAGAAACAAATATAGGTTACATGAACCACAATGCAGGCTAGAATTGCATAAAAGAAACTCGTACATGAACGCTATAAAGGTATATAACAAACTACCTTCAAGAATTTACCTTTAATTTAGTTTAAAAGAAAGTTGACGCAATGGTTGATAAAAGAATGTTTTTACGATTTGGATGAGTTTATGTCATACCGTGGGATAGTAGGTGACTTTTAATATACCTTTATACACAATAATTAATTGCATTACATTCAGCATTGCATGCTGAAAGACTATAGCAATGTAACTCAAATCATTTAAATATTTGCACACCATAATGGTAGGATGTACATGGGCCATTGTAACGATAAGATCTATCTGTTTACCTGCATTCTGGCAAATAAAATATTTCATTTCATTTCATTTCACAGGAGGCATGCGATGCGGAGGAATTCCACGATGCATTTTAGGTTTAAGTTTCTTTTAATTATTTATTTTATTTTAGTTTTATTTAGTTTGGTTTAGTTAGCTATTTAAATATTGAATTTAAATAATATTTTGAAATAAGTAGGTACTTGTTGTAATTGTAATTCAAAATAATAATTTATTCTGATACTTTTAGTGTTCTATTTAAGACATAGGTAATTACTCATGGGGGTGTGTGTTGGGTAACCTCCTCGAGTGTCGCTCCGATTCCGATCCCGCTGCAGTCCGGGGGGAACGGAATCGGAGCGGCCGGTACACCCTGGGCGGCGGTCAATGGCTTCCCCTTCACCCCTTCATAGGGTTGGCATTGATCGTCGGCCAATACCCAACGTGGCGGGAACACATCGCTCTCCGTACTCCTCTGCTTTCAGAGGAGACAGGATGAGCGATGCTGTTAGTGGTGAGATGGCCCAGGGTCAGCCGGGGTGCGAGGGATGTGCTCTATGGGTAACCTTACACCCCGGCGTCTGAAGACCCGAGACGGCGTGCGGTTTTAGTCGGTGCAAGCCCGACATAACCGCCCCCGCTGGCCGGCGGGGGGGTATCCGAAGGGATTTCCGCACGATAAAAAAAAAAAAAAAAAAAAGGTAATTACTCATGGGTTTCACGTTATCCTTATTGACTAATATCGTTGACTACTTTACCTAAAGTACGAATGTGTATCCGCACATACACAGTCGTTTTAAAAGTTATATTCAATTAGTCCAAAAATACGTCACCGTTGATAATAAATGTTTATTTGTGAAATATTTCTAGTGAAAACATGAAGCGCGAAACGTGCAGTGCTTTTGGGCTGTCCCTACTTTTAGGAACGACGATCATAGCTATAGCCAAGGTGAGATATTTTTCATTAATTTTATCAATAGGTATTACCTAATATAAATAAGTGGGTGGGTGTTGTGGCACTCATTGGTAGCGGATTATATCTAGTGGACTGCAATAGGTTTTTGTATGTATGTGTTTTGTATGTGTTTGTGCTGTATTTGTTTATATCTAAAACCTGTCAGTAAATCTATTTCACTAAAGCATATATTCATATCAACGGCGAGGTCAGAATTGCTAATTCTAATTCTAATAAGGCTCATTATGTAAAAGCAGTATTTATATTTGGCTCTAGGGTTCCAAGCCGAGAGAATCACACACAACAAACACATCACTGATTAAATTAGATTCACTTAAAGAAAACAATACTTCACACAAACATGGAACTATGGTGCCCACTACGGAGCTACCACCAGGTACGTTTACAGTTACTACAATAGTATAATATTGTAATGACCTTTAGGAGGGGTGATTGTGGGTGCTGCGTGCATTATTACATACTTAATTGGTATTTCAATTATTTACTTGTACTTGCATATTATATCTTTTTAGTAATAGCCATCTCTACCTATACAAATAAATATAATTGAAATGTCTGTTTGTAAATTTAGAATGACAGCTTTTTAGTGAAGCTTATGAATGTACATGTACACAATGTACACAGCAACCACTCCGACTCACTGAGGGCTTGAACCAAATCACTGGGGACTCGCCCCGACAAACTGGGGACTGGCTTCGACTCACTGGGGACTTCACCGCAGCACCACTGCACCGCACTCAGCCCTACATCCAAGGAGACAGCTATAGTCCCGACTCTTTGGCGGGACTAGCGAGAGAATGTTCCAGTACAATGGAACCAGTGGAATCCTGATTTACTGGAGCAAAGACAGCTGTCTCATCATCGCAGTTAACCACCGGTCATAGAGAGGAGTGACTGAGTGATGTGGTGATGTCTCATCCAGCTCCTTCTAGCGATATCCGAACGCTGAAGCAAAACTACCGATCCTGCATCGTTCTCGCACTAGACAACCGCTGGTTCGTTGGCCATTAGAGGTAATCACCAGATAAGGTCGGTACATTCACCTTTTGTGTCGGGGAAACATCACACTCCCTTCCCTCACAATATGAAGAAAGTATTTGATTACACATGAATAAAATATTAAAATTTGACTTATTTTATTTAAGTTAGTAGCTATACGGTAGAGTTCACTTTGTTTACCCAGGTGATATAACCCAGGTGAACAAAGTGGACATTGTAGTGTTCCCATATCACCTCGAAATCGATTCACCTAAGCCTTATCATCCAGGTGAAACCATTTGACATATTAGGTCGCATTAGATGAATAACAAAACTCGCATTTGTTCACCTGGGTGAATCGAGTCTCATTCATCTTGTGGTCTTTTATCACCTATTATGCTAATAAAATTCCCCATATTAGTATAGCTACTATCTGAATCCACCCACCGTGATATTTAGGGCCCAGGTCAACCTCACTTGCTAGTCAATGCACCTGCTGATAAATGGACGAGGTTCTGTCAGAGACTTCCCTTTGAGGATTGAAGGGTCAGACGGGAGACGCTCCCGCAAAAGTAAATATAAACCAAGTTTTGAAGGAGAGGAAGAAGAGTAGTAAAGCTATCCCCGGACTCCAAAGTGCAGGGATTGGATACAACCAGGATCGGTACTCGGGTGAAGAAGAAAAGATCATTAACTTCTGAACGTCAGATGCAGTTTGCCAAAGTAGGCCACAATACAATATTCATCAAGTTAAGACTCCCAAGACTATCAGTTATTTTAAGACATTTTTGATGGCGACAGTACTGTCAGATTTTCGGTAAATTTATTCAATCACTTAGTTTAGGAACATTGTAGCTGTGACGAACGGGCCTCACGTGACGTTCTATCTGGTCATAAACGCAGATTCAAACACCAGCGATCAGCTTACGTCCGCCTTAGGTACATTTAAAGGGACTGGCCGTCAGTATGCACACTCTTTCCCTGCCATGCAGCGGAGGTGTGGACTGTATCTTTCGAACGAGGTCAGGGAAAGTATAAATACTCGTCCCTGTGCGTCTCTCTAAGCGAAAGGATAAACCGACCGCGAGCGGTACGGTTCCGAATTAGATTGAACAGGAACACCAGTAAATAAGACACAGAATTCGGTTGAATAATATGGCTTTAATAATGGCCCATCTGATCAGTGCAAAGTCTGAGTGTTATCTCGAAGACTATTGCTGGCGACTCGGCTAAGATGTCGCAATCGTTCAAAATGTTGTGCCAGCTTAAGTACTCTCGAACTTTACCATGACGAGGGCCGTCAAAATACGAACAAATTATACGGAAATTTACATTCATTTTTCACTATCTATTTTACAGTTTTTTACTTATATTTAACGAACTATGTACAAGAATTATAATGTGTAAATGCAACAAGATAGGTAGGGCGGTCACCCATCCCATGGTAAGGGTTTTTAATAGGTATTTACTATTGTTTACTAATTACAGCAGTTTACAATCGAAATTATGAGTGGCTGGGCTCTATCATGCGACGTTATTGGTCGATTACACAAATATTATACATCGTACGGTATTACATGGGTTGTTATGTGGTAGCCACTCACTGACTCTATATAATGCATAAACTTTACTTCACACAACAGCGCTTTTATGGCTGATTTTACTAATTTACTATACAGTGATTTTACATATTAAATTTCTTATATCTATTAACAAAAAAGGGGTGCTGCGACCGTCTCGTGCGTACGGTGGCTGTGTTGATTGAATGTCTAAGATCATTTTACTGTTTGTCACAAATCACTGGTTTTACGATTCACTAATTTTCAATTTCATTTATACGGATCACGAATCACTTTCACTAAGTGTCTGTCGCGAACATTTCTCCCGCCGTGCAGCAGAGTGAGGCGCGGCCGCTTGTGATGCTGCATTCCTCGGTGAGCGACATCACTTAGGCAGTGGCACGATCTTCTTAGTTGGGCGCTTGAGCACGCCCCCGGCTGTGCGCACCTCAACGGTCCGGACTTGACCGTCGGCGCCTGGGTAGACGGCGGTGACTCGGCCCCTTGGCCAAGTGTTGCGGGGCAGCTGACCGTCGGCGATCAAGACAGGATCGCCGACCTCGATGCGAGGGCCCGACCCATGGGGCTCCCGCCGGTGTTGCAGCTCGGGTAGGTACTCGCGCACCCATCTGCGCCAGAACATGTCGGCGAGCGCCTGAGCGCGTCGCCACTGCTTCTTGTGGTCGATGTCGGTAGAGTCGAACTCACCGAGCGATGAAAGTCGGGAGGAACCACCGAGTAGGATGTGGTTCGGGGTTATAGCCTCGTCGTCTTCGGGGCTCACGGAGACGTGTGTGAGGGGGCGGCTATTCACTGTGTATTCCACCTCACACAGCAAAGTGGAGAGCACCTCTTCATGGGGATGGCGCTCGTGTAGGACCGTAGTGAGTGCGGTCTTTACGCAGCGTACTAGACGCTCCCAGACACCCCCCATAAAGGGAGCAGCGGGGGTGATGAAGCGCCACACGATGCCTCGATGAGCGGCTTCGCGAGACAGAGCCTCGCGCATCTCGCGGTCGGCACCATGCATGTTGGTGCCATTGTCTGAGTATATCTCAGCAGGGCAGCCTCGGCGCGCGGCGAACCTCCGCAAAGCTAGGATTGCGGAGTCCGCGCTCAGGCTGGCGGCGACTTCCAGGTGGACTGCCCGGGAGGTCAGGCAGGTGAACAGCGCCACATAGCGCTTTTGGTGTTGCCTGCCGATAGTGACACTGAGCGGCCCGAAGCAATCGAGCCCAGTGTAGGTGAAAGGCCTGCGGTGGTGCGCAAGGCGTGTCTTCGGATGGTCACCAGTAGCTGGCTCAGGTGGCTGCACCTTCCTGATGCGGCACTGCAAGCATAGATGAAGGACCGACCTGGTCGTCGGCCGTAGGCGTAGTACCCAGTAATGTTGGCGTACCTCATTGATAACGGTTTCGGTACCACTGTGATGCAGTTTTCGATGCGTCCAGTCTATGTACAACTGTGTGATTGTGTGTCCTCCATCTAATATTGGTGGCCTTTTTACTGCTTCGGACACGTCTTGTGTTGCTGATATTCTGCTCGTTAACACGATTACTCCGTCTGCGAGCTCAACACGGAGTTTTCGGAGTCGACTGTCTAGAGGCACTTCCTGTTGATTTTTTAATCTTTCGATGTCCCTTTTAAATGCGGTGTTCTGTACGCATTTAACAAGCTGTAATTCGGCTTTGTGAAGGTATTCAGCGGTTAAAATTTTAAAATTCTGATTGGGTACAGTGTTCTGGGGTAACACTGGCCCTTTAGATACCTTTACTCGCCGAGCGGTGTGACGCCAATCGGGATCCTTTTCTCTGTTTTTGATCGTCCTTTTGTAGGCCACCTGTTGAGTCCGAGGTTTTCGGAGTGCGTCTATAAACTGTAGCACCCGGGCGGTGGTGCGTAGAAGCTTCTCCCAGCTGGAGAACCTGGTGACGTCAATTATTGAGGCACTTACGTCTGTTGCGGTGGTGACTCTCTCTTCGCCGGTGGCTTCGGTTAGTAGCGGCTTCTCGGTTGGCCAGTCTGTCGCATCCTTATATAGGAAGGCCGGCCCGTTGTACCACTCGTGATCGGATGTGAAATTAGCAGGTACATCGCGAGTGGCTGAGTCTGCTATGTTTGACTTTGACGGGAGCCATCTCCAGTCCTCGACCTTACTGCTATCTTCTATGGCGGCGATCCTGTGAGCTACAAAGGGTTTATAAATACGAGAGCCTTTCCTTAACCAAGTTAAAACTGTTTTGCTGTCAGACCAGTAGGTAATAGAGTCTGGCTGAATCCTGTGGCTCTCGGTGACGGCTGTAGCTAATCGAGTTCCCATCACCGCAGCTTGCAGCTCCAATCTAGGGATCGACGTGAGTTTTAATGGGGTCACCCTCGCCTTTGCCGTGACGAGACTGACTTTCACCTGTCCGTCATGGGTGACGGTCCGCCAGTAGATGGCTGCAGCGTAGGCTGCTTCGCTGGCATCCGAAAAAACATGCATCTGAATTGTATGACGATCGGTGTATCCCGGGTAGCACCTAGGTATCCTCACGAATTTGAGAGCTTGTAGATGGTCTGTCCATACGCTCCATTGGGCTGAAAGTTTCTCGTCTAGCGGTTCGTCCCAGTCTGTGCCTAGGCGCCATGCCTCCTGGAGAATCTGTTTGGCTCTCACGGTGACCGGTGATGCCAACCCGAGAGGGTCATACAACGACATAATTATTTTTAAAGCTTCCCTCTTGGTAGGCGACGTCTTGTTTACTAAGTTGTCAGGCAGTCTGGCTAGTTTTAAATTAAAACTTAGAGTGTCTGTCTGTGGGTCCCAGATCAGGCCGAGGATCTTCTCTTCCTGGGCCTTAGATGTGATATTTACACATTCAGTGTGGTTCGGACTGTTCTCTAATCGATCTTTCAGCTGTACAGAGTTAGAGACCCATTTTCGTAACTCGAACTTGGCCTTTCTGTGAATGTCACGTACCTGTGTGGTGATGCGTATCGCCTCTTCTATGTTTGGGAAGCTGTCAAGGTAGTCGTCCATATAATGATGGTTGACGATGGCGTTCACTGCTTCGGGATAGTCGTCTGAGTGCTGCTTCGCGTTCCAATTCTTCGCGAAGATCGCGGTGCAAGGTGAGCTGGCTGCGCCGAAGATGATAGATTTCATACGGTACTCATCTGGCGCTCCCTCCCGCCGGTTACCTCTCCATAGGTATCTTAGTGCGTCCCGATCTTCTGGACGCACCTGAACCTGCATAAACATCTCGGTGATGTCAGCTGACACGGCGATTTGGTGGCGACGGAAGCGCATCATGACACCTGGGAGTGACTGTAATAAGTCCGGGCCTGTTAGTAGGAAGTCGTTGAGAGACTTTCCTCCCGATTTGGCGGCAGCGTCGTGGACTATCCTTAGCTTGTCTGGCTTGCTAGGGTTGTGTACGTCGAAATGCGGTAAGTACCAGGTCTTACCTGGTCTGGCTGGCTTCGGAGCTTCCTCCGCATACCCTTTCTGTATGAGTAATTCAATCTGTTCGGTGTATTTCGATTTTAAATCTGAATTACGATCTAATTTTCGTTCTATGGAAGTTAGTCTGTTAACAGCGTTATTATAGCTGTCTGGCATAACGTCGTCGTCCTTCTTCCATAGAAGAGCGGTCTGTATGCGGCCATCGGTTAGTTGAACGGTATTGTTTTCTAAAATGTTCGCAGCTAACTGTTCCGGATCGGATTTCGGGCGACGCGGGTTGATTAGAAGTGATTCTATTGCGAAATATTCTTTTAATTGACGGTCAATGCTGTCGTCAACGGTTGAGAGTCGATTGATAAAATGTATACTGTGACCTAAGGCTCGGCTGTGGCTTCCATGCAGCACCCATCCTAGTGCTGTGAGCGAGGCAACTGGCTGTTGGCGAGGTCCCCTCTTGGTGTGGCTAGATATTAAAAGGTGCCAGTTGTCTTGGCCTATTAGTACCTTTGGGGTTCCTCCGGTGTAGACGAGCTGATCTTTGATATCTGCCAGATGTTCGCAGTCCTCAATGTCCGTCTCGCTGATGGTCTGTGACGAGAGTTGCAGCTTGGGCACGGTTCTCACCGTCAACGGGATGCTGGTACCATCGGGGTTGCCTATATAAACTTCGACTCTTCGTGAGTCCGGTAGATCGATCGCTGTATCCCCAATGGCCTTGATGGTAAACGGTTCAGTCTTACCTCGGGCTCCCAGTTCGGCAGCTATATCTCTATCTATGAGGGATATGGTAGATCCATCGTCAAGGAGAGCGTACGTCAATATCTCTCCCGCCGGTCCGGAGAGTTTGACTGGTGCTATCTTTAAAAAGGCTTGCTTACTTGATCGGATGAATGAACTAGCAACTGTCTCTTCTTGAGGTTTCTGTTTACTGTAATGAAGTAATCTGTGGTGAGAGGCCGGACAGTTGTCTACACCACACTTCCTGATCTGACATCTATGATCGCTATGGCGGAATTTAAGACAACGAAAACATAGTTTGTATAGACAATAATAATAAATAATAAAATAATAAACATAGACGCACGGGAAAAGCAGGCTGTCATGCGATACGTCCGGCTGGAAGCTATCCACAAGTGGACAGCAACGCTTTAATCCGGCTCGCAATGAACCACATAAATGTGGCCAGCAGGCTCTTAATCCGGCAACGAAGGACCAATAAATGTGACGAACGGGCCTCACGTGACGTTCTATCTGGTCATAAACGCAGATTCAAACACCAGCGATCAGCTTACGTCCGCCTTAGGTACATTTAAAGGGACTGGCCGTCAGTATGCACACTCTTTCCCTGCCATGCAGCGGAGGTGTGGACTGTATCTTTCGAACGAGGTCAGGGAAAGTATAAATACTCGTCCCTGTGCGTCTCTCTAAGCGAAAGGATAAACCGACCGCGAGCGGTACGGTTCCGAATTAGATTGAACAGGAACACCAGTAAATAAGACACAGAATTCGGTTGAATAATATGGCTTTAATAATGGCCCATCTGATCAGTGCAAAGTCTGAGTGTTATCTCGAAGACTATTGCTGGCGACTCGGCTAAGATGTCGCAATCGTTCAAAATGTTGTGCCAGCTTAAGTACTCTCGAACTTTACCATGACGAGGGCCGTCAAAATACGAACAAATTATACGGAAATTTACATTCATTTTTCACTATCTATTTTACAGTTTTTTACTTATATTTAACGAACTATGTACAAGAATTATAATGTGTAAATGCAACAAGATGGGTAGGGCGGTCACCCATCCCATGGTAAGGGTTTTTAATAGGTATTTACTATTGTTTACTAATTACAGCAGTTTACAATCGAAATTATGAGTGGCTGGGCTCTATCATGCGACGTTATTGGTCGATTACACAAATATTATACATCGTACGGTATTACATGGGTTGTTATGTGGTTGCCACTCACTGACTCTATATAATGCATAAACTTTACTTCACACAACAGCGCTTTTATGGCTGATTTTACTAATTTACTATACAGTGATTTTACATATTAAATTTCTTATATCTATTAACAAAAAAGGGGTGCTGCGACCGTCTCGTGCGTACGGTGGCTGTGTTGATTGAATGTCTAAGATCATTTTACTGTTTGTCACAAATCACTGGTTTTACGATTCACTAATTTTCAATTTCATTTATACGGATCACGAATCACTTTCACTAAGTGTCTGTCGCGAACAGTAGCACTAGCTAGGTTTCTAGCTAGGTTAGCAGTTTTACGTTTCGTTTTCAGTTATCGAATTTTGGTATTAATGTAATATTTAAAGAAATAAATTCAATTAAATGGAATTTACCTCATAGTCACCGAGCTACCAAATCTTGTTTTTTTTAAGCGTAGGATGTTTTGGCAACTGCAGTTTTCATAAATAATTTCCTCAATTTTGATACACAGAACGCATGATACTATGGAGTCCACAACCCGTGTATGACGTCCTAATATATGCGATGCAGAGCCCAGAAGATCAAGTGATTTTTGCTTGTAATGCAAACGGTAATCTATACTCTTATACAATTGTAAATAAGTTGTGTATATTGGAGATATTTGAAAAAAAATACTTGGGTTATGTTAAATGAACGATTCTGAACACAAAAATATTTTTCTTGGAATTCTTGTCTGTTTGTTTATCTGTTCGTTCGCGTTTTTTTTTCTATTACAAAAGTCTTGGTCAGACTTAAAATCTGCCTTATGATTGAGTGCAATTGGTTAAGTAAAAATAGAGATATGACCAAAACATGATAATCGACCTCCGTGCGGGCGGAACCGCTGGCATCAGCTAGTATAGTAATATAATATTTAAGTGGACAATTTTGGTACGATTAAATTGGAAATGTAAATTATTTCTAAACTTCAAACTAAAATCAGTTATAATTTTAGGCATCTATCTTTCATTAACTGACTTCAAAAAGGACTACTAGAACTACTAGAAAGAGAGTACATTTTAATAATATTTAATAATATAAACAAATCTTTATCTCTACAGGGAACCCAGTTCCAAATATAACTTGGAGCAAGAATAACAACAAGGATTATACAACCTGGAGAGATCAATTTCTACCGGCTCCTATATTTTCTTCATATACAATGTATTTGAACAATTATACGATAAGTGACCAAGGAAACTATTCCTGTATTGCCTGTAACGAGCTAGGCTGCATCGAGGATAGTATGTACTCACGTTTCGAAGGTAAGTAGTTATTATAACTGAAGGTATTCAAAATAGCATCAACCATAAAAGCATTATTTTTCACGTGCTTTCCACTTGTATCACCTGCTTGAATCCCCTGAGGGTCCATGGACACTCAATATAACCCTTTGTCTCCCCAATTGAGGTTTCAAGAATTATTATACAATTTATATTCCTCTTCAACCCCCAAAGACAGAAATGAAATATTGAAAAGAAGATTAGTATGTTTCAGACTCTCAGTGGCTAATACTAGGTTTGTAGATAAAACTATATATTCTCTGCCCAAGGAGATAGGAATATCATTGAAGAGATGACGAGAGCAATTCCCCGGGCCATGTGGGCTAAGAATTGAGCACCTGCTGCATGCAGAGACACATGCGCCCAGAGTATTGGCGATGCTCTTCTCATTATCCGTGAGTCACTCCTACCTGCCACTAGACTTTATGAGATCTGTAGTTCTATCTATAGTGAAAAATAAAACTGGAGACAATAAAGTAACTAGCCACCATTATAGAAAAAGCTTTTGATGATTTGCTCTACTTATAGTTAGATAAGTGGGTGAGTTTGTATGACATTAGTTAGGATTCAGACCTAAACTTCTGTCAGTTATTATGCGACATGAAAAACGCGGGTTTCCTCGAATTGTCGAGGGCTTTTGCATCTTGTGGAAAAGGCTTGAGAACGTTAGTGTTCCCCAGAAACTTGTTTCCACTCTCAAGTATTGGTATGCGAACTAGGTCAATAAGCGTTAAATGGCATCAATCTTACAGGCTTGAAGCGGAGTTAGGCAGGGTGGGTTAACCTCACCCTCTTTGTTCAATATATATACTGCCGTGGTATAACTAGAATGCCGTTATCTACCGAAACCACTTTTTGAAATAAGCGCGAAAAACGTGATAAAATCTTTAAATTGATGTAACTCATTAATGACAACTCATAACTAAGAATTAAAAATATCAAAAGATAGGTAAATTGGAGTACTTTTAAATGCCATTTATGAATTTTAGTACTTAGAATATATTTTTATATAAAAAACGTTTTATGCGTTTTAGTTTAACATCTCTAATACAAAGAGTTCAGAGGGTACAAGCTAAAACGCCTCTATGCATAGCGTAACGGCATTTTAGTGTAAAACTAATAAGAACAATGTCCAATAATATTCTTTAAAAAACTACAATAATAATTGACTAAAACGCCGTTACAACACATAGAGTCGTTTAAGCTAAATAATAAAAGCTCTGAACTAGCAATATGTTAGACGTAAATGCAGCTAATGTAATTTTACCGCTTTTAAGTATATTATCCTAGGCATATTATTAAGAAACTTGAAGCATTGCTAAACTAAAACGCAGTTAAGTCAAGAACCTTAAATCTTAACGGCACTATAGCGGTACAATGCCGAGATGATAAGTGAGCAAATTTATGAAACCGTAATTAAGAATTTAAAAAAAAGATTTTTTTTTTTAATAAAATCGTTATTTTGTTGACCAGGGAGTCAGTCTTCACAATTTTAAAATGACCACTTAGTGCTATAAAAATGAGCATAATTATATTTTTACTTAAAACTAGCATAATAGGAACATTAAAATGTTAGTATTTTACATTATAAAACTTCAATAACATAACACGAGTCCAGTTTAAAAGTATGTCTAAACTTATGAAAATTATCACAGCCATGGATATCAATCATATAAATTGAGCATAATTTTAATTCTTACTTATTACTAGCATAATAGGAACATTCAAATGTTAGCAATTAACATAAGGGAATGAACTAAGGGATTGAACATTTGAACATGTTGGGTGATTAAATTGCGATCAAATTTTGGGGTTTTCTGGTGTTTACCCCACTTATCTGCCGAAGATTGACCAAAGCTTGAATGCAAAATCCTGTCATTTGTTTTAATATATCCTAGAGTAGTAAGAAAAAATACTTTGCAAACGTCAATTCTAGTGTTATCTAGTTTTTTAAGCCCAAAAACTCTTTTTGGTTTATTTAATGGATCACTACCAATTTTCCTCTTTGGGACTGCTACACAAAAGTATGTGAATCAACAAATGCATGTTGTTCCTGCCATGACATTTCCCAATATGCTTCATTAATGGCTTTTCTATCCTCTTGAGTAAAATGTTCCCCACATTTTTTTATACACTTTGCATTGCACCCGAGTTTAACTTTATGGTCACTCTTTCTTTTATTTATTTTTTTTAATTTACGTTGTTGTAAGGAGGTGGTATATTTTTTCGTTTACCTTCTTGTTGCGATGTTTCAGGCTCTGGACTGGGTAGTGTATTATTTGCAGGTGAAATCATATAATGATTTACATCAACGGTATTTCTACGTTTTCATTGAAGTCGTCGCGTGGTTGTTGTTTTTTCACATACATCACTAACTGAATAACTGCGTCTTATCCGTAATGTACCGTTTCGGGCAATTTGTGCAAAATTGTTAGCAACAGTTGACAGGCTGATTTGCGGATGTTTTGTTTATTTTTAATTTTTTAGGCACTTTATACATAGGGCTTTCCTATTTCATCTTCTGATGAAATACCGAATGAATCATTAGATGGATAGTAATCTTTGTCTCGTACGGAGTCATCGGAATCAAAATCAAGTTGGTCGGCGGCAGGCTAATCATGGCATACTGTATTGGAAACCTTATAAATGCATGGAGTTCTTGGCGGCATTAATTCATCACACATCAAATTTGCATCCGCAGGAGTACTTGACTCAAACAGCTGTAAAGTCGGACTGGGTTGAATACATGTTGTTGACAAAGCCTGTTTTAAATTATTTATATCTATACTTAAATGATGAGAGTTATTTTTAAACTATCGCGGTGTAAACTCATATTTTTATAACCTTACTATACATTAGAACAGTAATGGAGGGTAGGCGCACAAGAATGTTTCCCCGCATACCTCTCGACGCTCGCCAGCCAGTCAAGCCGTGACCACGGGTGCTGCAACGCATTCGAAACGTCGGTAAAAGTAAGTTCCATGTTTATCGCGATAAGTCCCGAGACGTTATAAGAATATGATGAGAGTTGTTCGTAGTTTGAGTTTCACAAAATGTCTCAAAGACGCTGCTGGTCAAGGTATGGTATGGTATGGTATTACGGGCTGGTATCCGCAACTCCACGACAAGGCGCGGTTTTTGCGTGAGGGTGGGCATTTTATTCGATCCACCCCAACTCATTGAAGAACGCCAGCAAGCTATTCACGCTGCTGGCGATCTCCCGGAGCGCACCTGTGTTTCCGAAGTACTTAACCCTGTATGTGGCGGTTCCAGGGCAGTGTAGGAGTACGTGTGCCGCTGTTTCTTCCTCTCTCATGCAGGCTCTTCAGAGAGGGTTGTCGGTGATTCCTAAAATAAAAAGGTGTTTATTGAAGGAGCCGTACCCCGTGACGGCAGCTGTGGCCGTGCGCAGTTGCCGTTTGGTGCTGGTCATTGAGTAAGGTCTATCTAGTGTATATATTATTGAAATAGTTTGAACAGTTGGTTACAATCGGTTTTTCCAAGATTTGGTTTGATCTGGGTTTATAGCCATCCTTAAAATGATTTTGGATCTTTGGGATCTGGAACAAGAAAATAGCTGCCCTATATAAATTACCTCGATAATAAGCATATATAAAATACGGTAAACTAAAACAATAAAAAACTTACTTATACTGTCGATTCGCCATAATTTTAAATTTGGCGGGAACCCCGCGAACCTCAGCGCGAACTTGTCCCACAAGTATGTGCGGCACAGCAAAAACTCACAGGATCATCCCCTACCGCCCCGATCATCACCCCCCGCGAGCCCCCGCGAGATCATATAGCGGCCTTCTAGCGTATTAATTTCGGATAACGGCAATATAGTCTCACTGTTGTTGCCACTTTGATTTTATAAAGTTAAACTATAAAGCCGTTAAGTATCGTTAAACACATTTATGTCCAACTTTTTCAGTTAACGGCATTATAGCTCAATATAGCTTAAATTTCTATTCAAAAACTTGAGTAACTATAAAGCAGTAAAAGTACTTTAATCACATTAAAGTGAATTAAAATCCGTTAACCGCAATCTAGCCAAACAATCTTAAGTTTTTTTTTGTTAATATTTGATTTTATTGAACTTTAACGGCTAAATATAGATTAACAAAGTCACTTTACGGCATTTTTGAATAATACACAAGTAAAATAAAATCATATAACGGCTTTCTTACGTTTATTATTTCAGTAACTATTCTAGTTAGGAAAATACTGTAAATACAGATCGATAGAGATTTTTTTTCTGACTAAGATAGCATCAAAAAGTAAAAATCGACAAATACATAACGGCGTTTTAGTTATACCACGGCAGTATATAGGACGCCTTAATCGTCGCACTCGTGAAGTGTGCGTAAATAATTTATGTTACACGACGATATGTTACTCCTCAGGCTTGAGAAAACTAATTTGGACTTGTGAGGAATATTGTTTTGACGAGTTAAAGTACAATGCTGCTAAGAGCCAATCCATGGCCTTTGAGGCAAACCAATTTACTTATATGGGGCATAATTATACTTACAGTATACCTAAGGATCGTACTGATACTGAGCGGGGCACAGTCCAGGAGGGCAAACATGGTTGTTACGTATGTTTGCGTGATGTTCCACCGAAGTAAAGATTACTCTCTACGCGCATACCGCCTCTTTCTATTCAAAAACGCTTTTAGGGTGATGGGGCTACCTCGTTTCTGCAGTGGATCGGGCATATTTGCGGCGACGAACACCCATTACTTTCACGCAAATTTGATTCGTAAAAGATTAGCCTCCCTGGTGCGCAGTGTTTAAGGTAGCTAAGAGCTACCTTGAACCCTGCGCATCATCCTAGCAATTATTGCTGGTAGGCTGGACTGTTCTTACATCACACATTGCTGTCAAAGATACATCCCGCAATGCCGGATGAAAAGGCTATTAAAATGAATTAATAATATAATGTTTGATTGACAGACTTAATGTCTATATTTTTGTACCTATTTTGATTATATCTGTATAATTTATTATGGTATTGCAATTTAATCACAGTGGACCCTCGGTAATCCGGCCACTGTCTAATTCGGTGCTCCTTGTTACCTTTTTTTTTTTTTTTTTTTATCGTGCGGAAATCCCTTCGGATACCCCCCCGCGTGCCAGCGGGGGCGGTTATGTCGGGCTTGAACCGACTAAAACCGCACGCCGTCTCGGGTCTACAGACGCCGTGGTGTAAGGTTGCCCATAGAGCATATCCTCGCACCCCGACTGACCCTGGGCCATCTCCGGTTTCGAGATGGCCCCCTCGGGTCGGTGCTCCTTGTTACCTATCATTGTTAAATTATTTATCATTATTTTGGTGAATTACGTTAATTTCATAATAAAACGTAAACACTCTATTGTGTTCTTTAATTTAATAAATTCTTTGGATTACAAGGTACTACTTTTCAAAAAATGCTGGACTATAGGGTCTTAGGCAGTACTTTATAATCCGATAAATTAGATAGTCCGACACTGCCCTGCAGAACTTTTGTCGGCATAAAGGGGCCACTGCACCTTATTGCTCATAATATCAAATTTCAATTGATTAATTATATTCTTATAAGTAAATCATTTTGTTATAAGAATTGAATTTTCATAATGCCAAATTTAAATTAATTATGTTACAATAAAATATATTAATTTAGGAATTCGATTGTCTTATAACATAAGTATATTTTTTCGTTGATAAAATGATTTTATCTGAGTTTATGATTACCTAAAATAAATTTATTTTATTTTATTTTCAACAGAGCCTATGTTTTCTTTTAGAGTTTACTCCGTACCATAACATATACGTGACAAATAGTATCGAGAAGGGTTATCCGAAGAACGTTACGGTTCTAGAAAACCAAGCGGCTACATTGGTATGCCCGATTGCCACTCCCTATAGATTGCGGATGCGTCAGCATTTCATAAGATGGTTCAAATCAGGAACAAGAGAGAACAGACTCTCATATAAGGTGACTAATTATTTTGTTTTAGGTACTTTTTTTTTTTGTGCGGAAATCCCTTCGGATACCCCTCTGATAACAGCAGAGGGGCACCTGGAGCGACCACGCCCCTCCGCGGGCCTTGCAGGCCCGCTATACCCCGACCCCCTCGTGCAATGGGGTCAGTATACAGTAAAACACTTACCCGTAGCAGAGAGAGTGGTCAATGTTAGAGATTGTTAGATCACAGCATTAACAGAAAGCTTAATTTTAATTAGTTTATAGTCACAAGTTTTTCACATAACTGTCACACACTCACTTTTTTGTATGATTGTACAATGTAATGAGTAGCTTCTTGCCATCCACATGTTTTGTATACAGACAACAGCTTCGCACTGCTTGAAGTCCATATCTAGTAATATTTCTTGAAAACAGGCGTTCCAGCACCTTGGAGCTTGCTTCAAACCATATAGGCTGCGATTGACTATTGAGTCTCCAAACATTAGTCGTACCATCAGTATGACCTTCTGGCTGTTGTACATAAATTTCCTCCTTCAAGTTACCATTGAGGAATGCAGTACAGACATCAAACTGCACAAGGTGAAGGTTTTCCTGAGCGCTGACGCTCAACAGAGCTCTGATCGTTGCAAGGCGAGCAACAGGACTAAACGTCTGGTCATAATCCTATCCCTTTTTCTGTTTGTAGCCTCTGACGACAAGACGAGCTTTATACTTGTCGACAGAGCCATCTGGATTCCGTTTGATACGTAGGACCCATTTGCAGGGAAGAGCTTTATTACCTTCCGGCAAACTACAGGTCGTCCAAACATTGAGGTCCTTCAGGGATTTCAACTCGCTTTCCATAGCCTTTTGCCACTCACTATGATCGTCACGCTTCATTGCATCCGCAAAATTTGACGGATAGGCTTCTGTAGCACATATGTAGATTTCAAATCTTTTGGGACGCCGAATTTGACTACGGTCACGAAGATTGTAACGCGGCAAAGACTCTACAGCGTCATGAAACTCCTCTGAGTTGGGATCATTATGATCTTCTTGTTGGTCATGGACAAAGTCTTCTCCTTGGACGTCTTCCTAGGGAACGACAGAGAGGAGCCTGAAAACCTGGAAGACGTCCAAGGAGAAGACTTTGTCCATGACCAACAAGAAGATTGTAACGCGGCAAAGACTCTACAGCGTCATGAAACTCCTCTGAGTTGGGATCATTATGATCTTCTTGTTGGTCATGGACAAAGTCTTCTCCTTGGACGTCTTCCAGGTTTTCTCCCTCAAGACTTTGTTCTTAATCTAAGGAAGCTATCGGTTCTTCTAAAGCAAGGTCTCCCTCGTGTTCAGTTCGATCTTGAGGTACTTGTGATGAAACCGGCTCCTCTCTGTCGTTCCCTATATCAATCGGCAGCTTAAAGGTATACTCCCCCGAACTTGTGACAGGTTCTTCACGTTCGTTGTTGGGAAGTGGTTGTTCATCAAAGGTAACATCTCGCGAACGGACAAGCATGTTTTTCTTTCCGTCCGATATCCAAATTCGGTAGCAATCTTCATCATATCCGATGAGTCTGCCTTTGATAGCTTTCCTATCTAGTTTCTTTCGCTTTTGCTTTGGAATGTGTGTGTAAGCTGGACATCCTATAATTCTCAGATGCTTTATTATAGACTTCTTCCCAAACCAAAGCTCGTACGGAGACTTGTCGGTTATGTTTGTAGGACCCGTTCTGTTTAGGATGTATGCGGCAGTATTTATAAGTTCTGCCCATAGCTCTTGAGGCATTTGTTCATGTGCATACATCATGGATCTTGCAGTTTCAACAAGAGTTCTATTTTCTCGTTCGCTGACTCCGTTCTGTTCCGGTGTGTACGGCGTGACGAGTCTTTGTTGAATTCCATTAGAGTCGAGTATACTTCGAATGGACTTGTTGTCGAATTCACCGCCGTAATCACTAAGTAGACACTTTATGGTATGTCCAACTGCTTTAGCCTGAGCGAGCATCAAAACGAGCTTGTCTTTGACCTCAGACTTGCGTCGCAAGAAGTACACCATACGGTAACCTGTGTAGTCGTCTTTAAACAAAACGTAGTACTGATACTTTGAGTAACTCGGTTGAAATGGTCCACACACATCGGTATGTACGAGTTCTCCTGGCGCGGTAGCTCGAGTCCTCGTACCGAATTTAAGTCTATGTGCTTTCCCGTATATGCAGCCTTCACATGTATCCTTATCAAGAGGAAGTTCTATACCCAATGCTTGCTTAATTGTTGCTTTAACATGCCTCTTGTTTTGGTGCGCAAGCCTCTCGTGATACAGCTGCATCATTTCAGTTGTTTCATAGACTTCGAGACAGTTCGTAGACGTAGGTGCTATATTTATAACGTCGAGTTTGTATAAGCCACCTCGATGCTGACGTTTTCCTATTAAGCTTGCTTCTCCGTTGACATAGACGGTACATTCTTTTGTCGACGATGTGAAGGTGCTATTCGGATTTTTGTCATGAAGTGCAAGAACTGAGAATAAATTCTTATTTATGGCTGGGACATACCAGACGTCTGTGAGGGTAACACGTTGTTGTTTCCCTTTCACGTTTGCTTCGAGTATTACAGAACCTGTGCCTTTAGCATGGATCGTGTTTCCATTGGCAGTTGTTACCGTACGTAACTCATCAAAGCGTTCGTAGTTCTGGAACAAATCAGCCCGATTGGTGACATGGCTCGTCGCGCCATTGTCAACAAACCAGTTCTCGGTGTTTCTATGTTATGTGAAAAACTTGTGACTATAAACTAATTAAAATTAAACTTTCTGTTAATGCTGTGATCTAACCATCTCTAACATTGACCACTCTCTCTGCTACGGGTTAGTGTTTTACTTCAATAGTCAGCTGGCCCTGAAAAGGGCCGGTTGGTCAGACTCTGGCCGTTGACGTTGACGCCAGCTACTCCAGAGGAGCAATCAATGATGCGTCATCGCCCACGTTGCCCAGGGTGCACCAAACTTGGAGGTGATCCAACCAGTCGCACCCCTCCAACCAGTCGCACCCCTCCAAGCAGTCGCACCCCTCCAACCAGTCGCACCCCTCCAACCAGTCGCACCCCTCCAACCAGTCGTACCCCTCCAACCAGTACCTTTTACACAATCGAATACTAAAGCTGCATACTGACCGGTATTACAGGATGTACTGTAGCATATGATTCCCAGGGAGCAGCTCCTTGCTCGTCTTCTATTATACTTTACGCAGTGTAAGTGGGTTACTAAATGTTTTGCTATGACGCCTCCGCACACTGCATTAGGTTCTTAAACGTCACAAATGGGTTTCGGAGTTTGAGTCGCCTTTTTCGTTTTTTGTAATGAAGTATCAAACTTCGTTAGATTCACTAATTTCGGTGGGTCGAAATCTAATCGAAAAATGACGGGAAAAAGTTTTTGCTTTTCTTTTTCTGTTTTTTTTTATTTGTTTTAATTATTCTACACTCTAACGAACAATACTACTGTAGTATTCCTAAAATATGCATTATCACTAGATCTTAGAGAAATTTTGCAATAACCGCTGAAATTGGACTAAATGCAAGTGCATATAATCCGGTCCAAGAAAATGAATATCTAAAAAAAAACCGAATTTGGAAACAGAATCTATGCACAAAAATGCGCCCAAATTTTACAATTTGATTTCAGACTTTTAATAACTATGTATACACGATACAAAATGCTTCCAAGAAGGCTGAAGGCTGGTATGAATGTGTAATCGTATCAAAATATTGGACAACATCGTCTAGAGCATTTTTAACAGTAGTAGAGTGTAAGTATTTTTTCTATTCGACACAACTCTGATATAATGATCTTCTGATCAAAGTGCCAATTCAGGTTGCCTACAAAGCCTCCTCGTTGGAGACGGGGGCCGCTCTGCCACTGCTCTTTTCCATTATTCGATTTATTTTGGCTGATACAGGATCGAGTGCCGTCTGACCTCCCAACACCGAGAGGAAAACCTGAAACCAGAGTCTTCTCTGTCATTCAGCAGGTGTACCTACTGGTGGATGAAGTTTGGCTTGGGCCCCGCAGATCTCGGTGGGGTCCAATACACGTAGTTAATGATGATCCAAACAAAATTTTTGAAGAAACCTTGAAAAATCTCTGAAGATTAAATAATAATTATACAATACAAAACAAACTCTTCAATTTTATTTATTTGTAACATAACATATAACATAACTTCACGCCTGTATCCCCGAAGGGGTAGGCAGAGGTGTAATACACACCCACGATTCGCCAGTTATGTTTAGGTTCCAATGTAATAGGGGGCGAGCCTATTGCCATCTACCGGGCACATTGTTAAGCGAGCGATAATTAACATTTATTAATGCACACATAACTACGAAAAGTCAGAGGTGTGTGCCCGGGGCGACTGGGGATCGAACTCGAGAGCTCGTCTCAGCAGTCCGTTACGTACGCCACTGGGCTACAGCTGCAATTATTTATTTGTAAATATTAGATATATATATATATATATCATTTTATAGCATATATCAAGCGGCGCAGGATTAATCCAAGTGCCACTGTGTTTAAAACCTGCAGGCAATATGTTGCATAAAGTGTTGCAGCTACCGGAGCTCCATCCAAATCAAAGGCTAGTGCCACGAGTAACGCCCGGAGAAGTCCAGGATGATCCTCGCAATATGAAGTTTGGAGCCCCCATTCAGACCTGGAAGGCGATGGATTCCCGTACTGTAGGCATCCTCACAAACCTCTTCAACCGCGTTCTCCTCACCGGGATGATCCCAAGCCAATGGAAGCTGGGTATCTTTAATCCAGTCTTCAAAAGCGAGGGGTTGATACAGGATTGTGGCAACTACCTCAGTATAAAGGTAATGCTTCGCACCATTCGACAGGATTGTGCACTCTCGGAGTATCGAGATGGGTTTTGCTCCAGCCACGGGACCTTGAAACCTGTTATTGCACTAAGGATCATTGTGGAGAAATACAGGACGAATTATATGCCAATCCATTGCCTATTTCTGAAAATGCAGAAGGCCTTCGACTGTGTTCCTTACGCGATGATCTGGTGGACATTGCGGTCCAAAGAGAATCCAGAATCTTATATTTACATCAGCCAAGACATGTAACACGATTCTGTGGTTCGGACCGCTGTTGGTGACAACAAACCTTTGCCCATCATAGTCGGAGTACACCAGGGATCCGTCGTTAGTCCGTTTCTGTTTAGCATGATATTTGACTTTCTGTCAGACAGCATCAGAAATGCATATAAGCAACCTCCGTATCGCGCCGGTGAACGCGGACAGGGTCAGATTGCTGCGACATGTGAAGATGTGGAAGGACAACAGCGGTCTGATGCTAAATGTGGTGAAGACTGAGTAACTACTTGGCTTTGAACTGAACAGATTCAAAACCCATCTGCATAGGCGATGACTTGGTCGAGCGCACGGGCCAGGTTAAGTACATCACATGACATCGATTACGACGTCAAGGCACGCATTGCCGCTGCATGGGCCAAGTAGTGTGAGATGACTGGTGTCATATGTGACCCCAAAATGCCAGTTAGCTTGAAGGGGCAGGTCTATAAAACCGTCATTTGGCCTGTTCTGTTACACGGGTGTGAAGCATGGCCGTTGCTAGAGCGACGTAAGCAGGAGCTGCGTGTCACGGAGTTGAATTTGCTGCGGTGGATATACGGAGTCACGCGTAAAGATCGTGTCAGTCCTATACATCGCAGATAAAATGCAGGAGTGTCCCCTTCGCTGGTGCGGTCATGTTTTGTGGCAGCAGCCTGACTACGCGGGTATAAAATGGCTGGCAATGGCGTTTCCACCGGGTCACGGTAAGAGGGGCAGACCCAAGAAGTACTGGTTTGACGTCGTAAGGGGTCACATGCGTGCCAATGTTCCTACTATCATGGATACGCAAGATTATGCGAAGTGGCGATGCAAAAACAGGAAAGCGAAACCAGGACACAACACTGAGACGATGATGAGATCCATCATCATCATCCCAGCGTTTTATTTTATTGATTTATTCCAATGTAAAAGTCGTTTGTAGTGTTCAGCAACTTCTGAGTGTGACTGTATTTTGTAAGACTATGCTTCGTATGACGTCAACTTAATTGGAAGTATTTGTCATTTCCCTTCAATATCATTAGATATAAGCAGATTCTACTGTACACTATATAAATAATAAAAATGAACCACAAAATGTATCGTTAAGCTCAAAACTCGAGGACGACACGAACAATTTCCGCTGTTTTTTACATATTTTCGTTGAGGCACAAGAAATGTTCTCATGGTGAGATAAAACGTAAGTATTGCGACAAAAATAGTCAAAACAACATTTTTCTTTTACCATGTCACAAATTAAATTTAAACACCTGTGCCCAGGTTTTTGTAATGTGTATTATTTTAATCTCGGTTATATGAAAAAATCAATTAAAAATATATTGAATAGTTGAAGATACGATTATTTCGATGAAGTACAAAATTATGAGTGTTTGATTTTGAAAGTTGTTTTTTTTTAACTTGAGGAACGAGAAGGCCATGCGTAGTATGCGTGAACTCAAGTAGCTGTCAAACATTTGACGTCAATTACAAAAACAACCCCCCCCCCCCGGCAGCGGTGGCGGTTATGTCGGGCTTGAACCGACTAAAACCGCACGCCGTCTCGGGTCTTCAGACGCCGGGGTGTAAGGTTGCCCATAAAGCATAACCCTATGCTGTATAATATTGGATGTGAATGAAATAACAACGCACATGTTTCACTTAACGTTTCAATGTAATTGTCATCAAATTGTATCTTACAATGGAGATGGCAGACACTAGCGTTCCTCATAATCAGTGTTGCCATAGACATTTGCCTAATATATAAACATTTGCCTTCAAGTTCGTTAGGATGTACCTGTATGTATTAATCTTTGCTTTGCTAAAATTAAATTCGAAGGAAACAAGGTTTGCGTGTCATTAGAGAAAATAATACAACTGACGTACCTTTTTTTTTGTTTTTCGTGCGGAGATCCCATTGGGTCCCACCCCGCCGGCCAGCAGGGGAGGTTGTGTTGGGCTTGAACCGACTAAAAACGCGCGCCATCTCGGGTCTTCAGACGACGGGGTGTTAGGTTGCCCATAAAGCATATCCCTCACACCCCGACTAATCCTAGGCAATCTCCGGTTTCGAGATGGCCCCCTCGGGTTTGGGAACCACGGTGTCCCCGTCTTGCTCCGATTTGGAGGAGGGGCGCTAGTCACCCCGCCATCCCAGCCTACTTCTACTGGGGTGACAGGCGGCCTCACCTGCCACCCCCAACAACTGACGTACCTTGAGACAATAAATCAATAAAGAAAAAAAGTGATTACTCTGAAATATATATATATTATTTTTTGTTTATTTTACTATTGACTGCGAGAGGTCAAATAACAGAACGAAGTCTGTCGGGACAGTTAGTTAAACGGTTTTTTTATACATACTTATATTGCCCTGGTTGTATTTTGTTTGTTTGTGTCAAACTTACCCCGTTCATGTTGACTGGTTGACTATATAGGGTGTCACAAAATTAGGTCTCTGAATTTGGTGAAATGACTTGGTATCGACAAAATATGTATTTGAAACAACAAAAAAATATCGGGTAAAATAAAAAAATGAAAATAAAAAAAAATATCGAAAAAAAAATGGAAATTAACACCATCAGCGACTAGCGTGCTTGTCGCGTCACATGACGCTGGTCGCGATTTAGGTATTTCCCACACATCCGCTTGGAGAATACTGCGAGGAGAAGGACTGCACGCTTACCACGTGCGTCGCGGGCTCGTCGCGTCAGGTGACGCTGGTCGCTGGTGGTTTTTTTTTTTTCATTTTTATACTTTTTTTTATTATATATATATTTTTTTTTTACTTTACCCGATATTTTTTTTTGTTTCAAATACATATTTTGTCGATACCAAGTCATCTCACCAAATTCAGAGACCTAATTTTGTGACACCTTATATTTTGGTACACGCGTTTAAGTTTTAAGCACCTTTACTTCAGATGATAATACAATTTTAATATATTCAGTGTCATTGTAAATCCAAGATGTCCGCCGCCATAAAATGGCGGAATCCGTTTTTCTTCTTATAAAATCCTCAATATGGGTATCGAGAATGGAAGGACTTGAGTAGAAGAAGCACGCTATGAAAAAATGCTAATCCAATATGGCCGTCCAACTAAAAACTAAAAGCTTATAAACGAAATAAGTGAAAAACAGCTTAAAAATACATTGTCATATGATTGCTAAGTTTAACCAACCAAATATTCAAATATTGAGTACTCGCGGTTTCGAACTATTTTCGAGGTAGTCCACTTGGATACCCGTCCGAAAAGCACCTGCGCGAATGGCACCAAGCCTGTGGGCCTACCGCCCAACAGTCGTCGATATCACAGCCGTCGAAATGTTGCGCTGGTCAAGGTCGACGGCCATTTTGTACCGCCCCATTGATAATCGATGCCGGCGCGGCGTAAGAATGAATGAAACGCTGTTTTTGACAGTGAAATAGCTGCCGCCTAAAAAAATTCAAATCTACGGCGTCGCTTTGAAGTGTCATTTCATTACGGCACCTCATGAGGTGCCGTAATGAAATGACACTTCACACAATGAGCTGTCGTTTTGAATATTATTTTCTTTTCCGACGGTTGATTACGATTGCACCTAACACTGGGCTACTATGGCTTTCATGGGTGCGACTGCCAACGAGTGGATTCTGCCGTCCTATTGCACCTAACACTGGGCTACTATGGCTTTTATGGGGGCGACTGGGTTCTGCCCTCCTATTGCACCTAACACTGGGCTACTATGGCTTTTATGGGGGTGACTGGGTTCTGCCCTCCTATTGTACCTAACACTGGGCTACTATGGCTTTTATGGGGGCGACTGGGTTCTGCCCTCCTATTGTACCTAACACTGGGCTACTATGGCTTTTATGGGGGCGACTGGGTTCTGCCCTCCTATTACACCTAACACTGGGCTACTATGGCTTTTATGGGGGCGACTGGGTTCTGCCCTCCTATTGTACCTGCGACTAATTAAAACACTCTTTAATCTTTAGCTTACCTACTTAAACGTTTATGCTGTGTTGTTTGTTGTTTTCGTATGTTTCAGAAGGAAGGAATAAGCGAAGAAGTTGGAGGACGAAATTCCATCGTCGGCAGTCGCCCCCATAAAAGCCATAGTAGCCCAGTGTTAGGTGCAATAGAAGGGCAGAACCCAGTCGCCCCCATAAAAGCCATAGTAGCCCAGTGTTAGGTACAATAGGAGGGCAGAATCCACTCGTCGCCAGTCGCCCCCGTAAAAGTCATAGTAGCCCAGTGTTAGGTACAATAGGAGGGCAGAACCCAGTCGCCCCCATAAAAGCCATAGTAGCCCAGTGTTAGGTGCAATAGGAGGGCAGAACCCACTCGTCGGCAGTCGCCCCCATAAAAGCCATAGTAGCCCAGTGTTAGGAGCAATAGGACGGCAGAACCCACTCGTCGGCAGTCGCCCCCATAAAAGCCATAGTAGCCCAGTGTTAGGTGCAATAGGACGGCAGAACCCACTCGTCGGCAGTCGCACCCATAAAAGCCATAGTAGCCCAGTGTTAGGTGCAATCGGCATCGTAATCAACCGTCGGAAAAGAAAATAATATTCAAAACGACAGCTCATGAGACGCGGTCGATTAGAATTTTTTTAGGCGGCAGCTATTTAACTGTCAAAAACAGCGTTTCATTCATTCTTACGCCGCGCCGGCATCGATTATCAATGGGGCGGTACAAAATGGCCGTCGACCTTGACCAGCGCAACATTTCGACGGCTGTGATATCGACGACACTTGGGCGGTAGGCCCACTGGTCCACAGAGGGCACCTAACCTATAAACCTACAAATAAATAGAAAATAGAAGTGTAATTTTGTAATATTATAAAGTTATTTAGTAAATAAAAAACTAAAAATAAAACTTAACCAACACAGGCCTGGAAGGTGGCAGGTGAGGCCGCCTGTCACCCCAGCGGAAGCAGGCCGGGACAGTGGGGCGACTAGCGCCCCTCCCCCAAACCGGGGCAAGACGGGGACACCGTGGTTTCCAAACCCGAGGGGGCCATCACGAAACCGGAGATGGCCCAGGGTCAGTCGGGGTGCGAGGGATATGCTCTATGGGCAACCTTACACCCCGGCGTCTGAAGACCCGAGACGGCGTGCGGTTTTAGTCGGTTCAAGAACAACATAACCGCCCCCGCTGGCCGGCGGGTATCCGAAGAGATTTCCACACGAAAAAAAAAGGTACTTAACCAACAAAATTGTCAGTCAGTCTTTCTGTCTGTTTGACTTTTTTTTTTTACGTGCGGTAATCCCTTCGGATACCCCCCCGCTGGCCAGCGGGGGTGGTTATGTCGTGTCTCGACTAAAACCGCACGGTGTCCTCCCCAAGTGTCCGTTGCCGGGCACCCCGGGTAAGCCCTCGAAAGGATAACCCCAGGGTTGCCGGCGGACTTTGGCCACCACCGCGGCCTCGCCTGGTGGGGTCGGGTTTTATCCCGCTTCGGTGAGTTGGCAGGCGTGAGTAGGGCACACACGACACGCCTCCGCCACGGCCTGCTTCTGTAAGGACGGCGAGTCGGCCAACTGCCGTCCTCAGGCCCCGATCATGGACGTCGGTAGTCCCGGGCGTAGATGAGTCTGCGGCGTCCTCGCCGCACACTGCGAAACTCGGAGGGCAGGGTTCTTTCCCGCTCCCTCTCCGCCGTCTATTTCGCGCGCATTACCTGCTCGCAGAAAGAGGCGGCAGCGTGCCACTTGCTCCCGTCGGAGACCACGGCCCTCACCATGGTCTCCAACGAGAGAACGTCCACGCCCAGGACCGCAACGAGATCCCGGCGTTGACTCGCCCACGCAGGGCACTCCACCAACGTGTGGAGCGCCGTGTCTTCGCCAGGATCCTCGCAGTGCTGGCACTGCGGCGTTGTCTCCCGGTGGATGCGCCACAGGTACTTACCGAAACACCCGTGTCCGGTAACCATCTGGCACATCCGGTAGGAGAGGTCCCCATGGTCCCTCTCCAACCACTCCTTCATGATCGGTCTCACCGCCGCAATGGTGGATTCCCCCCACCTTGGGTGCTCAAGTCGCAGCTTGGGTGCTTAGCGAAACTCTGAAACAGCCTGAAACTGAAACAGACGTCAAACCACAGCCACATGTGGTTTGACGTCATTATAAAACGTCGCGATAGATTTGGCACTGACTTCAACAGAAAAGTTGTACCTATATTAGCGCGAAAACATTAAAACCCATATCTAAGTTCACAAGGACGAAGTTGTGGACTGACTTTTATTGGTTTCTGATGATTTGAACAGCTTACCTATTGCGGATATGGCACAAAACACTGAACACGAGTTCGCTCATGTAGGTAAATATGTGTTCATATATTGTGTGGCGTGTACTGTGTGGCGCCTTCATAACGGTTTTATTTTAACTAAGCTATCACATATGTAACGTACTCACATTTTTAAATGCGAGCATACCAATGATAGAAACTTAATCTTTATTTATTTATGGCCAATTAAAATGGTTTATGACCAAATACATTAAATAACCTAATCTAGGTTAACATAAGGCAAGTATTGTATATTTGTATAGAAGACGTCCTTGCATACTTACTTTCGGAATACATAAGACATACATGCAAAACGTCCTCCCATTCAACGGCAAACACATCACAATCAGGGTAAGCTGACAGGGGGGTGTGTGTTGGGTAACCTCCTCGAGTGTCGCTCCGATTCCGATCCCGCTGCAGTCCGGGGGGAACGGAATCGGAGCGGCCGGTACACCCTGGGCGGCGGTCAATGGCTTCCCCTTCACCCCTTCATAGGGTTGGCATTGATCGTCGGCCAATACCCAACGTGGCGGGAACACATCGCTCTCCGTACTCCTCTGCTTTCAGAGGAGACAGGATGAGCGATGCTGTTAGTGGTGAGATGGCCCAGGGTCAGCCGGGGTGCGAGGGATGTGCTCTATGGGTAACCTTACACCCCGGCGTCTGAAGACCCGAGACGGCGTGCGGTTTTAGTCGGTGCAAGCCCGACATAACCGCCCCCGCTGGCCGACGGGGGGGTATCCGAAGGGATTTCCGCACGTATAAAAAAAAAAAAAAAAAAAGGGTAAGCTGACAGGAGGTCGTTAAGCACATACTGGGGACTCAGCTCTTATAGCTCTATTCACAATCCCGCAGGTCAGGCCAGACAAGGTATTTATTTTTTTGAAATTAGAGATATCATAAACAATCTATTGGCAATATTAAAATGCTTTGCCAGTATTATTAATATTTTTACTTAGTGATATATTTATTAGAGCAAAAATCTTTATTAATTTTTTGATTACATTTTTTATTTTTAATTGTTTACGTACCTATGTTACAGCGCAATCACCACCTATGCAGCGCTCTTGGGTGATGCCCGTTGTGGTCACTGTTTTCGGAGCCGTGATGGTTGTTGTAATGATTACAATTTGCATAAAAATAAAAAAAGAGAAAAAGCAGAAGCAATTGGCCTTGAAAATGGCTGCAGAAGCAGTAGAAGTGGTCGAAATATTATGGAAAAAGAAGGTGATGGTAGAGAAACTGCAAATTAATGATCCGTCTGACGCTGATAAACCTTTAGTAAGTTTCCATTGAAGATGAAATAGTACACTAGCCTATGATTCCTGAAATAGTATACTAGGCTCCACCCGCGTGGAATACAGGTACTCGGTCTCGCGATCCAATGGAACTTATTACTGAGATAAAAGTATTCTGTCTTTTTCCAGGCCACAGTCTACTTGTGTGCCAAATTCCAACCAGCTAATTTTTTAAGATCAAAAGACTTACAAACTTCCGCATTTGTGATATTACTAAGTAGAATTAATTATTATGAAGATGACAATTTCGTATCTCGAGTTAAGAAAAAAAAACTTTAAATTCCAAATTAAGGCAATGTTTTTGCTTAATTTTGATTGTAGTTAAGGCCCGTAGTAAGGATTGAAAACCTGAGGGTAACTTGTCCTAAAAACCATGCTGATGATTCACTGATGATATCGGAGTATGAGCTCCCTGTGGACAATGATTGGGAGATACCTCGAGAGATTTTGGTCTTAGACAAGATCTTGGGAGAAGGAGAGTTCGGTAAGGTCGTCAAAGCAGAGTGTATGGGTGTACTAAAAGGCGGACAGTCTGTTGTAGCAGTTAAAATGTTAAAAGGTAAGCGTTAGTGTGCTGTAAAGTTTTGTAAATCTTTACATGAATAAAGGCAGATTCAAATCATACTCGAACCTTCACGAGCATGTTCACAAAAACAGATGTGAGTATCATTGCAAATGCAGGGGATAAACAAACATAGAAATATTCATTTTCGATTATAAAGATTATACAACCTCTGTGGCGTAGCGGTAGTGCATTCGACTGCTAAGCCAAAGGTCGCGGGTTCGATTCCCGCTCAGTGCAAATATGTATATTTGCATTGGTCTGGATGTTTCTATGTATAATATGTATTTATTTACAAAAAAAAAGTATTTAAGTATGTTTATCCGCATTCTAGAACCCATATGACAAGCTCTGCTTAGTTTGGGTCTAGATGGCGTTGTGTACTTTGTCGTACAATATTTATTTATTTATTTTATTTATTTATTCTTTCTATTTTTAGAAGACCACACAGACTCGGATATGAAAGCCTTGGTCTCTGAAATGGAGATTATGAAATTAGTGGGGAAGCACGAAAACATAATCAACTTGCTGGGTTGCTGTACTCAGGATGGGCCGCTCTATGTCATCATCGAATTTGCTTCTCATGGTTGCTTGAGAAAGTTCTTGCGTAACCATCGGCCTGGAAGTAGGTCAGTAGTTGATGGTGAAGTATAATATTACTAGCTGACCCGGCAAACTTCGTTCTGCCTTAGAATTAAGTTATGTTGGTTCCCTTATCGGCTGAATTTATTTCGTGAATGCCTCATATTTTTAACTATCCTAATTTCTAGTATAGGCACAGTATCCCGTGGGCCCAGGGTCAGTTGCAGTACGAGGATATTGCCTTATTTTGCCACCTTACACCCCGGGATTAGAGACCTGAGAAAGCGGCGTGTGGTTTGGTTTTTTTTTTTCGTGCGAAAATCCCTTCGGATACCCCCCCCCCCAGCCGAGCAGCTGGGGCGGTTATGTCGGGCATGAACCGACTAAAACGCCGGGGTGTAAGGTTACCCATAGAGCATATCCCTCGCACCCCGCCTGACTCTAGGCCATCTCCGGTTTCGAGATGGCCCCCTTACTTGCTCTCCACTGTGCCATCTGCTAATCAGAGGGACACGTGGAAAGCTTCCGAACAGCCCTCAATAGGGCCGTCCTCGCCTCGTTCGGAGTTGGCCGTAGGCGGCAGCGTCTCTCCCGCCCTAGGAGAGAGGCGTTGCTGTCTCCGTTGCCCAGGGTGCACCGCGTGGAGGTCCCCAACCAAGCACCCCACCTAAGAATACTACCTTTTTTTTTTTTTTTTCGTGCGGAAATCCCTTCGGATACCCCCCCGCCGGCTAGCGGGGGCGGTTATGTCGGGCTTGCACCGACTAAAACCGCACGCCGCCTCGGGTCTTAAGACGCCTGGGGTGTAAGGTTACCCTTAGAGCATATCCCTCGCACCCCGACTGACCCTGGGATATCTCCGGTTTCGAGATGGCCCCCTTACTTGCTCTCCACTGTGCCATCTGCTAATCAGAGGGACACGTGGAAAGCTTCCGAACAGCCGTCAACAGGGCCGTCCTCGCCTTGGTCGGAGTTGGCCGTAGGCGGCAGCGTCTCTCCTGCTCTAGGAGAGAGGCGCTGCTGTCTCCGTTGCCCAGGGTGCACCGCGTGGAGGTCCCCAACCAAGCACCCCACCTAAGTATAGTACCTTTTTTTTTTTTTTTTTTATCGTGCGGAAATCCCTTCGGATACCCCCCGCCGGCCAGCGGGGGCGGTTATGTCGGGCTTGCACCGACTAAAACCGCACGCCGTCTCGGGTCTTCAGACGCCGGGGTGTAAGGTTACCCATAGAGCATATCCCTCGCACCCCGGCTGACCCTGGGCCATCTCACCACTAACAGCATCGCTCATCCTGTCTCCTCTGAAAGCAGAGGAGTACGGAGAGCGATGTGTTCCCGCCACGTTGGGTATTGGCCGACGATCAATGCCAACCCTATGAAGGGGTGAAGGGGGAAACTATTGACCGCCGCCCAGGGTGTACCGGCCGCTCCGATTCCGTTCCCCCCGGACTGCAGCGGGATCGGAATCGGAGCGACACTCGAGGAGGTTACCCAACACACACCCCACCTAAGTATAGTACCTTTTTTTTTTTTTTTTTTTTTTCGTGCGGAAATCCCTTCGGATACCGCCCCCGCTGGAGAGCGGGGAGTCTCCAGCGGGGGCGGTTATGTCGGGCTTGCACCGACTAAAACCGCACGCCGTCTCGGGTCGTAAGACGCCTGGGTGTAAGGTTACCCATAGAGCATATCCCTCGCACCCCGACTGACCCTGGGCCATCTCCGGTTTCGAGATGGCCCCCTTTCTTGCTCTCCACTGTGCCCTCTGCTAATCAGAGGGACACGTGGAAAGCTTCCGAACAGCCCTCAACAGGGCCGTCCTCGCCTCGGTCGGAGTTGGCCGTAGGCGGCAACGTCTCTCCCACCCTAGGAGAGAGGCGCTGCCGTCTCCGTTGCCCAGGGTGCACCGCGTGGAGGTCCCCAACCAAGCACCCCCCTAAGTATAGTACCTAATATGTAACTTATATGACTCTGTCCTTCTTCAGATCTGAATTAAGTACAGATGGCTTGGAAGGAAAAAGGACGCTTACACAAAAAGATTTGGTATCATTTTCATACCAAGTTGCAAAGGGAATGGAATACTTGGCATCCAGACGGGTAAGAAAATTCGCTATTACACACTAACACATTATATTCAATGATTTAACACTTTTTCATAAATCTTACTTAATGAAGCAATGCCATTATTAATGAACCTAGCATCTCCTTGTTTTCTAATAGAATATTGTATATGAATTTTTTTGATCATTTAGTTTATAATCTAGACACGCGGCAGCGTATCGAGCAAAGTTCAAAGAAACAGGAGCTGGTGACGCAGCACGCAGCAGCCATGTGTATTTACTCGAACCATTTCGAGTAACTTTTGACCCCTTCACAACTCTAAAATGATTAAATCTACATATTTTAAATTTGGCAAATTTATTACAGCTCCTTAGCTTGTCTAGAATCCTAAATTTCATAAATGTTACTCAAATAGTTATTGAAATATTAACGTTTAAAAACAATTTTTTTTATTGCTGTTATGGGTTAAAAACCTAACCCATTCCATTAGAGAT
This sequence comes from Cybosia mesomella, assembly GCA_946251805.1. NCBI lineage: Eukaryota > Metazoa > Arthropoda > Insecta > Lepidoptera > Erebidae > Cybosia > Cybosia mesomella. The sequence goes on from OX276409.1 coordinate 19,834,751, forward strand.
ATTGCCCGCGGCACCGGCCGCCCATGGGAACCTATTAAAGAGGTAAAAAAATACCCCATCTGTTATTCTAGACTATAATTATATTTATTACATCCCTAGTGAAGTAACTGCATTTTGTAAATATTTATCTATTAAAATTTAAGAATTTATATTATATATTAAGTAGAAAATATTGCGGTAGCACCAAGAAACAATAAATTGATTGTTAAATCAATTTATTTTACAATGTTTTAGGTTCTTGTAACTAAAATTTTAGGATTTTCAACTCAGAACTTGGCACCCGTATAGATCTCAATTCTTTTGTCGGCGAAGTAGACAACGACGCATATTCTTAATATTGAACTTGACTATTATTTATTTTATTAATATAAGTTTTTGATGGGATTAATTGTACATAATGTTATGTAGAATATTTTTTGTAATCTTCAGAAGACAACTTTTCTCAAGTTTTGTTTATTATTTTAAACGTAAAGTGTCATAGTTAAGGTGGTTAGTAACTTGGGATGTATTGAGATAACTCCGATGGTTACATTATGCACTGTACATTACAATTGATGACAAACACCCCTCGTCACCTTGGTGTACAAATCTGAAGATAAAGATCAAATCTCTATCGTCCCATCGCCGTCTTAAGCGCTTTATCTAAAATCATGGAACGAGTTCTTAACAACTACTTGAATAATTATTTAACTAAATTCCATATCCTCCCCAACAACCAATATCGTTTCCGATGTGGTGTCTCTATAGATGATACCGAGGTCGACCTCGTACAGTCGGTTGCTAACAATTTTGACAAGAAATTTAGATCTTCCCAGATCTCAGTAAAGCATTCGACACTGTTACACCTATACTGATCAAGAAAATGGAAAATGTGGGTTTACGAGGTTATAGCTCATGACATCTATAAAGATTATCTTTCTGACCGAAGTCAATCAGTAGGTAGGTAGGTAATTTAAGGAGCGCGGAGGAATTAATAACCTTTGGAGTCCCTCAGAGAAGTATTATGGGTCCAACTCTGTTCCATATTTATATAAATGACCTTTGCAATCTGCCTCTTGTCAACTGTGATATTTTCACTTACACCGATGATACAGCAGCACTGGCACCATATGGTGAGAGTTGGATGATGCTAAACTACATTCGGAAGACACACACACATACAAACACACACACACAGACACACACAAACACACACACACACACATATGCATACATTGTATACACACACCAACTTCTTATTTTATACATACTACATACTTTAATATTATAACTTACCCAAGTACTTTTTACGCCCAATGCATGTACCTACCAAGAATTTTGTGACCGCAATAAAGACACATTATAAATGGACTCTTTCCTAAGATACAGACAGAATTTCTGCCTAAAACGAGTCCTATGATCCTTCTTTTGTAGTACTGGGTTTTCTTTTCTTTATAAGTTTTAATTATATAAGACAACTCTGTATGCCATGTACTAATTACTTATTTAATAAAAAAATATTATTTATTTATTTCGTAATTATTAAACAACGAAAGTTGGAAAATATTCTCACAACTCTTTCCAGTGTATCCATCGTGACTTGGCCGCCCGCAATGTTCTAGTCTACGATGCTTTAGTCCTCAAGATAGCGGACTTTGGTCTAGCGAGAGATGTTCAGGACAGTAACTACTATAAGAAGAAAACCGCAGGCAAGTTGCCAGCAAGGTGGATGGCACCGGAGTCGCTGAGCAAAATGATTTTCACTGTAAAAACGGATGTGTGAGTTTTCGACTACATTTATCCGTCTTTTATGAAATGAAAATTTGCAAGCATGGATGGACTAAACGGATCTGACGAAATTAATAGTAATATTCTAGAATGGTTTACAATTTTTATGGCTATTAAGAATAAATACAGACAACGTTTGCTTCACATAAACGCATTTTCTGTTTTTTCGCGGGTTAAAGATACGAGAGCAAATATAATATTACCATCATACAATATTTTAGGTACTCGAAAAAAAAAAAAAAAAAGGTACTGTCTATGAGCCGAGGTGGCCATCTCAAAACCGGAGATGGCCCTGGGTCATGCCTTAATGCACGCGGCATCTGAACCTGACCCCAAACGGCGTGCGGTTTTAGTCGATTGAAATCCGACATAATGACCACCGCTGGCCAGGGGGGGGGTGGGGGTATCCAGGGGATTTACGCACGAAAAAAAAGGTACTGTCTATTTGGCATGGTAAATAAAAGCACTGAGATGATAATTATACTGTCTGTATTGTGTAAACTAAACGGGCGGACAGCGAGCGACTGCTCGTCCCCGCTTGCAACCTACTTACAAACAAATAACTGCATTCTAAAATTCAGCACAACAATACATAGATATGCTCCCACAATATGAATCTCCCACGACCAACATTTCCTTGTAAGTTTTTTTCATCAAATACTTTTGAATTTTCATAAAGACTTTCATCAACCGAAGTCTTAGTAATAGGGTTCCCTTCGTGTGACGATCCCTAAAATGATAGCTTCTTTCATACTTTTCTAATCTTATTGTTTTAATCACCAGCTGGTCATTCGGCGTGCTTATGTGGGAGATAATGACGCTGGGTGCAACGCCGTACCCTAACGTGGCGGGACAGTACCTATTCGAGCACCTTAGAACTGGGCACCGTTATAGATAAGCCACCGTGTTGTAGGCTTGAAATGTAAGTATGCTTAAAATATACGCTCCACAGGAGTGTAAAGACAGCTGTCTCATAACAATCAACCTCCATTCTGGGAGGCGAGTAATGCGGCGATACCACATGTACCCAAAGTCAAATGAAGCTGAACTTTCGTTCGTACGTTCACGCGCTGCAGCATATACGCAACATCCCAACATCAACCATTGGGCCACGGCCTGCTAGGCGTCGTCACCTTGACTGGTCGAAGGATCCTTCGTTTATACCGGAGGAACATCTCATCCTGTTCCTCCACAAATGTTTTAATTACCTTTTCTAGATTAGTTAAATCTAGAAACGCCGGAGATTCGATGTGTGACAATAACAAAATATACCTAAGAAAATATATTTATTATTAAATATCAATTACCTACGAGTGTACCTATGTAATGAATAGGTACACTTTTGACATTGTGATAGTTTTCATATAACCTATCTACTACCTTTTAATACCAGCGGTCTACCACGATGCGCTTAAAACAATTCAGTTCAATTCAGCGGCGAGGCAGAGAGATGGAGAACTCTGCCTCAGCTGCACTGCCCAAAACTGAATTGTTTTAAGCGCGTCGTAGTTAGCTGGCCAATCATTAGGGCCCTAAAAAAGAAAAACGGAACCCACATAGGATCACTATATTATCCGTTTGTCGATCAAAACGTTTTTCTCAGAAACGCGTAGGGCGTTGAAATTTATACCATATACTCAAGTCTGTATTACCTTGAAGCTGTAAAAAAATCAAACTTCTAGGTCAATGCAATCAGAAGGAGACAATAAACATTATTATTAAGTATGATTTTTGTTTTGTTTTTATTTTTCTCAGCTTTTTGGCTGGTTTTAACTGCATTTACGGGCCTAAACCAAGTAAATGCAGATTGTGGTGTGTATTAAATGGGTGTGTTTTCGTCTAACTGCATGAACTTTCTAACTATTCTACATGTGTTTAATATGACAGCTTTCTGTAGATTGATGTATAGGGATTCTGGCAAATCTATTAATTTTAGACTATGGAGGAGATGGTTCGGGATAACACCAGTAGTGGAGAGAACTAGAGGAACTACGAAGACATTATCTTGTCTCCATATCCGTATCACTTCTTCTTTTAGCTCTGCATACTTGCTTATTTTTTCAGCTATTGTTTTTTGTAAATTATGCGTGTTGGGAACTGCAGTGTCTATTAAATATGTAACTTTTTAAATTTTGTCCTGTAGAATTATATCTGGTCAATTGTAGTGAATAGTAGGACTATTCACTTGTTAGAATTGCCCGGTCATAATACATTTTGTGTATGTTATTTTCTAATATTGTTTGTGGTGTATATTTATAGTAAGGGGTGTTAGTGTCTTGTATGAGTGAATATTTAAGTGCTAGTTTCTGGTGAATGATGTTTGCAACTTGGTTATGTCTATGAGTGTAGTCAGTCTGTGTGAGTGTTGTGCATGCTCCTGTTATGTGTTGTATGGTTTCTGACTGTGTATAACATCTGCGGCATCTGTCGTTTGTAATAGTTGGGTCTTTAATAATATATTTTCTGTAGTTTTTAGTGTTGATGATTTGATCTTGTATAGCTATTATGAATCCTTCAGTTTATTATTATTATTATTATTATCCGTATATGTGGCAAATTTCGCCAAAAGCAAGGACATCAAAACATTATCCGTACTTCCCGTTGAGCCCTTTGATGGAGTTCATGAAATTTAGCAAGAAGCCAGGAAAAAATCAACCTTCTACTTGAACGCAATAAAAAGACGTTACTTTTTATGCAGCATATTTAGATAATCACAAGGGAATCAAAACCTATATAGTACTTCCCGTTGAGCTGATATCATGATATTTTGCAAAAAGTAAAGTCTTATAGCATAAGTAAAAAGTAGTAAAAAAGTTCGAAATTTTTGTAAATATGTAGTTATCCACATCCCAAAAAAATAAAATGTTTATCTGTCTGTCAAGTCTACAGCAATGTTAAATTTGCCCCACAATCCAATTTTGTGCGGAACTCTCAAAGAGCGAGTCTGACACGCACTTGACCGGTTTTTGACTGACGTGGCGATGGTGAATTTCAACTAACTTCACGTTAGAGTTGACAAAAGATGCTTCGACTGCCATAGACAATATTATTTTAAAGCCCGAGAGTCTGAATTAGGTTTTTTGTAGGTACAACACTGTTCAACGTAACACAGATTACCCTACTTATATGATAGCCACAATCTGTAAACTTATGTTACAGTCTCCTTTGTACTGGCATACACACGCAGTATCATCATCATCATCATCAAGATAGATAGACTTTAAGGTGAAGCAATAGCCGTGTAGCAGTACATGTATGATAGCCAGAAGCTGTAAACTTAGATAAAAGATAAATTACATTGTGACGTCATATGTTAGCACGTCACCATGTTGATTAAAATAATCTCAGTCTCCTTTGATACTAGTATACGCACATTACACACATCGTCATCATCCGAGCGCAAATATTGGTTACATTGGGGTCCGCTCTCCTACTTCTTTATCAACGAGTTATTTCAGCTTTAACGGGAGCCACTGCCGTCGGACCCTAAAAGGAAAGCCTGCGCGAGAGTCTCATCCGTCAACCAGCAGGTATACCAGCTTGCAGGTGAGGTTGTCTTAGGTCCTGAAGACCTTGGCCGGGTGCCATACCCTCAATGATGTAAACACCCATATTCATTAAAAAAATCTCTAAGCGAATGGTCGACGCTTCGCGTGACCAAAAGGCTGGCTTGATTTTTTGCGCAAAGAATTGGCATTGCCATCCAACGTGGCAATGCCGGCAGCCTTTTGGGAACGTTACCAGTCGACATCGATGGAGAGGAATTCTTTGACACCGAAACTTTTTACTTTGTACCTACATACTCTTTTTTAGGATGTAAATATTTTAGTTTATATTATTTTGTTTCCAAAAATGACTGATGATCTTCTAGTTACTATATCTTTGTGCTAATTTGTATAATTCAGTTTGTGCTTAATTCTTCATAAATAAACATTTATTGAACTAAGACTGTTTGTTCCAGATACATGCTTATGCGTGAGTGCTGGTCGTTTTGGCCTAAAGGCCGACCTTCCTTCACAAAGTTGGTTGAAAACCTGGATACAATCCTCACAGTGACATCCAACGAGACTCCACCACCTACCTCGGCCAGTGCAACAACATGCCTCAATCAAACGGATAACATGATCTAGAGTATAATTATGGGAAAAAAAACATATACGTATATCTATATTAAATCTTATTTACTCAATAAGTATTTCATATACATGTGGTAATTTACTTTTATATGTTTTGTTAACATGTGATTTCAGCAAGACGTTGCCACTTGCCACACACAAAATGATAGACCTATTGCACAATAAATTTGATGAGCAATTCATTTCTCGTTTTGGACCAGCGAATTGACCACCAAGATCATGCGATTTGACGTCGCCGTTGGACTATTTTTTGTGGGGGTACGTCAAATCTTTTGTTTATGCCGATAAACCAGTATCGATGCAAGCACTAGAAGATGACATTACACGTGTTATCAGTGAGGTACCAGCCGATATGCTCCAATAAGTAACTCAAAATTGGATTTCACGTATGAATTACCTAAAATATAGTTTTGGCGAATATTTACATGAAATATTTGGCAAGGATTGATTTTTAAGCCCCATTTTTTTTCATATATTATAAATTTCCTGCTTTTCATGCTAATTAAAAACCAAATGCTTAAAAAGTTAGATCCAAAAAATAACATAACATAACTTGACGCTTGTATCCCCGAAAGGGTAGGCAGAGGTGTATAACACACCCACGATTCACCAGTTATGTTTAGGTCCCAATGCAATAGGAGGCGAGCCTATTGCCATCTATCGAGCACATTTTAAGCCTGAAAATCTTGGTGGAGCCCCAAGCAGCGACGTCACGCCGCAAAGGTGTCCGTGTAACGGCGAGACGTTGCTATTTTTAAATAATGGGATTTAAGAATAGTATTTTTCTATTATTATTTTTTTTTCAATTAAAAACAACTGAATACATTTCTATTAAAATTTTATTTCAGTACATATATTTTCGTATATATATTTATTTTAACCCACACAAGAATCCATCAAATATACATACAAGGAGCAAAAACACTTTCTACAGTACGTCCCTAGTTACTGTTTTATTTAAAGCACAATTCTTTTTCAGTTGCGAAGGGTATTATTTTATTTTTGAGAGCCAGTAACAATGAATTTAAAATAATATGAATGTCACTTTAAAAAAAAAACAATTTCATTAAAATATTTTTGACAACCAAAATTCATTCTCACAAACTAAATTATATAATTCATTACATAATTATTAAATACTTAACTACTATTTACACAATAATCTCTTAATAATTGCTTTCTAACTGGTTACATACTTAATAAGGTAACATAAATAATAATTAAGTACGAAAAAATTTGGTGGTGAAATGCATTGTCTATACCCTAAAAATCAGAACTTCAGTCTAATACGTTAACGACTCTAGTGAATATGATTGGGGCTGTTAAACCGATATTACAAACGTAAATATTGAATAAATAGTGCTTTCAGTGTACCTAATTGCTGTTATAAAATTTAAATGAAGCAACGAAAATGAACGCTTAACTTTTCATGTTGTTCGAACGCTTCGTTTTCATATTGTTTGATCGCCTCGTTTGAAATTATCGGTTCGCTTCGTTTGAATGTACTTGCTTTAATTTAGTCGAAACGTGTAATATCATTGTAACCTACTTGAATCTATCTAAATAACCAGAAACGTAACAACCATTTTATTATGTAACATATTCTAAAATAATACTTATGTTGAATGAAAATACGTTTATTCAACGTTATCAAAGAGACTAGATGCTAGTTTTACTATGCAAAAGTAGTGCATCTATAATGTATATATTAAAATAATATTTAGTAGGTACATCTCACAGGGGGTGTGTGTTGGGTAACCTCCTCGAGTGTCGCTCCGATTCCGATCCCGCTGCAGTCCGGGGGGAACGGAATCGGAGCGGCCGGTACACCCTGGGCGGCGGTCAATGGCTTCCCCTTCACCCCTTCATAGGGTTGGCATTGATCGTCGGCCAATACCCAACGTGGCGGGAACACATCGCTCTCCGTACTCCTCTGCTTTCAGAGGAGACAGGATGAGCGATGCTGTTAGTGGTGAGATGGCCCAGGGTCAGTCGGGGTGCGAGGGATATGCTCTATGGGTAACCTTACACCCCGGCGTCTGAAGACCCGAGACGGCGTGCGGTTTTAGTCGGTGCAAGCCCGACATAACCGCCCCCGCTGGCCGGCGGGGGGGTATCCGAAGGGATTTCCGCACGATAAAAAAAAAAAAAAAAAAAAAAAAAAAAGGTACATCTCACAGGCTGCATTAGTTAAACTTTTAATTTTTTGGCCAGTTTCATTTGTGATTAGTTATGAAATTATGGAAACAGATTCTTCATAAATAATTATTTCATGATTTTATTTCATCTTTAACACCATAGCCATGAAACATTCACTGCAGAATATAGACTTTTAACAAGACTTGCCACATGAGTGACCCTGCGCCCTGCACATCTCCGTCCAGTCACTGTAATTATTTTTACTAACTAGATGAGCCAATAACCTGTGCACCTACCACGACGTGCATTAAAAAATTAAATAAATAAATATATTAGGACAAATTACATAACGTCATCTAGACCCAAACTAAACAGAGCTTATGGGTTCTTGAATGCGGATAAACATACTTAGCTACTTTTTTATAAATATATACATATGTAAATATACATATGTGCACTTACCGCGAATCGAACCCTCGAGCTCTGACTTAGCAGGCAAACTCACTACCGCTACGACACAGACGTCGCCAATTCAGTTCAATTCAGCGGCTCAGAAGAAGAGAGATGGCGCTATACACCGTGTATAGTTTCATCTCTGTCCCTCTGAGCCGCTGCCCTAAACTAAATTGTACTACTAAAACTCTGTAGTGTACTAAACACAATTCAGTACATAGCACATATTTAATGAAGAATGTTCTAAAACTTTCTACCTGATATTTTACAATTATCATAAAACACAAACTTTGGTACAAGAATATTTACATTATCTAAAAGTCTATGGATACAAAATATTATGCAATACTTCTTTTCGCATGTACAACTTACAAATAAATTTTTAAGTAATAAATATTACATATAGAAGTTATTAAAGTATTGGTAAAATTATTTAATATCTGAATTAGTTACAGATATAGGACTGTTATGTGTAACATAAAAAAACTAAGAAGAAATATGTTAAAAGTGATGAAAATCTTTATTGACCAATAATGCGATTTTACTGCACACTGTCAACACGACCTGAGTTCACTTAATTTTTGTAGCATCCATTTATTTAATTCAACATTTTTTTAAATAGTGATATTTTTGATAAATTTATGTCACTATGCTTTTTTTTTACAAGTTTACCTTAAGCCAGTGATTTTGATGATTTCATTAATTTTATCTCCCAATAATGCACTCTGTCCAAATACACCAATAGCTTTAGATGTCCTCCGAAGTACAACAAGACTTTAAATAGCAAACTGGCCTGTCTGTCGGCAATCACACAATCTAGAGGTTTTTCGCCTAGATATAAAGTTCTTCTGATAGAACATTATATCTTCACAAGAAATTGAATTAAACCAGTCATTCAGATAAAGCTAAGGACTGATATAGCTTGGGACATGAATTTGCGTCTAAGAGCATCAGTGAACACATCTATATCGATAAATAAATAAAATCTAAGTGTCTGTTTTTAAAATTGTTTACAAGATTTTAATAAATGCATTAGGTGTGTGCGCTAAAAAAAGCGCTAAAAAAAATATATTTTTGAAATTTTCGTCTGTCTGTTTGAATAAGGTAATCTCTGGAACGGCTGGGCTGATTTTGAATTAGGGTTCTGCGCAAAGTCAGATTCAGAGAGATTCTGCAAAGTCCTTAAAAATCTAAATCCACGCGGACGAAATCGCAGGCACAGCTAGTATGGCATATAATTTTAGATTACCTACATCATAAAAAATCATGATTTACTAAAGTATTTCGGTCACAGTCTGCGCTCACGAACTAAGGCTAGTAAACGTAGACTGTGATCGGAGCAAACGGAGCTCTCGTGAGTTGCGCTAAGACTTATTTTTGACTGCCGGCGCTAATTGCGATCTAGTTCACACATTTATTTATTTCATAATTTATTTTCTTACAATAGGCGGCAGTATAATTATCTAATCAACCAACCAGCCCTCGTTTCGCTTTGGTTTATGATTTTTTTTAACTCAAACCACATGATATATAAGTATAAGTGTATAAGCCTAAGGCCAAGCCCAGTGACTGGTCGTTACCTTAGCAGAAGCAGCCCCAGGGTTGCGGTGCCTTGGGTTTCCGCGCGCGCTTTTCTATAGGGTAGTATTTAGATCCCTAACAGGTCGGGGTCGCCACTACTGGCGGCCGGGGTCAGTCGGGGCCTCTAGGATATCCTTTCTAGGGCACACCAGATTCCCCGGCCACACAGGCGGATGTGACGAAACACCGTGCCGGTTTTAGTTCGGTTCAGCTCTGACATCCACCAACACAACCACACACAACAACCTCAAACCTCACCGTCCGGTGAGGTGAAGCCCGAGGGGTTTCCACACGAAAAAAAAGGCCAAGCCCAGTGACAAATATTATTTCTTGGTCCATATCTGTCATCATCCTCTGAGTCTTTTCCCAACTTAGTTGAAGTTGGGATTGGCTTTTCAGTCTAACCACAAAGTAGCTGAACTTCGATATTTGCCATGAAGCGCTTGCCATCTGACTTCCACAACCCATTGGCGATATCGGAATTCTGTAATTAGACTAGCTGTGGGACTTTTGTAGGGCTCCAACTACCCGTAACGACTGCCATGGAGGTTCGTATGGCAACCGGGACCACCGACTCCACGTGCTCTTCGGTCCATATCTGTGACTATTAACTAGATAAATTGATATAAGTTGTTTCTCGTTAACATGCTATAATTATAAACATAACATAACATAAACTCACGCCTATATCCCCGAAGGGGTAGGCAGAGGTGCTAGAACCCACATTTCGCCAGTTTATGTTTAGGTCCCAATGTAATAGGTGGCGAGCCTATTGCCTTTAACCGGGCACTTATAAGCCTGCGATAAATACACACATAACTTCGAAAAGCATCGAAAAGTCATTGGTGTGTGCCATGGTAAAACCTGGGATCGAACTCGAGACCTCGTCTCAGCAGTCCATTACCCATACCACTAGGCTACCGCGGCTGTTATATATTACTGCGCTATAATCATACATTCATATTAATATCTACATAGGTATATTTTATAACGTATTCGCATTGGTGGGTTCAATATAGTTAGTTCTATATATCTCTAATAAATAGACATATATTTTGTTGAAACAATTCAAACATTTACAAAATATTTGTCTATGCAATAAGCCATTAAAATTTAAAACAACTCGTATAGTCTATTTTCCTGACTATTGTTTTAATTTTTCTATACGAAATTTTTGTTGGCTTCAGTTAATGCTCAGAAACCGTTTTTTTCTTCAAAACGTATATATCGGTATAGTTATTAGTAATCCGGTTGATAGAAAACGTATGTACATCATAATAGTCTAACCCTTACTAAATCCGATCATAAATCCTTAGAAAGACTACAATAACACATCACGGTTTGTTTTAATATGGAACTTTCGCACTGACTTTAATAAAAGACAGACTCCATAAAACTTAAACTCCTCCAAATTAAAATATCAAGTCTTATTTGATAAACGGAAAGTCACTGTCACTTTCATCACCGGATCCATCGTAACTCGAAGGTGGTGTATCTAGTTGAGGGAGACCAAGGTCTAAATATTCCTGATTTGCCGTCACTGTTAGTATTTTGTCGAGATCTTCAACTAATTCGGTGAAAGATGGTCGATCGCCAGGAGAAAATGACCAACACTCGCGCATCAGCATGTATCTAGAACAAAAACAAGCAGTTAGATATAATTTGACAGATATCCCGTCTCATTCCTATTCTTATTGTTTGAATGAAAATTGATTTACAGATCAATGTGCTGTTAAAATTTATACTGAGGCCGAATTGTATGAGTTTGTTTATATGTCTGGGATAATTTTCGGAACCGCTGATGTTATTGGAAAAGTTCTTTCACCATTTGAAAGGTACATTATCCCCGTATCATGTGTAAATTACAATTGGTTGAGATTCAAAACAAACTCATATAAACGAGGGTGGGTTGCTAGTTTATAAAATTTGTAGTTGTAGTTGTGAGCGAAAAATAAGGACAGAAGTCAATAATAATTGGTAATGAATGAATGACTTCAATGTAAGAATATATTAAATCTTAGAAATCATATGAAAGTACAACTTCAAATGTATATTTTCAAAAACTTACATTTCGAGACTACAGCAAGGCGGCTTCTCCATACGGTGACCAGCGCTGAGGTGTTGGTACATGTACTGTCCCGGCACGGTGGGATACGGCGTACCACCCAGAGTCATTATCTCCCACAAGAGTACGCCGAATGACCAGCTGGTGATAAAAATACAACATTTAAGACAGTGTTGCGACATTTATGGTAGATTGATGACGTGGCGAGACCAGGCTGAAGTGGACAACCAGTAGAAAACACCCCATCGGTACCCCTTGGTATCGTACAAGGTGACTAAGGATTAAAGCTATTCTCCTTCCGAAAGTAAAGGCAATAAATACATTTCTTTTGGTTAGAAGAATATTTGGAGCCGAAAGTACTAGTGTTCCTCCAAATATCTCCAGCTAAGCTAAATTGCTAGTATTGGAAGTGGGTTCATGTCGGTACTGTAATGGCCAGAATTAAAACCCAGAACATTTTTTTTTTTTAATATTTAAAGTAAGAATACTTTAACTAGCTTGTGTTATGGGTTCTAGAATACGGATAAACATACTTATTTACTGTTTTTTTTTGTAAATAAATACATATTATTAATAAACACCCAGATTAATGCAAATAGACATAGTCATGCATACAAATATTTGCACTGCGCGGGAATCGAACCCACGCCCCTGGTCGTAGCAGTCGAATGCACTACCGCTACGCCACAGACTCCGTCAGCTATGGAGCGTACGGCCGCCTCTTTAGCCACTAAGTTACCTAGATTAAAGGTTAAAGGCCGTTCCCGGGGCCTTACCATGATGGATTATAAATCGTTCAGTTTCGAAGCGATTCAATACAAGTTTGTAAACTAAATTGCTATAATCCGTACTATGACATGCTTGAACTGAAACGCGTTCGCGTTTGGTTCGTTTGTTGACATTGGGAACGTTTCAGATTTTTTCAGTTCAGGTCTGCCAGTGAATTGCCATTCACCGTTAGTATTTTGTGCTAAATCTTCAAATAATTATGTGAAAGAAAGGTGATTACTTTGAGAAAACGATTTTTATTTATTTATTTTATTTTATTCTTTTTGCACACACAAGAAAATGATAGTAACAATAACATTTCAAAAAAGATGTACAAAGGCGAGCTTAACTCAATATGAGTTCTCTCCCAGCAAACCTTTGAGTAATAGAGGAAGAATAGTTTACGAAAGGCTGTGAAGTGTTTACAAGACAAAAAGAAAAGAGAAACATGCTACAATACTTATAATAAAAAATGAATACATATATACACACACATACATACATACATAAATATATTCGTAGGTTAGATATATACACACTAAATTATGGAGAAAGGAAAAATTCTTTAATTCTTCTTCTGAAGATGTCCAGACTGGTACTACTCCGAATGGTATGAGGGAGTGAGTTCCAGAGACGAACAGCTTGCACCGTGAAGGATCCGTCATAGCAACTAGAACAGTGTGCAGGAGTATGAAGCAGAAGAGAGGAAGAAACACGACAGGGTTTGCCCCTAGGTACAAGATATTCAAAACGTTCCCGCAGATATGACGGAGAATTAGGATTTTGTAGTATAGAGTAGAGAAGAGATAGGATATGAGTGTTACGGCGCTGCCGAATAGGGAGCCAGTTCAGTCTTTTACGAAATTCACTAACATGGTCGTATTTACGAAGGCCAAATACGAAGCGAATCCCCAAATTCTGCAAGCGTTCCAGTTTATTCAGTAGTTCCTCCGAAGCATCGAGAAAGCAGACATCAGCATAGTCTAATATTGAGAGTAGAAGAGATTGCGCAAGAGTAACTTTAGTCTGAAGAGGTAGGAGTTTCTGGAGACGTTTGAGAGATTGAAATGCGCAGTATACCCTCCTGCTTACCTCCGCAATGTGAACATCCCAGGCAAGCTTGGAGTCGATGTGCACTCCTAAATTTCTTGCACTCTTGGAATATTCAATGGCCACAGACTCGTACTTAACTGGAGGTAGAGACTCATGATCCAGGAGGCCGAGCATATATCTGCCACCGACAATGAGTGCTTGAGATTTTTTTGGGTTGACTAACAATCCAAAAGATTTAGCCCAAGCATTAATGTTCTCAAGGTCATTATTGATGGCAGCTACAGCCCTAGCTAGTTCATCGGCTTTGAAATGTCGATATAGCTGCAAGTCGTCTGCGTAGAGATGATAATTTGAGGTTACGACCTTAGTGACGGCGTTTATAAAGACAGAGAAGAGGAGAGGAGAAAGAACGCCACCCTGAGGAACGCCCACCACTAAGTTGCACCAATCGGAGGAGGCCTCGTTCATTCGAACTGATTGTGAGCGTCCCTCAAGATAGGATTTAAACCAGGCAGTTGCAGAAGTAGAAACGTTAAAAGATGATAGAATTCCTAAGAGGATGTCAAAGTCAACCGAATTGAAGGCACTGCTGAAGTCCAATAAAACCAGAACTGTCAGTTGTTTGTTCTCCATGGCCAATCTTATATCGTCTGTTACTTTAACTAGAGCTGAAACAGTACTATGGCCGCGGCGGAAGCCAGATTGGAATGGACTTAGCAGGTTATTAGAGGAGAGGTAATAGGACAGTTGATCGTGAACAACACTCTCGAGTACTTTGGACAAGATGGGAAGGATCGAAATGGGTCGGAATTGAGAGTGCGTTGCAGGATTGGATACTTTGGGCAGAGGTTTAACAGAAGCTTTCTTCCATGATGAAGGGAAGCAGTTAGAATATAAGGAGTAGTTTATCATGTGGGTAAGGATAGGAAGAATTTGATTCAGGATGGGAAGAAGCATTTGAAGTTGAAGGCCATCGTCACCGACAGCCCTAGAAGATATGGTTTGCAAATGTTTCTTAACATCTACCTCTGAGACCGGCTGAAATGAGAAAGAAGTATTTGAAGGTAGTGGAAGAGAAGAGAGGAAATTTAGAGTAGAGGACTTAACATCACAAGGAATGGTAGTGGGAGGCGCAGAGAAATGGGCATTCAATGCATTGAGGTCCATATCGGTAAGGTTGTCATGAACGACCTTACCAATACCCAAAGATTTAAGAAACTGCCATTGTTGAGAAGTGTTAAGATTTTTCATAGAATTATGAATGTGGTCTCGTCTCGCATCCCTACACATACGATTGCAGCGATTACGTAGCCTCTTGTACAGATCCCAGCTCTCCTCAGACGATTGTGACTGTTTTTTGTGTGTATTTTTACCAGACTAATACGGCGCATATCCTAAAAGGTTATGTCCGTTGTATGGTTCTGTGCTCAACGTGTATGTATCTATGTAAGTTCCACTATAGCTCCAAAGATACTGAACTGATAACGAAAAAGGTGTCAATCAATTCATTCTTATGCTCTAGGTGCAATATGCTACATTTTTAAACGATTTTATTTAACTTGCCCTGTTGTTTATTAATTTGTTTATTTATTTGTTTGGATCAAATTTTGTAATTCAAATAAATTCAAATTGATCTGATATTTGGATGAAACTTTGTTCTGATGCCAATACAATTTTATAAGACAGATATTACATATTCTCGGGTGTTAGATTCAAACATGTAGGGCCTCAAAAATATTTTTGTTCGATTGTTTGTTGTCTACAGTACATTATTACGATTTATGCCACTATCTTATATACTTGAAATATTAAGAAGAAATATTAGAATTTAGCTTTTTGAAAGCAAACGTCAAAATAATTTAGATTTTTGACAGTAAAAGTTTTCGAAACATTTCTTTAGATCAAACTGAATGTGTATATCAACAAAATATGATTTGTGTAGACCTTTTTGTGTGGTGTGTAGTTTACAACACGCGCAGGAGACGCTACTTAATGTGTTATAATCGCGTAAACTTCCAACAATATGATAAACTACAAGTATATATACTCACACATCAGTCTGCGTAGTGAACACCTTATGGTATAATGACTCAGGAGCCATCCACCGCACCGGTAACCTTCCTTCAGTCTTCTTCCTGTAGTAGTCATTACTCTGAACATCTTTCGCTAGACCGAAGTCTGCGATCTTGAGGATGCAATCGTCGGAGACCAGCACGTTGCGGGCTGCTAAGTCACGATGGATGCACTGGAAAGAATATAATTGAACTTTACGACTTGTCAAATTATTTACTATCTAGATGTATTTCTAGTCCCCATCATCACAGATACAGCGTTAGTTGCATCCCCAGTTTGTACTTTGGGGTCCAGGATCCGCTGTCCAACTCTTTCTCTTGATCTGGCTTATCTTGGCTCTTGCAGAACCGACTGTGGTCTGACCTCCCAACCACAAGAGGACTTGCTGATAGGGCTCCGCCCGCGCGGTGGTCCGTTATCGTTTTTTCATCATATCTCCGGTTCTACTTACCCAATTGCAATAACATTTTTAGGCAGATTTTAAGTCTAACCTCTTGGTCTGACCTTTCTAATAGAAAAGAACTAAATTAAAATCTGTTCAGTATTTTTTGCGTCCATCGTAAACAAACAGACAAGAATTCCAAAAAAAATATATTTTAATGTTCAGAATCGTTCATTTACCAATCTTTCATAACCCCAGTTTTTTTTTAATATCTCCAATGTACAGACTCAACTAATTTATACTTTATAATTGTATATTTCATTCAAAAATAGTTTATTGTAAACACAGTTATTGTTTGGAAGTAACTAGGAAGTCGCTTCGAGGATAATGATGATAGTTTCAATCACCAGTAATCACAATGATCACTGATGATTGAAAAAAGCACGGTCGTAACTTTTGATTGTAAAGAAATATATATATTGTAGACATCTTGTCTCACAAACTCTGCCTGTATTGTGAATCTGGCTGTAAATGTCAAAAGTCAATCCTCATTACGTTCAAAAACGTTCTTTTGTGATCAAAATGATTAAAAAAAGATTTTTTCAAATCGGTTAAAAAAAGATCTCTTCCTCCTTTTTGGAAGTCTTTAGAAATACTTAAATAAAAGTTCGATTTTTTACTAAACCTATCGCTTTTAGTAGGAGCTCTCATGAAAAATAAGACAGAATGTCATCATCCTCATGCTTCGAGGCTTTTACCAACTGAGTGGGGGTGGGCTTCTATCTTTCTGGGGAATGCTGATTATTTTCCATGAAGCGACTTCCTTCTACCCTCTGCTAACGTGCTCTTCGAGGTACGGAGAAAAATTAAACTGAATGTATTTTTGGCTTACCCGTCTAGAAGCTAAATATTCCATTCCTCTTGCAACTTGATATGAGAAGGACACCAAATCCTTCTGTGTTAGCGTTTTCTTTTCTTTCAAGTCATTTATTGATGATTCGTATCTAAAAAAGAAGGAATATGATGTTAATAAGGTGTTAAATTCATAAATTTATTACATAAATATCTCGATAGATGAAGAAAATATTCATAGTGTATGTCACAAAATAAAAAATATACTAGGTTAGGTCACTTCAAATAACCCGCCCTGTATCGTTCTCGGCGCAAAGGTGCCTAGATGTTAAATAAAAACATCTCGTCTGATGGCACACGTTCATCAGTACCTAAAGAAGTTTGCATAGCAGATGCAATACGTTTACGCTTACGCTATAAAAATTTTAAACGATACAAAAGAGTTGATACATTGACATTGGAAGTAAGACAGAAATGCACAACAAAAACGACTTAATAATGAAAACTTATAATCTAACCTTGTGCGTGCCCTTTTTTTTTAGCGTGTGGAATCCCCCACGGGCTTCACCCTAGCGGTGCCGACGATGGCGTGGGCGTGTCGGAATCGGACCGAATAAAACCACACGGTATCCTTCCCAAGTGTCCATTGCCGGGCACCCAGGGTAAGCCCTCGAAAGGATAACCCCAGGGTTACCGGCGGACTTAGGCTGCCACCGCAGCTTCGCCTGGTGGGGTCGGGTTTAATCTCGCGTCGCGCGTCGGTGAGTTGGCAGGCGTGTGTAGGACACACACGACGCCCCTCCGCCACGGCCTGCTTCTGTAAGGACAGCAATTCGGCCAACTGCCGTCCTCAGGCCCCGATCATGGAGGTCGGTAGTACCAGGCGTAGACGAGTCTGCGGCGTTCTCGCCGCAGACTGCGGAACTCGAGGGGCAGGGTTCTCTCCCGCTCCCTCTCCGCCGTCTCTTTCGTGAGCATTACCTGCTCGCAGAAAGAGGCGGTGGCGTGCCACTATCTCCCGTCGGAGACCACGGCCCTCACCATAGTCTCCAACGAGAGAACGTCCACGTCCAGGACCGCAACGAGATCCCGGCGTTGACTCGCCCACGCAGGGCACTCCACCAACGTGTGGAGCGCCGTGTCTTCGCCGGAATCCTCGCAGTGCTGGCACGGCGGCGTTGTCTCCCGGTGGATGCGCCACAGATACTTACCGAAGCCGTGTCCGGTAAATATCTGGCACATCCGGTAGGAGAGGTCACCGTGGTTCCTCTCCAACCACTCCTTCATGATCGGCCTCACCGCCGCAATGGTCGATTCCCCCCACCTTGGGTGCTCAAGTCGCACCCTCCATGTCTCCATGAGTTCCCGGCGGAGCTGGGACCGCTGAGCCGTGATTTCTCGGGGCTCCGGCCTATGGCCCCACTGCAGCGCCTCCATGCGCCATTGGTACAACAGCGCTAGGGCTCTCGCTTCCAGGTCCCAGAGAGGGGTCCCAACTAGGAGACATGCTGCCTCGACGGAGCGGCCTGATGACTCTGACGGCCATTGCTTTTAACGGGCTGTTTAGAACAGCCATGTTGCGGGCCGCCAGAGTCTCCGCCCATACGGGGGCCCCGTACAGGGCCATGCTTCGCACGATCCCCAGGTACAGTCTCCTAGTGAAGGCGTTGGGTCCCTTAACGTTGGGCATCAGCCGCGATGGCGCGGCCGCAGCCCCCCTCAGTTTCGGGACCAGACTTCGGAGATGAGGTCCGAAGTCCCATCGTGGGCTCGATGCCGATGCTTACGCCCCCTACGGTTATGCTGGTTCCCGCAGGTGGCCCCCTCCGAGGCCCGTGAAAACACATAGCCTCGGATTTGTGGAGACCCACCTCGAGTCCCAGCCGCCGTATTCGACCCACGACTTGAGCAACCCCTACCGTGGCCTTTCGTGCCGATTATGCGAGCCTTAATATTTAAACCACTGTCAAGTAGCACTTTACGTGTTCCGTTACGCTCTCCTACTTCTCCATATTTGATTTACTTGACTTTTACGGGAGCGACTGCTGTTTGATGACGAGAGGAAAGCCGGCGCCAGAGCCTTGGCTTGGGCACTAAAAATGCTAATGGGGCTCCAAAAATACCTCTTTTTAATATTTTTCTTTTGTTTTTTTTGCGGTTTTTTTTTTATTATTGACTTTGGTTATGTTCTTAGCATAGCGTGACTAATATTTGTACAAACCTGTTCCCGGGGCGATGGTTCCTCAAGAACTCCCTCAAGTTACCATTAGGAGCATATTCAACTATGACGTAGAGCGGTCCATCTTGAGTACAGCATCCCAGCAAGTTGATAATGTTCACGTGCTTCCCGATCATTTTCATCATCTCCATTTCTGAGACTAGTGCCATCATCTCAGCATCCGTGTGGCCCTCTGAAAATTTATATGAATATCATATTAGATTGTATTCTATCATTTTTTTTTTTATTCTTGGCACAGGATGTTTTAATTTTTCACAATGAGTCAATTGGTTCAAAATGTGAATCTAATAATATAAAAAAAATGTCAATTGATTAAAAATATATTCATAGGTTGATAAATTAAAACATTTTAGGTTTTAATTGTATTTACTTATAAAATAATACTTAACATAATGGTTTAATAAAAGTAAAAAAAACATTAATCCACTTACGTTTTAACATCTTAACCGCGACGACAGACTGCATGCCTGGCTTCAGTATTCCCTCACACTCTGCCTTCACCACCTTGCCAAATTCGCCCTCTCCCAAAATTTTTCCTAAGGCCAGCGATTCCCTGGGCACCTCCCAGTCGATGTCCATTGGGAGTTCATACTCTGACATCATCATGGAGTCACTCGTGTTGTTCTGGACTTGCGAGAGCTTCTGTTTTTCAATCTTCACTACGGGCATGAGCTGTAAAGAGAAACAATTGGGTTTAGCCACCTTTTCACCACCACGTCACTTGTTCAACATGTAAATCTCGAGATTATCCAACTCCTTGACACCACGGACATAGTAAGGAGACTGAAAACGACTAAACCTTTTGAGTTAGTTTAGTAAAATTAGTGTTACGTAGTGCAGTGAGTACTGTCCTTGATGACCACAAGAACAAAATGTCTTTCCATTGTAATAGAAACCATAATGAAAGTGCTAATTGACGCATTCTTTATTTTGTAAGCTTTTAGTAAATTTTACTTAATTTACTAAAAACTTACAAACTGAATTTTTACAGAGGCTTTATGTCTTGGAGCCCTCCAGAGGCCTAGATAAATAGGCCCTGATACAATTATCCTTAGGAGTATAAGAGGTATATCCTCACTTGAGCAGTTCCAAATTCTTATATCGTATTCAAAACTTTTGCATGATACCTAACCACATATATACAAATACAAACAATATTTTTATATCCCGGTAACAAAATAAAAACGGGGAAAAATGGTCGGTCAAATAGCTCGCCCTCATTTTACCATCAACCGACAATTTTTTCATGGGTAGTATGTGTAGTTTCTGATGGTGAACTACCTTATCATTTACTCACGACACCCACGGGAAGAGTTGAGGTGGTCCTTAAAATTCGGCTTCACTGGAACTCTTATTTTAATTTATTTAGTCATTTACACTTACCAACGCTTCACTTGTAGTGTTAATTGACCCATTAATCTGCGGTTTCTCTACCGTCACCTTCTTTGTCCAGTGCGTCACGATCACTGCTCTAGCCGTTTCTATTGCTAATTGCTTCTGCTCCTTCTCTCTCTTCAACTTCTTGCAGATCATCACCACTATGATAGCAGCTACGAAAAACATAGCGCCGAGAATAGCGGTCAGAATGTTTATCATCAGAGTGTGTTTTCCGTGATCAGGTGCCTCTTGGACCGGTGGTGCTGTAAAGTAAATTGTAAATGTTAATATTAATGTGTTTCTGTGTATAACACATGTGCAAAAAACTGTATCTAAATATGTTCATCCGCATTCTAGAACCCATAATATAAGCTAGTTGAGCTATGCTCACTTTGGGTCTAGATTCACCACTGTGTAGAATGTCGTAGAATATTTATTTATTTGTATATTTAGCAGTGTCACAAACGGTATATCAATTTTAGTAATAGCTTCAGAATATCGACCTCATTGTTCAGGTCTATTTGTCATTCAAATATTGTTACTACAATATGATAAATGAGTAGACTACAATGAAATTTATATATGAATTAGAAAGGTCATTGAACGAATATATCGTGGTGTAAATCAGTAAATATCTGTATAAAGTCATTCCGAAATGTACTGACACAAATCTGCCGCAAACTTACATTTTTAGGCCAAAAGAAGTCTAAAATTTGAATTTTTGGACCAAAAGCACTCTAATCTTAAATTTTTTGACGAAAAATAACCTAAAATGTTGAGTTCTATTATTTATTTAGGCTACAGTCTGTCAATAATGGTAATTTATACTATGTATTTCTTGTCTGATTTATTGGCAGAGAGCTACCGAGAGCGACAGCTGCGCATCAGGTTAGGAGTTCCATACCCGTTTGTTATTTAATATTTTTGTTTTTATTTTTATTTTTCAATTGAGAATTTGTGCTGTTAGCACGGTTCCTAGAAACGTGCCCACCTAAAACAAGGCGAGCAATATTGATGATAGCGTCTACCACGCACTGTTTGGGACACTGTACGAGTATTTTATAACACCAATGGCATGGCTATGGATGGTATGGAACATGAACTCAGAAGTATCAGAATGTGATCACAAGCAAATTTAAACCACCCTCTTGAAACTTTTCCACCTGAACATTGCAGTGTCATTCATTTCAAGCTTGTGAACGCGTCTGTGAATACGCGAATTCTTTCTACTGTAAATTCTTGTGGACATCATACCAACAGCTCATATAAACGGAACTTGGTGGGCCCTAGCCAGATGGACTTCCGACATAAAAAAGGTAGCTAGGATAAAGTGGATGCGGTGGGTGAAGGATTGGGCGAGATCTATGGCCCAGCTATCGACTGCAAAAACTAATTGATTAATATGAAAACTGAACTAAATTATACTTACACTCTAACACTGTCAAAAATCCTTTCGCTGTAGTATTCCCAAGAGAATTAAGAGCGACACAAACGTACCAGCCTTCATCTTCCTTAGTAACATTATATAACGTTAGATGTTCAGGTTTATCATCTGGATTCTGGCTCTGTAAATCGGATTAACAAAATTATTATTCACTTTTGTTTCAGATGCTCAAGTAACCTAACTTCTAAAATGTGAAAACTAATGAACTCGCAATGACAAAACTGTGAACTGAACACTGTTTTCGTAACAAGTAAAACAATTCTTTCAATTCAACAAACCTTTATGATTATAAATAATATAAGTAATTAATAATATTACAAACTGCAAAGTCAAACCAAACAAGAAATACAAGGAAACAAATTGCAATCCAATTGGAAACCTTACAAAATGTTGTTATCAACTCAACTCGTGGATTACTACATCTTAATCAGGGTTATCATCTATTTTCATTGCAACCGTTTTGTTTTAAATTCATGGATGACTGATCTCAAGATTTTTCATAATTTACAATTCAAACCATTTCTAACTGCATTCAGCTTTCAAAGTTACTCAAACACTTTCTGTTTGAGTAACTTTGAAAGCTGATGGCCATGCTATAAAAAACAAATGATAGCTACACTAACTTATTCTTTTGAATTATAAAAAAAAAACGTCGTCAGAGTCTTCAGATGAGAATTTCGACAACGAATTTCGAGAACGGAATTTCAGATACCCTTATGGTGTAAACCTACCGCACTTTTAATCTCATCCTGAACGTTGACTTTTTTAAATATTCATAATTGTTACGATTGAAAGTAATAAAAATAAAATGTAAACAATAACGAATCATAATACAAAAACAACAAAATAATATGATATTGTCGGAAGTTTACGCGAATGTTACACATTGAAATAAAACTATTTTTAACGGATTCTATCGCGGTTTATTTGATGTTATTTTATATTTTACATTGAACCCGACGTTTCGGTTGCTTTTCAGCAGCCATGGTCACGGGGAGACTAAAGATGGTTGTTTACTTAAGATTTGATAAACCACAGATACTCGCCAAAGAAAATCGATTCCTACCTAGTTAGATAGATAGATAGATAGATATAAACTTTATTGTACACCAATCAGAATAAGCATATATCGTAAACTTAATTAACATATGTACAAATGGCGGCCTTATCGCTAAAAGCAATATCTTACAGGCAACCTTTGGATGGGCATGAATCCTAAATGAGCTAAATCGTACATTGGGTAGTTATTGATGTAACAGGAAATAAAAGAGAACTAACGTAGTCATTTACTAAATAGATTGGATTACAAACACGTATTACAATTTAGTAGGTACATATACCTACAAATAAGCATATAATGATACATAATTACGACACCTACATATAATCGTACATAATATAAATCATTCATATATACATACCAAATTTACAAACGTACATACTAAGTCTACATATAATATTTTAATACCTCGCACGAAAGTTAAGACAGCACATAACGGGAACAAGGAATGGGGGAGACTATAGGCCCAGGTAGTGCTCTTTTACCATCCTTTTGAAGATGGCCAATGATTGTGCCCGTACAATCGATAATGGCAGTGCATTCCATAACCGTACCACCTGTACAGTAAACGATTTATCATAAAAAATCGTAGAATGCCTAGGTACTGCCAATTCCAACGATTCTGACGACCTCAAGTATCTTAAATGTGTGTCATTGAGGAACACGAAACGTTCTTTTAAATAAGTGGGAGTATTGCGATTAAACAGAATACTATAAATCGAAAGAATATGAGCATTCCGTCGAAGTCGAATTGGGAGCCACTTGAGCAATTGGCGAAACTCTGCTCCGCGAAGCTATTGAAATTAAAAAACATCCTAATTTTAATAGAGAAGATGGTTGGAATGTACCACCAGCTTGGGACCCAGTCATTCACTTAATTAATTCCAGGAAAAAACAAAATACAACAAGACTTCATGACACTGTGAGCTCATTCTGCGTAAATAGTAACACCAACAATTCACCATAGTTCGGGTACTTTGAGATAACTTTCACATCAAACTTCAAGACAACAACCATCTTTAGTCTCCCCGTGACCATGGCTGCTGAAAAGGAACCGAAACGTCGGGTTCAATGTAAAATATAAAATAACATCAAATAAATAGAATCCGTTAAAAATAGTTTTATTTCAGAACAAAATAATATGTTTAAAGAATATGCAAAATCATATTTTGTTAATAAAGCATGCGTAATTTTTGTCATAGCTCTGCCGTTATCATCTGGTGAAACTTTTATTATCTGTCTCGCTCGCTCTCATTGTACTTACTACTTAGGAAGCGCTATAAATAATGGTGTGTTATGACGTTTATGGCTCGATGACTCAGATGCAAACGGCCGCACTAGAGTTCCTAAAGCTCTTGAAAAAGTATTTAATGTTATAATCATGCACCTATAACTAATATTAAAGTTAAAAAAACTGATAATAACTGGTTAATTTCAATTTTGTTACTTTAAATTTTTACGAACAAACATTCAAGCAAACAGCGCAATCATGCGTTAGTCACATTTCCCTCACCGACACAATTCTGTTGTGATCCATGTACACAATAGGCTCCTTAGTTGAGGCATCATTAGGATCATCGACGGTATAGTTGTACACATAATCGCCCCTGGCGTAATACAACCAAAAGATTGACGGGTGCATATCAGTGAGGAACTGACAGCTGAACCTAGCTGTCTCTCCTACTAAAATCGTCACATTGTCCGCACCACGCGTCAATACTGGCTTCGCATAAAGACGCTCTATAAGGAAATTGAATAGTTAGAATTCAGAATGCTAATTATCGTTGTTTTTATTCCTAACGTTTCTCCTCACCTTATCGTTAAATACATGTACAGTTTACGACAAAAATAACTAACTAACTCTCTTAAAACCTAAAACCTTGGAAAATAATCATATTACAATCAATAATTATATTATTATATAAATAATTATATTATGCAACATAAAAAAGTACATAAGTATTTTAGCGTTATGCAACTTCAGTCGTTGACTGTACAGTAAAATAAAACATAATAATATACAACTCTTCATTGCTATACTAATACTAATATACCAGTATAATATATACTTCACACTAATTTATATATCAACCACTAATGAAGTAATCGATTGGCAACATCGAATTACTTAAATATACAAACTGCAATAAGTCGAACTTCGATTTAGCGACGGAATTTGAGTCTCTTTTTCATTCCTCTAGCAGTTTATTTTTGTCTATATTTGTATTGAATCAAATAGTTGAGAAGCTTCACACGTTTGCTCTTACACAGAGCGAAATAATCTAGTCGCTTTAGCAAAAAGCGTTTGAATAAATTACTTTGATCTGCTCAAAGGATAGATATTTAGAAACAACTAGTGACTTTATCGTCACTTTTTTGTTCAGTTTTTATATGAGCAACAAATGTTAGCTAAGATTTTCATTGTGGATTTATGGAAATGTTTGCATCCATTATATACTTTTCTTTAAAATTATGCAGACTCTCAATCGAACACTCAAAACCATTCATGGTGAGCATCCCTATAATTGTAAAATTATTCGAATTGACATATATACACAAGATTATTAATTATACCTAATTAACAATCAGATAAATAATCAATCAAATTAGCCTATTGCATTCCATTGCATTCAGTGGAATGCAATAGGCCAAGGCAGTGGCTGGTTCTTTGTCGGATGGCCTCATTTCGAATTTTATCCTTCAAAGAAACCCCAAGCATAGCTCGCGCCATAGCCCGCTGCGCGACTTTTATGTCGTGGACTAGCCTCACTGTCAATGTCCATGTTTCGGCACCGTAAGTCATGACAGGTAGGACGCACTGGTCGAACACCTTCGTTTTTAAGCATTACGGTAAAGGGGAGGAGAAAACCCGACGCAGTTTGCCAAACGCTGCCCAACCCAATTGGATCCTTTTGATGACTTCTTTCCCGAAGTTGTTTCTACCGAGCTGGATAACCTGCCCAAGGTAGACATACTGTTGAATAACTTCGAGTGTCGACCCTTCAACGGCAATCGGTCTCGGTGTGATATGTTCGTTGAACATAACCTTGGTTTTGTTAAAGTTCACACCAAGACCGACGCGTCGAGCAGCTCCATTTAGGCTGTGCAGCATCTCGCCCAGCTGCTCTGGCGACTCCGCAACTATGACGATGTCGTCGGCGAACCGAAGATGCGAGATGTACTCGCTGTTTATGTTTATACCGCGCCCAGTCCAATCCAGAGTCTTGAAGACATCCTCCAGCGCGTTGGTGAATAATTTGGGGGATTTAACATCCCCCTGTCTCACTCCACGCTGTAGGCTTATGGGGTTCGTCTTCTGGTCTTGGAGCTGGACGGACATAGTGGCAGTCTCATATAGGCATACACAGCGGCTGATTGTACTCGTGAGTCTTTTGTATAATCTGCCAAACAGTATGGATGTGGTCCACGTTACTGTAGCCTTTTCGAAACCCGGCTTGCTCCGGTAGCTGGAACTCGTCGAGCTTGCTCGCAAGACGATTCGTGACGACTCTCGAGAACAGCTTGTAGATATAGGATGGGTCTGTAATTCTTTAGCAAGGCCTTATCACCTTTTTTGAAGAACAGTACCGCCGCACTCCCACTCCACGCCCAAGGTGTTAAGCCTTGCTGGATGATGGAATTAAAAAGGCTCGCTACCTCTTTGAGCACTGGGACACCGCCTGCTTTTAGGAGCTCAGTAGTAATTCCGTCATCGCCAGGGCACCTGTTGTTCTTTCTTTGCTTGAGCGCCGGCTCTATCTCGCACTGCTCGACATCGGGTATTTGTTCGGTGTACTGGCGCGCGAGTGGGGCTCTGTGGTCTTCGTCGCTGTGTCCCGTCGGTTTAGTCATCCGTGATGCATACAGCTGTCCATAGAACTTCTCGACCTCTTCGAGAATCTCGAACGGTAATAGATTCTTACCACCCCCCGCCCCGCCGTTATCGCGACTGCTACCGTAGCGGGACCACCGGGAACTGGGGCCCTTTTATTGTGGCTTCTTTTCATGGGAGTATTATAGCCTACTACTATCACGCTGGCCAAACGGGGTGGTAGAGGGTTTTGTTTCAAGTTTTCCTTCTCTTAGGTCAATTCGACTTTGGCAGAATATCAGCCCGAAGCAGCAACACCTCCCGCTAAGGAGGCGAGGAGTTGCCGCTTCCGTTGCCCAGGGTGCACCGCAGGGAGGTTTTCTAGCATACACCCATAGATAAATAAATAGATAAATAAAACCTAAGCAAAATAAAATGTTCTAGTATTTTATAATTTTATTTACATTTGCTTTTGTATTAAAACTATTTCCTCCACCAAACCATCACCGGTTAGCTTTAATTTGAAGCTTGTACTACGACTAACCAGTTCCGGTACCTAATTATTGATTATTATTTACAAAACATCATATTCTTCTTAAACCACTAAATATAATTTTAAAACTAAAGCTAAAACTGTTATTTCAATTTGTCCGAAACCTTTAGTTTTTTTACTTTGTTTCACCGCAACCTATTTCAGTATGTAATTATTCACCACCACCTTTTAGTAATTGCCCATCCCCAAAATCAAAATAATCAGTGACCTCTTTCACATCACCGGTGGGTATCGGATTATCACTGGGTCCGACCTCAACATCTTTCATGGAGTAGTTGTAGGGCCTGAGCCAGTACATGAAAGGTTCCAGGTCGGAGACGGGAGGGCATGTGAGTGTCACAGTATCATTTACCAGAACCGTGATATTACCCGGGTAACCCTCTTTGATGTACGGCTTCGAAGGGAAGCGTTCTATAAAGAATTTTGAAGAAGTTCAGATAAAAATGACGCATACAATAATAAATACAGTTAAATTTCGTTTTGACCCGCAAATCGTTTTTGGAATTTTCTTTTTTTAAATTTTGTTTAATATAATAGGTGACCCCACTTTCAAACTGTACAGACTTTATTTCTGTGTATGTGTGTGTGTATTCCATTGTGTTTCTTAAAATGTATCAGGTCAGCTCAGGCTACATAGTTCGCATACACTTAAATAACACTTATTAGGTGCTTTTTTAAAAGTACACAAATATTTCTCATTATATTACCTTGGACTTGTAGCACCATACTATGCTCGATACAGCCGAGTTCGTTACATACAACACAGGTATAGTTGCCATTGTCAGCCCTGGTTAGCTCCTGAAGAGACATGGACCACTTTCCATAGGAAGGTTGGAAGTATACCCTTGAGATCGGTGTAACCTTGTTCTTGTACCAAGTAATATTTGGAGTTGGGTTCCCTGTAAATGTTGTGTATATTAATGTATGAGGATCTGACTATTTCTAAATGCTCTTGTGTCTATGTAATGACTCGTGGCATTTGCAACAAAGATTAAAATTCAAGTCAGTGTTTCAAAATCGTTATACTTGTAATTTAACGTGTAGACCCATTTAAAAGACATTGATTTTTTTAAATATCATCTTACGAATCGACCGATGAAATTAAGTCCATCATCTGATTAAACTTATAAAAGCGAATGCTTCACAAAATCTTGAACTAAACACAGAACATTGGACTTTAAAAATATTTCAACACGAGTCCATCTTACAAAAATATCCACTAATAAAAATATTTATTACCTTCCGCGGCACATTTTACTATTATAGAGTTACCGGCTGGTTTCATATCCATCTTATACAGTTTCGTAGGATGCTTGAACCTTGGAGCAAAACGCTCTCGTTTGTCATCTATATGTCCATAGTTGGGATGTTCTTTATCTGCTTTTTCATCAAGATCGTCATCCTTAATTAATCGTCGGCTTATTACTGTTGTGTTTTCGTCTAAAGTATTATTTTCTATGAACGTTCCGCTTTTGATCTGAGATAGAGTTTCTGGAAGCGATCGGTCGTCTATATCTGCTTGTAATTCTGAAAGCAATTCGTTTTACATCATTTGTCGTGATGATAATATATGATTGTAATACTACTGACTGTTTACAACATGACTTTCTATACATTTGGATGATCTATAAAGATTCTGTTAGAACATAATATTTTAAAAAGTATGTACTTGAATATTTCTAAATATCATACCTTGAACCTGTAGCACCGATGTATGTTCAATACAGCCCAGCTCATTACATACGACACATGTATAGTTGCCATTATCATCCTTGGTTAGTTCCTGGAGAAACATGGACCATTTGCCATAGAAAGGTTCGAGGTAATCCCTTGATATTGGAGTACTCTTGTTCTTGTACCAAGTTATATTTGGAGTTGGATTCCCTGTAATGTTGTTTTGTATTGAATATGAAAATCTCGTAATTTCTCTATACTCATATATGTGCAATAAAAAATAAAGTGAAATATAAATAGTTAACAGTCATTTTTCTTCTAGCGAGGCTAGATTTCATGGTCAAACCATTCAAGCAATATTAATTTCCTAAAATATTATCTCACAATAAACCAATGACATATATCTATTAAAGCAATTAATGTTACAAAATTCAATCACTCACAAAATATAAACTAAATACAGAACGTTGGAAAAATAGTCACAAATAAAAATATTCATTACCTTCCGCGGTACATTTCACTTTTATATTTTTGCCGACTTGTCTCGTATCTATTTTATATAATTTCGTAGGATGCTTGAACCTTGGAGCGAAAAGCTCCTGTTTATCATCAATATGCCCATAGTTTGGATGTTCTTTGTCTTCCCTTTCCTCAGGATCATCGTTATTATTTTCTAGAATTGGTCCGCTTTTGATCTGTGATAGTGTTTTCAAATGCGATCGGTCACTCATATCTGCTTGAAATCCTAAAAATAAGTAATTGATTTTTAGTACATTGTCACGTATAAGGTATGAAAAATTAAAACAACCCTTTAGCCTTTGTTTATACTTCTATAATATCCTTATGACAAATCATATTGTTTACCGTAAATGTAGTGACTGCATTAAGGAAATTTTGAATGAGTTTCTAAAAATACATCTCCCGATTGTATTGCAACCAAATAACATACAGGAAATCAACGTTATTTAAATTTTAACTGCATCACATAACGAAAAAGTGAACGAAGTGTTTTAAAATAGCCATTGCAATATTACTGCAATACTGCAACCCCGGAATCCGGTGCAGACACGACTTGTTTACACATCTGGATGATCAATAAAGTTACTAATAAAATGTAATATGAAAATAACCACGGACAGGCCAAAGACACTGAAATAGCGTCGAAGATGTCGTTTTAAATCGGCAATGCTTTTGACATTGAAGCTATGTTTATGTTACAAGAATGAGTCATCATTGTAACAAACTTAATTGAAATATTTTCTCCAATTATTCTCGGCAATGATTTCATACGAAGTATATCTATAACATTTGAAGACTTTTCAAATTTTAATTAATTTTTACTTCCAAAGATAGCTTGAGATTTCATAAATACATAAATTTGTTGAAAATTTACCATCAGTATCGTGAACATTAGTATTTTTCAGGCTTATCGCCACAGTCATCTCCTTGAAATCATCGGTATTGAGTCGACACGCATATAACCCTTCATCTTTTGGTCGGAATCCTTTTATAATCAACCTGAAAACGAGTTGATGGTGAATTATTATAACATGGTTTGCCGAAAATAAATTTCTTTATAAATATAGGTTGGGTATAGGCATAGCAGACTCCCCTCTCATATTTCAATCTCTAAAAAAGTTCAAATTGTAGTTATAATGTGCTTGTGTTGTGTATAGGTCGTAAACTGGGTATTTAAATAATATGTCAGCTATGAAGCTGTTTACTGGATAAGTTTAACTTTTTACTTTTAGGGTAATCTTGGTATGCTTGTTTGCCTTCGTAGTCAAAAACATTGATAATATTATCATAAAAATTTAATTTACTAATAAATATTATTATAGTTTGAAAGATAAACCGTGATTGAATCCGAAATATACCTTTTTTTTTTTTTTTTTTTTTTTTACGTGCGGAAATCCCTTCGGATACCCCCCCGCTGGCCAGCGGGGGTGGTTATGTCGTGTCTCGACTAAAACCGCACGGTGTCCTCCCCAAGTGTCCGTTGCCGGGCACCCCGGGTAAGCCCTCGAAAGGATAACCCCAGGGTTGCCGGCGGACTTTGGCCGCCAACGCGGCCTCGCCTGGTGGGGTCGGGTTTTATCCCGCTTCGGTGAGTTGGCAGGCGTGTGTAGGGCACACACGACACGCCTCCGCCACGGCCTGCTTCTGTAAGGACGGCGAGTCGGCCAACTGCCGTCCTCAGGCCCCGATCATGGAGGTCGGTAGTCCCGGGCGTAGATGAGTCTGCGGCGTCCTCGCCGCAGACTGCGAAACTCGGGGGGCAGGGTTCTTTCCCGCTCCCTCTCCGCCGTCTCTTTCGCGAGCATTACCTGCTCGCAGAAAGAGGCGGCGGCGTGCCACTTGCTCCCGTCGGAGACCACGGCCCTCACCATGGTCTCCAACGAGAGAACGTCCACGCCCAGGACCGCAACGAGATCCCGGCGTTGACTCGCCCACGCAGGGCACTCCACCAACGTGTGGAGCGCCGTGTCTTCGCCAGGATCCTCGCAGTGCTGGCACTGCGGCGTTGTCTCCCGGTGGATGCGCCACAGATACTTACCGAAACACCCGTGTCCGGTAACCATCTGGCACATCCGGTAGGAGAGGTCCCCATGGTCCCTCTCCAACCACTCCTTCATGATCGGTCTCACCGCCGCAATGGTGGATTCCCCCCACCTTGGGTGCTCAAGTCGCACCCTCCATGTCTCCATGAGTTCTCCATGACACGAGACAAAAATGTACATTCGTCCATATTTAGTCTTAAGAAATCACTATTTATAATATGACGTCTCGAAAATGCCGCAGTGGAGTTTGTTGCGCCGTTTCTTCTCCACTAGGGCCTAGGAAGCGGTGGTAAACTTAGTTTTAAGCAGATTTTGACGTCAAAAAGATGTAATTACGTTACACTATTTTGAAAAATAAAGACTTTGACTTTGACTTTGACTTTGTTCCTGGCGGAGCAGGGACCGCTGAGCCCTGATTTCACGGGGCTCCGGCCTATGGCCCCGCTCCAGCGCCTCCTTGCGCCACTGGTACAGCAGCGCAAGGGCTCTCGCTTCCAGGTCCCATGGAGGGGTCCCAGCTAGGAGACATGCCGCCTCGACGGAGATCGTGCGATACCCCCTGATGACTCTGACGGCCATCGCCTTTAACGGGCTGTTAAGAACAGCCACGTTGCGGGCCGCCAGAGTCTCCGCCCATACGGGGGCCCCATATAGGGCCATGCTTCGCACAATCCCCAGGTACAGTCTCCTAGTGGGGGCGTTGGGTCCCTTAACGTTGGGCATCAGCCGCGATAGCGCGGCCGCAGCCCCCCTCAGTTTCGGGACCAGACTTCGGAGATGAGGTCCGAAGTCCCATCGGCTATCGAGTACGAGCCCAAGGTACTTCATCGTGGGCTCGATGCCGATGCTTACGCCCCCTACGGTTATGCTGGTTCCCGCAGGTGGCCCCCTCCGAGGCCCGTGAAAACACATAGCCTCGGATTTATGGAGAGCCACCTCAAGTCCCAGCCGCCGTATTCGACCCACGACTTGAGCAACCCCTGCCGTGGCCTTCAGTGCCGCGCTTCGGTACGTTGCTCCCCGCGCCATAACGAGGGTGTCGTCAGCATAGCACACTATGCTGACACCCTCGAGCAACGTACCGCGCAGCACCCAGTCGTATCCGATGTTCCACAGGAGTGGCCCTAGGACCGACCCCTGCGGAACACCGCACGACACTTCTCGCCACCCTGGCCCTAGCCAGCTCGGGTAAACTATGGCCCTCTCGGATAGGTATGCCTCGACAATGCGGCGGAGGTAAGGAGGCACTCCGTGATACGCGAGCGCCTCCCTAACGCAGCTCCAGGGTAGGGTGTTGAAGGCGTTGGCGATGTCGAGAGACACCGCCACCACCACCCCACCCCGCGAGACTACTTCCTCCGCCAGGCGCCTAACGCGCATGATCGCTTCCACGGTGGAGCGCCCCCGGCGGAAACCGAACTGGTTGTCCGCCAGATCTGGCCCCACGTTCGTGAGATGCTCGACGAGGCGCTCTGCAATAATCCGCTCAAAGAGCTTGCACACCTCGTCGAGCAACACGATCGGCCGGTAACCGGATGGCTGGTCCGCCGGCCGCCCCGCCTTCCGGATAAGGACCAGTTTCCCCGTCTTCCAAGCCTTTGGAAACTGGCCCCTTTCGAGGCATGCGCTAAAGAGCGCCACCAGTCGAAGCCCTAGTTCCTCCAGGGCCAGGACCCATGCTCGGCCTGGAATGCCGTCGGGTCCGGGGGCAGTGCATTTCCGGGCTTTAAGCCGGAGCACTGCTACCCCCAGTTCACTCTCCCTGACTTCGGGCACATCGCTCTCGCTATTATCAGCGTCAGGCGCCTGAGGCGGAGCCATACGCGGAGGGACATGCTCCTCCGCTCTCGCAGGGAACAAGGAGCCCAGTATCCCCTCCAGCCGCTCCGGCTGGAGGCTCTGGGTCAGTAGGGGCGCCCTTGGGCGTATTTTGCCCCTGACCGCAAGGTAAGGACGCCCCCATGGGTTCTGCTCCAGAGACTCCAGCAGCTCTTCGCGGGCCCGCCGTTTGGCCTGCTTTATGGCTTCCTGGAGGGTTCTCTTGGCCACCTTGTACGCCTCATACAGCTCCGCCTCTCGGGCTGCCGCATCGTCTGGGCGGCGACGCCTCCGGCGAAACCTGGTGTACTGGCGGCGAGCGGTCACGCACGCTGCTCGCAGCTGTGCGAGCTCCGCTGACCACCAGTACACCTGTTTCTTTGCCGGGCCGGGCTTAACCCTAGGCATCGCCGCATCACAGATATGCGACATGGCTCTCCTGAACCATTCCGCCTCTGCGTCGACATCGGCAGGCCTGGCCAGTGACGGAATCCAGGCCTGCACTATTGATGCCTCCAGGAGAGCCTCCCGATCCAGGCGTCTGAGCGCCCAACGTGGATCCGGGGGATTCGCGATCCGAAATATACCTGCTATAAAATATTGCTTGTGGTGAAAACACATTTGTTATAATTATAAAATAAACATAAATGGATCATAAAACTTTTCAGTGACATCAATGCGGTAATGCTAAACAGAAGATAACCAGAGTCATAACATTTACGATGACTTCACACCTCACCAATACGCATTAAGCAGACAAAAATATCTTTTATTCATTTTTTACAATGAGAATTGTGAACTAGAGTAACTTCTTTATTGCAATAAATTTGATTTACTCGTAAAACTTTAGTTTTCATCTTTCGCCTTGCTTGTGCTTGTTTTCTTTTATATCCTTTATAAGCTATATGTAAGACATTGAAACAGTTTTGATTAAGCTATAATAACATGGAAAATTTATCTCAAACTAGTAATAATCGGATTTATGCTGGTTAGTTGTTACTTGCTTCTTTCAAAAGCTTCCATTAAGTATCATATTAGATATTTAGACTTATTATCGCCATTAAAAGACACTAAGCCCGTTCATCGGGAACTGAAAGTGTCGAATTACACGCATTAAAGTATGTTTTTAATCCAAAATGTAATAATAAATTAACGTTATTGCTTATTGACAGTCTCTGTGGCGTAGCGGTAGTGCATTCGACTGTTATGACAGGGGGCGCGGGTTCAATTCCCGCTCAGTGCAAATATTTGTAAGCATGAATATGTCTACTTGCATTGGTCTGGGTGTTTCTATGTATACTATGTATGTATTTACAACAAAAAAAAGTATATGAGTATGTTTATCCTGTTACGTGCGCGGGGTACAAATTAAATGGCGTTTATACAACAAAGAGGTTTATTCGCTCACCACAAACTAGACAACTAAATAACTAGCACACACAGTACTCTTCAACAGTTCAAGTCGCTCAGCAGTTCACAGTAGTCCACAGTCGTTGCTTAAGTCGCAGGAATAACCCTCTTGAATCGCTTCGGTAAGATGTGTTCGCTTTCGCTTCCGAAAATAAATTGACTGCGTGTCGATAGCCGGGCGCCCTTTTATAGCGCTTATTAAGGAGGTTAGAATGTTCCGGAATATTCTAGAGATACGGCATGTTAGGTATCTAAGTAGAGCGTTCGAGAAAAGTACCTGCACAGTAGTAGGTACCGTTGTGCCGACGGTCGAGATGAATAACCTTGTATTCAAGATTTGTAGGTAAAGTAGGTATAGGTATTCGAATTACTTGTGGTTTTGTGTTGGCATTTCTAGATTTTTCTACACTGTTCGGTAGAGTACTTCGACACTAACAATGCGTTTTAATTTCCAGAAGATTCGATCAGTAGTTTTCGAGTTATCGACGATGGTTGTAACAATCCGCATTCTAGAACCCATAACACAAGCCAGTTAAACTATGCTTAATTTGGGTCTAGAGAGCGCTGTATATAATATCGTAGAATATTTAATTATTTAAATTTATTATCTTCAATAATTTTGACGTTTTCAATCACAATCCTTTCTTGGCCAACTGCAACTATTTTGATCGACGTTATTTTAGGTTTCTCAAATAGAAACACATGATTCAAATCCATTATGTTCCTTGCTTGTGTACCTCAGCTAGCGTAAATATTGTTACTGGATACATCGCTTACTATTTCTATGTCTCTATTTCTGTTAGTTTCGCGAAATTTGTGTGAATGCTATTTTAGATTCGCTCGTAATACATAGTTCTGATTTATGAACTGCAACTTAGAAGCTATTGAAACGAACGGTAACGAACTTAAACATTAATATTAGGTTTTAGGATAAAAATAAATATTATGAGCTTCGCTCCCCTAGGTAGTAGCGTGATAATATATAGATATATAATCTTTCTCGATAAATAGACACACAATAATAATTTTTCAATTCGAATGAGTGGTTCCTGAAATTAGTGCATTCAACAAAACAAACAAACTCTCCAGCTTTAAAATAATACTAAATTCTGCCAGCGGCTTCGCCCGCGTGGTAATTTGGTCCCGTTCCCGCTTCCCATGGTAACCTATTCCAGGGATAAACAGTAGCCTATGTGTTAATCCAGACTATGATCAATCCCTATACCGAATTTCAGCCAGATCCGTTCAGCCGTTTTTGCGTGAAAGAGCAACAAACATACATACATACTCACAATATTTCGCGCTTCACTACATAGTATAAAACAAAGTCGCTTTCTCTGTCCCTATATCCCTATGTATGCTTAAATCTTTGAAACTCCGCAACGGATTTTAATGCGGTTTTTTTAAATAGATAGAGTGATTGAAGAGGAAGGTTTATATGTATAATAACATCCATTGCACCCGTGCGAAGACGGGGCGGGTCGCTAGTATCTTATAAGTAAGAAGTAAAGATTACACATATATACATCCAGGCTAATGGCAATAGATAGTATATTCACGTATATAAATAAATGTACACGTAATTTACCTAGTGGTAGCCTAGTGGTATGGGTAATGGACTGCCGAGACGAGGTCTCGGATTCGATCCCAGGTTTTACCATGGCACACACCAATTACTTTTCGATGCTTTTCGAAGTTATGTGTGTATTTATCGCAGGTTTATAAGTGCCCGGTTAATGGCAATAGGCTCGCCACCTATTACATTGGGACCTAAACATGAACTGGCGAAATGTGGGTGCTAGCACCCCTGCCTACCCCTTCGGGGATATAGGCGTGAGTTTATGTTATGTTATGTAATTTCATAACTTGTGTGTACACGGTCCCGCCGGTACACCACCGCACCGCGATGTCATCTCAACATAATATAGCGGTGTATTGTCCTGTATAGTGACCAGCAAATATCTTTATTTTTTGCCTGTGGAAACCCTCACGGGCTTCTCCTCACCGTTGAGTGATGAGGTGGGTATGTCGGAATCGAACCGTCTAAAATCACACGATGTCCTTCCCAAGCGTCCAATGCCAGGCACCCCGGGTACGCCCTCAGAAGTATAACCCCAGGGTTCCAGCGGACCAGCAAACATCTTGAGTTACTCTAGCTGCATAGAAAAAATTTTTAGGTCTCCATACACGTACGCGAAGGGTGTGATCTTAATTTTTTTAAACATATTTGTCATATCCTACCATTGCCGCTGCAGCGCCATTCTACTTCTCGGAGTGTTAACCAGTTGACCGTCTTTGTACCAAAGCACTGTTCCTTTCTCTGTCACCGTTTTTAAGCTGCATACCAAACGTATCCTTTCGTTCAGCGAAGCCTCCAGTTTAATGTACTCCTTATCTGTAACAAACGAACTTATATTCGTATCGTGTGTACGTAAATGTATATTAAGTAAATTTAACGTTCACGAGTCGGCCTTATGATGGAGAGATACCGGGTTCGAATCCTGGCCATTATACTAAAGACGTGAACCCACATCTAACACTAATAATTCAGCTTAAATTTAGGGGGGATATTAGTAATTTCAATTAATGATATTAAAAAAAATGACTAAATAGAAAACAGTATGTTATTTATTTGGTTTTTCTTTTTCATTCTAAATGTTTACATCATCATTTAAAAAAATAATAATAAATGAATTAATAAAAAATGATGCAGTCCTTAACTTCATCATTATATTTAATTATAATTTAATTTTAATAATATAAGCTTAATTGCTGAAAAATGACATTTTTCAGCAATTAAGCATGTTAACTTAACTTTTACCTATAAATTTAAATCGGAAAAAGTCAACATTCTAGATACTCCTTTCTTGGGATATTTTTTTAAGAGTTTTATTTGGCTAACTTCATTATTATTATTGATCCTTTTTGCCTTTTTGTAGTTAATGAACTCACTAAATTAATAAAAGGGGTTATCCTTTCGAGGGCTTACCCGGGGTGCCCGGCAATGGACACTTGGGGAGGACACCGTGCGGTTTTAGTCGATACACGACATAACCACCCCCGCTGGCCGGCGGCGGGGGGGTATCCGAAGGGAATTCCGCACGAAAAAAAAAACATGCCCTAACTAAACCGAGCAATATAACCTTCCCAATAAAAAGTGACTTGTAAGTCTATTTATAATAAAATAATGTTCTGTAAATATAATGAACTTAAACATAATATATATCGTAACTTTCTGTATAATGTATATCAAGACTATAAACTATACAGAATAAAATATTGTATCTCCCTTTTGAGCGTGGAATTCTCAGCTCGTAAATTTAACCCTTCCACTTCTGGCCCTGAATGCGAATGACTTGGTACAACTTTAAACCCACGACATGTACAAAGCAAGATGAAGATTAAAATATTAATTTTTATCCATTTTTTTATAAAAAAACATATTTTCATAAAAAAATAAGACTGTCATTAGATATTACAACATTATTGGAACTACGTATAGTCGTTTTTAAGAGGTATTCAACAGATAGCATTCTACGCAGCGCTATCTTGACCTAAAGTAAGCATAGCTTAACTCTTTTGTGTTATGGGTTCAAGACTAAGGATACACATTCTTAGATACATTTGCTTTGGTTATACACCAGCTGATGCCCGCGGCTCCGTCCGTGTGGAGGTCGGTTTGTTTTTCGATCATACCTTCCGTTGTACTTAACCAATTGCCATCAAACATACGGCACATTTTGAGTCTAACTAAGACCTTTCTAATAGAAGAAACCGCATCAAAATCTGTTCAGTAGTTTTTGCCATTGTGAATAAACAGTAAACCAACAAGAATGCCAAAAAAAAATTGTGTTCAGAATCGTAAATTTAACTTAACCCATTTTTTTTGATGTCTCCAATGTACAGACACAACTAATTTACAATTTAATAATGGTATGGATCGAAACACCCAGACCAATGTAAATAGACATATTCATGCATACAAATATTTGCACTGAGCAGGAATTGAACACGTGACCTCCGCCTTAGCAGTCAAACCAACTACTGCTACGCCAGATCTCGCTTTCTAAGAATTGAAAAGTAATATAGGTACTATATTAGATATTTTGGCCTAATGGAGCGACGTAGACCAAACCGGCTAAAACTTTCAAAATCAAATACCTATCTTGAAAACTATTTTTCATAAGAATATTTCACTTTATCAGTTCATTAAATT
The DNA here is from genome assembly GCA_946251805.1 of Cybosia mesomella. Classification (NCBI taxonomy): domain Eukaryota; kingdom Metazoa; phylum Arthropoda; class Insecta; order Lepidoptera; family Erebidae; genus Cybosia; species Cybosia mesomella. The sequence goes on from OX276409.1 coordinate 19,874,183, forward strand.
ATCATAAAATGTATACTTTACAGTACTATTAAAAAAATAGTCAACATCCCTATTTTGGTATTAAAATCTAGTCATAATCATGACTAGTTTTGCTGCTATAGTCTAAGTATACATGACTTAATCAAACACTTACAACTCAATGTAATTTAATATACGATAGCTAATTCGAACTCCGATATGAAAATCATACTTACAAAAATTAGTCCTGAACTCAATGACATTCGAGGGCAAAATATAAAAAAACATTTGCAACACAGGGGCGTGTTAAAATAATATTCCAGTAGATTTATAGTGTTCAGGTGTCCCTTGCAAACTGAGCTCTATTTTTGGAGTGAAACGTGATTTTAATGAGCATTGACGGGTTTGGTTTTTATTTTAAGTGTTTGTGCCTAACGACTTTCACTCGGCATTATAGGGTTATAAGTTTGGGTTGTTACTGAGTGTAGAATCTATTGATTTGCAGTAGTCTAAATACCATTCTACTAGTTTTGTAAATTTAATGTGAAATTTTGTCAGTATGGATGAATGAATGCATGTGTGTTTAGATGTTCGGATCTGAATGAAATTTGCCACATAGATAGTTTATAGTCTAGAATAACATAATAGGCTACTTTTTGTCCCTCGAAAACATGATTCATGTGGGGGAAGCCGTAGGCAACAACGAGACAAAAAATGGTTTAGTGCTCACTTTTGCCTTTTTTTTTACGTGTGGTATGCCCTACGGGCTTCACCCCACTGGTCCAGCGATGAGTGGGTATGTCGGAATCGAACCGAACTAAATCCACACGGTGTCTTTCCTAAGCGTCCATTGCCGGGTACGCCCTCGAAATAATATCCATGTTCCAGGCGGACTTCGGCGCCATCGCGGCCTCGCCTTTAGGTTCGGGTTTGATCCCGCGCCGGTGAGTTGGCAGGCGTGTGTAGGTAGTGTTTTGCCTTAGTGTTTTGTAAATCAAGTTGAGAGATTGGTGGTGCTCTTTATGTTCAACTAGCTGTTACCCGCGGCTCCTCCGTGGAAGACTGTTCCCGTTCCCGCTTGTCCCGCTTGAACCTGTTCCAGGGATATAAGTAGGTTATGTGCTATTCCAGATTATAATCTATCCCTTTGTCAAATTTCAGCCAGATCCGTTCAGCCATTTTTGTGTGAAACAGTAACAAACATCTATACTTACATCCAAACTTTTGAATTCATAATATTAGTAAGAAGTAGAATTCTCGCTAGCCAACAAATGGCAGTTGGTCAACTAGACGTGGAAACTCTCGATAATAGAAGAACTAAAGATTCAAGTATGCAGTAGACGTTCATCCGATTGGAATTAAACTATGATACTTTATCAATTGTAATAGCATGAAAGTGAACACAATTTTACCATGCAATTACAAGTGTCCCGAAACCAGGACGGAGCAGGTTTAGTAATAAAGTATTGTTATTATTTTTCTTGAAATATAGATATTCAAGAAGATACAGCCATGATGTTGAACTACAAAAAAACGCATAACGACATAAAAACGGCTGAAGCTTAATTCTTAAATACACAAGTGGTGTGGAGCATTCATACAACTACAACAGCACTCAAGTAACAATTTTACAAAGTAACAACGCTTTGTTTTGTAGGCCCGGCTGAAATTTTAACTGCCAGCGAGATTTGTGGCCTGTGAATTATGGCTTAAAATAGTGTTGTACTGATTAAGGTAAATAAATATAATCGATTCGATCGAAACAGCGCTTCATTTAATGGTTCAAGTGAAAAAGGTTTTATTTTTCTTTATGTTTTTCTTTTATAGAGTTTTCTCGATTATAATTGTTTTCTTCAATTATTGCATCTTTCTGGTTGCTATAGAATTAAATAATGTACAAGACTTAGAGTTTGAATACTTTCTTCAAACTTTATGTTAAGCTAACTTCTAAACTGCCGCATTAACGAGAATTTACGAGATTTTGGAATAAGTCACACTGTACCATGGCCAGAACAACAACGTCAGGTAGCTTAAAGGTTTTTTATACACAATTATTTTATATTGCTACTTTTCTTAAATCCTTTACTTTATATGAAATAAGTTGAGTAATTAACCTATGGCCAAGTAATATTATTACGAGTTATATAATATTTTTATTATGTAAAGCGGCGATAGCCCGGTGGCGTACGTAACGGACTGCTGAGACGAGGTCTCGAGTTCGATCCCCAGTCGACCCGGGCACACACCTCTGACTTTACGTAGTTATGTGTGCATTAATATGTGTTAATTACCGCTCGTTTAATAATGTGCCCGGTAGATGGCAATAGGCTCGCCCCGTATTACATTGGGACCTCAACTTAACTGGCGAATCGTGGGTGTGTAATACATCTCTGCCTACCCCTTCGGGGATACAGGCGTGAAGTTATGTTATGTTATATTATGTATAATATTTTTATGATTATTGATAAAATGAAATGTTCTTTAGAAAAATATGAGTTTTGATTGTAATCTATAAAATTTCAATATTCGCTTATAAATTTCCGATTCTAATGAAAATTGATGAGGATTCTAGTTATTATTTGAGATTATAATTATTAAATAAAATAGCAATCACTTTCTGACTCCCTTTTATTCGCGTAGCCATGACAGAGAGGATGAAACATAGACACGTAGTAATAAATTAAAATTATTTTATCGATAACAATACAGTAACATCACTAAAATTTTGCGAACGTCTTAACCATCGATTTAGTGGTTGCATGTGTTGAGCAGATGCAAGGCAAGCACCCATGGGTCACAAAAACTTGAAAAATCAAAACCGGACCATTATTTTTAGGTGTTTTTAAAAACAATAACCTCTTGAAAAGGATCGTGAGAAACATGTTGCTAAATGATGTTTTGGAGTTTGAAGGACGACGAAAAAATTTTGGTTCATCGAACATTTTTGAGAATTTCAAATGAACTAAATCACAAGCTACAAATAATTTAAACCTAACTAAATAAAAGTTACTTAAATGAAATTAATATTCAAACTACCTAAACCCCGACGCTTCTCTAGCTCTTAGTCTGATAGAAAAAAATATTTAGCGTTCCCGTGGGAACTTCGAGATATAAAGAATGTTTATTTAATATATAATATACGTATGGATAAAAATGCAATATATTCACAGTCCCGTCAAAAGTACCTGCAATCGGCACATACACATGCACATACGGATACACCCCCGCCGGCCAGCGGGTGTTGTTATGTCGGGTTCGAAATGACTAAAACCGCACGCCGTCTCGGCTCTGCAGACGCCAGGGAGCAACGTGGCCCATTAGGCATTTCCCTGGCACCCAGGCTGACCCAGGACCATCTTCGGTTTCGAGACCCCTCGGGTTTCTAAACCACGGTATCTCCGTCTCGCCTCCGGAAAGAGGGGAGGGAGGGGGTATCTATAGGGGGTATAAATAGGCTGTATGACAACGATCATACCTTGACAATAATTGCCTAAACAGTTTAGAAACATCTCAAATATATGAACAGATAAACCTACTAAGAAAGGTTTAATGACAGTAGAGGAAGCTCGTGAAGTATGTAAGGACAGAAGCAGATGGCTGTCTGTTGTCTCAGCCTACCCCGGAGGGAGAAATGCTTGAGTGTATGTCTGTAAGCTTACTAAATCCCACGTACAGACCACCGAGGTGTAAGAAGTTGTATCCCATTGTTTCATGTAAATTATAGCCTAACGGTGTAGATTGAAGGGATTATCAATTACAGGTTAGCAAGGCTATTGTCATCGGGATAATTTGGGACTACCTCCAAAAGATGAAATTTAATATTGTTCGTTCGTTTGTGTATTCGAGTTATATCTATACTATTGTGAAATTGTAAATTTGTTGTGTCTGTAAATTGGAGATATTAAAAAAATACTTGGGTTATGTTAAATAAACGATACTGAACACAATATTTTTTTTAAGCGTAGCGAGCCGAAGGCGAGCGAAGCGTCTTTCTCCACAAATCGGGTTTTCGCGTGAAACCATACTCCTCCTAGACGGCTCGACCGATCTTGACCAAACTTGGCACGGTTATCAAGCTCAGTTTGCTGAGTGTCTCTATGGGTCGAAAGTTGATGTCCGACGTACCATCGAGGAATAATCACGGAAAAACCAAATCAATGGAAAAAGTCGACCGGTCACGTTGACCTATTGTTGAATAGGCAAATCTCGCTACGCTTAAGTTTGGGCTGATTGCGAAGCTGGTAACCGTCCTAGTTATTCTTGTCTGTTTATTTGTTAGTTTGCGGCGGACGCAAAAACTATTGAATAGATTTTGATGCTATTTTTTGTATTAGAAACTTCTTGGTAAGGCTTAAAATCTGCCGTATGTTTGATTGCATTGGTTAAGTAGAACAATTTATGGAGTGGCCCTTATAACATTTATCGAGAACCACGCAGAAATAAATTTTACAAGAGTTATTTGTAATTTTAGTACAACATACACGTCGTACGTAAAAACAAGATATAGAATGTAATGCGATTCTCTTGTATTAGGTGTTGTTCTGTATGGGTTTTTAATTGCTTGGATTTGTGCCAAACATATTTTCGTTTGTACTCGAAACTGTATATGCAGCTCGTTACAGTTCATAAGAAAATAAAATTGTTTTAACTATTCCAGAGGCGGATTTGAGTGCATATGTATTCCCATTAAGGTCTTCTGGGTCCAAGCCAACCTCTCCTGCAAGCTGATTTTTGACGAACGAGGCTCTGGTGTACACTTTCCTTTTGGGGTTAGGTTAGGTAGGAGGGTAGGAGGTCAAACGGCAGTCACGCCTGTAAACCACTGACCCAGGGTCATCTACGGGTTCATTCAACCACGGTGTCCCCGTTCTGCTCCCGGAAAACGAGGGGGTACGCAACGCGCCGCCACCGCGTCCTGCTTCTGCTATGGTGACAGGCGGTCCCACCTGTCACCCCCAGGCCTGCGCTCCTGGACGACGGAAGTCGTTGAGTGACCTCCTACGTTTGAGTGGCCTCCGCGCCTCGCGGGCTCTGCGGTTCGGGACAGACCTGACTACCTGAGTCTAATAAGTTTTATCCACACTATTGTGTGACGTATCATTACTAGCAAACTATTCTTTTGCTTTGACCCCTTCAGAATCGATCTATCGAACTAAAATTAAATAAGAAAGCCTGGTTTACCAGTACTTCATTTATGAATATTTCCTTCTATTAGCGATTAATGAACCAATAGCACCATCCCATTACTATTGTAAATGCGACTGTTACGCAATCAAACCAGAACGGCTGAATGAATCTGAAGGAAATTTGGCACAGAGATAAATAATAGTCTGGAATAGCACATAGGCTACTTTTTAACCTGGGTTCCGGCAAAAACAGGGGCAGTATTACAAGCGGGCAACAGCTGGTGCAGAATTATACGATCAATCAATTTAAATTATCTATTGCGACAGGATATACCTTTAAGTAAGAATATAATTGCTATTACTGTATTGCATTGATATTACTGTAACGCATTGGTATTACTGTAACGCATTGGTATTACTGTAACGCATTGGTATTACTGTAACGCATTGGTACTATGTATCAGAAACTCTGTGTATAAGGCACCCAGGAAGAGGAAGTGATCATCATCATGGTTTGTCCTTCGACTGTTACGAATGAATCCATGACATATTTGTGTGCGTAATTGGAATACGTATCACGTAACTATAGCGCATCGACTAGATTATCCGTTAGTAATATTCTTATCTAACAGATGGCCAATTCTCGTATTAACAAAAAAAAAAAAAATTAGTCTCAATCTAGTTTCGATCTCATGTCGATCTCCCATATAAATAAATAAATAAATATTCTACGACATTCTACACAGCGCTTTCTAGACATAGCATATTTTAACTAGCTTGTGTTATGGGTTCCAGAATGCGGATAAACATACTTATATACTTTTTTTTTGTAAATACATACATATTATACATAGTAACACCCAGACCAATGCAAATAGACATATTCATGGATACAAATATTTGCACTGAGAGGGAATCGAACCCGCGCCCCCTGTCGTAGCAGTCGAATGCACTACCGCTACGCCACAGAGGCCGAAAAAAACAAAATAAAGTGTTCTCATAACAAAATTTTGTTGAAAATATTGTTACGAGAACATCTCTTTTGACATTTAGCAGATTGACATGAGATCGCGACCAGATTGAGTCTGAATTTTGAACATCTTTTTAGAACGAGAATTAGCCCTTCAGATAGATATTAGGCCTAGACCCATTGAGTTATAATAATGTACCTTCTTTTTTTTTCGTGCGGAAATCCCTTCGTATACCCCCCCGCCGGCCAGCGGGGTCAGTTATGTCGGGCTTGAACCGACTAAAACCGCACGCCGTCTCGGGTCTTCAGACGCCGGGGTGTGTGAAAAAAAGTTATAATGTACCTACTACGATATTAGTTTAATGCCTAGACATTCGTGGCTTTCGGGATCAGCCTGCAGGTGTACAGACACCGGCTAACGGGTGAGACTGGCGCAGGCTTTCCCATAGGGGTTGTGCGGTCGATGGCAGTTGCTCCCGTAATAGCCAAAATTAGTTAAACGTAAAATCGAAAGCGGACCCCGGGCTCAAAAATATGCCTCGGATGCATCATCGCTAAGATGATGAAGGTGATTATATTTACCTGTACAGACAGTTATTATTTTATTATTATAATTAAAACCGCAAAATTATACAAAAGCCGTATCACTTTTCCGGTCATTTGATTTATATTTTTCAACATTGCACTCTACTTTTAATATAATAAATACCGACACATATCGGAAAAATCTTTAAAATGACTTTTCTATTTCCGAAACAATTCTCATCTTTTTTTATTCTAATTTTTGATTTCAATAAATCGCCCATCAATACTATTTTAACTCTTCTTCAACTCGAGTATGTTCAATAGTAACAGGGTTCTTTGGTTCGAATATCAAAGCGTTTAAAAAGAACGCAGAAACCACATCAATGAAACTAGCAGTTTGGTTTTTAAACCAATAAATCCTGCCCTCCACTGCGGTAACTATCAACTACCGGATAAATTTATTGATGATTTTTTTTTCAACCTACTTCACAAAAAGAAGGTTCGTCAGTCAATAGAAGTAATGGCATAGACGCGTGGTACTCACTGAAATAGAATTCAGGAACCACTTAATCTCTTTTTTTTTAGGTTGGGTGCCCAGCAATGGACGCTTGGGGAGGACACCGTGTGGTTTTAGTCGGTCCGATTCCGACACGCCCACCCCATCGTTGGCACCGATGCGATGGGGCGAAGCCCGTGGGGTTCTCATACGTAAAAAAAAAAGTGTGTTGTATGGGTTAAAGGAGAGTGTACGTAAGTATTAACATCCATAGTTAGTCAATATAAGTCTATTGCCATCAACCGGATACTTTTATTGAACTTTATGTTTGATGGATAACAGCACTGCTTACGACACTTGAGGAAAGAAACGTGATGGTTTACAATATATATCCTACTTCACCGAGTAATTTATCATCAACATCTTCGCGTTAGTCCCGGTTGCTTCCGAGGCTCTAATTTTTAAGTCCGAGGTTCGCTTTCCGACTTTTACTCCTCAACTTCACAATCTTGGGCATCCATGGTAGTGAGACCATTGGCATAAGTAAATGTTTCAAGTCAAAAACCGGTCAAGTGCGAGTCGGACTTGCGCACTGAGGGTTTAGTACAAAACTGGATACCTTATTTTAAGTTAACTTCCAATTAAGCTAGACCTCTAATTTGTATGAGCACCCATACAACTCAGGGGCCTATTTTAATTGGCATTACTATGTATGTATGGGGACACCCTTTAATTTACAACTTTTTTATTTTTTGGAATTTTTCCTTTATTTATGGTGTAAGACCTTGCTTTTTGCCCACGTGATTCTAAGTCAACGGGAACTACCATATAGGTATACAGTTGACCTAGAATTATATAAATAAAAAAGATTTGGCAAAAATCATTGCCCATATCTTTTTATCGTGTTGACTCAGGACTTTGATTTTGATACACATAATAGGGATTATAGATCTCAGTATCTGCTATAAATTTCAACTTGCTAGTTCCTCTCATTGCTGAGAAAATCGGTGGTGACACACGAACAGACAGACATATGAATAAGAAAGTGATTTTATAAGGGTTCCTTTTTTGAGGTACGGAACCCTAAAGAATAAAACAAACATTATAACAGTCCCTCATACTAAATAACTATCCCCATCAAACGTTGAAATTCCAAAAAAGACACCCTAAAAAATATAAGCACGTACAAAATAACTTGAAATAAGGCGTCAAGTATCAATGTCAAGCAAAAACGATACGCATACATACAAATATATTTACAAAAAAAAAGCCAAGGTAATATGAACTTTATGATTATGACAATAAGCGTGTGCGATAAGTTTGTTGATGGCATTCTATAGAGGTGTGTTGTTGAAGATCACGTGACAGACGTCATATTGAATACGTTCCTGCGACACGTAGAAATAGCCCCGTTTCCTGTGATTTTACGCTCGGTTCATAATCATTTTAAGTGTGTCCGTGACGGTGATACAAAAATAATTTGGGAAGTATTGCGGCTCAGGTAAAAAATTATTAGAGAACGCTGTGTAGGATTTTGAATAGTGTAATAGTGGAGGGTGTAGTGTAGGATAGTGGAGGGTGTGTAGCCAACTTCACTTGCAAGCCGGTTTGTTGGTGAAGAATAAAGATGAAATGACAATGAAATGGGATGCTGAACCAGATTTCGAATAAGGTAGTACAACCCTTCCATCTCGAAATCGGAGATGGCCCAGGGTTATCCCAGCGTCTGACGGCCCGAGACAGCGTGCGGTTTTAGTCGGTTCAAAACCCGACATAACCACCCTCGCTGGCCAGCGGGGGGGGGGAGGGGAGTAGCACTATAAAGTAATTTGAACCACATTAATTATCATCATCAACATTATCCCCGTTTTGTGCTCGGTTGCATCCGAGATTTTCACTCCGGTGTTACAATATTATAATATTTTTTTTTACGTTTGAAAACCCCCACGAGCTTCACCCCATTGGTGCCGACGGTGGGGTGGGCGTGTCGGACCGACTAAAACCACAAGGTGTTCTTCCCAAGTGTCCATTGCCGGGCACCCCGGGCAAACCCTCGAAAGGATAACCCCAGGGTGCAATATCATACATAGAAATATCCAAACCAAAGCAAATAGACAGAATATTTTAATGAACATACGTAATATAGCTTCACGCCTGTATCCCCGAAGGGGTAGGCAGAGGTGTATTACACACCCACGATTCGCGAGTTATGCTAAGGTCCCACTGTAAAAGGGGGCGAGCCTACTGCCATCTGCCGGACACATTATTAAGCGAGCGATAATTAACATTTATTAATGCACACATAACTACGAAAAGTCAGAGGTGTGTATGCCCGGGGCGACTGGGGATCGAATTCGAGACCTCGTCTCAGCAGTCCGTTACGTACGCCACTGGGCTATCGCCGCTTCTTATTTTTCCTTATTTTAATGAAACTTTGAAGCAATTAGTATACTTACTAACTTTTCCTGTAGATTTAACTCGGAAAAAGCGAATTTCCAAAAAAATCTCGTTAGTTAAGTCGGAAAAAGCGAATTTCCAAAAAAATCTCGTTAGTTAAGTCTATAGGATAAGTTAGCACACTAATTGCCTCAAAATTTCTTTAAATTAATGTGGCGGAGTAATTTAAAAACGATGTTTAAAAATGATTGTAACGTTAATTGTTTCGGTAGTTGGTTTGGCAAGAATTACGGTAGATGGCTCCAGCGGCGTATTGTACTGGAGAATTTTGAATATCTAGAAAGTCAGAGTATTCCCCCTGTAAAGGACTGGTCGCAGGTTCAAGTCCCGTTCTGGATGTTCACTTTTTCCGAGTTAAATCTATAGACATAATATTATTTGCACTGAGCGGAAATTGAACCCACAATCTCCGACGTTGCAGTCGAGCGCTCTACCGCTACACCACAGAGTTTACTAGTATATCATAAATAATATATTGAATTTCATTCATTTTATTCTCAGCTACGTTTTTAAAATAATGCTAGTTGCCATAAAATAAGACATTTTTTCAACACGCCTAATTAAAAGAATTTATCACTTAATAACTAATTAGACGTAAGACATACCTCCCTGTTTATGTGACAACTTCAAAGACGAATACGAAATATAAAAAACTATTAACCGCACTAAAGATGAAAAGACGATGTTTTTAATACGACGGCAATATAAAAATATTAAAAAAGACACACCGCTACATCCGTTTCCTTTCCTAATATTGCGCGTGCGCGGACTTTTTCCCAATTAAGATGGCGGTTCGAAGGCGGAAGACGAACGTCGTTTCTAGTAATCCGAAACGTCACTTCCGCTAACTTGACAGTTGCGAAATTTAAATTCGACGTTTGTGACGACATGGTAATTTGACAGCATGTCAATTCGCTGCTAAACACAGAGCTGTATGCGGCTGACCTGTTAGCTGAATGTTTGGTATTTAGATTTCAAAACTGTAAAATTTGTTAGCAAACTGGTAGATGTAAAATTAGATGATTGTTTGTAGTTTGAAACTACTAAATCACATTTTCTAGAAAATGTGATTTAGTTATGTGGGCAGTTTCTGAGCTGAATAATTGAAATTAGATTCATCGATTTCACCGGAGTGAAAGTTTCGTAGGGCACAGTAGGCGTTGACTGTGCCAACTTTCGAAAATTCTGTGACTTCTTAATGGTTACCAAACCCTGACCACTTACAAAGCACAAAAAATCAAACTAAAAAAAAATTATTGTGAAGTAGTGACCACATATGAAAACATAATAATATTGCTAAATTATAATGCCATTTGGCAAACTATACTTCTAAAGTACTAAATTTATATGACTACGTGACTATGGGAAGATTTAGTTTGAAATGTTCATAAACTATTGCGAAAGGTTAATTCAAACGTCCATAAGTAATAAAATCTTTTATCTACACTCAAATCGAAAAATTCGAATTACGAATTCAAAGACTATTCTATACATACGAACTTTATAAACGCATATACATAAAATTGAAAATAAAACTTATTATAGTACCGCCAACTGTATCATAAAAGTCATTATAGCACCGCTATCTTTTTTTATTCAATAAACTAGTCTAAGGTTTTAGGCTGAATATGAAAAAAAAGGCGCACGCATGCGCAGTTCGAACTGTGAAAAAAATGGCGCATAAACAGACTCTCGTGTTTTAATACCCCTTCTTATATGACAGTTGCATAAACTACTATTATAAATGCGTAGTTTAATACTGATTAATTACAGTACATATTCGAAGGGCTACAAATGGCGATCTGTGGATAGCAGTATAGTTTTCGACCTCAGAGGTCGCGGTATCGATGCCCGTTATGTGCAAATATGGCACTGGTTTGTATGTTTTAAGTATAGTATTATGTATGTCGTCATCTTTACAACGTAGGTATCATACGAAGCATCCTAGCATACCCGACATCAGAAATAGCTAGAGACCTATGTCGAATAGTCAAGGAGCACCCGCAGTGACTCTCTTTTTCTTTAGATTATATTGGCTTATTAATTTTTATTGAGTTAGTTAGGGTTGGCAGCGCGAGTGTGACGCCCCTGGTGTTGCACTTCTCCATGGACCACGGTAACCGCTTCCCAACAGGTGGGTCGTGTGCTTGTCTGCCACGTAAGTAGTATAAAAAAAAAGTTGCGTTGTGTGTGTAATGTGTTGAAATAATATACGATTAAGGGTACAATGGGGTTGGCATATTCCGTCAGGAATAAAAACCACTATAATAAAAAAAAACATCATCACAGTGTTAGTCCTGGTTGCATCCAAAGCTTGCAATTTGGAGTCCGGGGTCCGCTTTCCTACTTTTTCTCCTGATTTAGCTTATCTTGACTTTTACGGGAGCGACTGCCATCAGACCCCCCAACCCCGAGAGAAAAGCCAGCACCAAAGCCTCAGTCGTCAATCAGCAGGTGTATCAGCTTACAGTTAAGGTTGGATGGATGGATGGAGGGATGGAGGGAGGGAAGGACGCAGGGAGAGAGAAGGAAGGGAGGCAGGGATGGATGATGACGATTCAAAAAATACACATTTAATTGTTTAAATTTTTACTTCTGTCGGAACTCCAGGAGTGCCACTGCCTTTTTTTTCCCCAGACGCATGTAACTTTTAACGAGAAGGGTCGCCCGCCATCTTGAAAATATATTTATAACCGCACGTGCGTACTTTTAGTTGCGTTCAATTAGCTTGATTTGTGGGAAATCGATTTCACAGAAATCGAAACTGAGAAGGCCTTTTAAAAGGATTATATTTTTCAAATAATATTTGTAACAATTGGTGTATGGTTCAACCAAGATCTTCAAAACTAGTTAGTACACACCTGCTGATTAACTAAAGAGGCTCTGGCGCAGGCTTCGCTCTCGGGGTTGGGAGGTCAGACGATAGTCGCTCCCGCAAAAGCCTGTGTATACATGGATGTTTGTTATTGTATCATTCCAGAACGACTAACAGATCTAAATGTAATTTTGTACAAAGATAAACTATAGTCAGACCTAGAATAGTATCCAGGTTTTAATCCCGGGAATAGGTTCCTATGAGTCACTTTAACGGGATCACAATTTCACGTGGACGGAGCCGCGTGTATCAGCTAATAAATAATCTATTACCAGCGTCGGTAGCTTAGTGGTTAAGGAGTCGACCCTACGATCGAGAGGTCCCGGGTTCGAAACCTGGCCATTACACTACTGACGTGAACCCACTCCTAACACAAGCAGTTAAACTTAGCTGGAGGGGTTAGGGGGAATATTAGTAATTTCGGTTACTAATATTCTTTAAAAAAAAAAACAATCTGGATGCGAATATGCGTAATAATGCGTCTGAACTTCAGAGTAGCGTTAAATAGATATTAATTTCGCTTTCGCGTTTAACTCATAAACGATGACGTATCGTCTAAAGAGATCGTCTTATCTAAAGAGGCACGACTGTATATAGAGGAGTACTCGTCCCCACACTTATGTATGGTAGTGAATTTTGGGTGTGGCAGAAGGAACATGAAAGTAAACTGAATGCTGTAGAAATGAGAAGTCTGAAAAGTATAGCCGGAGTGACCTGACGGACCGAGTGAGGAACAGCCTGATAAGGGAATGTTGTAGTATGGTAGAAGATGTAGTGACCAAGATAGAGAAAAGGATGCTTAGAAGATTCGGTCATGTTGAGAGGATGGATGAAAGGAGATTAACGAAACAGATTTATGAGGCGAGGGTTACTGGACAACCCGGTAAAGGTCGACCTAGGCGTACGTATGCCAATCAGATCGAGGACGTTTTGAAGAAAGGCCAGGTCAGAAGTATCCGTAACCGGCGTGCATATTTGAAAACAATGATGAAATTGACAGAAGCGAAAGGCGTACGCCAAGATCGTAGCAAATGGAAAAAAATTGTCTCTGCCTACCCCAATGGGAAAGAGGCGTGACTATATGTATGTACGTATCGTCTAGCTGGGATATGATTGCCAATCTGGCTTTTATTCATTCGCTTTTGTTTAGGTTGTTAATTTTCACATGTTTATGTTAGTTTGTATGTTACCAAGCGAAAAGCAGACCCCCAACTCCGAGGCGAAAGCATCGGATGCAACCGGAATACACGCTAAGAGGATGATGACAATTTACTGGGCTTACCCGGGGTGCTCGGCAACGGACACTTGGGGAGGACACAGGAGGTTTTAGTCGAGACACGACATAACCACCCCCGCTGGCCGGCGGGGGGGTATCCGAAGGGATTTCCGCACGTTAAAAAAAAAAGAAAAAAAATGTATGTAACAAAGGTATATGCTATACTTCTGATATTATAAAGCTGAAGAGATTATTAGTTTGTTTAATTAAACGTGCTTTTTTTCTCTGGAACTATTGGTTCGAATGAAAAAAATATGTTTATGTTGGAAAGCCCATTTATCAGGAAAGGTTATAAGCTATATATCATCACGCTATTACCTAGGAGAGCGGAGCAGTAATCATAAATTTCATAATTCCATACATTATTCCATTCCATTATTCCATACATTATTGTAAAACTAATAAACTACAAGCATTTGACCAGCCATATAACCTATGGGTTAAATAGGTGCCACGGGCGATTGAAGTATGTCACGGGCGACGATATTAGGCTAGTATTAGTATAAAGCTGAAGAGTTTGTCCGTTTGTTTGAACGCGGTAATCTCAGAAACTAAGGAGGTTCTAATTTAATTTTTTTTTCGTATTAGATTGCACATTTATCAGGTAAGTTTCAACTGTCTAGATACCAAGATTCATGAGATACAGCCTCGTGATGGACGGACGGACAGCGGAGTCTTAGTAATAGGGTTTTGACACACTCATAAGATGCTTCTATGGAATACACAGTAAATAATAGGTCTTTTCCTATGAAATAGCCGAAATTTTCTTACAAATTCATGAGTTCGTTATTCCTGTAATTTATCCATTATTTATATTTTGTTTGAAAGTATATTTCAAGATTTTACAACTCTGTATTAAATTTTGTTTTTATTGGCCGCTTGATAAATTAATTCGATCTTCAAAAACAGTACTTCCTAAATGCTATCCATTTTGATGATAAATTTCGTATTATTATACTTAACAGCTGTCACTTTTCAAAAATGTAATATAAGTTCCTGTTTGTTAGCTAATGTTTTCTCATTCATATACACAAAAAAAAATACAATTTGGTTTTGTCATTCCTAAAAAAATGCAAAAATGTTAGTACTGAAAATGGGGTTTCTTCCAATTTCTTCAAGAAAAACGGCAATTTCATATGTAACGACCTAATATTATAATAATTGCAAGATGATAACCGTACGTAATCACTGCAACACACAAGTTTATTTTCTAGCGCTATTTGTGTTCCAATCTAAATCTAGCTCTTATTTTATATTATATTATTTAGTCTTATAAGTTCATTCATATTTGCTTTAGAACCAAATAAAAACATTCACCCACACTAATATACCATTCATAAACGCTAGCAAATTTTTTCCAAACTTTTGTGAAGAAAATATTAACGAAGCACACAAAAGCAACATGTCTGCCGCCACGCATGCGTAGACGCATATTATTTCCGCTATCTATTAAAATGTCGTCGACTGGCAATACTAGGCAGTAGGAAGACATTTGTCACGGGCAATACCGAGGCAACGACAGATCACACAGCATTATAGTTGTCGAGATAATGCTGTGAGCGAAGTTATAAAGACAGTATTATGTGCCTACTCTGTAGGTTATTGAGTCTAGAGTGCTATTCAGCTTTTCTTTTAAGATATTCTCGGTAGCAGACTAGAGTATAGAATATAGAAGAAGATGATAGGAGAAGAATAGATGTACACTGAACAAAAATAGCGGTCTTGTTGCTATTAGCAATAAACCATAGCTGGTTATTTCTTGGTGTAAGACACCTCTATAGGCAACAGACAAAAGAAAAATCCTGTAATACAACAGACCTAATACTACATATTATAAAACAAAGTCCTCCGCAGTGTCTGTCTGTCTGTCTGTTCGCGATAAACTCAAATACTACAGCACCGATATTCATACTGTTTTCGCCAATAGATAGAGAGGTTCTCGAGGAAGGTTTTAGTATATGATTTGGCAAGTTTTTGTATACATTGAATAAAATATAATGATATTTGTTTGAGGTGTCGGATAAAAATAAGCTGTCTGGGAGCTTTCAACGAAAACGCTGCCCAAACCCATTGAGATATAAAACAAGTTGAATTCCTGAGACGAGCTCAGCCGAATATAAGGGATATTCGATTTTGCGTTATTTATTTTTTGCGTTTTTGCGATTTTTTCTTTATCTTGCAAAAACAGCAACTCGATAGCTCATCTCCTTCATACCCAAAACCGTGAAGAAAATTGGCAACGACGACGTCGACGACAACTCGATAGCAATAGGGCTTTTCTAAAGAAAATCCCTAAAAATGTTGCTGATTGACGGAGGAGGCACTGCGACAGACTTTTTTCTCTGAGCTGGGAGACGACAGATCAGACGACAGTCACTCGCGCAAAAGGCAATGTTTAGAGAGCAGACCCCTGACTCCAAAATATAAAACGCAACCGATACTAGCGCTCTGATGATGACGATTGGCCATAGGATAGATACCTAGTAAATATTTATCCGTGCCTCGGAGGGCACGTCAAGCCGTCACGTCGGCGTCGGTCCCGGTTGCCATAAAAACATCTATGGCAGTCGTTACGGGTATAAAAAGTCCAACAAATGGTCTAACTACATAATTTCGATATCGCCATAGGTTGTAGATGCCAAGTAGCAGCCGCTTCAAGGAAAATATCGAAGTTCTGAAAGCCGACCCCAACTGAGTTGGACTTCTGAATATTTATCTATCTATCTTACCTTAATTACTTATCTACGGCCTCTGTGGCGTAGCGGTAGTGCGTTCGACTGCTACGACAGGGGGCGCGGGTTCGATTCCCGCTCAGTGCAAATATTTGTATGCATGAATATGTCTATTTGCATTGGTCTGGGTATGTATAATATGTATGTATTTACAAAAAAAAGTATATAAGTATGTTTATCCGCATTCTGGAACCCATAACACAAGCTAGTTAAACTATGCTTACTTTGGGTCTAGAAAGCGCTGTGTAGAATGTCGTAGAATATTTATATTTATTTATTTATATCTATCAATGTATTGCCACTTTTCACCAAATGTTTAGGCTTTGTTCGGACTATTTAGTAGATGGTTTATGTGATGTTTGCACAAAATCGGTCGAGCGGGTCTTCATTTATCACATTTTTTTAACAAATGAATTCAATAAATGGCGGATCATTTTTACGTACAACAGCGATGCACGTACCGGGCCGCTAGTACCTACTTTATAAAATTATTTATTGATTATATCTGTCCATTGGAGATGAATTGGGGAAACTTGGGTTATGTTAAATTACGATTCAGAACACAAAAATCTTTTTTTTGGAATTCTTGCCCGCTGGCCTGTTTGTTCGTGATGAGCCCAAAAACACTGAACGGATTTTGAGACGGTTTTTTTATAAGAAAGGTCTTGAACAGATTTAAAATTTGCCGTATGTTTAATTGCAATTGGTTCAGTAACAACAATAACAACTTATGGTTTATCTATCCATAGTCGTATCTACCGACCAAATCACACGTTGTTCCCTCATTACCGGTGATCAGATGCCTGTACGTTACTCCCTAGAGAGTCTATTGTTAAGCCCGATCCTATCGGTACTTAAATCTAGATCCCGTTACTCAGATATTGGCAGAAAGGTCTATATTTTACATGAAATTCCATTTTACGCTCAATTTAAAGCTATTGAGAATTTGATTTACGAGTCAGATTATTGCTTGGCTAGTGTTAACCCTAGGATTTGCAGTAGGCTGTCAGATTCTATTAGACGCAAACGCAAATGGGACAGCTTCCAGTAGTTAAGAATCTTTATTTTTTTTTAGGTGTGGAAGCCCCCACGGGTGCCAACGATGGGTGTGTCGGAATCGGACCGAGTAAAACCACACGGTGTCCTCCCCAAATGTCCATTGCTGGGTACCCTGAGTAAGCCCTCAAATGGATAACCCCAGTGTAACCGGTGGACTTTGGTCGCCATCGCGGCCTCGCCTGTGAGGTCAGGTTTGTTCCCGTATCGGTGAGTTGGCAGGCGTGTGTAGGACACGTTAGATTTTAAATATAATATTGGTTATATTTACTGGCTTAATTTTTTTTATTGGTTTAGTATGATATTGGTAATTTTCTAATAAAAAAACTGCATCAAAATCTGTTTGGTGGTTTTTGTGTCCATCGTGAACAAACAGACAAGAATACCAAAAATAAAACACTGTTGAGAAATGATATTGTAAAACTATTTTTATCGGATTCTATCGTGATTTATTAACCGAAACGTCGGGATTAATGTAAAATATAAAATAACATCAAATAAAGCGCGATAGAAGTGTTGAGAAATGTTCATTTAACATAACCCAAGTTATTTTTTAAATATCTGTAATGTACAGACACAAATAATTTACAATTTTATAATAGTATAGATAAAGCATTAAAATCATTAAAGTAAAGAATTTATTATACAGTACCCGGTATTTTTATTTGGCACTTCGAGTAGCAGAGTGAGATTTCGGCTAAATTCGGCTTACTTCGGGTTTGTAGAGCGTATTGCTATCGCAAATAGCATGTCTACAGCTTTATATATTTAAAGAGTAGCTAAAACCAAAGCCTTAGTTTTAATACTTTATAAGCACAAACAGCTAGCGTCGGTAGCTTAGTGGTTAAGGAGTTGACTCTACTCCTGGCCATTACACTACCGAGGTGAACCCATGCCTAACACAAGCAATTAAGCTTAGCTGGAGGGGTTAGGGAGAATACCAGGCCACTCAGAAAGTATTGCGAAAAAAAGTTTTTATATATGAGAGACTGGTCAGTTATAATCTATTTCTAAAATATGATTATTTATGAGTAAAAATAAGTACGTTCCAATTTCAAAATTTCTCTCTGCATTTTTTGCAAGATAATTTCAATTATTGTGTCTCATTGAAAAATGGATCTGCGTCGGGAACATTTTCGCGCTATGATTTTCCACGATTTCAAGTGTCGCCTGAAACCAGACGAATCGTACGATAGACTTCAAATGGCATTCATGTATGAAGGCCCTTCCAAGGCGACCGTGTATCGTTGGTATAACGAATTCAAGCGCGGTCGACTGACTTTGGAGGATGAAGAAAGAAGTGGCTTTGACGGCTGTTACGGAAGAAAACGTGCTAGCAGTGAAAAATTTAAACCAAGATAATAGACGAGTCACATATCAAGAGATTCAGCACATTCTTCAGATTGGATCGGGAAGCCTTCACGAGATTCTACACGTGCATCTTCGTGTGAGAAGGATAGTTTCACGCTGGGTGCCGCACAATCTCACCGATGCTCAGAAGCAGGCCCGGGTGGAATGGTGTCGTGATATGATAAACAAGTTTGAAGCAGGCGCGGCTCGGCGTGTTTATGACATCATTACAGGTGATGAGTCGTGGATTTATCAGTATGATCCAGAAACAAAACGCCAGTCGACGGTTTGGGTGTTTCAAAACGAATCAACACCTACCAAAGTGAAGCGATCTAGAAGCGGAGGGAAGATTTTGATCGCGAGTTTTTTCAATTTGTCTGGCTACTTGTTATCAATCCCTTTACGAAATCAAAGAAGCATCAACGCTGAATGGTACACTTCCAAATGCTTGGCAGAAGTTTTCTCTGTAGTGAGCTACAAGCGACCAAACACTGGGCTCCGCGGGATACTACTCCACCATGACAACGCACCCGCACACACCGCGCTTAAAACGAGGGACTTCCTGGACAGCACGCCGGTTAAACTCCTAGGTCACCCTCCTTACAGCCCTGACCTTGCACCGTGCGTCTTCTTTTTATTCCCGAAAATAAAAAATCTGCTCAAAGGGATACAATTTTCGTCGCCGGAAGATGCGCTGTCAACGTTTGAGCAGGCTGTAAACGAGGTATCTGCGGCGGATTGGAAAAAGTGTTTTGAAAACTGGTTCAAACGCATGAAACTTTGTATAGAGGCTGGTGGAGAGTACTTTGAAAAGATTTAATAAAAAAATATTTACCTATAGAACACTTTTTTTTATTTTCGCAAAACTTTCTGAGTGTCCCACGTATTAGTAATTTCAGTTACTAATATTGTTTTATAGAAAACAACCTATTCCACATCGATATCATACTGTCAGTCCGATGTACCATAGAGAGAACGCTCTACAAAACTGAAGCAAGCCGATCCTTGAGGCCGATTCATTAAAATTACGTCTTCAAAACATGTGATTACAAAACTTACAGAAACTTATAAAATTAAAATTTAAAAATGAAAACGAATCAAACCAAATTCTGAAAGTTTTATTTTGTTTGGTTTTGTTTTGACGTATAATACAGAATACCAAAGATTTTTTGGTACGGTTTTTCTTTAGTGTTACTGAATCGGGCCCCTTCTCGGACTCTCACTGTTCTTCCCGACGTGCAAAACCGGGACCTATACACAGGGTTCGTGTCAGATCGAAATTAGCAAATGATGACACTTTCTTCAACATGGCGTGGGTAAATAAAATTAAGGTTAAGAGGTGTTGGGAGTCAATTTAATATTTAAGTAGTTTCTCTAGTCACAGAAATAGGGAATATTATAGTTAATAATAACCGTCTACATTTCTACTTACGATCAAATTAAGGTCAGTAGTAGGAAGCGTTGGTTTTAAGAGATAGCAACTAATAATAGGAGGTATAGAAGTGTTATCGCTTGATTTTTTATCCAAAACCGATGAAGCCGCTTTCTTGATATTAACACGAAATACATACAGAAATTAAACTCCAAACAATGCGCATACATAGACATTGCTCAAGGACGCGAATTTCGGAACGCGCGGGACCCTGTACGGGGTCGAGTACCACCCGTTAAAAGATGTTTAAATTAGACTTTGAAAAGTGAATTATCGTTCTTTTTTTTTGTAATCAAATTGAATTAACATATTATAAAACGGAGTTGGTATATGTATTTGTATGAAGCTTAAGTTATGTGTGTATTGTGTGCAGCGGCCCTATGTTAGCGTAACAGTCGTGAGTGCGATAAAGCATTCGTTTTAATTCACTACGGCTACTCCACGGTGCTGTTTGCTTTATACGTGGAACTTTAACAAGCAATGAATATCGAAATATTTCATAAGGAAAAGAATAGTTGTAGCTCGTAAGGATGGCTCCTGCATAAACATTTATATGACTTTTCATCAAACAATAGTAAGTTTAAGTAAATTTCAACATCTGCTGCCATTTCCGTCTACTCGTAAGTTTACTAACACATTTACTTTACTAGTATTCATAGTGCGTATGCCTGCGTCATTCACAGAAATATGAACTTGTTTTGGCATTGTAGCGAATTTACAAAATGGTTTTGGCACTGGTTTAGACGACTAATTAGGTTACCAGTTTATAATATTCGTTCATTATTAACTGTTTACAGTATTCGCGCCATGGTTTATTGAGTGATATGGTGAATATCATTGGCTAACGACAATATTTATAAATATTTTCATCATCATCATCATTCGAGCACTTATCATAATGTTTACATTCCGCAGCGCGGCGTTCGCTGTCCTACTCCTCTATAATTTTGCTTACTTGGCTTTTAGCCACTGTATTTAGTGACTGTCATCTGCCCCCTCCCCGAAAGGAAAGCCTAATCCAGAGCTTTATCCGTCAAGGCAGGCGTGGTTGGATCCCATGATGTATAGGAATCTGTCAGATTTGTTGTCATTCATGCTCCGGCAAATAATGTAGCTTACTATTGGTAAAAGAATTTTCAAAATCGGTTTATAGATCCAGAGATTACCCCCAACTTCACGAACTTTACCTCTTAGTAATTATTAGTATACATTAAAACATTACGCGAGATAAATTAAAATTAAATATCTATCTAATACCTTTAAACGAGTAATTCTTGTAATTTGAATCTCGGAAACGGCTTCAAGATTTTTATGAAATTTAGTATACAGGGCATTTCAGGAGCGATAAGTCGATCTAGCTATGTTTCATTTTTAGAAAAACGTTGAAAAAAAAACGAGCCAAGCTCAGCCACCCAGATATTTAAAATATAACAGTGAAAATATTCATATCAGATTGAAATAAAACTGTTTTTAACGGATTCTATCGCGATTTATTTGATGTTATTTTATATTTTACATTGATCCCGACGTTTCGGTTGCTTTTCAGTAGCCAATTTTCTTTGTGTGACATTCGCGTAAACTTCCGACAATATCATATTCATATCAGGTTAAAAATAATCTTTGGAAGTGGTACACGTAGTCTAAAAAAGTAAAATTTGCACGGGGCAATATAGAACATAATATTGGTCAGAGCGACTTTGGTACAAAGATCTTAGATCTGATGGCCCTTATTCGATTGAGGAAGACAGCGATGAAATGAAGCGTGGAAAGAAGCAGTCAAATCACTCTATCGATCATAACATTCAGTCGATCAGTCATCATTAGCTGGAATCATGCGTACGCGCACCGAGCAGGGCGCGCCTGCGTCAACGATTAACCGCGAGATTTGGGCAACAGGATCATATTTGTTTGCTCAATTGTTTATGATAATTACGGGTGTTTAGATGACAATTGATATGTGTTCTGACTAAAAATAGATTGGATATGATACAATATTTTGACAGACACAGAATACTATAGGGCTAACCGCAGCGCATTTCGTAAACAGATTACCCAGAGTGATGTTTTCTGTTTTCTAGGTTGATAATGAGGGCCACCGTTTGAAATCTATTAAGTGACAAATGTGAAAACCTTCACATACTACCAACAGTCACGTTTACAACATACAATACACTAACAGCAACAACTTTTAGAACATACATTACACTACTGTGAACTAACTGGTTAATATTAAATGGCCAACAGTTTGTAGAGCCCAATCAACTTAAGCTTTTATAGACGTCATCCAATCTTCACGAACTAATTTTAAGCCTTAAATACTTCCATAAAAAAGAATCTCGTTTTTACTTTTCTCTGTCAACATTTTATCAATTATCCCATCTTTTAAGTGCTATAACAAGAAATAGGCCTGGCAAAATATGGACCTACAGTACACTCCTTGCATCCAATTCTACGGGATCGGAATTCGTAAACATCATTTTAACTACAACTGGGACGCGATTCAGCAAAATTGCCAACGAGAAATTTTATTATCATTTAATGTAATTAAATCCACAGTCAAACCGTGAGTCATTCCTGACGTAGGTTACAAAGCTCACGAAAAAATAGGTTTTGTTTTTTCAGATTATACTGAATACTAACTCTTAAACCTATATAATGTTATAGCTTCTCCTTCTCATCAAATTGATCACGCGTGTTGATATTGTGGTATTACCGCATCGGTGCCGTGAATTTTTTTGTCATTGGGTCGCAAACTTACTATTTGAGCGCCGGGCAAGTGACTGTACACTGTACACCGTTGCCTTCGATGATACAGCCGAAAACAACAATCTAACGAAGAAGATTTAGTATTCTAATCTCATCTGGCACACCTATGACCACGTTTATTCAATCATAATTGAACAAGTCCGTTTAAGCCGGTGCGGTGTCCTCAACCCGACGTGCCCATAACCGTAACAATCAAAGTTACGTTATAACTGTACCGTGACGTGTATTTTTGTCTGTTTGTATGCATACCACGACGCGAACAGTGGCAATGGCTATGCGTGTCATAATTATTGTAAGTACGCATTGATTTATTGAAGACTAGATTTTGCCCGCGGTTTCCCCCGTGTGGATTTCTGATCCCGTTCCTGCTACCCATGGGACCCTATTCCACTATTCTGTAGGTTTAGGTAACCTATATAAGATACACAATACCACCATACATGATTTTTTTATATTTTAAAGAGCAGCGTTCTCGATGAAAGCTCTCAGACGGCTTATTTATTTCCGACACCATCAACAAATATCATTATATATTAGCTAATGTATGCAAACACTTGACAAATTATATACTAAAAACTTACTTGATGAAAACAGCATAAAAATCGGCGCAGTACTTTTTGAGTTTATCGTAAACAGACAGAAAGATAGACGCGGTGGAGGACTTTGTTTTGTATATGTAGTGATGAAGGTTCGAAATTCGAATATAAACATTTTGAGATAGTTTAGTGGTGTGCGCAACAGAATTGGCACCAGTATCCTTAAGATTACGTGTCCTCTAACTAAACCAGATGCGAATAACATGTTCTTAAGATTTAATGTAATAGTTTGTACCGCAAATGGAACATCTCCATCCCACAACCACCGGAACTAGATTATTTTCAAAAAGCATTCCGTTGAACATTGACGGGATCCCACACGTGGTCGCTATGCCAAGTGCGAACTCGCGATAGATTAATGCAAAGATTAGGTATTTCCGTTAGCACCACTCCTGCGCATCTGGCGTTCTTGATCTGTGACTCATACAGTTATTTCACTTAGCATGCTACTTAAATTGTTTGAATAACCGAGATATGAAAAATAAAAACAAATATATTGGCTTTTTCTCTTCCCAGTCCCATTTTCTTTTTGAGCCATCTCCTGTCTATGGGCAACCTTACACCCCGGCGTCTGTAGACCCGAGACGGCGTGCGGTTTTAGTCGGTTCAAGCCCGACATAACCGCCCCCGCTGGCACGCGGGGGGGTATCCGAAGGGATTTCCGCACGATAAAAAAAAAAAGGTGCTAATACCCGGTTGACCGAACTATGTTCGGTTTTTTCTTCTTCAACGTTTTCTAGAAATGAAACCCAGCTAGATCGATTTATCGCCCCAGAAAACCATTCTATACTAAATTTTATGAAAATCGTTGCAGCCTTTTCCGAGAATGACGTAAAATATTTATTTTACGTCATTCTACACAGCGCTTTCTAGACCCAAAGTAAGCACAGTTTAACTAGCTTGTGTTATGGGTTCCAGAATGCGGATAAACATACTTATACTTTTTTTTTTGTAAATACATTCATATTTTATATATAGAAACACCCAGTCCAATGCAAATAGACATATTCATGCATACAAATATTTTGCACTGAGCGGGAATCGAACCTGCACCACCTGTCTTAGCAGTCGAATGCGCTGCCGCTACGCCACAGAGGCCGTCAAAATTGCTCGTTTAAATGTATTAGATAGATTATATACATTATTATATATCCTAAACATTATTTTCATTACTTCATTTTTCTTCTTCTCAGCATTCAGATTGCATTCAATGCTTGCACTTTAGACTCCTGGGACTCTACTTCCTCCTCATATTTGTGACTTAACTTGACTGGCTTTTACTGGAGCAACTGCCGTCAGACGTCCCAACTTCGAGAGGAAAGTCTCTGCCAGTGCCTCGAGCTTTTATCAGCAGGTGTACCGGCTAGCAGGTACCTCAAGATCTTTAGAGCCCACTCTAAAGATCTTGAGGTGCTTTAACCCTTGTCCTGAGTTTGTGGACCTTCGTTGCTTTGGCCTTCGAGGTCAAAGCCTCAAGCCTCTGGAAACAACGGTAAGTTGATGGTGACTGGTGTAACAAGATTATAATAAATACAACACTTGCCACAGAATAACTGAACTATATTTGGAGAGAAATATGATGTTGTATCGGCATAAAATTAATAGGCTTCCTTTGTAATAAAACACCCATACACAAATCTATATATATAAAACAAAGTCGTGTAAGTGATGAACGGCATAAACTCAAGAACGGGTGGACCGATATTTATGTTCTTTGATTTTTTAGATTTGTCTTCACCTGTAATGTGCTTTTTTGTGGTGTTTTTTTTTTTCAGAAATCGCCACAGTACCCCGCCAGAGTGGGAGTAGTTATATTGGACTCGAATCGACCAAAACCTCACGGCGTCTCATCAAGTCTTTACTACGGATACAAGGAGACATTCACGAAATAAATTGTATAAATGTATAATGTGTGTATTTCAGACTATTCAAAAGAATTGAATATTATGATGTTGCATTGAAAAATAACTCATTTTCTTTTGATATTCGTCTTTCATTTGTTGAACTACTACCGCGCTGATTCCACAAATGATTTAGTTTATTTCTTACTTTATTTTAAACTATTAGTCTCTAGTAGCCTATTGCGGTCCATTGCTACATATGGAGAGGCCCAATGTTCGCCATAGTATCTGGTTTGTGTTGGCTCCTCTGTATACTGGGTGCTTCAAAAAAATGTATACACACTTTGAACTTCCATAGAAAATTTATTTACCGTTCTACAAAGTTAAATTTCAGGAAAATAGAAAGCTGAAAGTCCAATGTAAATGAAACATAAATAACAAATGTTAATACTGTTCAAATTGGTGACCTGCAGCATCAATACAATTCTGAGTACGAGTCACCACAGATTCTGTACATCGTATCAAAACGTCCAATGAGATTTCTCTACACACTGCTTGAATCTCATTCCAAAGAATGTCTAGGTTACGTGGTTTACGTTTGTACACCTCATCTTTTACTGTGCCCCACAAGAAGAAATCCAGTGGTGTAAGGTCTGGAGAGCGTGCTGGAAACTCGATTGGCCCCCTGCGTCCTATCCACTGGCCCGACAAATTTTGATCCAGGTAAGCTCGTACGTCTCGCTTTCTATTTTCCTGAAATTTAACTTTGTAGAACGGTAAATAAATTTTCTATGGAAGTTCAAAGTGTGTATACATTTTTTTGAAGCACCCGGTATATACATACATAAAGTCACACCTCTTTCCTATCAGGGTAGGCAGAGACAACGTTTTACCACTTGCTAAGATCCTAGCATACGCCTTTCATGCGTATGCTAGGATACGCATGAAAGGCGTATCCTTTCATGCGTATGAAATATAATCTCCCATACCATACAGGGAAAGAACCCGCAACCGTCGGGTACTCTCCCCTGTATGGTACAAATAAATAATATAAAAATGAAAAATATTAGGTTACATATGAAATTAGGGCACGCCGCAATAGCGGCGGTAAGGCCCATCATGGAGGATTGGCTGGAGAGGCGACACGGAAGCCTCTCCTACCGACTGACGCAGGTGATCTCAGGGAAGGGGTGCTTCGGGGACCACCTGCATCGGATCAGGAAGGAGCCAACGCCTGAGTGTCATCACTGCGACGCGAGCGAGGACTCAGGGCTGCACACGCTGGCGGACTGCCCGGCGTGGGAGGCGCCGAGGCGTGACCTCGTGGCAGCCATCGGGGTGGGAGTCCTCTCGCTCGGCAGCATGATTGCGGCAATGGTGCGGAGCGCGAGCGCGTGGGCCGCCGCCGCCTCCTTCTGCGAGCATGTAATGCTCGCGAAGGAGGTGGCGGAGCGAGCCCGGGAGAGACTTAGAACTCTCCCGGTCCGCCGAGCCCGCAACTTGCTCGCCGCGCGTCGCAGGCAACTCAGGCGCCGGAGGTCGCTTAACGACCTCCGTCCTCCATGAGCGCAGGCCTGGGGGTGGCGGGTGAGGCCACCTGTCACCCCAGCAGAAGCAGGCCGGGACGGTGGGGCGACTAGCGCCCCTCCCCCAAACCGGGGCAAGACGGGGACACCGTGGTTCCCAAACCCGAGGGGGCCATCTCGAAACCGGAGATGGCCCAGGGTCAGTCGGGGTGCGAGGGATATGCTCTATGGGCAACCTTACACCCCGGCGTCTGTAGACCCGAGACGGCGTGCGGTTTTAGTCGGTTCAAGCCCGACATAACCGCCCCCGCTGGCACGCGGGGGGGTATCCGAAGGGATTTCCGCACGAAAAAAAAAAAAAAAAAAAGGTTACATATGAAATTGCCGTTTTTCTTGTAGAAATTGGAGGAAACCCAATTTTCAGTACTAACATTTTTGCATTTTTTTAGGAATGACAAATCCAAATTTTATGATTTTTTTTTGTGTTTGAATGAGACAACATCAAGCTAACAACAGCAACTTTTATTACATTTTTGAAAAGTGACAGCTGTTAAGTAATGCGAAATTTATCATCAAAATGGATAGCATTTAGGAAGTACTGCTTTTGAAGATCAAATTAATTTATCAAGCGGCCAATAAAAACAAAATTTAATACAGAGTTATAAAATCTTGAAATCAACTTTCAAACAAAATATAAATAATGGAAATAGCTATTAAATTACAGGAATAACGAACTCATAGAGCATATCCATCGCACCCCGAATTAAGTTGATAGCTACCGAGAGGAAAATCTACGCCATAGTCTCAAGCCTTAAGTCTAAGACCTGAGACTCAAGCGCATACTTTCCTTACATGTTTGAGAGGTCAAAGACAGTCGCTCCCATAAAAGCCGTATAAGTCAAACCAAAGGGAGGAGAAGAAGTAAACGGATCTCGAGCTCCGAGGTGAAAGCCGTTAAGATGATGAACGATGAAACCGTCTAACCTGAGCTCGGCAAGGGGATCTCCCTTCCAGAACCTACACTAAGTACTTTCTGATTACTAGAACCTATAGTGATAATTCCAAATGTTATGTTGGTTTGTGTACGGTTCAAAAACTCAAAAAATTTTGCTTCGATGAGCCTAAATTTTGATTACAACAGATCAAAGACACTTTAAAGATGGTTTTCATCTATTTTAGGTAGATGGCGCTGCAAAGGCGAAACCGAGATCCGGGCTGCTAGTATTCTACAATTTCACCAGGATACTTCATAATACATACCACATTCAACGACAGCTAATTTTAACAGTTTTAACGACAGTTGGCTCGGCTAACTCTGCGCTACAAAGGGGCGTTCCTCCTTGTAATCGATCACCCATCTATGGACCGGCCTACGTCAAGATTTCTTAACGTCACTCACTAAAGAACAAGTCTCTGAATATTTAAATTTTCTTCAACAACACCACAACAACAACAAAATTATTTCTTTCTTAGTGCCATGAAATTGGTAGTAAATAAACGAAATAAAGGACGTCCAGAAAAGCGAGATGGTCGGACGACCTGAAAAAGGTAGCTGGGATAGACTGGATGCGCAAGGCGGAGGATTGGGTGCTATGGCGTGCAATGGGAGAGGCCTATGTCCAGCAGTGGACTGCAATAGGCTAATTGATTGAGCGAAACGAAATGCTCTACTTGCATACGTGTGTCCTATTTCTTTCAATGCTGGGTTGTTTCAAGCAGAGCGTGAAAAAGCATCTGATGAGGACATCATTTTAGGATCATCAGCATCTGAAATAGTGGCCCGTGTCTTTTGGACTTCACTCTAGCTTCTTACCACCCAGCGCGGTGCATTCTTAATCAAAACACATCTAGGATGGGAATGCTTAAACCTGAGGTAGTCTCTTTGTAGAAGGAATACTCTATCAAAAAAGCCATCTGAATTCGTCCTGGTTAGCTGAAATTCTAGTTGAGTGTGTAGAGTATTTCCTCTAGAAAAGAATAACATAAGTTTAGGTACCGTTTGGATGGGGTCCGACTGGTTGGATCACCTCCAAGTTTGGTGCACCCTGGGCAACGTGGGCGATGACGCATCATTGATTGCTCCTCTGGAGTAGCTGGCGTCAATGTCAACGGCCAAGAGTCTGACCAACCGGCCCTTTTCAGGGCCAGCTGACCTCATTGCACGAGGGGGTCGGGGTATGGCGGGCCTGCAAAGCCCGCGGGGAGGGGTTGTCGCTCCAGGTACCCCTCTGCTCTTATCAGAGGGGACACTGCGAATGGCCCAGGGTCAGTCGGAGTGCGAGTGATATGCTCTATGGGTAACCTTACACCCCGGCGTCTGTAGACCCGATAGTAGTTCAAGCCCGACATAACCGCCCCCGCTAGCCGGCGGGGGGGTATCCGAAGGGATTTCAGCACAAAAAAAAAAGGTACCGTTTGGATATTGACTTTTTCCTGTTTTAATTTACTGGTTGGGTCAGTGAAAACTTCAGGAACCCGTTTCTCCTTTGTTTATCAACCGATTATCTTTACTGTTTAAAAGTTTTTTTTTTAAGAAGTAACTGAAATTGCTAGACGTAGAATTAGAAATAGTAGTAAAAGAAAGAATTAATAGAAAATGGAACTATTTAACCTATCTTTAAATTATTTGTGTTAGGAGTAGATTCACATCTCTAGATTATAAGGCCGGTTCTAAGGAGTGGTTCAGACCACATAGCTAGTTTCTTTTTATTACCATACCTTTCACACATATCTTTTTTTTTTTTTCGTGCGGAAATCCCTTCGGATACCCCCCCGCCGGGCAGCGGGGGCGGTTATGTCGGGCTTGAACCGACTAAAACCGCACGCCGTTTCGGGTCTTCAGACGCCGGGCAATTCATAAAAATGATTTTGATCCGATTTCGACCAATGAGCGAACACTAGTAAATATAAATACACATCATACTCGTGATCTAAATTCAAAGACTTTTATTTCACAAAACAACAACCTCCTTCATCTCGGTGACACACGCAACACACAAAAACACAGTAAAGCACAGTATTCAGTGCTCTATATAGATGAATATGACAGTTAGTTCTGACGATTGCGCACTCTGAGTCATCTGACCTTGATGGAAACGAGACACAGACGACGACCAGACGGTGGTACACGTCTGGTTACTCATTCTAGTGTCGTGAAGGGCTCTTTAGGAGTATATAGTTCAAGTGTTATAGATAGCAAGGAATGTTAGACTTAGTTGAAAAAGCATGGACTAAAATATGTTGCACGTTGCAGTAGTATCACAGATTACCTAATATATGGTGCGGTTACATTTAATAAACACAATTTTAATAATATTATATTTTAAATAATATTACTAGAGATTATATAAAGATTCGAAACGATACCCCACTATGCATATTATACATGCAAAACTGCTCAGACATTTAAAGTTATACTGGAATAGAATAACTCATATACATACATTAACCCTGAAAATGTTACACTAATTTTTGGGTAGTCGTGTAAAAAAAATAATAGGAAAAGACAAGTACATACAAAAAATAAAATTGTCGAATGGCAAAAAGTCGTAAGTGCCTTTACAAAGAGAAAACATCCTAAAAGACATAATGAACACTTTACTGCACAGTAATTTTCCTGTCAACCATCGGTGTCCTCTGCACCTTTTTGCATTTAAAAATATTTCAGTTCCTTATTAAAGGCGAATTCACTTACAAAAGTTTACTACCGTACCTTACAATATTGATATAGTAAACAGTAGGTATGGTATTTGCTCAACAGGCAGAAGAACTTCGATGAATATGTACATAATTAGCTTTTGTCCGCGACATCACCCATGCACGACGTGAAAAATTGTTATTACATATTTTGCTCGTTTAGGATGTGTTTCCATTGTCGAGGAGCGGCGATGTGAAGAGTTTACCGACACATTGTACGAAATCGCTCCTTATGTCGGACCGAAAATAGTTGGTGATACTTATACCTAATTTCCCCTAATGAGCGCCATAGCGCCCTGTCTTCAGCTTGCCGCATCCAGCATCTATGTCCAGCAGTGGACTAGCATAGGTAGATGATGAGATACCTTATGTATTCTGCGCTTCTGCCTATCTCTTCGAGGCTGTACTGGCATGCTTAACGATGATGATTATCAGACCTATTTGCTAGTTTGGTAATATACAAATCGAAGCGTCGGTAGCTTAGTGGTTAAGGAGTCGACCCTACGATCCTCCGATCCGAATCCTGGCCATTACACTACCGACGTGAACCCACTCCTAACACAAGCAATTTAGCTTAGCTGGAGGGGTTAGGGGGAATATTAGTAATTTCGGTTACTAATATTATATAGTTCCGGCCATATCTCGCGAAGAACCGACAACCGCTGGGGTAAACGTGTTCTTGAGTGGAGACCGCGACTCGGCAAACGTAGTATAGGACGCCCTCCGGCCAGGTGGGATGACGATCTGCGCAAGACTGCGGGCAGATGCTGGATGCGGCAAGCTGAAGACAGGGCGCTATGGCGCTCATTAGGGGAGACCTATGTCCAGCAGTGGTTGATGATGATGATGATGATGATGAATATTCTTTAAAAAAAATAACTTGGATGTATAGAGTCCTACCAAAATCCTTGAGGCCCAAGCAAAATTAACCTACAAAAAGTATTTTCACCAGCTAAACAACGGACGAGGCTCAGTCAGACGGCAGTCGCTCCAGGAAAAACCGACATACCAATCAAAAATAACGAGCGGACCTTGGGCTCCAAAGTGCATAGTTTTACGCAACTGGAAAATCGCTATGAGGATGGTAGTATACTACAAACAGGACTGAATGAAATAAATAAAATAATCTATCTTAAATAAATAAAAAATGACTACTTTAAAAATTAGATTCAAATTAAAAACGCTATATGGTGTTTTTCATGTAGGCTTACCGTACTCTTGACCCGTTGAGAATTCATATATAAAATATACACATGTCGTGCCTTTTGACTAGCTTATTCCTGCAGCTAATTGTCATGGAACTACACTTGCTATTTACATTACAATAACCCATACCAGGAGACTTCAAAGCGTCTGGGCAAACCCGTTATGAAAACACTTCTGTTGAGAAGTACTCAGTCAATAATGAAACATTGGTATATTCTTAATTTCACCTTGTATGCAAAGGTCGTTTGAGTGATGGGCATTGTATAGTTGAATATCAGAAGGTTAATATTACGAAAATAGTAAATTTTAATAGTGAAGGCGTGTGTGAATAACTACTTATTGGAACAGAGTGAATAATCGAAGTAAACTCTCTTCTAATACAAGTAGCTAGATTTATTGGTTAATTAGAGTACTAGTAATTACTCAAGCTATTATTTAGTGGTCTACTTAAAAAGAGGCATAAACTTTTTTATCAACTCGTAAACCATCTCAAGCATGTGGAAAGTAGGTTCAAAGTTTCATCGTAATCGGATGAGCCTAGCACCAATAATGATATTGCGATATGTCACTTGTAATGAAGAAAGAAAAATTACTGTACTATATTTGATCGATGTGTTGCCCGCGGTTCCGCCTACGTGAAATTCTGATCCCGTGCCCGCTACCAATGGGAATCTATTTCAAGGATAACTCCTTCGATCCTACGTGTTATTTCAGACTATAATCTATCTCTGTACCTAATTTCAGCCAGATTTGTTCAGCTATTAGAGCGTGATTGAGTAACAAATATCCAAACATCTTGACAAACTTTCACTTAATGTGAATTATTATTATTATATTAGTAGGATAGTAGGAATTAGTAAAGAATATTTTTATTAAAGTTTGAATATATTTTAGTAGACCACACTTAGTAGGTACATATCAATAAAATTACTTTCTCAAAAACAATTTTTTTGAATTTGAAAGTAATCATCTACTTTTAACGTTGCCTATACGTTTATTTGGTAGTTTGTGAGAAGTGGAACTACGGCGCATAATCTTTTGCATGTCTCAATGCAGGTGCATAAAGCAACAACACATCTCGGTAGCCCATCATTTTAATATGAATTAGTAAGCTATAACCATTTCAACTTAAGTCGTGTTTGCACTTATAATTGTGCATTATAATACTAAAGTTATTTATTGCCTAATA
Organism: Cybosia mesomella; assembly: GCA_946251805.1. Taxonomy (NCBI): domain Eukaryota; kingdom Metazoa; phylum Arthropoda; class Insecta; order Lepidoptera; family Erebidae; genus Cybosia; species Cybosia mesomella. The sequence goes on from OX276409.1 coordinate 19,907,256, forward strand.
AATACTGTGTTATTGTTATGTGTCAACCGTTTAAGTTCAGTATCGATAAAATTATTGTGTTCCTTACTTGTAATACGACTTCTCGAACCTTATAGTTGGAATTAAGTGATAAGATATTTAAGGGCAGGATCCCGTTAGGTAAATCGTTTGGGGGCAAAGCACAGATCAAATTTTAAACTGTCACGCACGTCAAGCACGTCAGTGCACTTGTTGAACAACGGACGAGCCTCTGACGCAGGCTTTTCTATCAGAGTTGGGAGGCCACTCAGCAGTCGCTCCAGGAAAAGTCAACATACCAATCAAAAAAATCCGTTCCCGCAGGGGGAACGCACAGGTAGATTTCGTGGAGCAATTAATATTATTTTATTAACATGTTTAATTTATTTTTCTCGAAAACGGTAACTTTTAGCGAAAAACTTTTCAGACATTTATTTTAGACTTAAACGGCCTATCGATTAAAAATGTTTCCGACACCAAGAATGTTCACCGGTTAGAAGTTATGATTTTTTTCCCGAAAAATTTTGGTTTTTCCCCTCTCCACTTTTAGTTAAAGTTTTAATCTTATAGGTTTATAATTAAAAGTTGTTGGTATTCATGTATACTATGGGATAAAATTAGAACGGTTCGAATATCTTTCATGGAACGTGAAATTTTGAGGAAAAACTGATTTCACAAAAAGTGAGGCCCTACCGTCCCCTTAGGCCGGATTCCACCCGTTCACGAACTTAAACTAAGTTTACACCCAAGCAATTTTTGACCGCAGTTTGAAAGCGATCGGGGCAAAAATGCGACCGTGAGAGTGCCGCAAATTTTGGGAAGTGGAACCATACATATATATATAAACTTTTTGACCACTGGTCATTTCGGACTCAGGGGGTCATAACTATAAATAATTTTTTTTTAAATTCGACAGTAGTCAAAAAACCAATAGGTAGATCGATTTCATCGAAATCTACCTAAAATTATAAGCGGACCTCGGGTTCCAAGTGCTAACTTTGGAAGTGACTGGGAGACTGCACTGCGGATGATGATGATTATATATTCACACTACTACCCCCAAGATACCCCACCAAGATCAACCTCATCTGGCAGCCCGGTACACCTGCTTATTAACGAACAAGGCTCTTTTTTTTATTTTATTTTTTATCCGGGACGTGGAATCCAGTGATTAAAATACTTAAACCCAAAAGTGAAGTCGAAAGTGCCGTTAAGAACTGATACAGTGAGTGTGGTGTGTCGCCAGCCTTACCATACATTAGAACAGTAATGGAGGGTAGGCGCACAAAAATGTTTCCCCGCACACCTCTCGACGCTCGCCAGCCAGTCAAGCCGTGACCACGGGTGCTGCAACGCATTCGAAACGTCGGTAAAAGTAAGTTCCATGTTTATCGCGATAAGTCCCGAGACGTTATAAAAAAAAAAAAATGAACAAGGCTCTTTTCTCTTAGCGTTGGAGGGTCAGACGGGAGTCGCTGCCGTAAAACCTTAGGTAAACCAAATATAGAAACGAGATGTAGTAGGCGCCGGGTTCAAAGTCCAAGCTTTGAATGCAGGGATTAGCACTTGCATAATGCTGAACCCTTAAGTATTGATTGCGACGGCCTCTGTGGCGTAGCGGTAGTGCATTCGACTGCTACGACTGGGGGCGCGGGTTCGATTCCCGCTCAGTGCAAATATTTGTATGCATGAATATGTATATTTGCATTGGTCCGGGTGTTTCTATGTATAATATGTATGTATTTACAAAAAAAAAAAGTATATAAGTATGTTTATCCGCATTCTATACCCATACCACAAGCTAGTTAAACTATGCTTACTTTGGGTCTAGAAAGCGCTATGTAGAATGTCGTAGAATATTTAAAAAGATAAAAAAGATAAAAAAAGTGTAACAAAGTAAAAATATGAGCAAATATATTTGATAAGATTACCTGTATGTAGGTTTGATATGATGGTAGGTAATAATCTGTTGTAGAAGCAGTAGAAGATCAGTCACTTTTACGAGTAATACGTAGGTATTCAATTTTTTTATTATTACATTGATATGGGCTTTCGTTGTAAAATTACGTGTTTTATTAAATAACTAGCTGATGCCCGCAGCTTCGCCCGCGTGGAGGTTTGTTATTGTTTTATGGTCATATCTCCGGTTCTACTTAACCAATTGCAATCAAACATACGGCAGATTTTAAATTGGACTCAGAACTTTTTAATAGAAAACCGCATCAAAATCTTTCCAGTAGTTTTTGCGTCGATCGCGAACAAACAGGCAAAAAGACAGAATCGTGCATTTAATATAACCCAAGTTTTTTTTACATAACTCTAATAAATAGACAAAACTAATTTACAATTTTATATTAGTATAGGGTTATAGACAAAAACTGGTGGGCTTGTATGTAAAGTTTAATGATATTAGAGAAAGCTAGTGAAGTGTGTAAGGATAGAAGCAGACGGTTTGGTTTAATTTGGCGTTTACGGGGGTGACTGCAGTCTGACCCCCGAACCCAAAGAGGACAGCCTGTACAGGAGCCCCGTCCGTCAATCCACACCTGCTGGTGCTGGTAGCTGCTGGCTGCTTGAGGGTGAGGTTAGCTTGGGTCCGAAACATCTTGATCTTTGACTATAGCATATTAATGTTATACATACAGTCAGCGAGTCAGTCAGTGAGTCAGATGGAGGCGATAGCCCAGTGGCGTACGTAACGGACTGCTGTGACGAGGTCTCTAGTTCGATCCCCAGTCGCCCCGGGCACACACCTCTGACTTTGCAAGGTTATGTGAGTATAAATGTTAATTATCGCTCGCTTAATAATGTGCCCAGTAGATGGCAATAGGCTCGCCCCCTATTACTTAGGGACCTTAACATAACTGGCGAATCGTGGGTGTGTAATACACCTCTGCCTACCCCTTCGGGGATACAGGCGTGAAGTTACATACAGTCATACTTCTTTCCCATTGGTGTAGGCAGAGACCAGATCTTTACACTTGTTACAATTCTCGAACACATTAATTTTATAAGCGATAAAATTACTGTTGTGACAGTATCCAGTGTCATAAAACTTACAAATATAATTAAGACACAACATAAGTTTTGTCAAATTAATGAATCTCGGAAGCCATAACGATTTAATTGTTGTAATTACAATCTGTGGCTAAAAAAATGTCTACCATTGTAGACTGCAGATGTTCAACGACCTCGGAAACATGCAAACAGACAAAAAAAGCCAGACAGATAAAAATAAACGCTTTAGCAATTATTTTATTTGCACTATTAAAGCTCGGTGTAGTTTTTTGCAATGCAGTCACTGTTCTTTACTAATCCGAAAAATTCATTCGACATACTGTGCAGTTTTAATGTTTTAAATATGTGAATACTTAATTGAAGAAACTGTGATAGCTATTTTCGAGTAGCCCGTGGCTAAGTATTAACCAAAAAGTTTTGCACATTGCAGGGTTAAGCAATATAAGCCAGGTTAGTTTTAGGATGGGTGAACATTCATAACACAGTGTGACATCTCGGTGCCACGAAGAGCACGCTAAGCCGTCGGTTCCAGTTGTCATAGTGGCATTCGTTACGGGTAATTGGAGCAATAAAAAGTTCGAACCAGAGCAGGCCGGGACGGTGGGGCGACTAGCGCCCCTCCCCCAAACCGGGGCAGGACGGGGACACCGTGGTTCCCAAACCCAAGGGGGCCATTTTGAAACTGGAGATGGCCCAGGGTCAGTCGGGGTGCGAGGGACATGCTCTATGGGCAACCTTACACCCCGGCGTCTGTAGACCCGAGACGGCGTGCGGTTTTAGTCTGTCAAAGCCCGACATAACCGCCCCCGCTGGCCGGCGGGGGGGTATCCGAAGCTATTTCCGGCCGAAAAAAAAAGGTATAACACTGCAGAGTGTTGTTGTGGAGGTCAGTCAGATGGCTGTCGCTTCGTGGATAATATCGAAGTTCAGCCGTTTCGTAGTTAGATTGAAAGCCGACCCTGACTGAGTTGGGAACAGGCTTGGAGGATGGTGAGTGATCAGTATGTGCAGAGAATAACTCACCGTTTAAGTTTACAGGACAAGGGTGAATGTGGTATGAACCCACTTTAGCTTTTAAACATAACACCAATGTAAAGCGTCGGTAGCATAATGGTTAAGAATCGAGAGGTTCCGGGTTCTTTTTTTTTAGGGATTTTCTTTAGAAAAGTCCTATTGCTATCGTCGTCGTCGTCGTTGCCAATTTTCTGTCACGGTTTTGGGTATGAAGGAGATGAGCTATCGAGTTGCTGTTTTCGGTAATAGATTCGTGCTGGGGTGAACCATTGCAAGATAAAAAAAAAACACAAAAAATCGCAAAAAAAAAAAAAAAACGCTAAATCGAAAATCCCTTGTATTCGGCTGAGCTCGTCTCAGGAATTCAACTTGTTTTATTAATCTTTATTTAAAGGCTTAATCACCCTAGGTGATTAAATCACCAATGAAAAAAATGAATTAATATTGGATATAGTAATATTTTTAGGTAAATCAATGATTCATTTCAATAGAGGGATTAGCATTCTGTATAACTTCCTGCATTCCCGGGTTTGATTCCTGACCATTACACTATCAACGTGAACCCACTCCTCAGACAAACAATTACGCTTAGCTGGAGGATTTAGAGCGAATACTCTTTAAAGAAAAAAGAACACAATCACACTTTTAAACTTTGTCATCACCAACTTGAGCTTTACGTTGTGTTTAAACACAATTTCATTATCACCGTCATGGTTCCAAAGCACAAATCCAACAACGACAAATAAAGCTGTCATTGTCTAAAAAGACCAGTGTTCATTTGAAATGATTTACTCAGTACAACGCCGTTTACCTTTTGTGAATGTATAAATAACCTCGGTACCTATTTTGGTTGCGGCTGCGCTCCTGCCTACCCCCTATTCCAACGGTTCAAGGGCAGACGAATCAGTACTAATATTTGTTTAGTGGCTGTTTCAAAGCTGAAGATGTTGCGGAGACTACTTTCGTTGTGAATATATTTTAATACAATTGCTCATATCTTTATTCTATGGGTAAATAATTGATGTAGAGTCTGTTAGTTCTTTGTCATCTTTTATGTACCTATATAAAACAAAGCCGTATTAGTGATGAACGTTTATAACTCGAGAACGGGTGGACCGATTTACAGGATCTTTTACAGGAAAACGGAATTCATCATGTCTGTCTGTCTGTCCGTCCGTATCTCACAGCCACTTTTTTCCGAAACTATAAGAACTATGCTGTTGAAAATTGGTAAGTAGATGTATTCTGTGAACCGCATTAAGATTTCATACAAAAATAGAAGAAAAAACAATAAATTTTCCCCATACTTAGAACTGAAACTCAAAAATTTTTTTTTCATCGGACCCATACTTGTGAGGTCTTCAAAAATGATATAATAATAATAATAATATAATTTTTTCCTTTCTAATATAATTTTTTTCTAAACTGAATAGCTTGCGCAAGAGACACTTCCAAAGTGGTAAAATGTGCCCCCCCCCCCTGTAACTTCTAAAATAAGAGAATGGTAAAACTAAAAAAAATATATGATGTACATTATCATATAAACTTCCACCGAAATTTGGTTTGAACGAGATCTAGTAAGTAGTTTTTTTTAATACGTCATAAATCGTAAACCGCAATTTATCTTTCGTTCAATCAACTCACATACCTACAAATTTTACTTGCTGCTACGGAACCCTTCATGGGCGAGTCCGACTCGCACTTGGCCGCTTTTTAGATTTGTCTCTGCCTATTTTTGCCTGTTTTGTGTGTTTTTTATACCGAAATCCCTACGGTAACCCCACCGCCGGCCACTGGGGGTAGTTAGTAGTTATGTCGGACTCAAACCGAACAAAACCGCACACCGTATCGGGTCTCTAATGCCGGGGCCAAATAAGGTAATTCTCTCGCAACCTGGCTGTGCCTAGGCCATCTTCGGCTTTGAGATGCCCCCCTCGGGATACTGTGCAAATATGAGACATTTACGAAATAAATTCAGCTGATAAGGTTACCAACATAACTTGGTTCTAAGGCGGAACGAAGTTTGCCTGGTCAGCTACTTTCAGTATAAATTGATGTAATAAAGTTTTATTGTTTATAGATATGCTAGGGTGGTGTAGGTGGAACTATACTCAATCTATTGTTAAATTCTATGCTAACATAAGGTAGGTATATTTTGTCATACAAAATTAGTTGGGAAAAAACCGCTTCAAAATAGGTTCAACCAAACGCGAGATAATCGCGATTCGCGAATAAACATGCTGGTCTAACTGTGAACCTCCTTTGGAAGTCGGTTAGTAAAATGTTGATGGCTAAGTCAATCAGTTTGAAATCGTCTCCAAAAAGGAGAATATTCTGTATACGTTTACATGTTTAACATTGTTTTCGATGACTTTCACTCAATTTATAGAAATAAATTTTTAATCAGTCATAGTATAAGTAAAATGTACTTACTTAGTTTTTCTTATAATTAATAAATAATTGAAAATGGAATAATTCATCATTGCTTTATTCTATGGCTAATAAAATTTTATTTCATTGGACTCACTTCATAAAATATTAATAACCTTAAATAATGTTACTTTAATTTTCTTTTACCTAAGCCCGCAGTAATTCTCTTTGTTGCTATCGCAGTGTTATTCTAAAATATCAATCGATTTGTAACCATGACACAAAAGTTATGAAGTAACGCTTACGCGGTCAGCTTGATATTTGAAGCTAGATCTTAAGTCTTACAACATAACGGTCATTATTTTCTGGTAAACAGTTGAATTACACAGCATTCTAAAATCACCTAATGTATAAAGTTTTATTTTAAATCAGTCAAACCACATTCCAAAATTTTGGAAGTAACAAATTCCAAATACTCCCAATTCCGTTCAACTATGTTGTAACATAGTCATGTTGTGGTTGTAAACCAAAACGCCTAGTAATACGATCCCAACATGTTTATTAGGAAAACAGCCGACATTCTCAGTAATATTGTTAGGCGGAATGTATGTTGCAGTCGATTTACTGTGACTTGTTCAATTAAACGAATGGAGATTTTGTTAGAATTTTGCAATAAAATGCTCCTTTGTCGGACATTTGTTTTATTAATATATTTCCGACTATTAATACTCAAACGCTTAAAATTGTTTGAAGAATTCTACGGATTACAAAGAACCTGAAAGACTACCGTTTTTTAACACGCTTTTTTTTAGTTTCACTAGTAACTATATTTTTATAGAGTAGCAACGTTTTGAATCAACGTTGCTGTTTTCAACATGTTTTTTTAAAACTTCACTTTTTGTTAAATTAAGTTTTTAGTTACAACTTGTATTCAAATCCTAGGAGTCGATTTTATATCCATGTATTTCTATTAGTCGTGTCGATTTGAAACTTTGTATCTACCTATGTAACATCTAAATTACCACAGGTATCCATAAATTTACAACAAGTCAACTTAAAAAAAAAGTGTGGTTTACTGAGTAAATATTAAGCCCACTACGGTTTGACTAATTTCTTACCTATTTGGCTCATCTGGTTGGCTACCTGGTTGTTTCTCTTGTTATTATGCCACGTTGCCATAAATTACGTTATTAATCATTAGGTTCACAACGTTAAATAATAAGTAACTGTTTAAGTTTTAACGGTTAGACTACCGACTAAATTCATAAATAGTTTTTGCGCAACTTGACACGATGCGCTTTTTTTTTCAAATAAACATACAGCAAAAAAGGGATGGTAATAAATCTGCAGCTCGCTATTAGAAGACAGAAAACTGTGGAGCCGATCAGTAATGTGACATTTTTTATTGATTTATGAAGAGACCTATTATAATAATCAATAAATAATATGAATCCTGAAGATTCAAATATTTCAAATATTTTAATAATATATAGCAAGTCCTTGTAATTTCTTGTCTTGATGTGGCTATTATCAGGAGAAGAAAGCGTACTAGTGTGAACCTGGGGCTCCAAACCGCAAGCTTTGGATGTAACTAAGATGAATGATGATGATAATGAATACATAGCACAAAGTAAGTTAAAATCAACATTTGAATAGAAATTGTTTCAGAATGACCAGAATATCATAAAAGAAGAGACTATTAAACTGAAATGGTTTCTATACAAATAAATAAAATTGAAGAACCTGTTTGTAATATTAAAATAACAGCTTCTTAGCAAATGCATGTGAATGTCTTACCGATATTTAAAAGTTTATCTAACTGCCTTTCTGTCTATTTGACTTGACTAATCTCTAAAGCAGCTGGGCCCATTTCGACGAGAATTTCACTGAGTAACTTAGGCTTATTTTATTTTAGCAAAGGAATCAGGGATCTGCGCAAAAAAAAATCCCGGCAAGTCCACGTGGACAAAGTTGCAGGCTAGTAATCAGTCGTTAGTAATAAATAAATTGAACCCCACCGTGCATAAACCATGCAATGAAAGGAACGTCGAGTAGTGAGTCTATAGGTTCATCATAAATTACAAGCTTCATGGAAGCTTCAAACACAGTACTTGGGGTTATCCTTTCGGGGGCTTACCCGGGGTGCTCGGCAACGGACACTTGGGGAGGACACCGTGCGGTTTCAGTCGATACACGACAAAACCACCCCCGCTAGTCGGCGGGGGGGTGTTCCGCACGTAAAAAAAAGAAAAAAAAAGTACTTACAAGTAACTCAGTACATATTATCACGCCTTCTGTCAGCCTTTCAAATTGAGTGAACTAATAGGTCTGAAGATATCTTACTCTTAGATCTAGTAAACGTTGCCCACGATTAGATTCTAGATAGTAGGTATGCTAGCAGTTACATCATAGTGGACTAACATAACTTATTGTGTGTATCATATATCATGTCTATATCGTATATACAATTATACGTACATATTACATATTATAGACGTACATATTTATTTTCTACATCTAAGCGAGCGCCTACATCTACATCTAATACATCTTAATATTTATATCATTCTTTGGGAAATATGTGTAGAAACTTTACAAGAAGCAACAGCTACTTTAATTTAGGACATTTTGTGGGACTTACAGCATATAATAAAATTTGAGGATAAAAGCTTAAAGAAAGAAGAAGAAATATAAAGGAAAGGCTCCAAACTAAACACAACGCAGTGATGGCGGCAATCCAAATTCAATTACAAACATTGCATCCTTACCTAATGAAGTTTCCCTTGTGAAATGTTCTAAATTAAACTTTCGCCAGTGCAACGGCTACTGCATGCCCTCGGGGCTCTGCCATGTGTTCGTGAGAACTTTTTTAATGATAAACACAGCGATCTTTGATGACCCGCTGCGCTAGCAGAATTTGCTAGTCAAGTTTTTAAAAATTACAGTGCAAATGTTGAGACTGTCGATGATTTATGAGGTACGATTGAAAAACATTAAGTAAGGCTTTAAGCAAAGTATGTTTGCGATTTATTTTCAGCTGTTAACTAAAGATAAACTGTAGTGAATGGACATAATATTTTAACGAATGATATTGAGCGTGTGAGATCTGAACTAAACGATAATAGTTTAGAGTGAAAGCAGTATTTCCTCGTAGTCTTCAAAAAGGTCCATAGCATTAAATTAAAAAAATCCTATGAAAAGTTTGAATTACATTGGAAAGTTAAACACATGATACATCATTATATAAAGATTTTTTTTTAAATAAATTTATGTAACATAAAGGTAACCGAAGGGACATAGGAGGTCATTCATTTTCTAGATAACGCAGACAAAGATTAAAGTTAAACTTATTTTAATAGATACTGCAATGATTTGCTATTTGCTATCGACGATAATGTTCATTTTGAAATTATTGAAATAGCACTAAGCCATTCTCTGATAAGGTTAGGCTTTGAATCCGCATCCAATTGAATAAACCGGCCTACATATTTTATCAGATTTATGGCCTGAAGATTGGGTCGACTATTAATTTTGTTATCTATACTTCGAGGTTGAGGAAACAACAGAACTTTCTAAACAGGCTGTATGATCATGAGTATGAATATGATTTTGAACTTTTGTGTGCTTATAAAAAATGTTACCTAGTTGACAATGTATTTCTTTAATGTGTTCTTATAATAATTATTAATTAATAATAATCTCCTTTATTGTATACTTTTATAATCCTCCTTTTAAATTTGTTTACAATTGCGAGAGCTGTACTAGCTATATTATGGAAAAGTACATTCACGCATATTTTTGCGGGATGTGCGATTATATTTGCCATATCAGGAGATATTGGCAAAAACAAGATGATCAATTCAAAATTTACACGTGCAATAAGCTGTTATCGTACCTCATACTCACTTCCAACATTATTATTATTATTAGAACTATTAAAAACCCGCCATCAAGATCACATATATTTGAAAAAAAAATACAATAAATAAGAGATAGACACTCATATTCTTATGATGATTTTATTTTTATTATTCCAAGAAAAGTAAATAATTCAGTGAGTAAGAGTAGTACTGCCTTGTTAGACTACCCCTCTAGATGCAATTAGACATCATACCAAGATAGAAATCATAACTCCATGTGTCATGCTAACACACTGACACAAAGAATCAAAACTGACTTAATCAGCAATTAGTCAGAACACAGTAATTGGGATCAAGTTCGGTAACTTGAACAGAAAGAAAGTAAAAAATATAAGCTAATAAATCCAGTTGCAGACGAATAAGAAAATAAATGGCCTGGTACATAACTCCCCTACCGAAACTTTGGCAAAACAAAAAGCATGGTGCTCACATCTGGGCACCTGTACCAAAATACGCAAATATATGGAGGAATATTATTCCTAGAATAGCAACAGACTGTAAAATGAATATGGAGACACCATGTGCATTCAAAAACTTGTACTAACTAATCTGTACTGCAGTTGCTGATATTAATGCTAATGTGACTTGAACTTTAATTAGAGAGACATAAGGAATTTTGAATTTAACCTCAGAGGGCCTGTAAGCAAATGCACAGAATGAAATAATTTGTCATTCGTAGTGGACAGCGTTGACGTGACGTTTCGCCTCTTGCTAATGCTCATTTTGGGAGGTGAAGCTTCAATGCAGGTCTTGGAAAAAATCGAATCAGTTTCAGATTCTTTGATGTTGTTCTTGAAAATTTATCAAACAATTTATGAAAATAACTGAAACACATTATAAAATACTAAGTAGTATGATGAATAAATGAATTGACGGATTGAAAAATGTCTGAAGACAAATATGATTAATTACGAGCAAGAAGAAAGTGAAAGTAATCTAAGGTACTCTAAAATTTTCTTCGCAAAAAGCCAACGATAATAGCAGTGAAACAAAATAGTTTCTGAGATCGTAAATAGAAGCAAAGCTCAATGAACTGAAGAACATATCATAACGTAGCACAATAAATATTTACAGTGCGAGGGCGCAACGTGCGCGAATACATCAATGACAAACATTGAGGGACGGATATGGATGAAATTTAAATAGATGAAAGTTCCATTGAAACTTTTAATATTTTAACACATTATAAAACTTTAATTATTTCCCTATGCACAGTGAGTTTAGCTGTATTGATATAAATGCACAGGTATAAAACACTATGAAACTAAAACCCAGCGGTTCATCATCATTATAACAACGAACGTTGGTCGCGGTTGAATTCATACCTGGTACAGTCAACGAGAAAAGTGGCTGAACACTAAAATATTTACAAACTTTTTTTTTTACATTGGAATACATGGGCCAATAATTGATCTATACGTAGTTTTATAAACTCCAGCGGACGAAGTTAATACATTTAATGTTTAGTTTATTATTTTATGAAAATGGAAATGGAATGGTTTAAGAGCTAAGGAGATCCATAAATTAGAATTTGTTAAGCTACACTTGTCGTTGACTGGACTTTTTATCCTGGGATCCATTATCCTACTCTTTCTCTTGAATTTTTTTTTTTTTTTAAAGAATATTAGTAACCGAAATTACTAATATTCCCCCTAACCCCTCCAGCTAAGCTAAATTGCTTGTGTTAGGAGTGGGTTCACGTCGGTAGTGTAATGGCCAGGATTTGAACCCGGGACCTCTCGATCGTAAGGTCGACTCCTTAACCACTAAGCTATCGACGCTTACCTTGGCTTCTGTGGGACGACTGCGGACCTATTCATCATCATTCGCAATTCCCCAGTGGCGTCCAAAGTTTGCACTTTAGAGCCCGAGGTCCGTTTATTATTTTTCATCAAATTAAATCTGATCCCCAAGCCCGAGAGGAAAACCTGCGCTAGAATCTCATCCGATCGTTCTTTGCCCGTGGGATTGGCCTGGGTCCCGAAGATCTTAGTGGGGACCCACACACATCTAAAAACCAACCGGCTTATAATAAACTTAATGAGAAATGGTTCTGAGTGAATGAAAACTACAGCATAACGTTTGAGTACTCAAAGACAAAACTGAAGAAACAATGAAACGGTTCAGAGGTTCCATAACATTTTGCTACGATACGGAAATTAAGATTTCGAGGAATTCTTGTCTTCTAAACATGACATAAATATAGGTAATAATAATATCAGGGACGATATAACTAAAATAGAAGATGCGATACGGATCAAGCAAAGCGCGACGTCAAATACTCAAGATTTATTATGTGCTGCAGGAACGGTGGTATTTAATGAGTGTATATCAAAAATATCAGACGTGTTGACAACGAAATAAGAAATAAATGTGAATGAAGAGTTATGACAGTATTGAAAAGTCTTGGTGCAGATTTTGCATCAAAAGAGAAAACTAATTAACAATGCTTCAGCTGATGTTTTTTTAAATTAGAATTTTCAATATGGAAAATATAGAAACCTAAATAGTACTTAATATTTGAAGAACAAATGTAGTTGGGTTTATGGGGTCTCAGAAAGATCTCAGGGCTCAAGCTGAAGACCCGATACGGCGTGCGGTTTTAGTCGGTTCAAGTCCGATATAACCTCCCCCGCTGGGTGGCGGGGGGTGTCCGAAGGGATTTCCGCACGGAAAAAAATGTCTCATCTCAAAAGCTGATTAGTCCCGGTGTTCACCACCAATTTGGCCACCACTGGTGGACAGAGAGACAAATTATGAAATGTGGTGGACAGCGAAACATAATTTCTAATCGCCAAAAGCTCATCTGCAAGCCGGTACCCACCTGCATATTGTCAGATGAGGTACTGGCGAAGGTTTTCTCTTTTAGGATTGGAAGTCAGACAGCTGTCGCTCTCGTAAAAGCCATTAAACCAATTAAATATGCAAAGAGGACCAGGAGAGCGGACTCCAGGCTCCAAAGTGGAAGCCTTGGATACCACCAGGACTGGCATCAGGATGATGATAATGATGATGAACAGATGTAGTTGTTGTTGTGCTATAAATAAAAGTTGAAGGTCAATTGAGAATATAATGGAAAATGAATTGTGTTTTTATAAGATACTAGAAATCCGTCTTCGGTTTGCTTCGGTTTATATGAGTTTTTAGGGTTCCGTTGCCAAATGGCAAAAAACGGAAACGGATTCGTCATGTCTGTCTGTCTGTCCGTCCGTATGTCACAGTCACTTTTTTCCGAAACTATAAGAACTATGATGTTGAAACTCGGTAAGTAGATGTATTCTGTGAACCGCATTAAGATTTTCATACAAAAATAGAAAAAAAAGAATTAATTTTGGGGGTCCCCATACTTAGAACTGCAACTCAATTTTTTTTTTTATGATTATAGCATATGACCATCGGAGATAATGTACCTATCAAATGGTGAAAGATTTTTATTAATTATTACCAGTAAGTGCAATGGTTCCCAAGATTACCCCAATTATATAAGCAAACATAATTGGACCTCTCTTTATAACATTAGTATAGATAAAACTATTTTTAACGGATTCTATCTCGATTGATTTGATGTTATTTTATAATTTAGAGTCTCCCCGTGACCATGGCTGCTGAAAAACAACCGTAACGTCGGGTTCAATATAAATTATAAAATAACATCAAATAAATCGCGATAGAATTCGTTAAAAATAGTTTTATTTCAATGTGTGACATTCGCGTAAACTTCCGACAATATCATTAGTATAGATATAATTTTATTCACTTAAATATAAATGTTCGTTTAGATATACTATGTAGTTTCAAACGTCCTCTACGTGTGAAACTGAATAGTACGCATAAACATTGCCATCCATATAATATGTGTCTGACGCTGAATTATAAAGTCGTTACTATCGTTCTTATTGAATGCAAATGGTTGTATTGACAACTCGAAGTGCAGGTGTATTATTAACACATTATTGATAACCTTTTTACTTTGAAACCATAGCAGCTGACACTTTTTACAAGACAGATAGACCATTAAAAGGTTAATATCATTACTTATATCTTATTAGTACTAAATGGGTGAATTATTTCGGTTTCCCACCTAATGTTATTTTCAATAATGAGCTTAGTAATTCCAAAGCGATTGGTCAACATTGGAGTCATCACAGAGCTGGCCTAGCACAAAGAATTATTGGCGTTGCCATCCAACCAGCCAACCAAATTTGGCATGGTCATAACGACAATCTAGGGGCATGTTTTGAGACCATAAAATTAAAAATCGGACATACCATTGAGGAATTATCACCGAAAAACAAATTTACCATTGAAACTAATGAAAAAGTTCGCGCGCGCAAAAATTGAATTTTTCTGATTTTGAAATAAAAAAATAAATGCTCGCTCAGCTCAATTTTCTTGCAATCGGCTAACTGCATCGCATCCCTAGTATATATAATATTTAAAACTATTGTAGAATAGCAATAGAATAGAATATGCTAAGCTAGATTTCCTGAGCGTCGAATTTAAATAAAAGTGACGTGAATATGCATTAGAAACTATTAATTAGGAACCGAATGCAAAATTTTATAATTTACAATCAAACTATGATAAATACTAAGACAGTAAACTTCAATTTGCACATCCAATTATAATCTATACTACCTAAATCAAACGGGTTACTTTCAAGTAAAACAGCAATAAATCTAATCGCATTTGGAGAGAAAATAACTTTTATTTATGAGTTTGGAGTTACAACAAGATTATGTATGGGCCTGACAAATTTCCCAGGGACGCTACAAACGATTTACTTATTTAGCTGAAGTATATATCAAGTTAAATAATTGTTGTTATTTACTGAATAACTGGTCCACCTGTACAACATCTTATAATGATCTTCTCTTTATGAGTGGCTTTTGCAGCAGAATCGCCGCAATTTTCCCAGTGTCATGTAAAATAAAACATAACATAACGTAACTTCACGCTTGTATCCCCTAAGGGGTAGGCAGAGGTGTATTACACACCCACGATTCGCCAGTTATGTTTAGGTCCCGATGTAATAGGGGGCGAGCCTATTGCCATCTACCAGGCACATTATTATGCGAGCGAAAATCAACATTTTTAATACACACATAACTACGAAAAGTCAGAGGTGTGTGCCCGGGGCGACTGGGGATCGAACTCGAGACCTCATCTCGGCAGTCCGTTACGTACACCACTGGGCTATCGCCGCTTTATTTTAGTAGTAGCTTTATATAAAATAAAATTGATTAGAAAATGATTGATATTGAAACGGTAATGTCTAGTGTCTATAATGAAACTTAAAGAACATGGAATTGAGTGAAAACTAAATCTGAAATCCAAAGATGTCTTAATTATATTTATATGCATGACGTACATCATCTGTCAAATAAGCTGATTATATTTAGGACTAGCTGTTGCCCGCAGCTTCACCCGTGTGGAAGTCTGATCCCATTTCCGCTACCAATTGGACTCTAGTCCACCACCACAACCTATATAAAGTGTCACAAAATTAGGTGTCTGAATTTGGTGAGATGACTTGGTATCGATAAAATATGTATTTAAAACAAAAAAAAATAATATCGGGTAAAATAAAAAATTTAAAATGAAAAAAAAAAAAACCACCAGCGACCAGCGTCACGTGACGCGACGAGTACACGTGACGCTGGTCGCGACTTAGTATCGCGGATAGTATCCTCGCAGTATTCTCCAATTGGATGTGTGGGAAATACCTTTTTTTTTTTTCGTGCCGAAATCCCTTTCGGATACCCCCCGCCCGCCAGCGGGGGCGGTTATGTCGGGCTTGAACCAAGCGTCACGTGTGCTCGTCGCTGGTGGTATTTTTTTTTCATTTTTATATATTTTTTTATATTTTTTATATATATTTTTTTTATTTTACCCGATATTTTTTTTGTTTCAAATACATATTTTGTCGATACCAAGTCATCTCACCAAATTCAGGGACCCAATTTTGTGACACCTTATATAAGATATACAATTCCACCATACATCTTTTTGTTGAAATTTTAGGCAGCGTTTTCGTTGAAAGCTCTCAGACGGTTTATTTTTCCGACACCTCCAACAAATATCATTATATTTTAGCCAATGTATATAAAAACTTGATAAATGATATATCAAATCCTTCCTCGAGAACCACTCTATCCATTAGTGAAAATCGGTGCAGTAGTATTTGAGGTAATGTTATCGCAAACAGACAGACAGACGCGGCGCGCTTAACGACCTCCGTCCTCCATGAGCGCAGGCCTGGGGGTGGCGGGTGAGGCCACCTGTCACCCCAGCAGAAGCAGGCCGGGACGGTGGGGCGACTAGCGCCCCTCCCCCAAACCGGGGCAAGACGGGGACACCGTGGTTCCCAAACCCGAGGGGGCCATCTCGAAACCGGAGATGGCCCAGGGTCAGTTGGGGTGCGAGGGATATGCTTTATGGGCAACCTTACACCCCGGCGTCTGTAGACCCGAGACGGCGTGCGGTTTTAGTCGGTTCAAGCCCGACATAACCGCCCCCGCTGAGAGGCGGGGGGGTATCCGAAGGGATTTCCGCACGATAAAAAAAAAAAAAAAGACAGACGCGGCGGAGAACTTTTTTTTATAGTATACTAGCGACCCGCCCCGGCTTTGCACGGGTGCAATGGACGTTATTATACATATAAACCTTCCTCTTCAATCACTCTATCTATTAAAAAAAACCGCATCAAAATTCGTTGCGCAGTTTTAAAGATTTAAGCATACATAGGGATATAGGGATATAGAGACAGAGAAAGCGACTTTGTTTTATACTATGAAGTGATAGTGATAACAACACACAAACGTCTTCTTTTTCATAATTAATCAAAAGAAAAGTATTTTCACGGATTTTATTGCGATTTAATTGTGAATGACCATGTCAGTCTAAAACCAACCAAATTGGTTTACTTAATAATAGCAAGAAATACGTCAGTAGTGTGCATTAAAAATTCAATACGACGAATAGAATACAAACCCTTTAAAAGTTTAAGGCCTGTTTAGTAATTCAGTACGGGACTAAATAAGTAGCAAGGTTGAATTAATCAACAACATCTTAGGCTAGATTGCAAATAGCAGAGATTGACTCAGCCATTACTGAGAGTACGAACAGATTCGTATCTTATCTACATTCCACGAAAACTTTTGTTACATTCAATTCAGATTCAGAATTATTTATTACGAAATAAGTTCCAGAAGTCCGTTTCCTTGCAGTTATAAAAGATTTTATAGAGAACCATTTAAATGGAACACGTTGAAAAAGTATTTATTTTCATTTACACTATAAAAATTTTACGACACTTTAAGCATCCTTTCCATTTCAGAACTACATTTCGTGAGTATCTCTGGCTTTACGGTTTATTTGTTTTTGGGCTTAGTTAAGATTTTAGTACATGTCAAATCTATTATGTCTCACTTAATTACTTGCTTCTAGGAGCAATTAACTGCGGTAGAGGAATTGACTGTGAAGCGAAAAGTACTGTGAGGCTGCGTTTCCACCAAAGACGTGTGTGGATGCATAGTGAGGAATGTGTCTGTTTAGAACCAATAGAATCATTTCATTTACCTAGCCTCACTCCACTGAGCCGTTTCTACTAGAGCTGCGCTGAGGCGAGGCTAGGTAAATGACGTGACTCTATTGGTTCTTAAAGAACACATTCCTCTGGAATACTATTATTAATTTTCAATTATTACAAAGTTTTGTTAACAGGGAATATTCACTCATAGAATTGTATCGAATCTGACGCTTCATTTTAATTTATATTAAATTAAATGACGTGAACCCACTCCTAACACAAGCAATTTAGCTTAGCTGGAGGGGTTAGAGGGAATATTAGTAACTTCGGTTAAAAAAAAAAGTAAAAAAAAATCAAAAAAGAATGTTACCTTATCACGCATCTTAAACACGTCCTACAAAAATATTAAGAATTGCAAATAAAAATAAGTGAAATAGTTCTCCACCCTGCCTCATATTTTCCTTAAATTATGCCCAATAACACTAATAACCATAAGTTCAATACATTTGTTAACTTATGCATAACATTAGCAAATTCATGCACGATAAATGTTAACATAGCATGCATGAATTTGCAGAACACTATTGCCGGTCTTAAAATAAAACAAAGCTGAAACAATTTTTCATAAATAATATCATTATTAACTGTGTCACGCGATTTCACCCACAGTACTTGCGTCTTTTCGGGCGGCCGCCCACCGCGTTGCTCACGTCTTTTTGTACTTATTTCTTATTACTCGACTAAGGGTCTTAGCGTGATGTTAAATAGCCTATAACTTTCCTTTAGAACTGGGCTATCATAGTCAAAAAAGAATTGTTCAAATCTGACAAGTAGTTCAAGAGAAAAACTTATTTAAACAAACTCTTCGACTTTATTTGTAGTTGTAACTCGAAATGAAATATAATTCCGTTACTACAAATTGCGATGGCCCTCAAAATAAAGTCTCGGCTGTTGCCAAGATGAATAAATAATATTAATATCAAACGTAGATGTGAAGAGAGATTTCTTGGTTGTCATAACAACATAAGTGGAATACTAAATGGTGTATATGATATACCCACATATATGTTGGTTAAGGACGTCATGAGTGAAATGATCACGATTTCCCACTGCAATCGTTAGAAATGCATAGGACGTACGTGATCCCTTCTAAGGATGAATGAATGTTTATTTTATTTTACTTATTATTGAGCTGAGTGAGACGAAGTCGAGCGAAAGCTCCTCATACCAGACTTCAGGATTTTCTTTGTCACAGGTCTCCTCCTAAACTACTAATCCAATCAGAACCAAATTTGGCATGATTAAAGAGGTCAATCAGAGGAAGGTTTATGGATACATTTTGAAAAAATTAATACTACCACAGAGGAATGATCACCGTTAAAAAAATTCCAGATGGAATTACATAACAACCGCTCGAGACACTGTGACCAAACTTTACACGCCCAGAAAGCATGTCCAGAGTTCTGACTTTCAAAAAGAATTTTCAAAATCGGACTTGCTACGGAGGAATGATCACTGTTCAAAATTTTCAAAATCTGTTTCACGATGTCTCACTCAGCTCAACATTGCAAGCAGCGATTCGCCTTGCAGACCTAGTTTTATTTTATTAGGTACAGAGACAGACAACATATTACAATATAATATTTCAGAGTACACTTTTAAAATCTGACATCCTGTTATATATGTACACAGCATTTAAATGTTAAATAGCTTTGCCTAAATAAAAAATAAACATTGAAGGTTCGAGGGAAATGTAACACCCTGGCGTCTGAAGACCCGAGACGGCGTTCGGATTTAGTTGGTTCAAGTCCGACAAAACCACCCCCGCTATCAGAGAGGATTTCGGCACGAAAAAAAGGTGCCGTAATGAATAAAGACTTGATAAAAGTTTGTGAGGATAGATGTTTGTAACATTTCATTGTGTTCGCGAGAACAGGAAGAACAGGAACGGCATTACCCGAGGGCGGAGCCGCGGTCGATATACTGTGTTCAATACATTGTTCACAACCAATAAATAAAATTTTCTGTAGACATATTGGCTATAAGAATGGCGTCATATTTTAAATGGTCAATTTCGCATGGCGCCTGCCAGCGCTCTACGTTTGATAGGGACAACGGATAACACTTACGTATGATTTACTAGGTATTAATCCTCTGCTTGGGCTCACGGAACCCTATCACTACATATTATAAAACAAAGTCCTCAACCGCGTCTGTCTGTCTGTCTGTCTATCTGTTCGCGATAAATACAAAAACTGCGGCACCGATTTTCATGCTGTTTTCACCAAGTACGGATAGAGTGGTTTTCGAGAAAAGTTTTAGTATGAAATTTGTCAAGTTTTTGTATACATTGGCTAAAATATAATGATATTTGTTTTAGGTATCCGAAAAAAATTAGCCGTCTGGGAGTTTTCTACGAAAACCCTGCCTAAACCCTTTGACATAATACAAAATGATGTATTTTGGAATTGTGTATCTTATATAGATTGTGGTGGTGGACTAGGGTCCAATGGGTAGCGGGAACGGGATCAGAATTCCACACGGGTGAAGCCGCGAACAACAGCTAGTCTTAAATATAATCAGCTTTTTGATAGATGATGATGTACGTCATGCATATAAATATAATTAACACATCTTTAGCTTTCATATTCAGATTTCCCTCAATTCCGTCTATGTTCTTTAAGTTTCATTACAGATACTAGACATTACCGTTTCACGGACACGGACATAACCGTGGAATTGTGTATCTTATATAGGGTATGGTGGTGGAATAGGGTTCCGTGGGTAGCGGGAATGGGATCCGAAACAGCTATAATATAGCTATATACAGATTATAATCTATTTATGTACCCAATTTTATACAGATCCGTTCAGACGTTCTGGTCTGATTGAGTAGGTAACAAATAATCCATTCACCTAAACTTTGCCACTTATAATAGTAGTAAGATTAATTTACCTTTTGTTTGTTTTTTTCGTGCGGAAATACCTTCGGATACCCCCCCGCCGGCCAGCGGGGGCGGTTATGTCGGGCTTGAACCGACTAAAACCGCACGCCGTCTCGGGTCTTAAGACGCCGGGGTGTTAGGTTGCCCATAGAGCCTATCCCTCGCACCCCGACTGACCCTGGGCCATCTCCGGTCACGAGATGGCCCCGTCGGGTTTGGGAACCACGGTGTTCCCGTCTTGCCCCGGTTTGGGGAAGGGGCGCTAGTATATTGTTTACGTGTTTAAGTATTCTACGAAAGCGGCGGTAGCCCAGTGGCGTACGTAACGGACTGCTGAGACGAGGTCTCGAGTTCGATCCCCAGTCGCCTCAGGCACACACCTCTGACATTTCGTAGTTATGTGTGCATTAATAAATGTTAATTATCGCTCGCTTAATAATATGCCCGGTAGATGGCAATAGGCTCGCCCCCTATTACATTGGGACCTTAACATAACTGGCGAACGTGGGTGTGTAATACACCTCTGCTTACCCCTTCGGGGATACAGGCGTGAAGTTACATATGTTATGTTATAAGTATTCTAGGAATAACGTTCATACCCGACATAACCACCCCCGAAGGCCGGCGGGGGGGTATCCGAAGGGATTTCCGCACGTAAAAAAAAAAAAAAAAGGAATAACGTTCATCTTCTAACACAAGGACACAGAAGACAGAATTCAAACTAAAAATCTATATCTCAATTAAAAATGCTACTGTCGTACTTACTAGGCCTACGATTCCCAGAGGATGCGCCGGCGTTACCCGCGCTCGTCCGCCTCTACCCATGTGTCGTGTGGTTTCATAGTAGTTCTAGCAAAAGATGCCGACATCCGTCGCATGCGCACGCATTTGTATTCAACGCGAAATCTTGGATTTGCGATGGTAACGTTTACTGGAGATCAAAGGTTTTTATGTTGAATATATAAATCACTGCTGCAGCTGACATTGTTTCGATCTATGTATGTATGTGTATGTCGTTACAAATAATGTAGGTATCTAATCCAAAAGCTGTGGCCTTTAATGTCAGTAGAAGAAGCTTGTGAAGTGGGTAGGTACAAAAGTACATTTTAAACTACCCATGAGTGAAAAAGGATTGAGTAATGTATGTATGGACCTATGTAACCCAATTCTCCATCTAAAATTACAGTTATATTCAAAGTTTGTCACTACAACCAAGATAACCAGGATATTATTTAACATTTACGCGAATGAAACACAATGAATGCGGATAAACAACGCCTATTCCATTTTGTTAGACTGTTAGGTCAATAAATTCAATAATGTGGAAATTATTAAATCGAAAATCAAAAAGCCCAACTGCCCTAAAAAGACCGAAATAAGTGTGATAGCTGGCGGAACCCATTAATTTTCTTTCGGTTTAAGATTTGCAAATGGGTCCCGCCTGATATCAAACTTGTTTTGGGATATTTTTTTTACAACAACATACATTTCAGCGCCAAATATCCACCATTTTGTTCTTATTTTTTTATTATTTATTTAGAACAATCCATGATAAAAATTCTTAATAATGTGCCCGGTAGATGGCAATAGGCTCGCCCTCTATTACATTGGGACCTTAACATAACTGGCGAATCGTGGGTGTGTAATACACCTCTGCCTACCCCTTCGGGGATACAGGCGTGAATGTTATATTATTATGTTATGTTAAAATACTTAAGTATATAACTTTTTATATAATAAATGTATATACTTAAGCAGTATGTTTGTGTAAAAATCAATGTAAAGATGGTAGGCAATTTTGTTAATGTTCAGCAACTTTTATCACCTCGAAACCGGAGATGGCCCTGGTTCCATCGGAGTGCGAGGGTCCATCGGAGTGTATAGTGGCCCTAAGGCATTTGCCTTAGGGCCACCATACACCCTGAAGACCCGAGACGGCGTACGGTTTTAGTCGGTTCAAGCCCGACATAACCTCCCCCGCTGGCCGGCGGGGGGGAATCCGAGGGTATTTCCGCACGACAAAATACAAAAAAAATTACAAATGCCAAAAATGTAACTTGGCGCCCAAATAATATTTATAAAGCCTAAAATAATCTTATATCAATAGAGAGGGCTTACTATCTATCTAATGAAATAGAAAGTGTTTGTTTAGGTCCAAAAGTGAAAAAATATTCGCAGAATGTCATCATTGTACACATCCTTATTTGATTTTAGATAATTTGGGATATGTTTGCTTGCGTCCCCGTAGGTAATATAACCGTATTCTTGCTGTTTTATAACAGCAAGAATGCGTGAGGTTATTTTTATGTTTATAGACGTATGTATTTATTAGTCGCAATATTATCATACTGGTGGTAGAAATTTGATGACACAAATTTGTCACAAAATTCGGCCGGGTGGGTACCACCGTGCACGGTTGCGAAAAACCCTCCATAGTAATCCAATTTCGGTTTGATTGCGTTCAGGGGTCAGCAAGTGCCCCCAAATTGAAGGGCACAGCTCTTGCTCTGACTCGGCTGTTGTCCAACATGAGGGGGCCCCATGACTCCTGCAGGAGACTCTACGCGGGGATCGTGCGGTCCATGGCCCTGTATGGGTGCCCAATATGGGCGGAGGCCCCGAGGACCAGAACTGTGCGGATGCTGCGCGCTCCGCAGCGAGTTCTGGCCATCAGGGTCATCCGAGGGTACCGCACGATCTCCTTCGAGGCGGCGAGTCTCCTTGCCGGAACTCCGCCATGGGACCTGGAAGCGAGAGCCCTTTCGCAACTGTACCAGTGGCGAAAGGAGGCGCGGGAGCAGGGATGGAACCCCGAGCCTCGAGAAATCGAGGCCGTGCAGTCCCAGCTCCGCCAGGCCATCGTGGTGGAGTGGAAAGAACGACTTGGGCAACCAAGCGCAGGGCACGCCGCAATAGCGGCGGTAAGGCCCAGCATGGAGGATTGGCTGGAGAGGCGACACGGAAGCCTCTCCTACCGACTGACGCAGGTGATCTCAGGGAAGGGGTGCTTCGGGGACCACCTGCATCGGATCAGGAAGGAGCCAACGCCTGAGTGTCATCACTGCGACGCGAGCGAGGACTCAGGGCTGCACACGCTGGCGGACTGCACGGCGTGGGAGGCGCCGAGGCGTGACCTCGTGGCAGCCATCGGGGTGGGAGTCCTCTCGCTCGGCAGCATGATTGCGGCAATGGTGCGGAGCGCGAGCGCGTGGGCCGCCGCCGCCTCCTTCTGCGAGCATGTAATGCTCGCGAAAGAGGTGGCGGAGCGCGCCCGGGAGAGACTTAGAACTCTCCCGGTCCGCCGAGCCCGCAACTTGCTCGCCGCGCGTCGCAGGCAACTCAGGCGCCGGAGGTCGCTTAACGACCTCCGTCCTCCATGAGCGCAGGCCCGGGGGTGACGGGTGAGGCCACCTGTCACCCCAGCAGAAGCAGGCCGGGACGGTGGGGCGACTAGCGCCCCTCCCCCAAACCGGGGCAAGACGGGGACACCGTGGTTCCCAAACCCGAGGGGGCCATCTCGAAACCGGAGATGGCCCAGGGTCAGTCGGGGTGCGAGGGATATGCTCTATGGGCAACCTTACACTCCGGCGTCTGTAGACCCGAGACGGCGTGCGGTTTTAGTCGGTTCAAGCCCGACATAACCGCCCCCGCTGGCACGCGGGGGGGTATCCGAAGGGATTTCCGCACGATAAAAAAAAAAGGGGTCAGCAAGTGCATAGCCGGGCAGGGGGGTTGTGGTCGCAGCACTAGTGGGACCGGTGGGTGCCACGCGGTGCTGCGACGACAATCCTCTTCTGATGAGGCCGTCAAGCTGAGTGCCACCATTGTTAACATGGTACGTGTATATAATGGTGACCCTCTTTCCTGAGACTTTACTTTTAGCTTACCATCAGGCGAGGTGAAGTCGAATTGACGTGTCCTAAATATAAAAAAAAAAAAAATTATAATAGGTACACCACTATAACTACCCAATTCTATCAACCTAGTCCAGCTAAAGGTTGTCTGGAAGAGATGGCAATTTGCAAATTGCGATAAGACCACCCATTGTATAATATTTTTTTTTTTTCCAAAAAGGGTTTTTTCTCAAGTTTGCACTTGGTACTCTCGAAGTTCCCGCCCTGAGACAACTTTTTTTTTTGTTTTATCGTGCGGAAATCCCTTCGGATACCCCCCCGCTGGCCAGCGGGGGGGTATCCGTTATGTCGGGCTTGAGCCGACTAAAACCGCACGCCGTCTCGGGTCTACAGACGCCGGGGTGTAAGGTTGCCCATAGAGCATATCCCTCGCACCCCGACTGACCCTGGGCCATCTCCGGTTTCGAGATGGCCCCCTCGGGTTTGGGAACCACGGTGTCCCCGTCTTGCCCCGGTTTGGGGGAGGGGCGCTAGTCGCCCCACCGTCCCGGCCTGCTTCTGCTGGGGTGACAGGCGGCCTCACCCGCCACCCCCAGGCCGGAGGTCGTTAAGCGACCTACGGCGCCTGAGTCGCCTGCGACGCGCGGCGAGCAAGTTGCGGGCTCGGCGGGCCGGGAGAGTTCTAGCCCTGAGACCCTCAGAGTAGAGGAACTTCGGATCCCCCTGAATTTACAAATACTGTGTCCCCTAAAACTTTACTTAATATGGTCGAAGTATTAATTGCTACCTGTTTTTGTAGAATGTGTATATTAATATTTGCATGTAGTTTATTTATATATTTATTGAGCTGAGTGAGACGAAGTCGAGCGAAAGCTCCTCATACCAGACTTCAGAATTTTCTTTGTCACAGGTCTCCTCCTCCTAAACTACTAATCCAATCAGAACCAAATTTGGCATGATTAAAGAGGTCAATCAGAGGAAGGTTTATGGATATATTTAAAAAAAATTAATGCTACCACAGAGGAATGATCACCGTTAAAAAAATTCCAGATGGAATTACATAATAACTGTTCGAGACACTGTGACCAAACTTTACACGCTCAGAAAGCACGTCCAGAGTTGTGACTTTCAAAAAGAATTTTCAAAATCGGACTTACCACGGAGGAATGATCACTGTTCAAAATTTTCAAAATCTGATTCCGCAATAGCGGTCAAATCTATTGGACAAGTCAGTCAGTCAGTGGCGCCAAAACAGTCGTCCAAAACAACCGAATAACTATCAAAAACAATGTCTCACTCAGCTCAACATTGCAAGCAGCGATTCGCCTTGCAGACCTAGTGTATGCTTTTAGCTACTACCCCTGTCGTGCCTATTACAATGGGAGTGGTTTCAGCGTGTGTGTTCCATAATCGGGTGATTTCAACTTTTGAGTGCATGGTATTTACTGAGTTTCTATATTTCTTTCGGTCCTATGTTATAATCTGATGGGATAGTTACGTCTATTAGGTAGGTTTTATTTTCAGTCTTGTCAATGTATATTATATCCGGCCTATTGTGTGTTATGATAACATCTGTTTGGACAGGTACTCCCACATTAGTTTCGCTGCGTCGTTTTCTTTTATATATATAATATATAGGTACACCTTCTGATTGACATACGAGGTTCTGGCGCAGGCTTTGCCCAGGTTTTTTCCAGGTTGGTAGGTCAGATGGTAGTTACTACCATAGAAGCTGTAAATGCCAAATCAACCACGACTAACACTGTCATGATGATTATGATAGGATAGAGCTATGCTTTTACATGTAGCGTAAATAGGCCAGTTCGACTGGGCAAATAATACCCTCTTACTTAAACTTATAATCGTGTACAGACAAGAATTCCAAAAAATACTTTTTGTGTTCAGAATCGTATTCAAGTTTTCTTTTAAACATCTCCAATGTACAGACTCAAGTAATTTACAATTCAAAAATAGTATAGATATACAAATACATATATATATATATACAAGAATTGCTCGTTTGAAGGTATTAGATAGTTCTAAAACTTGTCATAAACTTACAATTTTAATTAGCAGTAAACTACATTTCTTTTCTTTTGTATACGTCTCAGAGATATTGTGTATTTTAATTCAGTTGTTACGACCCCAAAGGCGAGACCGCGATGGCGGCCCAAGTCTGCCGGTAACCCAGAGGTTAAAGAAAAACATTACATACTCATATAACGTCCCACCATTGTGAAGCTTCACAAATTAATAAATGACATCCTTCCAACCCTAAAGTTCCACAAATTAAACAAATTATCACCCTTGGATCAAATCGATGTACCAAGACTACATAAGCGCACAGGACGTTATATTAAATAGATCATAACGACCAACTCAAGAAGACATCCGAAAATTACCCGCTCTTCCCAACAATGTACTAAACCAAGGAATTAAAAACAAAGCAAAGGGCTTTCAATTGAATGGACATTAAGTAATTAGGCATCCGGTTGTTTAATGAGAACCAAATGAGAGAGTTGAGAAGGAACAATCGATTTGTGCCCGTGAAGTAATAATGTTTTCCGTTGTTATGCTAACTTTGTTGTGTTAAATTTGATGATTTAGTGTCCACTACGAATGTGGCAAGCAAGCACAAGTCTGGTATTTCAGTAAGCGGTTACCGTGTGTTATGAATGTCTAGTTGTTGGCCGGAGCTCTGATCCCGTGGAATACTGATTATGTTCCTCAGTGATATTCCTACATAATCATATGATTTTGAAGCTCAACATTATTTTATAATCTATCTTTGTGCCAATTTAATCTCGATCTGTTTGCCTTTCGGGCATGATTCACTAACAAACATTCATACAACCATCCACATTTATAGTAAGTAGTAAGATTGCCAAAGTTGCTACTCGCTGAGTAAGAATGGACTTAATGGGCATAACTTTGGTATATTTGATTCTACAAAATGGTCTAGAATAGAAGTTGTAGAGAAATTAGTTAGCAACAAAACTGATTTTTCAATTTTTCTTTGCGACGAATATTTTGCCCTATTTTGTCCCCCTTTTTAGGGTTTCGTTGCCAAATAGCAAAAAACGGAACCCTTATAGATTCGTCATATCTGTCTGTCTGTCTGTCCGTATGTCACAGCCACTTATTTCCGAAACTATAAGAACTATGCTGTTGAAACTTTGTAAGGAGATGTATTCTGTTAACCGCATTAAGATTTTCACACAAAAATAGGGGTTGGTTGGTTGGTTTTTACTTAGAACTGAAACTCAAAAAAAAATTCATAAAAACCATACGTGTATCTATGGATAGGTCTTCAAAAATTATATTGAGGTTTCTAATATTATTATTTTTTTAACTGAATAGTATGCGCGAGAAACACTTCCAAAGTTGTAAAATATGTCCCCTGTAACTTCTAAAATAAGAGAATGATAAAACTAAAAAAATATATATGATATACATTACCATGTAAACTTGCACCGAAAATTGGTTTGAACGAGATCTATAGTAAGTAGTTTTTTTTAATACGTCATAATCGTTAACCTCAATTTACCTTACATTCAATCAACTCAAATATAACAATTTTACTTGCTGCTACGGAACCCTTTATGGGCTAGTCCAACTCGCACTTGGCCGATTTTTACTATATGGCAGCCGCGGGACAAGGGTTGCAATCGCATAAACAACTTCTAGAAATCTAATCCAAATGAATCTTAAAAATCTAAAAAATTTAATTTTGTCCTCAGATTTTTGCACGCATGGCCTAAAAAATTCAATGGACCATTACAGTAATGAAATTAATAAAAAAATACTATAAAGTGTTGACATATTTACATAAACACTGGCATACAATCGCAATCGAATATCTGAAATTGGAATCGAAAATGGATTTCGATTCTTTATTTAAATTGTTTTGGCGCAGTACTAACGATTGTTAGTTTCAGAACGAGCCCTGCGTATTGAGTTTGACAATATAATTCTAAACATGGCGCCTAAAACTCGCAATGAATATTTGAATAATAAACGAACGAAAGAAATCGTTTCCGATTGCCAAAATAACGTCCATATATGATTTCGGCAACAATTTGTATGCCTAGTACGAAGTGATTAGAACTTTAAATTCTCGTTATACCATCCCAGATTTTCATTAATATGTGGATGAATTTGGAATACAAAACCTAAGGATTTTAAATGTTAAAAACATTTATAAAAATTCGAAGCGCGTATATTCCATTCCATTGTTGGGTTATATGAATCGTTGGATTTTGATACAAATAATGGTAATGTTAAAAGTTGTAAATGCGGTACTGGCGTATAAAAACGGTGACTC
Organism: Cybosia mesomella; assembly: GCA_946251805.1. Lineage (NCBI taxonomy): Eukaryota > Metazoa > Arthropoda > Insecta > Lepidoptera > Erebidae > Cybosia > Cybosia mesomella. The sequence continues at coordinate 19,936,229 of OX276409.1, forward strand.
AAAACTAAATAACAAACTGTAATAAAATTTAGGTCAATGAGGAAACCTACATGGTAACACAGGAGGTGGTAAAGCCAGCGGAGGGCGTATTGTGGGCCGGCGCTAAATATTATTGGATATCTATTTTGTGGTGTTGTCACAGTCTTAGATTTTGGGGAGGTAGTGGGTAATTTTGATACTAGAAAATGGCATTTTAAATTCAAATAGTACATTTATTTATTTACATATTTTAACATCATATATGGTTCTGTATATCTTTGTGCCTCTTAGTGATCGGACACTAGTTTTGTCATATACTTTATAAAAAAAAACCATTTAGTAAAGTAAGTTTCGTACAATATAGAGTATTTGTATTTAAAAGTGAAAAATCTTACCTAGAATTATATCTTTGGCTGTAACGATGCACGTCATTGCCAAGAGCAAAGACAACGCGACAGCGATTGGCATTTCGCGCCAACGCGCAATGGCGACTGGCTTCATGTTTCACCGACAATCTCAACTTTTCTTATTTGGATCCATTAGAGTCTGAAACAAAGGTATTACAATATTAGTTACGGCTAAATTTAAACTAAATAAAACTTATTCAAAGACAGCTTTTTCAACAGTGGATGAACAAAGAGGGATGATCGGGTGCTATGGCGCACATTACCCAGCAGTGGACTGCAATAGGCTAATTAGTTGATTACAAAATTTGTTCTTTTGAAACCTACCCTGCCCACTGTCCACTGGATCCCAGTCTTTTATGACTTTTTTTGGCTTAGTTGGAGCAGTTCAAAATGAATCCATATTATGCAAAAATACACAACGACAAACATTTTCATTTAGCACCATCTATAAAACAGCAAACATTTCTATCAACGACTTTTGTGCTAAGAGTCAAATCAATACACTTGTCGAAAGTTCAATTCACTATCATAGATATGTCTTATCTATACAGTGACAGGATACGACGAAAGTACCTACAGGTTTGCCTAGTTTTAGAGTCAGGGATACACTAAATGCGATATTTCAAAGTCACAATAACTTGTAATCACCATTTATTTAATATTTATTTGACCCTCCATCATAATGTATGATGGAGGGTCAAATAAATCATTGTTTCATTTTCATTTTCACACCTGCCTACAACACACGCCCAAACTTTGACACTGTTCAACTGTGAAACTGCTAGGCCAGTAGTATACATAGAATAATAATAAATAATTAATAAATATTTTAGGACAAATTACACAACGCCATCTAGACCCAAACGCAGAGCTTGTCATATGGGTTCTAGAATGCGGATATACATACTTAAACACCTTTTTTTTGTCAATAAATACATAAAATTAGAATTATAAACGGGATATTTACCATGTTTAGTATCTTTTTCGAGAATCCGATATTTCGGCACTGTTACAAGTACAAGTACCGTGATCATGGTACTTGTAACAGTGCCGAAATATCGGATTCTCGAAAAAGATACTAAACATGGTAAATATCCCGTTTATAGTATCTTTTTCGAGAATCCGATATTTCGGCACTGTTACAAGTACAAGTACCGTGATCATGGTACTTGTAACAGTGCCGAAATATCGGATTCTCGAAAAAGATACTAAACATGGTAAATATCCCGTTTATAATTCTAATTTTAATGTAAATGACCATGTCAATCTAAAATCGTATATAATAAATACATATTATACATAGAAACACCCAGACCAATGCAAATATACATATTTGCATTGAGCGGGAATCGAACCCGCGACCTCTGGCTTAGCAGTCGAACGCACTACTGCTACGCCACAGAGGTCGTCCTGTGAGAGGTAGAAGTTGTTGAGTATGAACTAAAATACATTTTTATTACATAACATCACCCTTCGTCTACATTTTCCATCACGATATGGTCACCATGTGATCACCGATACGGTGTATATCGGTAAGAAACGATTAAAATCTAAAATTAAAAGATGAATGTTTCGCTTTCGGTGCAGCGCTGTGGGGAACGGTAGGTATTGTACTAACATTTACGCTTACGCTTCTTGATAAGCTGTTGATGTAATGTTTATTTGGTATCCTAACGAGGACTGAGACCGTATCTAACATGTTTTGGATTGTCTTTATTATCTTAGTGATTAACTAAGTACAGTATTAATTGTACACTTTAAGAGCAGTGGGGGTATTCAGTAAGAGTGTTTATAAATTTCGACAGCTGAATCAGCGGTGAGATTTCGTATTCGCCATAAGAAATTTGATACTCACCACGGATTCATATTCATATCATAAACGGTCTAACAGTATAGCATGGCAGCTGGTAGATAACAGCGTCTAACACCTTAGCCATAGTGCTGAAGTAACTCTCTCTGTCTGTTACCTTTTCAAAACTCGACTGCTCAATCAAATTCATTAAATTTGTGATATAGAGACAGCTTAGAATCTGTAAAAGTAAATAGAATACACTCTTATATAAATCTTTAGGCTTTCGTCGCCGCCCGAATCTGTACCACTGAAGATGTCGACCACAGTGATCGACGAAACGTTTGGAACACATAGTTTCATATGAACCACGGCCAAACAGCCCGGGAGCAGTATATTCTACAGAATACACTCTATCTCTGAAAATAAGCAACTAATCCTACCCAATTCCCACTACTGTAACTCCTGTACACCAGGATCAAAGTAGTGACCCCAAAAACACCGAGTAATGACACTCGAATAGCCCAAAATAGCGGCGATAGCCCAGTGGTGTACGTAACGGACTGCCGAGACGAGGTCTCGAGTTCGATTCCCAGTCGCCCCGGGCACGCACCTCTTACTTTTCGTAGTTAAGTGTGTATTTAAAATGTTGATTATCACTCGCTTAGTAATGTGCCCGGTAGATGGCATTAAGCTCGCCACCTATTACATTATGACCTAAACATAACTCGCGAATCGTGGGTATATAATACACCTCTGCCTACCCCTTCGAGGATACAGACGTGAAGTTATGTTATGTTTAAATACAATTTAAATTTTCCTTTTCTGTTTTTGTGGGTCACTTCCGATAGTATGATGAAGATTTTATTTCTTTCAAACATAAAGAAGGTATAGTTTCCCAAAAGAAACTATTTTCTTCATGCTTTTATTCAAAATGAGATTTTATTTCTTTCAAACATAAAGAAGGTATAGTTTCCCAAAAGAAACTATTTTCTTCATGCTTTTATTCAAAATGCTAACTCTCTCTCCATATTTCGAAAGCATAATTTCTCTCACATCACACATTTGTAGAACCAGTCTGACTAATCAAATAGGAAACACCCTTAGATATTACGCATATGGCAAATGCCCTACACTTGCCTAACAACCGAAGTCTGTAAAATTAGATTGTGAACAATTCAGATTTTGCCATATTTGTCAGCAAAAGACTACTCGCCTGAAACATCTGTACCACTAAAAATAGCTTTTCTAACATACATCAGCTATAAAACACGATATACGCAAACGCACATTGGTTGCGAAGCACTAACATCTGAAATACAGGGTGCGTGAAAGTAATAAATGTCAAAATGAATGCAAGTTCACAGGCAAACCGTTTTAGCTGTATGAAAATACTTTGAGTTTATGTAACTTATGATATATTATAGTTAAGTGGAAACTTATTGGCTGAATAGTAGCTATTCATTCGATTATAAGGGTTCTAGTCCATTAGACAGCGTAACAGCAAAATATTTTCATAGAAAATAAATCGGTATCTAACATGGCTATCATATAGCTATCGATTTATTGAGATATACATATTTACAATGACTACTCAAGCAATGAGTTAAGTTTCGTTGAAATTCGATATTCTAATTAATTGGCATTGAGTTAGAATGTTTTTTTTTCTGTGGACAGAATAAAATTATCATTATTGGCAACGAGCCTAGATAGTTTGTGGTAGGCACGTTTAATTTATTAATTTGTTATTTTATAAAAACATTTGGTTCCTTATTGGAACCAAATGTGTTTTATAAAATAAGTAGGTACTAATTGAAACAAAAATGTTTTATTTAGAAAATATATCAGAATAAAAACAGATATTACTTTATCTAAGAAATGTTACAAATTTCCTAAATTTAAAACACACATACACTGATATCGGGAATAATAAATTCGAATTACATTTATGAGTCAAGAACAAGTGTAACCTAATAAGAGCTTGCATTCGGCTAATTAAAAAGGTAAGTAATGTGTGTATTCTCAATGACATTCTCTGATCGAGGGCAAATATAAGCGTCTGGAATATTTCTGGAATTAGTGCTTCAATTTTAAGGATGCTAAGTAATCAAAACAAAAATCTTAACCCTTTCAAATGTGTACGATTTAAATTTACGGTATGATTGCGATGAATCGCTGTCCGTTCCAAAATTTTAAATATTCGTATGTTTGTAATTTTTTTGTCTTCTATTTTATGAAAGAAAGACAGTATTGCCAGATTCTGTGAGTACTTCTGAATAGATTTATTATGGAAAACGTACCGTAAAACCGTTGGTAGCTTAATGATTAAGAAGGCGGCCTCACAATAGAGAGGTTCCGAGTTCGAATCCTGGTTATTATACTACCGAAGTGAACCCATTCCTAAGACAAGCAATTTAGCTTAACTGGAGGGATTAGGGGGAAAACAAGTAATTTATGTTAATAGTATAGTAGTATGTCGGTAATTAAATACTCCTATAGTAATAATCGATATAACATCTATCATATAAATTGGATGAAGAGTAATTGTTTATTAATTGCATAAAAATCTGTTTTTTTATCTCTATTTAAGGAGCTTACCCGCGATATGAATAAACAAAAATCTGTAATAATTTCTAAATGCTGAAATGTTTTTAAGTACGGAACTCAGTCGACATACATTATGAACGTTTTTATACATATAATTATAACTTTCCTGTACGGCGGGTCGTTGGCACGGTATAAATATAAACATTTAAACAAACACCCATATAAAATAACTCAGGTTTGATTCACTGCTCACGTTGTAATGAAAGGGGTATACTTTTTATATCGTATATATAAATAAAATTTGATATTGAATTACATTTAATTTCAGGAGAAAATAATTTTTACTCTCTTATTCATTTTATGATTTTTCTTACTAATAGAAATAGGAAAACAGGTATTATTTCGGCCAATTTAAACCTCAAAAACTTAAGTGTTTTCATAAAAACATTATGTTGTATAAATTATAGCAGTGAGATAATGTATCTTGCCAAGAAATTGAGCACATACACAGGAGGCCATCCATTCCTCATAGTGATTTATAAAATTTACTGTAAGGTAAAAAAACAATGCCTCCTTGGCCATAATAAACTAAAATTGTTATAGGTATCTTAAACGGTTTGATATATAGGCATAGGTTATTTTTCTATGACAGAAAAAGAAGTCCATAAAAAGAAAGTAAAAAATTCTTCCCATATTTCTAAATTAGAACATTTGCAATATTTCGAAACAAGTGAAACAAGCACTAGAACTAAAGGTACCCTGATGTGAACAGATGAGAAGAGTGAAGAAGAAGTAAGAACAAGAAATAAGAAAAAGTGAACCCATGTTGCGTATAATGTCCTGAATAAAAGTGTTTTTATTTTTCAAGCGGTGAGTAATGCTTTACGTCAGAACTGAACGAAATCGTATTCTGAGTTGATCACTACATAATCATGAATAGTATTATTGAAATCATAGCTTTATTGAAAACTAGGTAACCCTCCACGGCTACTCTCCCTCCCGGGACTACCGACCTCCATGATCGGGGCCTGAGGACGGCAGTTAGCCGACTCGCCGTCCTTACAGAAGCAGGCCGTGGCGAAGGCGTGTCCTACACACGCCTGCCAACTCACCGAAGCAGGATAAAACCCGACCCCACCAGGCGAGGCCGCGGTGGCGGCCAAAGTCCGCCGGCATCCCTGGGGTTATCCTTTCGAGGGCTTACCCGGGGTGCCCGGCAACGGACACTTGGGGAGGACTCCGTGCGGTTTTAGTCGAGACACGACATAACCACCCCCGCTGGCCGGTGGGGGGTATACGAAGGGATTTCCGCAAGTAAAAAAAAAAAACCCTCCACGGCTTCGCCCGTTACGTATTTCGTACCCCCGTTGCACTCCTTTAACCCATTACGCCCGTAATTTATTAGTTTTCATAATGTATGGGTATCTGCCGGATTTGTTGACATTTATGATTACTGCTCCGCTCCCTTAGGTAGTAGTGTGATGATATATAAGCCTGTGACACTCGCAAATCAAGTGGCTTTCTATTATTAGAAGAATTTACAAAATCGGTTAAGTAAATCCAGAGATTACCCCCTACAAACTTAAAACATCACAAACTTTACCTCTTTATAATATCATAGTAAAGAAAACAGGCCTTATATAGCCTCTAACATCGTAATATACATTAAGTATTATATCATTTAATAAAGCAATGAATAATTTACAAGTATGACGTAATAATCACGTATTTCGGGATTGCTAATTTGAATTGCTTATACGTTTAATAATTAGGTTAAACACACACCAACTAATTCAGATGAGCTCGTTATAGAGCGAACTAAATATTAAAGAAATCGTCATGAAAACAAATCATTGACTATTATTATTCTTACCTATCGTGTTTTTTTATTGCGAATGATTTATATCTGAGTCTATGTTATGGTCGTATAGTACGTCCTTCTTCACCATATATCATAGCGGCGTGGGGTTATTCGATATTTAAAAATGGATACATCAGCTTTTTAGGGTTAGTTCACTTTTTATTGTCTACCCTCGTTCTAAAACGGTTTTCAACAATCTTTTTGTGAGTGATTTATTTCTTACGAAGGGTTAGGATTAACTGTTTAATTGTTTTTGTTTATTAATAGCCATGTGCTATTTTAGGGTTGTTTACTTTTTATTTCTTATTTGTAACCTTAATGGTTTCGTGACAGGTAAATTGATTTATATAGTTACCTAAGTAGGACCTTTGTTAGCAATGGCGGGAACTATCTTGGTATCATGCAATGGCATGCACTATGGTTGTAGAACACTCAAAATACTTTGGTACCTAGTGTCCGTAGTGTCCACAGACCCGCTCACATTTAGACAGGCTAACTTTTATCAAGGAGCAAGAAAGACACACCTCACAATTTTTTTTTTTAAAAACCTTTTGTTCCTTGTTCTTAATTTTTATTAATAATTTTAGCCAGGGATTTATATTTTTGGCAGAAGTTCGGTTGAATGTTGACAGAGAGCAAAAAGTGCTAGAAGTTAGCGGCCAAACTTCAGGACTAAAGAGACACATATAGAGAGATATTATTGTCGGTATAAACCAAACCCATGGTACCCTTTGGTGCTTATTTTTATCTTTAAAATAGAGTTGTATTTACAGTAATAAAATAGGCTTGTCACCAGTTTATAAATCTATCTACTGATCAAGTAATAAAATATAGAGAACCAAATATACTTTTTTTCATAACAAATAATTTACAATAGATACATTTCTTAGTCAGATAAAACAACAATAGTAAATTGTGCCGAAGTTTATTGACTTACAAAGCAAAAGGTCTAAATTTGAATGTGTTCATAAAACAAATAATTACATAACGCAGCGCCAGATGTCGCGTGCGGCGGGTTTTTCTTATTCGTGTTAGTAAACACAGTTTTATGGATTTATATAGGGTGCGTAAATGAAGTAAAACTTTTTCTATTTTTTTAATTTTATTATTGGCTGCCCGTTGTCCGCGTGGAATACTGATATATTCATTCTAAATTTTTCTTTCTGTAAGAACCTTCTACAAAGTAATTAAAAGCTTAAAAATAGTCGAGTCAAGGGAAAAGGTCTTCATTTTCAAATATAGATAAATAAATGATCAGAGAAACTTATTTTTACAAGTTTATTAAGTAAATAAATCATATTCGTCATCTTTGCGTTAGTTCGGTCGCATTCGAGGTTCATGAATAATTTATTTTTAAATCATTAGAATATACTGAAGTAAGCAGAAAACAATAAAAACATTCCACCTGCCAGTAATCCTAAGTCTTGAGATGTTTTGGAAATATATATAATACATCTATAATGAGTGCTTCGGTTCACTGTACCCGTGGCGAATATCCGATTTTTTTTACCGAACCCTATTACCAGGGTGAAGAGCCTATATTCCAACCCGGTCCACAGTACAGCCTAATCCATACAGTGTTTCTTGTGTAATTCAACAACAAACAGAGGAAGAGGAATCTCATTTCGCATTAGTTAAGATGGAAATTAGAAGCTCAATTGAACTACCAGTATGATCATGATGGAGATAATTTCCTACTTAATCATTTAAAAAAAAAAAACACCGACAAGTAATCAAAACAGATCTAAACACAGAGGCTTTATTAATCCTTTCACATAAACACACGATCACATAAATAAAATCACCAACAACACATTAACTGAGTAATAAACAAACAACTAAACACACAATTAGATTGCGCGAGACCGCAATTCACTTGACGTGGCCGCAAATGGTGGCAAACCGCACATGCGATAATTGATAGAATAAACAATCGGTTTTAACCGCAAGGGACATGTGTATTGGTACCTAATTCTCTATTAGTGTGGACTTTACCAGTAGTAGTAGTCGTTATTCATTCATTGAGTATAATGTGAGAGCCTAGTTTCATTGAACGGATTTTCACTGAAAAAATCCAGCCTTAATCCTTTACTATGGTTTTAGAGGAATAATCGCGGCAGCGCACCTGAAGCGAGTGTGACTACTGTGTATAAAATCTTGGATTTGAGTCCCGGGCTGAGCAAAGTGTTATTGTTCCCGGCTGGCGACAGTAGGCTCGCCACTGTTACATCCTATCCTACTATAATATTATAAATGTGAAAGTTTGTGAAGAGTTTGTAATTTTGGATGTTTGGATATTTGTTACCCAATTACGCTCTAACAGCTGTAAGAATTTGGCTGAAATTTGGTACAGGGATAGATTATAGTCTAGAATAACAACATAGAGACTACCTATGGAAAGCAGGAAAAAAAATAGAATTCCCCTCGGGTGAAGCCGCGAGCAACAGCTAGTAGGAAATATATTAATACAATTTAGATGGTTATACAGTTAACCACATCTGCTGACCTATGATCCCAGACAAACAGCGAAAACTGTGAAGATTTAACAAAAGAAACTAGTTAAATTAAACGCTTATGGAATCAGTGACTGTTCGTAGTCACTGAATATAATCATTATGTAGTTATATATAGCTAAGTCGATATAATGTATATTCTGCACAAAATAAATATAAAAAAACGTCATTTAGCAAAAAAAACCTGATCTCAACTTAAAAGGACAAGATATATTCTTGTACCACACACGAAACACAGTCCAAAATTGTTTCGCAACAAAACCAATCAATAAAACAGTTAAACTAAAACTGCAATTAACAAAGTCATTGTTAATTCTAATTCGTATTTTAAAACATCCTGTGTGTTGCGCACGTGCGAGTAAACTTCCTGCGCACCTAGCGCCCGCGCTCGCGGCGGTACAAAGCGCGCTCGATCAATGATCGCAGTTGACGGTTTTATTTCAGTTGTTCAAATAATAATAATAAAAATGTATGCAGTTTATTTGCACAATACAGGGCTTCAGAGAATCTTCACACTATAATGTGTGTTTATCTATCTATCTATACTATTATAAAACTGTAAGTTAGATGTGTCTGTACATTGGAGTTATAAAAAAAGCGGCCAAGTGCGAGTCGGACTCGCCCATGAAAGGTTCCGTAGCAGCAAGTAACATAATAAGGTTTTTTTTTTCAATTTTATATTTGAGTTGATTGAATGAAAGGTAAATTGCGGTTTACTATGAATGACGTATTAAAAAAAGAAAAAAGATCTCGTTCAAACCAATTTTCGGTGGAAGTTTACATGGTAATGTACATCATATATTTTTTTTTGTTTTATCATTCTCTTCGTTTAGAAGTTACAGGGGGGGGGGGACACATTTTACCACTTTGGAAGTGTCTATCGCGCAAATTATTCAGTTTAGAGAACAATGATATTAGAAACCTCAATATCATTTTTGACCATGGTGAGGGCCGTGGTCTCCGACGGGAGCAACGGCACGCCGCCGCCTCTTACCGACCTCCATGATCGGGGCCTGAGGACGCCAGTTGGCCGACTCGCCGTCCTTACAGAAGCAGGCCGTGGCGGAGGCGTGTCGTGTGTGTACTACTACACACGCCTGCCTACTCACCGACGCGGGATAAAACCCGACCCCACCAGGCGAGGCCGCGCTGGCGGTCAAGGTCCGCCGGTAACCCTGGGGTTATCCTTTCGAGGGCTTACCCGGGGTGCCCGGCAATGGACACTTGGGCAGGACACCGTGCGGTTTTAGTCGATGCACGACATAACCGCTCCCGCTGGCCGGCGGGGCGGTATCCGAAGGGATTTTACAAAATGAACATTATTTGCTTTGTTTATTTAATGAAAGGTTTTAGAGTCAAGGTATTTAATCTGCAAATTGAAATGTGTTAAGCTACCTTAGGCCATGATGGGAGTCAAAGTCCACCGGTAATGCTGGGGTATCCATTCGAGGTGCCCGGTAATGGACATTTGGGGGAGACACCATGTGTTTTCAGTCGGTTTGATTCCGACATACCTATCTCATCTTAGGCACCGATTGGGTGGAGCCCTTGGGGGTACCCACACGCAAAAAAAGTACGACAAAAGTATCTACTTTTCTTACCACTAAGCTAGCTCTTATTTCAAAATAGACCTTTTTTAGGCTTCTTATATGATGTGTCAATGCTTCATATGTATGTGTTTTTACTATATAGTACTCCTACAAGTTATAGTCAATTGAAAATCACCCAAAAATTCGATGTTTTTAATCTAAAATTACTACAACTGTTTTATTGAATTTTAATTCGATTCGTGAGAATACCTTCGTTGTTTATATATATTTTTGAAGAATTAACTGCAGGCAAATCATTTTAAAGAAAAAATGTTCAGTTTTATGATACGAAATGTTTTTTAACCACACAAATATGTTAAACCTTAACCAAGAGTAAGAGAAGAGAAACCTAAAATTGTACGTAGACGTAAATACAAAATGTATGTGTTTTTACTATATAATACTCCTACTAACATAACATAACATAACCTCACGCCTATATCCCCGAAGGGGTAGGCAGAGGTGCTAGCACCCATATTTCGCCAGTTTATGTTTAGGTCCCAATGTAATAGGTGGCGAGCCTATTGCCATTAACCGGGCACTTATAAACCTGCGATAAATACACACATAACTTCGAAAAGCATCGAAAAGTCATTGGTGTGTGCCATGGTAATACCTGGGATCGAACCCAAGACCTCGTCTCAGCAGTCCTTTACCCATACCACTAGGCTACCGCGGTGTGATCTCCTACTAGTTATAGTCAATTGAAAATCACACAAAAAAAATAGGATTTTTTCTGTTCAGGTAGCTCTCTTAGTCAGAGCATTCCACCTGTAAGTAGCTTGTCGCGGATTCCAGTCCCGTCCTAGATGTTCTCTTTTTCCAATCTAAATCTATTTTATTCGATTTGTGAGAACACTTCCTTATTTCTTTCCTCTTATTGACTACCTTCCTTTTCTTTGCTCGTTCCCCTTTTTATCTTTAATATTCTAGTATATAACATGACCTATACCACTTATTACTCCTACCTCCTACCTGGCTTTACATTACCGGTTTTAGGTAGAAAACATCCCACCGGCCTATTTTATTTTATTAGCATATTTTATTCTAGGCATTTGTCCCTGTTATTCAAAACTTACTTTACTTACTTATGTAAGACAAGATGAGTCAACCACTCAAAAACTTCCATTTCAAGTTAAAGTAAGCCATAAAGCTTGGTGGCCTGCTGTTAATACCAGGGTACATTAACCATGAGCGTGGGGTGTGTTCAAGCTATTTATAGAGTACCAGGTAAGGCACCAACACATGGATGGGTATGAAATTTTGTATTCAAGTTTCTTGGGGAGAGAAAATTTGGTTGATAAGTTTCTATAGTTTTCGAAATGGGAACAAATAAATAATTTTTTCTGGGACAAACTTTACTGCGCTATCTAAACTTAAACTAATCATAGTTTCTAATATAGGATCTGAAGTGCGGATACACTGACTTTTATACATTTTTTATTATAAATAGATACCTATTACACATAAAAACAAGCAGACCAATGCAAGAACACAATAAATTCATCCATAAAAACTCCCAGGTCTGGCAAAGCTTTACAATTTTTCTGTTAGGAAATTTTCAGCAGTAGCCGCACGGAATCTATCTCCAAAAACAGTTTGCTATTGACGGCACTATGATAAAATTACACCTCTAGTTACACCTTCGGATACATACAAGCATGAATATACAAAAGAAACTTTAATATAAAAACACTCGAACGTTTTATTGAGTACATTATCTTAACCTTCTACCTTGAAACCGTTCTAAAAATACTTCGAAAAGGATTACACTTGTTCAGAACTGAAGAGCCATTTGCGCTCGACTTCTAGTTTAGATAAGTAACTACTGATTTACAAAGAAAGCTATTATCTGCAGTAGCGTAAGGGTCATGGCGGCGAACTTCGGAAGGTTACCTTACTCACCTAGTATAGTGTCGATGTGAACCAAGACCCACTTCGTGTACAATTAGGTTGGGTACAGGTACAGGGTCGACTATGATAATGGTAACTCATGCTTATCATCACGACGTTATGTCATCATTGCATCCGAGGCGTTCACCTCGGAGCCTGGTGTCCGCTTTCCAGCTTTTCCTACTCCATTTCGCACGGTATTGGGCAACTCTAGCAAGTTAGACCTACGGCAGGCATGTCATTTTCTGCGACGTCAAAGAAAGATTCGAGGAAAAGCGACTATTTTACGTGACAATTGAACGTGTGAGGAATGCGTGTTAAGGAGTACGGGGTTATGAAATTTGTAGAGGAATGAGTGTGACGTTAGGTGATGTTCAGATGTTGTATATATATGTATGCACCTATAGTAACTAACCTAAGAAACTCGCATTGTGCGATACATGATTAGTAGTTCAGAAGTAGGTGAGTATGACTTTGACTCGCCACATCCTTATAAACTTAATATTTTTCCTGTTCTTGAAATTGTAAAGAGTCTTGTAGGGTAATTTTGCAAGCTATTCTTGAGTGTGAACCTCGGCTTGATTCTTAAGCTCGGTAATGTGATATTTGAATTTCTCCCAGGAAATCTTCAGTAACATCAGTGTTTGAAAACGTGTCCGGTAGACGTGAGAAAAAAAATTGATGAAAAAAAAATTAGAGTGTAATATTAACTCTATTTTTTTTCTGGTTAAAACAGTGCGTTCATACAGTAGGTGCAATTCGTACCATCAGTTTTATTTTGGGATCTGTTTACCTGTGCTGCGTTCTAGTGTCCACAAGTTTACCAACAAGTAGAAAGACCAGTGATACAGTTCAAACAAATATATTACTTTATGACAAGTTTAACGATCAATAGTAAATAATAATTTTATTCCAAACTTATTATTTGATTGAGAAATGAAGTTATTAAATTATGGTGATTTTAGAATTATATTAATGCCATTTCGTTGAACAAACATCAACTCATATAATTTTTATGTTCTACGTACTTAACAAAAGTTGAGGGCTAGTGATAATCACTTCAAATCAAATTATTGTAGTATACAGATTACTGTATATACTAATAAAAATACTAATAGTAGTCTATTAGTATTTTTATTGGTATACGATTCTAGGTATATTAGTATACTAATAGACCTAGAATCGTATATAGTGAGCGATTCTAGGTCTATATAGAATCGTTCACTATACTAATAAAACTATACATTATATTTGAGTAGGAGTTAAGACCAGTATGTTGTGAAATTGGCTGTACCAAAACTCTACATCAAATACTGCTGACTATATGGAGCGTAAGGTTTTGTACAGTTCGATTCTCAAATAAATACTACACGGTTGTAACGTAATTTTTGAAAATTTAACTGTAAGCTAATCATTTTAAAGAAAAAGCGATACCATCGTTCAGTTTTATGGTACGAAATGTTTCTTTTTTTTACACAAAGATGTTATTGTCGGAAGTTTACACGAATGTTACACATTAAAATAAAACTATTTTTAACGGATTCTATCACGGTTTATTTGATGTTATTTTATATTTTACATTGATCCCGACGTTTCGGTTGCTTTACAGTAGCCATGGTCACGCGGAGACTAAAGATGGTTGTTGTCTTGTAGTTTGAAGTTTACACATACTACAAGCCGCCAAAGAAGATATGTCAATTTTTATCATTTGTCAAGTGCCAATTGCCTCTACGAGATGCAGGGGTCTATAACATCGATTGTGACTGTGGGCTCTCTTATATTGGTCAAACCAAGCGAAGCATTGGCACTCGCGTCAAAGAACACATAGCTGACATAAAACACCAACGTTCAAAAAAGTCTGCTGTATATGAACACGTGCAACAGGCGACCAAAAATTACTTAAGATTTTATAAACCACAGATACTCGCCAAAGAAAATCGATTCCTACCTAGGATGCTCCGCGAAGCTATTGAAATTAAAAAAACATCCTTTGATTGCGAAAAACCCTACATAGTAATCCAATTTCGCTTTGATTGCGTTCAGGGGTCAGCAAGCACTAGTGCGACCGGTGGGTGTCACACGGTACTGCGACGACAATCCTCTTCTGATGAGGCCGTCAAGCTGAGTGCCACCATTGTTAACATGGTACATGTATGTAATGGTGACCCTATTTCCTGAGACTTTACCTTCAGCTTACCATCAGGCGAGGTGAAATCAAATTGACGTGTCCTAAATATAAAAAAACATCCTAATTTTAATAGAGAAGATGGTTGGAATGTACCGCCAGCTTGGGACCCAGTCATTCACTTAATTAATTCCAAGAAAAATCAAAATACAACAAGACTTCATGACACTGTGAGCTCATTCTGCGTAAATAGTAACACCAAAAATTCAACATAGTTCGGGTACTTTGAGATAAGTTTCACTTCAAATTACAAGACAACAACCATCTTTAGTCTCCCCGTGACCATGGCTGCTGTAAAGCAACCGAAACGTCGGGATCAGTGCAAAATATAAGATAACATCAAATAAACCGCGATAAAATCCGTTAAAAATAGTTTTATTTCAATACACAAAGATGTTTAACCTTAACCAAGAGGAAGAGAACTAAAATCGTATAGTACGTAAACGTACAGTACACTTTATTACATAGAGTGCCTATTTTTATTCAAGTATATAGTAGTAGGTAGTTTTTATAAAAGTTTTAGATTAAGATATAGATTTCAAAAACAGTTTATCTCATACCTCACGACTCTTAGTTGGCAGTTTATATTTTATACCTACAGCCGGTAGCCTATCCAGACCACAGACATATTTTAAACAATATACTTCCTAATACTAATATTAGTTTCCGCAAAGTTCATCACATCTTGCCCCACTTTCTAAACATAAATCATAATTACAAACACTGGTGCAAATTCTACTTGCCGGTTTACTCGACCGATAATCTAAACAGGTCATAGGAGTCATCGAGTGCTGGTTTCTGTCTGTCTGTGTGTTCTGCAAAATGGTAGCGATTAAGCTGTTCGCGTGAATTATGAACCGACAATGGGCTTAAGAGTATACGAAGGTACGACCTTATATTAAAACTAGCTATTGCGCGCGGCTCCGCTCGCGTGGGGATCGGTTATCGCTTTCTGGTCATATCTTCGGTTTTATTTAACCAATTACAATCAAACATACTACAGATTAAGTTTGACCAAGAGCTTTCTAATAGAAAAAACCGTTCAGTAGTTTTTGCGTCCAATTCTAAAAAATATTTTAATAACAAAATTTCAATAATAAAATAAAGGAGATATGCTAATTTCTTTATTTACACGAGGAGAATAACCTGGCCATTGAATATACAAATACTGTTAGAATATTACTGTTTTTTTATTTTATTTTTTGTTACCTTTAGGTAACATCTTTTGACGGCTTATTTAATAGAATTTAAGTTTCTGGATTTTCAATCACAATTATTCTAATAATATTATAACACATATTACTTAAATCTATTCTATACAAAAAATCAAAAGTATGAATCAAGTAAGGATCCAAAATCCCTCGCCCACATAAATATGCCAAATAAAGCATTAAACACGCCCTTATACAGTGATTTAAATACATTATTCCCACATTTCGTATAATATTTAATCCATACAACACAATAACTAATTGTACCAATTGTATTTATGAAGAAAAAACTTCCGCGTTATAAGTATCTGTACCGCGAGTGAGCCCCGAGTCGGCCTTGGGACGCCTCCCCTATACCTATTGTCCGTCTCAACAATTTGTAAATCGTCGATAAGGAGACTGAGATTTTGTAGGGAGGGGATAATGTCGATAAACGTTATAGTAAATGGTGTCTCACAATAAATTATTGTGTCCTTTGACTGTCGTTCTATTAATTCTGTAACAAAACACGTGGCTCAGAGTCGGGTTTGTTGGTTTGGTTGGTAATTGTATGGTTAATCCATTAGAAACCAATGTAGTTTTTGTAATTCTTTACACAAAAAGACATTTTACATATATATTATATATATTTATATATTTTATATATATATATATATGTTTATATATATATATATATTATATATATATATATATATATATATATATGTATATATATATGTATATATATTATATATATATTAATATATATATATATATATACAAAATAACAGGTGAAATAATTATGTACAAACCCCGTGACCACAAACGCTGCTGAAAAGCAACCGAAACGTCGGGATCAATGTAAAATATAAATAACATCAAATAAATCGCGATAGAATCTGAAATATAGTTTTATTTCAATGTGTGACATTCGCGTAAACTTCCGACAATATCATACAAAGGCAGGCTTAACTTGATAAGAGTTCTCTTCCAGCAAACCTTTGAGCAGTAGAGGTAGAAAAAAATACATGCAGAGGGGAATAAAGTACATAGTTTGCTGCACTGTACTTCACCTGTCCACATAACTCAGTACAGTAGACAAGAAGTTTAAAATAAAAAAATAAAATAAAGACGTGGTAAATCCTTACTTGGTAAATAGGTATTGTCTTCATAGAACCATTATAACTACAATAGTTACAACAATAATTTACTATTTCATAAAACTTTTGGGTATATGATAATAACGAAAGTTTACGCGTATATTACACATCGAAATGAAGTTAATTTTAACAGATTCCATCGTCATTTATTGTGTTTTATTTTGTAATCAATCCATGGGTCATATTTTTCACATGCGTTCTAAAATATATTCTTAAATATGAAATTAAAACTCTTTGTGAAATTCAAACACCGTTGTAAACATCGACCTTAAAAACAAAAATAATAATCACGTACGATAAATAAAATCTCTATCAATAAGAATCTGGTCTATCGCATCACTAAAGTTGCGCTCGCGCAGAAAATCGTTATTCAATTGCGCCTGCCCCTACTACAAGCCATAACTGCTACTATCAGATACGTGTTTTGAATGATATATAGAATACTTTAATAATACAGTTGATACTAACTCTAAAATGTAACTCTATGTTGCCAATAGTAAGAATAATCATAAAATATATAAAATGGTACGAATAACCGTTTGCTTATTAAATATTTTAGTAGTGTTCATTTGCAGTTAGTTTGATGTATTTTATTGTATTCTAATGTGATGCAGAAATCGTTTTAGTAGCCGGTTTTAGTACTGTTCGAAGAAAAATGATACTGTCTTCGGGTCTTATGGGGTTTCATAAAAGGTCAAATAGGCACTAAGTAAATAGCCGCATCGGAGAACTTTAAAGTATCTTGTAGATTATCGGTTTTTTTTTTTCAATAATTGGAATTTTCAATTTCCATACTCGAATTCTGAATTTAATTTTGCTACATCTTAAAGCATCACTTAGCTTTTTCAAAATTTCACAATGCTCGTGACTGTATGGATATTGAAGTTCGATGTTTTTTGAACTCTTATTAAGTGACAGCTGACAACAGCTGACAACTCTTATTACAGTACTAGTAATACTATATTTTGCTATACATTGTTATTAATCCATTAGACAAATAAATCAAACTGATACAATGTAGGGCAACCTTATTTTGTAGTTTTTCAACACATTGTTTGACTTTGGAACACATATGCAGAATTCCAATCATAAACAAAGATTTATCGTATCTAATACTGTATCAAGATAATTTTGTACATGGCTTACCATCAATAATTGCAATTTTATTATCTAATAACTCTAAAAAGCTTTGTTTGTTATAATAAATGAATAATATCAATACTTGTACTACTTTACGCACCGAATTAATATATGATACTAACAATAAAATTTAATGCCCCATTAATTTGACTATAATCATTACTATGAAGACCATAGGCCGTTAAATAAGTGCTTAGATAATCAAAATAATAACCAGTATAATTATAAAATGAGTAGTTATTGGCTGTAACAGTTACGCTAGCTTTACGTGCTTTTCTTATCCTATTTTAGTGCTTTACAAGCTTAAGGCCTTTTAATATTAACATTATTGAGCATATTTGCATAAAATAAATTGGTAGTACACCTAGTATTCGCAGTATACTTATTTTTATTTATATACAATGTTGTTATGGGTTGCGCATTTTACTTTTAATTAAGAAAAAAAAGTAAACTAACGTCATAAACCCACTTCTAACACATTTTGATTATGGCTGGTGGCGTTACAATTACTGAAAACTAAGCCGTTAGATTTATAGATAAGACGTTAGGTATCTGCAATTTAATTATTATTTTTTTCAATACCTGATACTCAATGCTTTCACAGTTTTAGTTATTTTAAATCTTATGTTATTTTTGTAGTTGACTGTACAATAATTTACGCAAAAACGCACCATCAATTCAATTCAACGTATCTTAAACAATAGCACTTCTTGTCAACAATCAAGATAGTTTATCGATAGAAAATTTATCGATCGAATCACAGCAATATTTTAGGTAATTTTGCGTATGTAAATGTTTCATTTAATGCATGTGACGTATGGTTAAAGTATTTAGGCCAGACACGTTTGAATAGTAAACAAATTATTTTTATATGCTATTTGCATCGTTCTTCGTATGCGTATAATGGACTGTTAGCACATTTCAAACATACAAATAAAATCTTTTTGGATTACATATTAACATGACATGACACGACAGTTTATACTACTTACATTTCTGTATTGAGCGCCGAAGTTATACCTTTCAAACATTTCTGTATTTGACACTTGTTTGACACTGACATCCAGTTACGATGCGGTGACAAGCTTATTATAGGACAGTTAACGGAAGTGATCTCTCGCTGGCAGCTATCATTCTATCTAGCCATTGCCACCAGCTTCTGAGAGCATGCCATCTCGTAGAAGGAAGAAGATGCCCTCGCTAATTTGATTTAGGCCAGCTATGAAAGGGCAAAGTCTGTATGTGGCTGGACAAAACTTACCCCATCAAGGCGCACAGTATCAATACTAAGAACGTTCTTAGCGACGTATTTCACAATATCGACCTGAAAAAAAAAGAGCTGCTATAAAGAAATACGAGCGCACGTGGTTACGGTACAGTTGGTCAATCCGAATAAGGGGGCAGGTCTATGCATGATAAACATCAAAATATTCTACTGAAATCCTGAAATTCCAATAATAAAATTCGACCTGAAATTCTGAGCAGAATATTTGGCTGCATAATACAATACAATGTTATCTTAATGATAAAATACGAGTAGATACTCTATCTATATTTAGTGACTACGGATTTCCTGACCTTGCCAACTGCGTACGAATGATTTAGTATCAGAAACCACACTCATTAGGTCTGAGAAACACTTTAATTTTATTTTATGTGCTTCGAGAATATACACTGATAGTCTTTACTGAAACCATTAAAGATAAGACAGATATTTGAGATATTTATTGCATACATATTGCGAGAAGTCTATTGGTAAGTTTTCTTAGAAGAGCAAACACTTTTTTCTACTTGCTTTTAATTTACTTCAGCGAAATGAATTGCTCATAGCCTTTCATGCCACAACGAGCGGCAAACATTTGCATTTGAGGTAGTTGCCATAATTTTGTCTATAGCTTTTTAAACTATAGTTTCAATACTTCGGGGATATACAAGGCTAACCTTTAATTTTAGCAACAAATTACCTTCAAGCGAATCATATCTTTCTTTCATCAATTGAGATACAGTACTAAAAATAATCATTATATTAATGTTATCCATATCATCCATTGTCTTACAATATAGTTCACACAGATAAGAGATCGGATCGTGTAAAAAAAATAAGACATCTTACTACGGTCGCGCACTTAGCTAAGGCCGCGCGTTCGTGAAACTGTTTTTCGGTGATTATTCCTCAATAGTACATCGGACATGAACCATTTCGCTTCAAAACACTCCTCAGTATCCACGCTATCACCGTAGTAAATTTGGTCAAAATCGCGCGAGTGGTTACGGAGGAGTTCAGCCGCCAACAAACGGCTATCCCGGGTATAGAAGCTTCGCTCGGTCGAGAAGAATACTAGAGGAATTGCAGTAGGACCTTCCATGCTTTCACGAATTATGTATGCGTCATGCATTTAACGTTATTTAACGTTAATATTTAATGCAAAAAACGGGCTAGGAGAACTATGACTATATATATAACATCTTTACATTAAAATTAAAATTATAAACGGGATATTTACCATGTTTATTATCTTTTTCGAGCATCCGATATTTAGTACATCCGTGATCATGCCACTTGTAACAGTGCCGAAATATCGGATTCTCGAAAAAGATAATAAACATGGTAAATATCCCGTTTATAATTTTAATTTTAATGTAAATGACCATGTCAATCTAAAATCATCTTCACATTGTTTGTGTGACTGCCGATAGATTCTATGTCAGTTCATTTACGATGCTCCTTCTTTGTTTTGAAACATATCTTGAACAGAAACGCCAAGTCTCTTTAAGCAACTTTGAGGTTTTTATGAATGCTATATTTAGCGGATAAAATTGTATTAGAATTGATCAAAGCATGTTTTTGAAGATTTTAAAGTTTAGTATCAATTCTATTTGTTTACGTTTATCCACCTTGACTTTTAAAACTCTGCGTTGATTGATGGCTCCAAGATAGATTACTATGAAACATGATGATTGAAAACTTAAAATATTGAATGACAGATTTTTTGTTTATAACAAGAGATGTAATGCTTCCTTTACTTTAAATCTTGAATTTTAACGATTTCACTATGGTCTTATAACACTAATCTCGAGGTTCACTCTCCTACATGTCCTTTCGTTCCGGACTGATTTATCTTCACTTTTTCGAGAGCGACTACTGTCTGAGCCTCAATCTGATACTCCAAGTATCCCCACCGGTGGACATATAGTAGTGATCTATGGAATAGGGGGAGGGGCAAGTCTGCGCTATAGCCTGGTCCGTCAATCAAGTGTACTAACTTGCAGATGAGGTTGGCCTGGGCTCCGAAGATCTTGGTGGAGCCCCCGTACACCCAAGTTTACTACTTTAGTAGAACATAAAATATTTATATTTCTATATAAAGATAAAGAGGAAAATCCCAGTAGCACTGTTTTATAGTAAACTGTTCTCTGGTGAAACGTCTCGCGTAATCTTTATATATAGAAATCTGGCGAAATTTGTTTTGTTTGTATTACGTTAATTTTTAGTTTCTGTCCGTGTGTGTAATCACTGGCTTATATTCTGGCTATTGGCAAAGTGCTGTATTTTTAGATGCGTTTCTACGATTTGGATCGTGAGGTAAGACTTGAGAGGCAATGATTTGAGTTGCAGTGCGATTAAGAAAGGTGTAATCTATACTAATAATATTATTTTAAAGTTTAACATTGTATTCCAATATAAACTAGAAATTCAGTGCAGGCTGCGACTGAAATAAATTGAGCTGAGCGGGCAGGACTCTTACTTGAAAATAAGACATCTTACTACGGTCGCGCGCTTAGCTAAGGCCGCGCGCTCGTGAAACTGTTTTTCGTTGATCATTCCTCAATGGTACATCAGACATGAACCATCTCGCTTCAAAACACTCCTCAGTGTCCACACTGTGTCACAGTGTCACCGTGGTAAATTTGGTCAAGATCGCGCGAGTGGTTACGACTACTACTGCCAGTGGGGACGCCGTTTGACCAGACGGGTGATCAGCCCTTCTATGTGGGGCCATTACACCCAATTCCCCTATAACGACTGTCATACATATTCGTATGGCAACCGGGACCGACATCTTAAGGTGCTCTCCGAGGCATATTCATGCATACAAATATTTGCACTGAGCGGGTATCGAACCCGCGCCTCCTGCGTAGCGGCCGCGTTCAATACCGCGTTATCAAATCTGACATAGAATAACTTCATACGTTCACTGCTTGTTTATGAAAACAAACGTTCTGTTTCTAAAATAAGATTGGCTAAACCATACAACCTTGAGGCGCACCTTAATTTTCAAACATTTATAAGAAGAAGATGTAGGTAATTCTGAAAGACCGTACAACACTTAATTAAATATCAATAAAATACATTAGTTAATGGCATGCAATACATATCTGATCAAAAATAAACATCAGACGAATTTAAAACCGGTGCGATGCACTTTAGTCGAACTGAAATATTTTAGTTGACCGCAGTGTTTCACTGGCAGTTAAATTTCTGTGAGGAGCTGTGACTATGTGAAATGAAGCGATCTTTGTGAAGGAATGAAGAAAAGATCTATGTATATCGCCACCCACTTTGCAAACAAAAAATATGTTTAAGACGATTTAGTTCCTTGATTTTCATTTATGAAACGACTTCTACCCGCTCTGAGTATAGTCTACAGTTTTCTGAATGAGTCTGTGTATAAATTCTATCGTATGTTTGTTACTTCGTCATGCTAAAACGACTTGACGACTTTCAGTGAATATAGAACTTAACACGTAGAACACGTTGCACTCCGAGAAATAAGGCGTGGATGAAACGGTACGATGCAAATAATGCGATATTTAAAGAGGCCAACTTTAATAGTACTTGAATAATTACTATATGTATATTGGTTAGCATTCTGACTATAACCTTCACCTATTTCTAAATTGATATAATTTTACGGAATAGTATAATCATTAGCAACACCCACCAACACTGACAAGACCAATAGGTCACACACCTCAAATTTTTTAAGTTCATGTGCGTATTAGAAATTTACACTTGGCTCGTTAAAACATCGTGAGAAAATCTATAGCGAGAAATGAGCTGAGAGTATGAAGTACTATAGCATACCATAAATTAACAGGAGGCCAATGAGGTGCCTGACCCCTGAATGAAGGTCTGGCCTTTAATAAGAAAATTCGAAATAAATAAACTTTAAAATATAATAAAATAGGTAATCCGCTGAAGAAACTGATTAGTAATTTATTTAGACTATGATCTTTTGAACAGCGGAAGTACTTCCAGTGTTAAGAGCTTTCGATTCAAGCTAAAATTCTACTACACAGAAACATTTTTTTCCGTTTCATGAATTATTTGGCCGGTTAAAAAAACTTACAGAATATGTTTACGTTATTATGAATAGACTGATCTGTTTCTTTCAAACATTTCAAATTTTAGTTAGGTCAACGTCTCGACACCACTTAATATTAAGAGAAGCAGTTTTTACCAAGTACCCAAGTGGGTCACGTATCTGAAACTAATCGTCTAAACAATAGGGCTCTGTCCAACGAGCTGGATTGGATAACGACCAGCTATGAGCATGAAGGGGAGTGAAGTAGTCTTGTGTTTTGGGCTCATAGTTGCGGAGATTTAATCGTATTTAGGTGCGGGCTCTTCAAAGTACTTTACTACATGGACGATTCAATTGCGATTTTCGTTTCAGTTTGATGTCACGTTTCTTTATGTAGGGTACGTCAATATGATTTCATCTCATCTAATGGTAATTTAAAAGTTAACCTTCACTATTATAGTTACTAATCATGCTACAAATGGTGGCCTTCAAGTTGACGGCTTCAACGGATGCTTTTTCACGCCCCGCTTAATCCGGGATTGTAGGAAAAAGGAGACAAGTTTGTTGATGAAAAATTCTAATTCTTTATGATCCTGATGCCCAACGAGGCTGGCACCCGGATCATAAAGAATTGTGACGTGTCGAAACCTTTTTTCTAACTTAAATCAAGGGACCAACGAACCAGTAAAATGACTCAATTAAGATAAGTTTATTTATAATTAAATGAATAACATCCTTACTGGGTATCCATATATCCACACATGAGCACATATTTACATACGTTTTTTTTATTGAAGTATTTTTGGAACCGGTCAGCAGACTAAGACATTCGTAAAAATTATCAGTTTTGTTATATAATAATCTTGCCTGTGATAACGTAAATATATTTGAATTTGAATCTTCACATGTCCATACCTACATTATGCTAATTATGTATTTGGTCCCAAGTAATAGGGTGAAATAGAGGTAATGTAGTAGATTGAATACTTTCTGTCGTCAACAAGGTATTATCATGGGCTGTATGTATCGAATGCAGAACATCCCCACCCCTTAGACACCCTACCTCACAGAGAATATGGCACATGGAGTAACAATTTTTGTGTGCTTGGTAATCTTTAACTAACTTAAGGAGTTCATAGCAAAACTGGTGCAATTCAATCGAAAAGTATTTATTTAGTATAGTTCTCTAATTATATTTTAGGTTCCTCGCTGTATCAAAAATACTTTTTTTTTATGACCTAAAAATACTATGAAGCTGAAATCACGTCGAACCCTATAAAACATTGAACCCTTATATTTTCAAAAGCAAGGTATACGCAGCAGGAAATTCCAAAGAAGAGCGCGCAGAATCAAAATAACAATACAATGAACATTACAACAAACCTCATCACACAAAACAAAATCATCACAAATTCAGCGCGCACGCACACGACAGAATACTTTACGCGTATCGACACATTTTTCGAACGAAATTTCTGAGAATCGAGCGCCCTATTCTGGATTCGTCTCACTACTCGATCGTTTGTAGCGAATGTCAAACGGGAGATACAAATCTTTAGGACACAATAGGAGTTGTTAACACCTCCGCGTCCTTAACATAGGTTGCAATACAATGGGTGACACTGCTGTAGTGTAGAATAACACTGTTTTAATGAATAAGACTAGCTCTTAATTATGGTAATTTGTGATGCGAATTGATTGATAGTGTTGTATTGACTGTTTTGTGAGTTTTAATACCTTTCGTTATGAGAATTGAGACAAGCAATTCATGAATGAAATTATTATTCAGATTTTTTATTATATTCTCAAAGTCTTGAAACGTATTTAAAGACTGCAATAGGCTTGCCCCCTATTTTGTAGTATTAAATATGTAGTTTAGGTTGTGTATATGTGGAACACATTTCGAGCTATCCCTGTGATAATTTGAAGTCAAGTGTAAAATATAAAAATTATTTTCCTTGATTAAAATTTTAGAAATTTGGATGACAAAATATAAATTTTACATTATCGCGCTGATTTGATGATAGCGTAAGGATGTGAATAGTAGAACTTTTCGGCGGCTATAAGTAAACATCTCGTATTAGATTATACATCTTTGTATTGTTTTACCAAATTTCATATATTATATTACAGTAGGTTAAAACATTTTACCAAATGTAATATATGAAACTTGTAAACTAAAGAAACATGTTGTTACTCAAAAGTATGTCTTTTTGTAGATTTTTGAACTACAACACTGAAATCCCAAAACGAATAACACATATCCGTATTTTGCAACAAGAATAAATAAACAGACGTTCGCTTCAATTAGTCAAAAAATTTAAATAATGTAATCAAACAGAACATTAGTTAATCACGTACAAAATGAATTCAAACGGGACGTCCTAATTTTACAAATGTAACGTGAGCCGGTACAATACAAATTACGTGTTTTGATTAGGGATGCCTCCGAGCAGAACTTCAAAGGACGACAGAATTTGAGACTGATGAGAAATTCTTGGTTTAAAATTGTATGAAGTTCGTTTGTGTTCGTTGTTATTTAAGGTATTTGTTGTAACGTTAGTAGTAATAAAGTAGATAAATAATCTGAAGTACCTACTCATTCTATTCTCATTATCAAAAAGTATTTTTTTATTCTTCTTTGCTCAAATTAAAACTCAATGAATTTCAATGACACTGATGAAGTTCAGCTTTAGAGACATTTGTTTTTATATTTCTAGCTCAAAAAATCTATGCCTTCCCTTCACGCAAGTGTAAACTATAAAGATTTTAACAAAATTTTATCAAAATCGGAAGAACGGTATGGCAGTGCATAAAATACGAACAAACAAACATTGATACTATTAAAATTTATTATTAAACCAGATATAAAGTTTATGATTATAAAAGCTACGGGTACCTTTTTTTCAGTTTAAATTTATTCATTTATGTAGTGATTTAAAAGAAAGGGATTTCCGCACGATAAAAAAAAAAAAAAAAGGTATGCAATGATATAGGCTTTCATTATGAAAAGTGCCCATACCGGCACAGAGTAAGTAAAACGGCTACAGGCTCACATACTTTATGAGGCCAAAAACAAATTTGGCGAAATTTGTTTAGTAATTATACGTAGGTATGTGTATAAAACTAAAAAGTGGAGAAGGAAAAGCCGAAGGTAGACCCCGGGCTCCGAGATGAAGACTCCAGAATCCGAGATCTCGGATGCAATCGGGACACATCGTTGTATGATGATGATGAAGTGTGTAAAACCTAAACTTGTTTAATAACATTTTTTTTAATCACTTTTAAGCGAATAAATCAAATGAATTCTATTTGTGAATATAACTACATCTTCCGAGACAAAATAAAAAAAAAAACAAAACCGTAGTTAAGATATCCTGCCAACCCTAATTGAAACAGCGATGTTCTACCATTAGCACTCACCGCATACAAATTCTTGTACGGTAGTGTTTCTTGTAAGCGCACTGATTTACAGAATATTACTTCAAGTACATTAATAGCAAGTGACTTGACATTCAGTTATTTACTCTAGTACTACTGGTATTGTTTGGTAGTAACCCAATAGCAATGGTTTTATATTTTTAATGTGGTTAGAACACAGATTAGTTTAGTTTTTAGTAGTGTTTCGAACGTTTCTCCTATCCATTATATTGTTTTAGAGTTGAAATAAATATATTATTTCTTTGTTTTTCTTTCTAGCTTTATCTAGACACACGGTAGGGTATCAAATTCAGTTCGTAAAAGTACTCTGATGAACCCGAAGAAATCTAGCTCGCTGCTACCTTTTTTTTTTTTTTATCGTGCGGAAATCCCTTCGGATACCCCCCCGCCGGCCAGCGGGGGCGGTTATGTCGGGCTTGCACCGACTAAAACCGCACGCCGTCTCGGGTCTTCAGACGCCGGGGTGTAAGGTTACCCATAGAGCATATCCCTCGCACCCCGGCTGACCCTGGGCCATCTCACCACTAACAGCATCGCTCATCCTATCTCCTCTGAAAGCAGAGGAGTATGGAGAGCGATGTGTTCCCGCCACGTTGGGTATTGGCCGACGATCAATGCCAACCCTATGAAGGGGTGAAGGGGACGCCATTGACCGCCGCCCAGGGTGTACCGGCCGCTCCGATTCCGTTCCCCCCGGACTGCAGCGGGATCGGAATCGGAGCGACACTCGAGGAGGTTACCCAACACACACCCCAGCTCGCTGCTACCTAAAATCGTTAGTACTTATGTGCTTTTGTATGGAACTGACCTTCTGTAGGTATGTACTAATTCTGTTCATAGATGCCACTAGCGCTCCGAAACTTTTGAGAATATTTCACACTAATTGTTGTAATTTTTTCACTTCAAATGCAGCTCACTACAGATAACTTTTTCTTTCTGTACCATACGCTCCGTATTATCTATCGCATGCGTAGTTTTATTGTAGGTGTGAACCTTCATCATGTCATACCACAGTAATAGTTCATTCATCTTTCTTTTAAATCTCCTGGATAGATTATCTGCCAATTTGAATAAAATAAAACAGAGAAAGGACTTATTTGAAAATCTGAATGGCGTCTTATAACAATAGGTAAGTTAAACCTCAATGATCGTCTCCATATTAATTCTAGTAAGTCTATCGAAGTTACATCACAACGTACATATTCATGAGTTCAAGTTAATCCCATAAAGACAGGACAGTGCAGCGTCGTCCAAGAGTACAAGTGTAATGTGTAAATGCCACTTGTCTGGACTCTGTGATTAGGGGGAATCTGCTGGCCGTCTTGGATTTGTTATAAATCTCTATAGAGGTCATTAAACTTCTTTTTCAGTGACCTAGCACTTGATGAAAGGTATGATTTTATGTAAGTACTCCTAGAAGGACGTAGTAGTAGACCTAGTAGATACTTAATAATAGTTACGTTAATACTAATGATTTGTAATTTACATACAAAATATTGACTTTTTACAGTCGGGTTTTTTTTTATTATTACCATTTTTACTTTAAAATATTTTTTTGTGCCACTAAGTATGTATGGATTGGTACTAAAATGTTAAACAATTTTTTTTTGGTACTTATAAATTATAATCTAAATTGTGCTTTGCAATTAAATACATTTTCTTTTTTTTCTAATAGCTTTATTTTTGTAAAGAAAAATAAATATACATTTTTTTACTCGATGTGTTCCTTAAGAAGTACACAAAATAATTTGTCCTTTGTCTAGAACAATGAGTCGAAATTGCAAACAGGTATTATTAGACAGAACCGGATGAGGTTAATATAAAAAAAATGTAGTAATTTGTAAGTAAAACGCAAATTGAATGCCCAGACACTTCATTTATTCCTGCGGTTTCTTCCAAACGCTACTGCGTTGTCCGTTTCCTGTGATTACTATTACAAACTGTACACAACTGCTCCTGCTTCAATATTAACGTTTTTTTAAGGTTTGCGCTAGAGCCTGCGCAAGAGCATCGTCCGTTAATCAGTAGGCAGTCTTACAGATGAAGTTGTCTGAGGCCCGGAAAATCTTGTTAGGGGCCTTATACACCATATATCCAGTTCAATAGATCCATACTAATATTATAAATAAACCCTTTATGACTGACCGTCTGTTACCTTTCCACGCCCAGACCGCTGAATCAGTTTGGTTGAAATTGGAAATAGATATAGTTTATTACCTGAAAAAGAAGAAGAATACTTTTAATTTCAGATAACAGTATTTTTCCGCAATAAAGGATTTCCACACGGACACCAGCTAGCCCAAAAAAAAAATGTCCTGTGAAATGATCTACCGTGAATTCAATTCATCGATTTCAATCAAGCGTCGGTAGCTTAGTGGTTAAGGAATCAACCCTACGATCGAGAGGGCTCGGGTTCGAATCCTGGCCATTAAACTACCGACGTGAAGCCACTCCGACACAACCAATTTAGCTTAGCTGAAGGGGTTAACGGGAATATGAGTAATTTCGGTTACGAATCACTACATAGTATAACACAAAGTCGCTTTCTCTGTCCCTATGTCCCTATGTATGCTTAAATCTTTAAACCTACGCAACGGATTTTGATGCGGTTTTTTTTAATAGATAGAGTGATTGAAGAGGAAGGTTTATATGTATAATAACGTCCATTGCACCCGTGCGAATCCAGGGCGGGTCGCTAGTATTATTTAAAAAAAAATGGGCTGCTACTATAACAGAATATAACTCTCATGCTATCAGCCCTATGCCGTTACTTTTGAGTGGTCATTATCATCGTCTGAGTCTTTTCTCAACTCAATTGGGATCGGTTTTCAGTCTAACTACGAAGCGGCTGAACTTCGGTATTTCCCGTGAAGCGACTACTATCTGACTTCTACAACCCACTGGTTATACGAAGTTCAGAAGTTAGACGAGACTGTAGGGCTTTTTAAGGCTCCAACCACTGTTAATGAATGCAATAGATGTTCGTATGGCAACCGGGATGTCCAATGTTTTCAGAATGGTAACCCATCCTAAGACTGACCAGACTAGTATTGCTTAACATATCGATGTGCTAGCCTACTTGGTCAACATTCAGCCACGAGCCCTTCTTTTTTTTTTGTAGTGGAGTCGGTAAAAAAATATTCCATAAAAATCTTGAATGTATATTTCTATGTATAATATGTATGTATACACAAAAAAAAAGTATATCAGTGTGTTTATCCGTGTTCTAGAACACATAACACAAGCTAGTTAAACTATGCTTACTTTGAGTCTAGAGAGCGCTGTGTAGAATTTCGTAGAATATTTATTATTTATATAAGCTAAAAACTGCAGCGAAACCAATGCGAGTCGCTAGCATTAAATATTTCCATTCAAACTGAGTTTAATAAATTTACTTTTTATCATATAATTGGTAGTGTAACATGAGCCAAAAGGCTCAAGTCTTTTCCAAGCAAAGCTCTCTAAAACGCCCTGGATAGTATTTTAAAACGTTAAGATAAAACCATGGAGTGGCTTCACCCACAGAACCCACTTGTCGTTAAGTGCTTTCGTTTTTGTTTTTATACTATGGCGCGACACTGGCAATACTAAAGACTTAAAAAAGAAACCAAATCAATATCCTACTTAAAGTACATGAATACCATTTTTTTTACTGTGACAGTCAGTGGGTTCCTTTGTACATCTCACTAAATAAATATCTCTTAAATGTTTTTATTTGAATTTCAAAATTTATTCTAGTTGACATCAGATAAAATTTAGACTTTAAAGAAAACATAAAAAACATAACTTCACGCATGTATCCCCGAAGGGGTAGGCAGAGATGTGTATTACACACCCACGATTCGCCAGTTATGTTAAGGGTTATCCTTTCGAGGGCTTACCCGGGGTGCCCGGCAACGGACACTTGGGGAGGACACCGTCCGGTTTTAGTCGAGACACGACATAACCACCCCCGCAGGCCGGCGGGGGGGTATCCGAAGGGATTTCCGCACGTTAAAAAAAAAAAAAAAAGGTCCCAATGTAATAGGGGGCGAGCCTATTGCCATCTACCGGGCACTTTATTAAGCGAGCGATAATTAACATTTATTAATGCACACAATACATAACAACGAAAAGTCAGAGGTGTGTGCCCGGGGCGACTGGGGATAAGTCGAGACCTCGTCTCCGTTACGTACGCCACTGGGCTATCGCCGCTAGACTTTAAAGAAATAGCACTAAATGTGAATACTGATATACTGATTGTGATTTCTGCTTTGTGATTTAGATTCAGCCGTTTTCGCATTATTGAGTTGTTACTCAATCATGCAACAAATAAAAATGGCAGCTTTCTACAGTTTTTATCTAAATTTGAGTTTGACACTGAGTGAAGTGTGTATGGTGTATAGAGCAAAGCTGGTACACTTGCTGATTGACGGACGAGGTTCTGGCCTAGACTTTCCTCTCGGGGGTCAGACGACAGCCGCTCCCGTAAGAACCAAAGTAAACCAAATTATGTAAAGGAGGAGTAGGAGAAAGAAGAAGAAGGTTGCACGATTGCGAAAAACCCTCCATAGTAATCGAATTTCGGTTTGATTGCGTTCAGGGGTCAGCAAGTGCATAGCCGGGCAGGAGGATTGTGGTCGCAGCACTAGTGGGACCGGTTGGTGTCACGCGGTGCTGCGACGACAATCCTCTTCTGATGAGGCCGTCAAGCCGAGTGCCACCATTGTTAACATGGTACGTGTATGTAATGGTGACCCTCTTTCCTGAGACTTTACCTTCAGCTTACCATCAGGCGAGGTAAAGTCAAATTGAAATGCCCTAAAAAAAAAAAAAAAAAAGGAGAGCAACCCGGGCTTCTAAATGCAAGTTTTCGATGCGATGGCTATATTGGCGCCATATTGCTTTTTATTGGTATGTCGGCTTCTCCGTGAGCCTAAAAGAAAGGCCTTCGGTAGAGGCTCTTCCGTTGTTAAGCAGAAAATTTACTTTCTAATATTTGTTGTGATTAAAACGTAGTCTTCAGTCAATTAAATATGAGATTGACAAGTCCATCGTCAGATAATTATACAGGTTTAATTCCAAACCAACAGCAGATCAAGTTAAAGTAATAACTTGGCGATGTTCCAAAATGGCTGGCTTCATATAGTATCAAATATTACCACGAAAACAGCTGGCTAAATATGGTTTAGGTATACACTTCTGCCTGCCTATTAGAATAATATAAAGCTGTAACTATATAAAAATAAATAAGATCTATATCTTAAATAATATATATATATATACCTATATATATAAATGTTAAGTTGGTTTGTCTAAAATTCAAAACCTCAAAGAGTTCTGCATCGATTGAGCTAAAATTTTGACGCGATAGACATTCTAATCTATTTTTCGCTTTCTTTTTCTTAGATAGCGCTGTAATTGGATTTTAGGAGGTTTTCACGAATTTATTCCCGGGCAAAGCCGGAATCCGGGCCGGTAATAATATTTAATATGCAAAAGTGACTCTGTATGCCTGTTACCTTTTCACGCTCGAATATGATAGCTACTTTTATTTCAGGAAATTGTGATGAGCATTTCTGATGTAAATAACACATGTATTTTCGTACAGTTCTTAGAATATTCATGTAATAAGACTGAACAGTTTCCTGTTCACTTCCAGGTTACCGATATTTGGCAATACATCATAAACAACTCTCATCAATATTAATTGCTTTAAATAAATTAGACTTAAATTTGCTTTAAATAAAAAGTTAAATTCTCGCTGCAACAACGAGAATTTAACAGGATCTTACTTTTACGTGTACATTATAATTTATAGTGTTTTTTTTTTGCTTCTATGCATCGCTATTGACCACAGAAAAGTAATCAAGTAATGAATCCAATATTATGCAGCGTTATCGTCATTTTATCACAATCAAGGTCAAGTAAATTCCTTCATAGTCCTAGTCAAATCATAGTCCTGCCCTAGGAAAGTAGTGAAAAAACAACATGGAATGTCAAAATTCACGGTGCCACCTCCCTACACTTGTGCACGTCCTCGAAGACGATATGCCTAAAAATCCACCATTTTTACACATAATAACTCGAAATTACACAAAATTTAGAAACTGAAACACTGCCTCGATGTGTCTTTTCCCGCGTTGGCGCCAAAACTCCTATGGTGTTGTTAGAATTCTTACATCATTCCAAGTGACACTGGCTATGATTTTTTTAAATAATGTTTTTTTATATATTTTCTTTTTCCTGCATCCGAGGCTTCCTTGAAGCTTGGGTTCCGCTTTTTTCCTGCTGTGAACTGAACTTTTAAAACATCCTTAAAAATAGAGACAATGAATTTTCAAGAAATATATTCGAATTCCAAAAAGAGTACAAAATTTAATCACTCTAATAATAATAATATAACCATAGTCAAATCTTCAAGGAGTACCTTCCACAAGTCAACGACACAACCAACTCAACAGACCGGAAGTTACGATAATATTCTACAAGCCACCACGAATATAGATGATTGACTGCAATAAGACGTTGCCCGTAACTTCCAACATCCCATTCCCACCTCCAGAACTACTCGTGATATAGATAGAGACGGAAGATATTTAATAAATGCATTTCACGTACAAGGAAGTGGGAATGATTCCTGATGCTTTGGAAATATTAATTAGGTGTATATTATATGTATATGGTTTTTGACGATGTTATGTAATTGGAAAAATTATGGTGCGAGAATTATCGGGCAGATACCACGTGTACAATAAATATTATGAAATCAATATTTTTCATTATCACAGATGACGTCACATGGGTCGTAGAATGATTATTTAGCTTCACCTCTTTTAATTTGTTTATTTTTGTTAGTTAGATTATCTACTAGCTGTTGCTCGCGATTCGCCGCTCTACTACTGCTCATCATTATCCTCCAAATCTTTTCCTAACTCAGGTGCTGATATTTTTCGTGAAGCGTTTGCCATCTGACCTTCACAACCCACGTGTGGTATTGAAGTTCTATATTAGACCAGTTGTCGAACTTTCTAGGGCTCCGACTACCTGTAACAACTACTGGCATAGATGTCCCTATATCAATCGCGACTGGCTTGGCTCTGCGACTCCTTTGCATAATTTAATGTATCTTAAAAACATAGAATAAATAAAGAAGTATGCATTATACGTTTTCAAGCTTCTAGAGGCCTAGAGACATAAAGATACTTCAAAAAGAATAGTAACCAGTAGGTACGATATGTAGCCTAATGTAGCTTAATATATATGCACATAATATTATAGTAATAAGCATATAAAAACTAATCAAAACAATTTAGGTACATTAAACCAGTCATATTCTAGACCAATATGCTTAACAATTTGGCACAGATTATAAACACGACTGCTAAAGTAAGGAAGCAATAAACTCACCAGACTATAAAATAAATTGTAAGCAATTTATGTAAAGTGTGTTTTATCAACGAATAAGTTAAATTTATTAAAAAATAATCCGCACCCGGTATCAACAGATAATATATTAACCCCTCAACAAACAATAGTACATAATACAAAGATTTGCGCACGCGCACCGTGATAAATTACACAATATATTTATTCGAAACAGTTTTATTTCCATATAAATCGGTTAAAAGTGGCAGGCGTCCGTCATTTGGGAACATTTAAGATTTTATTGTTGGATAATAGTGTATAACTTATATTCAAGTATAAAACCTTAAATGTACTTTTTACAATAATCAATGAATTTCATAAATATAAAGTATGAATATAAATACACTTTGTATAATGTGCACATGTCACATAACTTTCTGTTTGTTTATTCTAACAAAAAGTTGTTGGGGTGTCAGACGGCAGTCGGTTCCTTAAAAGTCAAAATTAATCAAATTATGAAGTTGTATTGGGCAGAGGGGGGGGGGGGTTGTTACTTTGGCGTTGGCCATATCTCCCTTGTTAGACGAAGGGAAGGGATGCCTTTTGGTGCCCTTTCGGAGTAGTTTATTCTAGCAAAGCGTACACATCTCTTGCCCGATGGGTTAGTGTAGTGACCACATATTTCCACTTGGTATGACCATGGCATATACCATTGCGGGTACTCTTGAACAATAAAATAACGTAAGGATTCCCCTAAAATACCTGGAAATAACTACATTTTTTTGGACCTATTTTTTTTCAACATAGCAACGACCAACGGGCAAACAGTCTAGCCAAATCTTGAAAGTAAGACAATGGCGTGGACATTGTTGACAACACTAATTGAAATTTATTACGCTTCACTTACGATTCGGAACTATAAACGACACTTAGTACGCAAATAGTTTCGTTTGAATGTGAACTTTAACTTTATGGTGTTAGTGTTGAATTTG
The DNA here is from genome assembly GCA_946251805.1 of Cybosia mesomella. Lineage (NCBI taxonomy): Eukaryota > Metazoa > Arthropoda > Insecta > Lepidoptera > Erebidae > Cybosia > Cybosia mesomella. Next base: position 19,971,568 of record OX276409.1, read on the forward strand.
TTTTCTCGCATCTTTACAGACTGTTCCGTTTTAAACTTAGGAATCTCAATATTTTATTGTAGACGCTCAATCGAAGATAATGCTTGCACTCATGTGATTTGAGACAATCACCGACCGTTTTTGTTTTATTAAATTATGTAGATTTATGCTGTAAATTATGCTATAAATCCATCTTTGTTCTTTAGAGCACTACTGCATAAATTACATTAATTATAATACGTCTACTTTGCACTGACTCACTTTGTAAGAAATTAGAACTTCCTCTAAAATGTAAATACCTAATTGGAGCTGTATAAAGTTTTATGAGATATTAGATGTTTTTGTTTGTAATGTAATGTGTAATTTTAGTTTGAATTTCATTATTCAGTCTATCATTTAAAGTCGTATGTTTTTATTTTTTGTAGTTGTGAAACGGATGCAGCTTAAAAGGCCCTGTCCAAACCTAAGCGGACTAGAAAATACGTGGTTATTTATAGCTCATAGACTTCGTTCCGGACATGCCCCACTCAATAGATTTTTGCATCTTATGGGGAAAATTGCCAGCCCAAATTGTGCAGAGTGCGTTACTTCTGATGATGTACATCATCTGTTGGTGGAGTGTGTCCGAACACGGATATTAAGAGTGGCTTTATTGGAAGTTTCTAATATACAATCGATGGATATTGGGAGGTTCAATGGCATTCTGGCCAAATCTCTCTCTGAAACTGCCATTCTAGTGTATAAAATGACATATGAGATTTTGAAAGCATAGTGTACATGTACTTTAGATAATTTTAAGACATATGTAATCTTATTATTGTAAGCTCAGGGTACGATGGAGCTGGCATGGACTCTTGGGCCAAAATCTCCTAAATAAATAAAGATAAAAAAAAAATAAGCAGAGGTATTCGCTACCGACTGTGATAGAGAGAATTGAAGGGGTATGCGGTATAATTTAATACTACTATTCACACCAAAGCAAAATTCGGTATCCTTGTGAGTAGAATACCGCGCGAGTTTCGCTGAGGCGGGAATATGCGGTACTATGGCATCACTTATTCCGCTCTAGCCTCGAACTTCAGACTAAAAACTTGAGCAAAACCCGAAACGTATGTAGGTAGGTACCTACCTCTACCCACAGCGGCAGCGAATACCCCTTAGGTTTGAATAGGCCTTAAAGGAGGAAAAAAAGTAATGCTGGAGTCAGTCTGTTCAACTAAAATATACTTATTCGCCTAAACTAGGTATATCAAATTGAATATTTGTCTCCTAAGTTCTTAGTCATTCGTACTTATAAACTTCAATCACATTTTGACTGGTTGGACATTTATCGGATACAGTGAATGATATATGTATTTTAAAACTTTTTATGTCATAATAATGGAAGTTTCCTATTAAAAGTAATTGTATTATTACTTAAGCGTATTAACTTAAGAAAAGTAAAAGAGCGGTAAAAATATTATCCTTACTTATTTTATAGCTTTTATTCATATAATCTTCCACTTACCACTAACTACTATAATTATTTGACAATAATGAGATATGAAGTCATATATCGTCATTTCATATATAACTTAATATAACTTAAATAAACTTTCCGCTTTGACATTAATTAAAAAGGAACTGAGTTGACTTGATAATCAACAACCTATTATTGACAGTTTCAATCCCGTTCTAACCATTCCATGACTTTTGTTATTGAAGTTTTTTTTTTAAACTAGACCAAGGCGAACGCTACATTCAGCCACAATTTTAGCCAAAATCTTATTTATATATATATATTATGACGTATTTATATTATGACGTTTTCGTATAATCGGGTCGTCATAATATTTTCTCATAGTCAAAAAGTATATGAGTTGTATGAATCATGTTGATTGAACTACAGGATATTAGTACATTATTATGATTAATGTTTCCACACTCATCTGGCAACAAAATGAAAATAATCAAGGAGTTGTTTTACGTAAAATATTGGTTGAAAGAAACAATTCTACATAAAACAGTTTGACTATTTTATAGGAGAATTAGCAATGAGAATAGGCAACTATGAGTTTTTTTTTCAATTGGGGTGGCAACTTGCGTACTTTAAATCGTCCATTATCTGATCGAAGCCTCAAATAAACCTTTAAATTTATTTTAGGTACAGAATATAGGGAGAGGCCTATGTCCAGCAGTTGACTGCAATAGGCTAATTGATTGATTGAAAGAATATAGTAGAAAAAAAATTGCTCTATATTATGCTGTCGGGTTCGATTCACGCTCAGTGCAAATATTTATATGCATGTATGTTTGCATTGGTCTGGGTGTAGAAACATCAATTTTTTTTGACACATAAGTATTTTTATTCGCATCTTAGAACCCATAACACAAGATAGTTAAGCTATGCTTACTTTGGGTCTAGATAGCGCTGTGTAGAATGTCGTAGAATATTTATTTTCTTTTTTTTTATATTCTTTATTTATTTACATATAAATAAAATTGGAGTGTCTGTTTGTAATATTAAAATAACCGTTTTTTACTACATGTTTATGAATATATATACGGTACATACACCAAAATATTTTTTTTTACAATTTTTGACTGTCAAGTGGCTGTGCCCGCGACAAATCACGGCTCTTTCCCAATGGGATAGGTAAAGACAACATCTTTTCACTTGTTAACTTTTTTTGTTATCCCTTCGGATACCCCGCCGGCTAGCGGGGATGGTTATGTCGTGCATCGACTGAAACCGCACGGTTGGGGAGGCCCAAGTATCCGTTGCCGGGCACCCGGGGTAAGCCCTCGATAGGATATATAAATGTCTCACAACACAATAATAACAAATATAACAAGAAGAAGAAATAACAGCAAAATATTTCAAGGGACTAAACGGCTAATTTCATTTATCAAAAAGATACGAAAGTTATACGTGTATAGAGTTAAGCTAAGGGTATAAGACAACAAATATAATCGCCATATCACAGCGACGCTGTAGGGAGCAATGAGTTTATCCGTTCAAAGTACCCATAAAAATGTAAGTAAACTTTAGAGCCTATATACCGCTTAAGGCGCGTCTTCGATTAAAATGCTGCTTTTTTAATAGTTATCCGCTCTTTATTTGTAAGAATTATTAGAAGCAAATACAGTCTATATTTTTGGAGCCTACCAAGATCTTCAGCCAAGCTAACCTGACTTGCAAGCCGTTACACCTGCTGCGGACAAAGCTCTTTTTAGGTGGGGAATGCTGGAACTCACGACACCGCCGGCTATGGGGTGGTAGCCGGAGATCGAGTGTGGGACTCTCCCATCCGGTAACCGGATGAGCATACCCACTAAACCCCAAGGTGTGCCTTGAGCCTTAAACTATGCAAGAATACTTCTATGGCGATCCACTCCCCCCTCCCACTAACGCGCCACACCTTTAAAACTCTCGATTGGACGACGTCCAGGCACACTAACCGGGAATTAAACCCGTGATCTATGACGTAGATGTAGAAGCGTCTTAAGTAAGAGCCATTACATCAAACATTACATATATTATCACGTAACAACACTGGACACCCACAGTAACTCAGAGTGACATATAAATGGATTCAGAGACCTAACGAACGTTTATGGGCGTTTTACGAGGTTCTGACGTCCTGACACGTAGTCCAAGATTTGTTTCTCTATTCTTTGTATAATACTAAAGTGCCCTAAAAGGTGTATCAAGATCAAGATCTACGAGGCCAAGGCAGCCTCACCTGTAAGCTAATACACCTGCTGATTGACTGCTCTGGCATAGGTTTTCGCCTCAGGGTTGACAGATCAGGGTTAAATAGCAATCGGTCCCACAGTAGCAGAGTCTCAGACGTCTAGATAAGTCACAGACCGTAATGGGTCAGTCGCGTATCGCAATTTCCGCCGATGCATCCTCACTTCCTCGTCGATACGATATGCGAATGATAACGTTATTGGACGTGTCACTGATTTATGATACACAGTCTAGGGTACGTGGCACAAGCGGTAGCGGGTAATAATAGCAATAGTGAAAGTTTATGCGAAAATGACACGTAAAGGAAAATTTTCAAATTTTAAGGCGGGCGGCGATAGAAACGTTGGAAACAGTGTAAGTAATAATATAACACATTGTAAGTGATAAAATAACAATTAAGATAGAATTTGTTGAGATGAAGTTAATTTCACAATCAAGGTGCAAATTAAATAATTTTAGCTTATATATAAGTCATGCTAGTATTTTTTTTCGTGCTGAAATCGCTTCGGATACCCCTCCGCCGGCCAGCGGTGGCGGTTATGTCGTGCTTGAACCGACTAAAACCACACGCCGTTTTGGGTCTCAAGACGCCGGGGTGTAAGGTTGCCCATAGAGCATATCCCTCGCACCCCGACTGAAGTCATGCTAGTACCTAAATGTACTTAAAAGTCCTAAAGAGGATGACAGATGTTTATTTTATAATAATATAAAAGAAATATTTTCATTACGCGGGGGGGTATCCGAAGGGATTTCCGCACGAAAAAAAAAAAAAAAAAAAAAAAAAAGGTATGCCGTTACCCCGGGGTGTGTGTTGGGTAACCTCCTCGAGTGTCGCTCCGATTCCGATCCCGCTGCAGTCCGGGGGGAACGGAATCGAAGCGGCCGGTACACCCTGGGCGGCGGTCAATGGCTTCCCCTTCACCCCTTCGTAGGGTTGGCATTGATCGTCGGCCAATACCCAACGTGGCGGGAACACATCGCTCATCCTGTCTCCTCTGCTTTCAGAGGAGACAGGATGAGCGATGCTGTTAGTGGTGAGATGGCCCAGGGTCAGCCGGGGTGCGAGGGATATGCTCTATGGGTAACCTTACACCCCGGCGTCTGAAGACCCGAGACGGCGTGCGGTTTTAGTCGGTGCAAGCCCGACATAACCGTCCCCGCTCGCTGGCGGGGGGGTATCCGAAGGGATTTCCGCACGATAAAAAAAAAAAAAAAAAAAAAGGTATGCCGTTACCCCACCATTCGAGAGCTAAGAGAAGCATATGTTTCCAGCAAGAATAAGCTGGTTCGGCTGATGCAGTGCGCTCTTACTTAATATAGACTTAAACCTGAATTGTGTATGATATATTATATAGTGTGTTTTGATCCCGATCGCTCCTTTCTATAACATACACGCATAATATTGACCGCCTGTTTTATGATTGACGTATCAACGCATAAGACATGCATAAGCAGACATCAGCCGAGTAACTGTTTGACAGTTATTCATATACATTATTACCAGATACGTCTAATAGAATCAGTATTCTATAGTCATGCGTAGATAGTTTACCATCTCGAAACCGGAGATGGCCCAGGATCACTCGGGGTGCGAGGGATATGCTCTATGGGGAACCTTACGCCCCAGCGTCTGTAGACCCGAGACGGCGTGCGGTTTTAGTCGGTTCAAGCCCGACATAACCGCCCCCGCTGGCCGGCGGGGGAGCCCCCTCCGAGGGGATTTCCGCACGAAAAAAAAAGGGTACTTTCGATGTATCTACTGGAGTATAGACGAGGTATTTCATAATTTTTACTTAGTATTTATCAATGTAACGTTTTATTAATCTGCCCGGCCTTTTATAGATTTTCGACATGAAGTCAAAGTCAAAAATCATTTATTCTCTAAACACCATTAAAACGTAACTTACAAAACGTCAAAAATAAAATTACAAACTTGACTAATATTTAGCACTAGCGGGCAACAGCCGCGGCTCCGCCCGCGTAGATCATTTTTTCTAGTAATAAATATAGTCTATGTTGCTCAGTGATAATGTAGCCTTCTATCGGTAAAGGAATTTTTTAAATCGGTCCAATCGTTTTTAAGTTTATTCGTTACATACAAAAATGCAAATCTTTCCTTTTTACAATATTAGTGTAGAAATGGAGCACCGATTTGAAACGCTACTCCGTCCTGCAAGAGTTCGGCAAGAAACTCAGCGGCCCCATTGCCTAAAATGCGACATTTTTCCAAATTCCAAGCTCCGTCTGAGAATTTTCTTAGAAAAATAATTCTAATGTATCTGCCCGATCCGGGAATCTGAGACCCGAAATAATCTGATTTGAGAATCAAAGAGATCCGGGACCATTTAGAAATGATAGATAAGCGACTATCGATTCAGAATTCTCTGAAGAATACATTATAGTCCACCAGCTGTTGCTCGCAGCTCCAGCCGCGTGGAACAGTGATTCCGTGCCCGGGGTTAAAAATTGTCTATCTGCCACATAATTCATCCCTGTTTTTTTTTTAAGAATATTAGTTAACGGAAATTACTAATATTCCCCCTAACCCCTCCAGCCAAGCTAAACTGCTTGTGTAAGAAGTGAGTTCACGTTGGAAATGTAATGGCCAGGACTCGAACCCGGTACCTCTCGATCGTAGGGTCGACTCCTTAACCACTAAGCTACTGACGCTTAGATTACATTTCATCCAGATCTGCTCAACCGTTGCCATGATTGTGTAAACATCTATCCATTCATCCAACTTTCGCATTGACAGTAAGACAGTAATATACAAAGGTTCATTCATCACCATAGCGTTCTTCCCAGTTGCATCCGAGGCCTTCACCTCGGAGCATGGCATCCGCTTACTCCCTCTCGTCCTTTTGGTTTAAATGGCATTGATGGAAGCGACTGCCGTCAGACCCTGAGAGGAAACCTACACCAGTGCTTCGTCCGTCAATCAGCAGCAGGTGTACCGGCTTGCTGGTGAAGTTGACTTGGGCCCGGAAGATAGTGGTGAGGCCTCAAAAACACCCATACAAATTTGTCTGAAAGAAATCACAGATTACGATACTTGTACGCCCATTGTACTTTTACACTTTGTTTGTATTCTTTGTTTAGTGTGCAATAAAGAATATATATCTATTCTATATCTAACGAATGCCTCTCAAGCCCGAGAGGAAAGCCTGCGCCAGGGCTTCATCTGTCAATCAGCAGCAGGTGTACCGACTTGTGAGGCCTCAAAAACACCCATACAAAAGTTGTCTGAAAGAAGTCACAGATTATGATAAGACCGCCCATTGTACTTTTAACACTGTTTGTATTCTTTGTTTGGTGTGCAATAAAGAGTATCTATCTCGGCCTAAAGATTATCTATATTGACGGCCTCTGTGGCGTAGCGCATTCGACTGCGAACCTGCGGTTCGATTCTCACTCAGTGCAAATATTTGTATGCATGAATATGTCTATTTGAGTTCTTCTGGGTGTTTCTTTGTATAATATGCATGTATTTACAAGAAAAAAGTATATAAGTACGTTTAAAGCATTCTGGAACCCATAACACAAGCTAGTTTAACTATGCTTACTTTGGGTCTAGAAAGCGTTGTGTGGAATGTCGTAGAATATTTATTTATTTATTTATGTATTCTATATCTAACGAATGCCAGATGATCGCATTATGAATCTAAAAATACATATTATAAGGTATTCAGCAACACACATTACATCAGAGTAGTTAAATATAGAAATTACGTTGATAAACATAATCGACCCGTGTTCTGTACGAACTTGCATTTAATACAAACTGTATATTTTGTTGCAATTAATATGTGCTTCGGATATATCAGTACTGTACTCGGACGTCATGATTCTGATGCAGGATGCTTTCTAAAGCAAATAAATAAATATTCTAGGACAAATTACATAAAGACAAAGACCCAAACTAAGCAGAGCTTGTCATGTGGGTTCTAGAATGCGGATAAATATACTTTCTTTTTGTAAATAAATACATCATCATCATCGATGATGCTTGTCCACTGCTGGACATAGGTCTCCCCTAATGAGCGCCATGGCGCCCTGTCTTCAATACATATTATCACCCAGACCAACGCAAATATACATATTAGCACTGCGCGGGAATAGAACCCGCTACCTCTTACTTAGCAGTCAAACGCACTACCGCTACACCACAGAGGTCGTTGCATGGTAAATAAGAAATAGCTGCTTCATTATCTTCCCAACTCTTTTTTATTTTTTATCGTGCGGAAATCCCTTCGGATAACCCGCCCTCCCCCCGGCCAGCGGGGGCAGTTATGTCGGGCTTGTACCGATTAAAACCGCACGCCGTCTCGGGTCTACAGACGCCGGGGTGTAAGGTTCCCTCGCACCCCGACTGACCCTGGGCCACTTCCGGTCCCCGGTCAGGCGTCCCCGTCTTGCCCCGGTTTGGGGGAGGGTAGCTAGTCGCCCCGCCGTCCCGGCCTGCTTCTGCTGGGGTGACAGGCGGCCTCACCTGCCACCCCCAGGCCTGCGCTCATGGAGGACGGAGGTCGTTAAGCGTATCATCCCAACCCTAATCCCGGTTGCGTTCAAAGTTTGCGCTTTGGAGCCCGGATCCGCTCTACGCTTTCTTCTCCAGATGTGGCTATCTTTTCTTTTTTTTCTTTATTTAAGGAGTTTTAGTCCCTCGAGACTTAACGCGAACATGTATAGGTATACTTTGGGTTCCGAGGGGGCCATCTCGAAACCGGAGATGGCCCAGGGTCAGTCGGGGTGCGAGGGATATGCTCTATGGGCAACCTTACACCCCGGCGTCTGCAGACCCGAGACGGCGTGCGGTTTTAGTCGGTTCAAGCCCGACATAACCGCCCCCGCTGGCCGGCGGGGGGGTATCCGAGGGGATTTCCGCACGAAAAAAATAAAAAAAGGTGTACCTTGGGTTGCCTGACGTTTCGATCAGGTTACACTGGCCGTGGTCAAAGGCTGACTCACGAAAGTTTAAAAAAAAACTATTGCGAAGTTCGATAACATTTCATTCCTTATAAGTATATAATATCTAATACATATTATGTCATGAAGATCTCCTTCTCATACTAACGAGAACTACCCTAAGCAGTTTGCTGTCTCCGGAAGCAGCCATGTTGGCTTTTACAGAAACAACTGCTGTCTGACCTCACAACCTCGAGAGGATAGCCCGCGCCAAAGCCTCCCTCCTTAATCAGTAGGTGAACCGGCTTATAGGTAAATTTGAGTTGAGCCTTGAGCAATGCGTAGTTTGAGTCTAGATAGCGTTGTGTAATAAGTCCTTGAATATTTCATCTTTTTTTTATAAATTTAGGACACGTCAATTTGACTTCACCTCGCCTGATGGTAAGCTGTAGGTAAAGTCTCAGCAAAGAAGGTCACCATTACATACGTACCATGTTAACAATGGTGGCACTCAGCTTGACGGCTTCATCAGAAGAGGATTGTCGTCGCACCACCGCGTGACACCCACCGGTCCCACTAGTACTGCGACCACAATCCCCCTGCCCGGCTATGCACTTGCTGACCCCTGAACACAATAAAACCGAAATTGGATTACTATGGAGGTTTTTCGCAATCGTGCACGGTGGTACCCACCCGGCCGAATTTTGTGACAAATTTGTGTTATCAAATTTCTAATTTCTACCACCAGTTAGTCAGAGGTCTATCATCATCATCATGAACCTATTCTAGTCCACTGCTGGACATAGGTCTCCCCTAATGAGCGCCATAGCGCCCTGTCTTCAGCTTGCCGCATCCAGCATCTGCTCGCAGTCTTTCGCAGATCGTCATCCCACCTGGCCGGAGGGCGTCCTACACTACGTTTGCCGAGTCGCGGTCTCCACTCAAGAACACGTTTACCCAAGCGGCTATCGGTTCTTCGTTGTGTAATATGTTCTTGAATATTTATTCATTATCAATTTTCAGTATACGTGTATGTTTGTCTGTTAGGTTACTTATCTATTAATAGAAAAACGGATGAACCATCTTCAATAGATACACAGGATACTTCAAAGATCACTTGTAAAGTTCAATGAATTTCCTTGAATTTTAATTAGAAATAAAATGGACATTTTCTAATTTGTATGTGTGGCGCTTTACTATTAGTTTTTATATCGTCAATAGACCGGCGCACACGCACCGCATATGGATGGGCTTTTCGAATATTCCTAACGTATGTACATGTCATACATTTTCGCTTCCTTGTCAGTAGCGAGAGAGACGATTGTCTGATGTCTAGTGTGGTTCATTTACAAATCGAACTACGGATATACTTAATAATGAAGTAACGTAATTCAAATTCAAATGTTTTATTCGTTTATATGAAAAAGTAACGCTTATGAACGTCAATCTTCTGCATCTTATCTGCTATGTTTATATTTTTTATAAATTATATTTTTTTATGAAATAGTCCAATTTTTTTTCCCGATCTAACTATTTTCAGCTGAATCTAGTAATTAATATTTACCCTAATTCCTGTGGCACAAGGCTATCATAATTATGTTTATCATCACAACTATAGGCCTGCTCTGCTCTATCCCTTAAGTTAACTTATATTCATCTTGTCGTAGTTTTGTTAATAAATTATCTAAATTCATCGATATTATATCACAATAGGGTACCTATCCCATGACTAGTGCATGCCATAGACAAGCATATCATAGATGACGTAATAATAACGTCTATGGTGACGACCAAAGGTATGCTCATCTTATGCATATCGCGTCTTGCTTGACCCGGCTACTGAACCTGGTACCATGCGTTCAAATTCAAGGTGCATCCTGTATGTGAATTCGAAATAGAATATTGCATAAATCTATTCGGCATTTATTAGCACTTTGTCATTGTCGGTGAATGATAGTACTATCTGTCATGTTGCAGTCAAAACTGTTAACTGGCTAATGGTAATTTTGTCTAAATACTTGTATAAAAAGAGATATACTAGACAAGCAGTTCAGAACCAAAAGTCACACTTCGGTTCGGGTGTAAGGCGGGACCGGGGTAAGGGTAGGGGACGCCTCACCATAGATTTACAATTTTGGCGCCCTGATACTACTTTATAGATATCAGGTGATGATCTCATATAAAATCGTATCAAATTAATTTAATATACTCTGTGGCTATGAAAGCAACAAAAAGTGGTGCCAATGTGTACAGTTGCCTCAAAAAATCTATTCCAATTTTTTTGTTCCGAACAGCCAGTCTAGTAGTCGTACATAGAAGTCATTGGGCCCCATCAATATCTTCAGAGCTAAGCCATCCACACGGCGACGGGCTAGACTCTAGCTTCCCTCTTGGAGTTGGGAAGTCAGACGGCACGGCAGACGCACTCATAAAAGCCGTATTAACCAAATCAAAAAGAGGAAAACAAGTAAACAGAGTCGGTTCTTTAAGGTGAAACCCTCGTATACAACTGAAAACAACAGAATCGGTTTCCATCATTTTTCAAATATGTTACTAGCTGATGCCCGTGCGTATCGTTTTTTGGTCATATCTCCGATTCTACTTAACCAATAGCAATCAAACATACGGCAGATTTTAAATCTGACCAAGACCATTCTTATAGCAAAACGGCATAGCCATTGAAATCCGTTCAGTAGTTTTAGCGTCTATCGCGAACAATTCAATAAACAGTCAACAATTCCAAAAAAAAAATATTTTTGTGTTCAGAATCGTTCATTTAACATAACCCAAGTTTTTTTTTAAATATCATATGCACAGACATAACTAATTTACAATTTTATAATAGTATAGATTGCCTAAAAATCTGTTATTTAACTTAAACTAGACGGTGCTAATTTAAGTTGAATAATATTTTTTGTTAAAATGATTTTTTGTTTACAAGCGGTGTTCTACGGCATAACGCGTTCATAAAAAAATAATTTAATGTAAGCTTTATCTCAAAACAGTGAATGAATTAAGGAAAAACAAAGCAATCTTTTTATTGTTGTAGATATCTACATCTGGTCCTAATAAAACTGTAAATAAAACAATGTCAATACATGGTGGTCTTGTAGAAAGTAGAATCGATAAAAAATACATCAAACGCTATTTGAATAAAAAGAACAAAACACGTGAACGGAATTCCAAATTTGAAAATTGTATTTAGCTCTACTTCTTTTCATTGTCACACGCGATCTATTTTCGTTCCAATATTCCATACGGCTCGTGCTTTGAATTCGTCGCCCTTTGCGTACTCGAAATTGAATTCAATGCTACTTTATAGAAAGGCAATGAAATCATGTATTTTTACTTTATTAATATCGTAACTTTAAAATAAACAGCTTTTAATTTTAATTAAATTTAAAAGTCGTTACCTGCGTCTCCGCCTGCGTGAAATACTGATCCCGTTGCCGCGACCCACAGAACCCTTTTAATTAGAAAAAAGCGGCCAAGTGCGAGTCAGACTCGCCCATAAAGGGTTCCGTAGCAGTAAGTAATATAATAATGCTTTTTTTTTATATTTGAGTTGATTGAATGAAAGGTAAATTGCGTTTTACGATTTAAGACATATTAAAAAAAAACTACATACTAGATCTTGTTCAAACTAATTTTCGGTGGAAGTTTACATGGTAATGTACATCATATATTTTTTTTGTTTTATCATTCTCTTATTTTAGAAGTTACAGGGGACACACATTTTACCACTTTGGAAGTATCTCTCGCGCAAACTATTCAGTTGAGAGAAAAATTATATTAGAAACCTCAATATCATTTTTGAAGACCTATCCATAGATACCTCACACGTATGGGTTTGATGAAAAAAAAATTTGAGTATCAGTTCTAAGTATGGCTCCCAAAATTAAGGTTCCGTTTTTTGCCATTTGGCAACGGAACCCTAAAAAACCTTGTGCTATAACATACTATAATATTTTTCGAGCATCTTTACATTTTTTTCTTTAGATTTAAAACTACCTATACAATAAATTTTATTATAATGAACACTACATATGAAAAATAATAAATATGAATTTAAGAATAAAGGTATCGTGGTAGAAGGAACATCTATTGTTATAATATCTATTACTTTTGTATAGGTATTTATGTATTTTCGCAAACGGAGATGGCCTAGGCCGCCCAGGGTCAGTCGGGGTGCGAGGGATACCTTAAACCCCGGCGTCTGTAGACCCGAGACGGCGTGCGGTTTTAGTCGGTTCAAGCCCGACATAACCGCCCCCGCTTACCGGCGGGGGGGGGGGTATCCGAAGGGATTTCAGCACGAAAAAAAAAAGGTATTTATGTATCTATTGTTAGTATGTATTGACTGGCATGTACCTACGTTTATAGTTTGTATTTTATGGAAGTATGTATATTATTCCTTCAGTTGTACACCATTTTGACCCATTCGTTTGCACCTCTTTATGATCCCCCAAAGGTTTGTTGGGAGAAAACTCTATAGTGAGTTAAGCTCTCGTTTGTACATCAAATTCATATTTGTAATCTATACAAAAAAATTTTTTTTTTTTTTTTTTTTAAAAGAATATTAGTAACCGAAATTACTAATATTCCCCCTAACCCCTCCAGCTAAGCTAAATTGCTTGTGTTAGGAGTGGGTTCACGTCGGTAGTGTAATGGCCAGGATTCGAACCCGGGACCTCTCGATCTTAGGGTCGACTCCTTAACCACTAAGCTACCGAAATATATATAATAAATATAATAAATAATAAATAATATAATAAAATTGAAGTGTCTGTTTGTAATATTAAAATAAGAGATTTTTAATGATTGCACATGAATGTATACACGATACTTATAACAAAAATAGAATTACCTAATTTTTTGTCTGTCTGTCTGTCTTTCTGTCTGTTTGAAAGAGATAATCTCTGGAACGATTTTGACGGAACTTTCACTGGCAGATAGGTAATGTTACAAGGCGTAACATAGGCTACTTTAATTTTAAAAGTAATTAGGGATCCAAGCAGAAAAAATAAAACCCACAAAATTGTGAATAAAATCTGATTTACTATGGAATGGCTGGAATTTTTACGTGACTGTCACTGGTAGATAGGTAATGTTACAAGGCGTAACATAGGTTAGTTTACTTTTAGAAAAATAATTAGGGTTCCGCGCAAAAGAACTAAAACCCTAAAAATCTAAATCCACGCGGACGAAATCGCGGGTACAGCTAGTGTTTAATAAATCGTTCACCGTGTGTCAAAGAATCAATCAACCCTCTCTTTTGTCACTGAATATCATCATCATCATCACCTTGAACCCGATTGTATCCGAGGTTTTCATCTCGAGATCCGTGGTCCGCTTTCCTCTATCTATTTTTATTTGGTTAATTTTGGGCTTTACTGCCGTCTCATCGCTCTACCTCAAAAGTTTCTTCGGTTGATCGGCAATTTTATACCAGCCGGTACAACTGCCGATCAACAAAAGCTTTGTTTGTAGAGTTTGGGCTCAGACGATGATAGTACTTCCACATTAATTTTTGTCCCTCAATATCATACTTTAGAATAAAATTTTCATAAATTTAAATATCAAATTAAAACTAAAATTTGCCAAATAGGGTATTATAAAATTCAAGAATACTTCAATTAAATTTTTAAGCATTTTGTGTGCTTACTTTTTTCTAAAGATTTAGATCGGAAAAAGAGAACATCTAGGACGGGACTTGAACCCGCGACCAGTCCCTTATAGGGGGAATGCTCTGACCAACTGAGCCACCTAGACACGTCCCAGATATTCGAAATTCTCCGATACATTAATACGTCTTAGAGCATTCCCCCTGTAAGGGACTGGTCGCGGGTTCAAGTCCCGTCCTAGATGTTCTCTTTTTCCGATCTAAAAAAATTTCAAGAATACTGTCATATTTAGACGACAAACAAGGTTGAATATAAACTGCTCTATCACTATGCTATTCAAACAAAATATTGTAATTAGAATAATTAAACATGTTTGTAAATAGACAAAAAAAAACAGCCCGCGGAGATTCTCGCCGGAGTCATTTCAGGACAGGGGCGCATTTCGTACCGGTATGGTTACTTACATTGGTCTAATTATTTTTGACGTATTGTATTTTTTTTTTATACCACTCAGGTGGCAGACAAGCTCACGGCCCACCTGATGGGAAGCGGTCACCGCGGCCTATGGACGTGTGCAACACCAGGGGCGTCACACTCGCGCTGCCGACCCTAAAAAAAGAAATTGAAAAGCAGGAATAGCCTTTAGTCTTTCGGGAAGACCAAAGGCTACTCCCGCCTCTCCCTTCTTTTTTAGTTTTTGTGCTGTCGGCGGTGAGTAGGGTAACTAGAGCTCACTGAGAGTTTTTGTGCTGTCAGAAGGAAGACTCTTCCCTCTGACAGCACAAAAACTCTCAGTGAGCTCTAGTTACCCTACTCACCGCCGGGAACACAACACGAGGTTATTATGGCCGCGGTATTCTGTAGGGCGTAGGTACTTCCCCAGTCGGACTGCTCAGTTGGACGGGAATACCGTCATGTCCTACCTCTCTTGCCATTTTAATGGTCTATACAAAATTAATGAATTTTGACTTCGACTTTGCACTTCATAGTGCTAGAGAATTGCTTCTCACAAGATAAATATTAAGTAAATGATTATGTATACAAGCTAAATGCGTTTTTAGGGTTCCGTTGCCAAATGGCAAAAAACGGAACCCTTATAGATTCGTCATGTCTCTCTGACTGTCCGTCCGTATGTCACAGCCACTTTTTTCCGAAACTATAAGGACTATGCTGTTGAAACTTGGTAAGTAGATGTATTCTGTGAACCGCATTAAGATTTTCATACAAAAATAGAAATAAAAACAATCAATTCAACTCAACATTTTTTTTTTCATCAAACCCATACGTGTGGATGTAGTCTTCAAAAATGATATTGAGGTTTTTAATATCATTTTTCTCTAAACTGAATAGTTTGCGCGACAGACACTTCCAAAGTGGTAAAATGTGTCCCCCTGTAACTTCTAAAATAAGAGAATGATAAAACTATAACAAATATATGATGTACATTACCATGTAAACTTCCACCGAAATTTGGTTTGAACGAGATCTAGTAAGTAGCTTCTATTTAATACGTCATAAATCGGCAATTTACCTTTCATTTAATCAACTCAAATATAAAATTTAAAAAAAAGCATTATTATGTTACTTGCTGCTACGGAACCCTTCATGGGCGAGTCCGACTCGCACTTGACCGCTTTTTATAATACAGAATGCCTGCCGAGAATAACTTTGTAATATTTCAAAAGATTCAATTTCTGTAATAAACCACATTCCTGAACGAATCCTGTGAATTTCCGTAGAATACAACAATAAACCGTTGCTTGCCAAATGGTAAAATTGTTTTCTCAGTATTATCATATTCTTAGGGTTTATATTGTGATGTGGAATTCCTATACTTTGTGAAACGTTCGTTTGTATTGTGTGATTAATAGCGAATCGCGATGTTATTAACTGTGAAAGTTTATGCTGCATTACCTATGCTTAATAGACATAATTATAGCTAGATAATTTCAGAAAGTGTTTATAAAAATAAAAATTGCAATCCTTATCTATACAAATAAAGAAAATTGAAGTGTCTGTTTGTAACAGTAAAATAACAGCTTTTGCTTTTCAATTAATGCATATGATTGTATACACGGTACTTAAGTATCTACTCATATTATAAGGCGTTACATAGGTTACTTTTATTTAAGAAAAAGAATTGGGGTTCCGCACAAAAAAAGATCAGATTTATGTCAACGCGTATGAAGTCGTACAGCTAGTATTGAAGATAAAAATGCATTAGAAACGCATCAATAAACCGATCTCCGAAATTTTGATGAGACGAGAGGTTCAAAACTACAACTAGGACGGTTACCAGCTTCGCAATCAACCCAAACTTAAGCGTAGCGAGATTTGCCTATTCAACAATAGGTCAACGTGACCGGTCGACTTTTTCCATTGATTTGGTTTTTCCGTGATTATTCCTCGATGGGACGTCGGACATCAACTTTCGACCCATAGAAACACTCAGCAAACTGAGCTTGATAACCGTGCCAAGTTTGGTCAAGATCGGTCGAGCCGTCTAGGAGGAGTATGGTTTCACGCGAAAACCCGATTTATGGAGAAAGACGCTTCGCTCGCCTTCGGCTCGCTACGCTTAAATACAATTTATTGTAATGTAAATGTCACATCCGCCATCTTTGAAAAAAAAACACAGTTTTTGAGAAATTTTCCGCGCTTTTAACAATAAATTGCATCCAGTTCATGCAGCAGTATAATTTGAAAATGGAACAGTTTAATCGTGATTGAAGATGATGATTGATAGGTGACTAACATCGTTTCCACAGTATGTTATGTTGTTGATCACGCGTTGCACTTGACCTATATCATTGACATAAATGTTCACATGTTGCCAATTTTATACTCCATTCGTAACAATACTGTGTTTGAAATCAAGAACAATATCGAGGTTATCCATCACCATGGATCAACTTACTCTATTACCAAAATGTTGAAAAATCTCTTTCAGCAATTATGAAAAAGTTTAGAGGAAGAAAGATCAAGTTTTAAAAATCTTTCCATTTTTATCTTTTGCTCTTATTTAGAGAGATCCGATTCTCAGCACTCCATGGATTCACCGTGCGGTCGCCGGGTCCATAGCGTGGTACAGAGAGGAACACCATGACGGCGACTGGGACTTGCGACCCAGATGTAGGTTTAGGGTGGCCACCTTGTGATGCATCAGCGCTCACCTCCACCGTCAGTAGTGTTCCCCCCCCTACCTATCCAAATTTGGTACGATCCTAACAATGCCGCTTTTGATATACGTTTTAATAAAGAGCTTACTGAAGCTCTTGGCAATCCGAGGTCTTTAAGTAAGTTGTACAGGGATTTAGCTGGAATTCCCCTGGCTCCTACTTCTACGGCATAGAGTTTAACCACGTAGCCGTTTTTGGTTAACTCGTTAGTCAAATCAAAGTATTTGTTTGTCTTTATAGCGTGGTCTTTAGGTATATTAGTTTCCCACGGTACTGTGAGTTCTACAAGCACTGCACGCTTATGCGATCGTGAAAAAAGGAATATATCAGGTCTGGATGATGAGGCACAGACATCCTCCGGTATCCTATAGTGCTTCTCATACGTGTCTACGAGTATTGTCCAGTCAACGGCAGCTATCAAAATTGAATATGGCTTTTGAGGTGATTTCTTTGAGCAGCCTTCCTTTACAAACGCAATGTAATTTCTTTGGTTTGTGGTTAATCCTTTTTTCGCTCTAGCTACCGCCAAACTTACAGCCTCACGTATGATTTCTAATACCTTATCATGACGGCGCGAATCATGATCAGGACGATTTAGCCTATGTATTTGGCATCATATTGCTGGGAAGCCTATTACATACAAAAAAATGTAGATATGGCACTAACACGCGGAAACAAACAAATTCGAGTGCTTCACTATAGATAGTAAAAAAAAAAAACAAAAAAAAAATAGTTATCACGCTTTCAGGTTTCTTTTAATCATCGTTGGCTGAGTATGTGGTGTAATGTGAAAATCGAACCTAGGAATTCATGATTATACGCACACGCAAACTTATACCACGAAAATGACAACATAAAATCCAACAATTTGCCAAATTTTATTAAATTAGTTTCGTACTCTTCTCGCCAGACATAACAACCTGACAAGCTATCACTTTTCAATCTACAATTTTAGTGTAGGAAAATAAACATAACGTCACTTCCTCAAATTTTTAATCTCGCCAAGCTTGTACACTTCATCGAGATGTCGGATAATATTTTATCAACAGTATTATTATCTTCACGAAGTTTATGAAATTTGTATCGTGTTGCCGAATATCGCTCCACCAACAAAACAATGACGGAATACACATTTGCGATATATCATACACATTCAGAAGAAAAAGAAAAATTTACTTCAGAACTTTTAAATGCTTTGTAAGTTTGATGCATGTTTTTCGTTGAAAACATTGAGAAATTTATTAAACTGAAAAAACAGATGCTTTTTAACAAGGTTTTATTTTCTAATTTGAGAACCTTTGAACTTCACTTTGGAGTACTTCAAAACGTCGGATTTATTTGAAATTATGCACGCTTATCAATGACCTATGACAAAATATAATTTGAAAAATTATCTACCTAAAATATCAAAAATTAAGAAAAGTTAAAACAAACTAATAGTTAAAAAATAATAGTTAATAAATTCGAGATGGAAAAATAGAGTGAATAACAAAATATTCCATATATTTGGTGTATTAAGTTGACATGAATTTTAACTGAGATCCGAGAAATATTTTGGGAAAAGAAAAAGAAATATATGATTTTCTAATAACTATCATTCTAAAAAAATAAACAATAAATAAAATCGCATCGTAGTAAACAAGTGCGTGACCTGATCTGAATGTGACTGTTGGCAACATTGGAACGTACTTTCAAATACATCAGGAATTATCTATGAGGAATTAGGACCGTTGCCAATATTAAATCGATTAATGTTCATATCGATAAACGTGTTCGGTCTTGTAACGTGCGTCAAATGGGAATCGGGAATCAATTTAGTAGGATAAATTATTATTAGTTGATATATTGTCGTAATCTTGTTTTATAACTGTATAGTACCTATACATTTACAGAAATATAAATAATAATATTTATGGAATATTTTCCTCATAATAATGTAACATAAAAAATGTATAATACACCTTTTTACGTTCTAATACCTACCTACCTGATATGGCTGAAAAGCTGATAAATTAAGATCCAGACGGAATCAAGATGGATACAGTTGTACAGTGAAACTAACAAAGATTACAAAAAAATATATATATTTTCGTTTCTTGATTTTTTAATTTGCTTTATCTAAGTATCTACCTTCAAATCACTAAGCGTTGGCAGCTTAATGGTTAAGGAGTCCGCCTTACGATCAAGAGATCCCGGGTTCAAATCCGACGTGAACCCACTCCTAACACAAGTAATTGAGCTTAACTGGAGGGGTTCAGAGGAATACTAGTAATTTCGTTTCTTGCAAAACAAGAATAGCACTTAAAAAGATTACAAAAATATAAATAGTAAATCGTATTGTGTACTTTTTTATTAACAAAAAAAAACAAAATCAAAAATGGAAAACGAAATCAATTTTAAAATAAAAAAACCTAATTCAGTGAGTCAATAAATACGTCACTAACCTGTAAACCTCTCTGTTGCCTCCATCACCACCAATAAAAGAACCACTCACAAACAGTCCCAAATTCAAGATTGACTAACAATAAAACGTTCCATTACTTGAGTCATACGCTAGAATAGACTCTTTTTCTCAATAATTCCAGTGTCTAATCGGCGGCGTGGGTGCAGGGTAATGTGACCATATTTTACTACGCTTTTGACAGATATCGCGCCCTAAAACACTTGTAATGTGAGTGGTAGCGCCACCTACAATAAAAAATATAAAACACAGCATTTGTTTTTTAAATTTGAATGATGATTGAGACACAACTTTTACTGTGCGAAGTGAGAAATTTATAGCTTTAGCGAAAATAACTTGATAAGTTATTTTCGCTGTTTTTTACCCCAGTGTTCTTGCAATTTCTGTGCTACTTTTATGTATTGTTATTATTAATACAATTTGAAGCTGGCAAGAAAAAGAAGACTGGAAAGAAATAGGTACATAGGAAGAAAGAACAAGACCGAATGATGTAGACGTAGGTGCAGGTAAAAATACAGGTAAAAATACAGGAGATACAGTTACTGGCAGCCTCCACCATATTCGGTTCTAATTTCTTAAATCGCTCTGATAGTTACAAAGATTAGTGGATTCAAACAAACAAACTCTTCAGCTTAAATTTACAAACAATTAAATTTGTTCGTAATGTTATCAAGCAATTCGTCAATTATGAAGTTTATCTACACATTAATAACTTACTAATGTACTAAAATTGGTGAGTGGTAGAGTCAAGCAACGGTCATTTTGGCCGTTGCATAAATGGGCCAATTCGACCGGGGAAGTACCACTCTCTCACAGAATATTGACGCCAAGTAGCCAAGTGAGAGTGCCGAAGCCCAAACTCCTTTCCTATCCCCTCCCAAACTCCTTTTCCATCCCCTCCCAAACTCCTTTCCTATCCCCTCCCAAACTCCTTTCCCATCCCCTTTCCTTTACAGGGTCGAAAGCGCGAGTGTGACGCCACTGGGCACACGTCCATAGGCCGCGGTAACCGCTTTCTATCAGGTGGGCCGTGTGCTTGTCTGCCACCTTAGTGGTATAAAAAAAAAATAAAAAAAAAACCGCACAGGCTCAAGGATAAAATTATAATAATTAGTTTTCCAGGTTAGCTAGTTATCAAATTTATTTTTAAACATAATTACATAGTATAAATATTAATGCGCATGTTTAAGATTCAAAATATAGACGTTATGAATAAACTTGAGGAAAGAAAATCAAGTAAGGTTAGTATAGTGTAAAGTTATAGATTACTTTCTTGTTAACATTATTGAAATACCAACTGATGCCCACGGCGGCGGCAGCGGAGGTCTGTTACCATTTTTTGCTCATATCTCCGATTCTACTAAACCAATTGCAATCAAACATTCTGCAGATTTTCAGTCGGACCAAAAGCTTTATAATAGAATAAACCGCATCAAAATCCGTTTAGTAGTTTTTGCATCCATCGTGCACAAACAGACAAGAACTCCAAAAAAAATTTATTTTTTAAAATATTTTTGTGTTTGATAGCCTTAGATAGATATATATCTAGGAAGGCCATATAAATTATCACACTGCTATCCAGGGGAGTGGAGCAGTAATCATATATATCAACAAATCGGACAAACTCGGGTTTTACAAGAATGTATCGAACATTCTTGTAAAACTAATAAATTACAGGCATGTAGGTATGGGTTAAATAACTGCCAGTATGTCACGACCGAAGCCACGGCGGACAGCTAGATTAAATATTAGGATTATCTTATAAAAAAAAAAAGCCTGGTAACTATACTGTAACATTTTTATGAGGTTAAGATGTTTGCACATAGTAGCACATAAGTACGCTGCGTTTGCGCCGCTCAAGCGCAACGTTTAATTAACGCGTAAACGCGCGCGTCGCGTTGTCGCGTCATCTGCACTATGCATACGTTCATCGAACGCCTACGCTGAACAAACGCTAGTGTGAAGGGGCTCTTATTAATAAAGTTTATCTTTTTAAAGCGTTATTTAACTAAAAACGTAGTTTCAACAAATTTGTTTCATTTTTCCATTCATCTTTGTATCAAAGCAATTCGTATTTCCTACTGCTTTGAAATGTTTCAAGAGTTTTCAGAATGTTGCGTTCATATATTTTTATTGTTATGATCGATATAAAAAATATGACTTCTTAGAATTCTGCATGTATGAATGAAGTTTATTTTTAAATCGTTCTAAACTATGAACGAAGGATCGTGTTACATGCATATATCCGTTTAATATAAGTGCTAGGTTTTGTCCATGTCTTCGGTTGCGTGAACAGGAAGGAAACATTTAAAAGATTCCTATCTCTTAAAAAAAAGCAAAGCTAAGTAATAGTCAATAAGCAAAGTCTGTGAGAAAAGAATCAGGCAATAAAAGTCAGGGGTGCTTGGTTGGGGACCTCCACGCGGTGTACCCTGGGCAACGGAGACGGCAGCGCCTCTCTCCTAGGGCGGGAGAGACGCTGCCGCCTACGGCCAACTCCGACCGAGGCGAGGACGGCCCTGTTGAGGGCTGTTCGGAAGCTTTCCACGTGTTTCCTCTGCTTAGCAGATGGGCAAGTAAGGGGGCCATCTCGAAACCGGAGATGGCCCAGGGTCAGTCGGGGTGCGAGGGATATGCTCTATGGGTAACCTTACACCCCGGCGTCTTAAGACCCGAGACGGCGTGCGGTTTTAGTCAGTTCAAGCCCGACATAACCGGGGCGGCGGGGGGGCGGTATCCGAAGGGATTTCCGCACGAAAAAAAAGAAAAAAGAAAAAGGCTATAAAAGTCACGACCACTATTTTTTAAAGAAAGTGTGTTAGGGGCCATACCAACATTCTTGAGACAAAACCTCACCTGCTAGGCGGGTGCACCTGCAAGACAACGGACAATGTTTTGGAGCAGGCATTTCTCTGGGGGTTAGGAGGTCAGAAGGCAGCCGCTCCCGGAAAAGCCAACATACCAATCAAACGCAACTGAGAAATCGCAACTGAAAAACGCAAATGATTATGATTAAAGCAAAAATATATGTGGCAAAAACTTTGTCCCTTTGACTACAGATAGGGGAGATAAGGGAAATAAAAAGAAAATCGCCTGCGCAATGATGAATGACGCTCAAGGCTGACTCATTTGTTTTTCATCATCATCATCATCAACCTATTCTAGTCCACTGCTGGACATAGGTCTCCCCTAATGAGCGCCATAGCGCTCTGTCTTCAGCTTGCCGCATCCAGCATCTGCCCGCAGTCCTTCGTCGATCGTCATCCCACCTGGCCGGAGGGCGTCCTACACTGCGTTTGCCGAGTCGCGGTCTCCACTCAAGAACACGTTTACCCCAGCGGTTGTCGGTTCTTCGCGAGATATGGCCGGCCCACTGCCACTTCAGCTTGCAAATTCTTTGAGCTATGTCGATAACCTTGGTTCTCTGTCGGATGTATTCATTACGAATCCTATCCTTCAGAGAAACTCCGAGCATAGCTCTTACCATTGCTCGCTGAGCGACTTTGAACTGGTGGACCAGCCCTACCGTGAGTGTCCACGTCTCAGCTCCGTAGGTCATTACGGGTAGGACGCACTGATTGAAAACTTTCGTTTTCAAACACTGCGGTATGGATAACGCTGCCCAGCCTAGCTGGATCCTCCTCTTGGCCTCCTTCTCAAAATTGTTTTTACCTAACTGCACAATCTGCCCGAGGTAAGTGTACTCAGAAACAATTTCAAGATGGTGGCCATCCACGATTTGTTTTTGAATGTGGCAAAATGTGTGGCAAAGACTTTGTTTATCCCTTTGGCTACAGATTGTACCTACTCATTCATAGATTATGAATGAGTAGGTATATAGATAAGAGAAATAAAAAGAAAATCGCAATGATGAATGACGCTCAAGGCTGACTCATTTGTTTTTGAAGGCGTTAATCTGACATATCCGTATATCCAAGATAAATATAGACAGGGTCAAAAATCATGATAATGTTCTCTAGATGCGCAGTTACGAGTTTATAGATCTCTTTAGCGGTAAGCGCGGGTCGTGACGGCGGAGGTGCGCCCATCAACCAATCATCTATACATATAAATAAAAATGGAGTGTCTGTTTGTAATATTGAAATAACCGTTTTTTACTACATGCATATGAATATATATACGGTGCATACACCAAAATAACATTTTTTTCAATTTTTGTCTGTCTGTCTGTTTGTTCTGGCTAATCTCTGAAATGGCTGGACCTATTTTTGCGGGACTTTTATTGGCAGGTAGCTGATGTAATAAGGAGTAACTTAGGCTACGTTTATTTTAGATTGGTTAAGTAGAACTGGAGATATGACCAAAACCGATAACCGACCTCCGCGCGGGCGGAGCCGCGGGCATCAGCTAGTAGATATATAAAACTAACCACGGCCTCAAAGGGCTCGCTTCATTGGTTGATCACTCCTTTTATTGGTATTTTAATTGGCCAGTTAGTGCACATGCGCGATCTTTTTGATGTTTGGTCAAGATTTTTGCTTTTGCCTCGAGGAGAATAGTGTCTTTGACTGTTAAGGTGATGATTGGTTTTAGTCGCTTCAAGCCCGACATAACCGCCCCCGCTGACCGTATTCGACGGGATTTCCGCACGAAAAAAATAAAAAGGTACTTGAATAATATCGAGAGTATCGATGCATCCGCTATTCAAGTTCAAATATCTGTCACCATCATCATCACAGTGTTCAGATCAGTTCAGCCGTTTGAGCTGAAAATTCCAAACCTCCAAACATCCAAACATCTTCACAAACTGTCATATATATATTATTAGTAGGATAAGTTATTAAGCTTCAGTTGCACTCTACTAACTTGAGTTTATAAAATAATAAATATATGGATCCGTCCGTTGGTCCATACGGTCAACCGGGTCTGGTTTCAATAAAAAAATCTTGTTCATAAATATTGAACGGATAGTGTGCGCTTCTTTGACCCAAATGGCTACGTTTTCGACTTGTTTTTTCACATTTTATCTCTGTGCTGAACTTTAAAAGGATGATTTGTTAAATACTTTTTAAAAAAATCACTCGATTAAGCTCTTTTAATATATTTTGAAATTAGATTCAGTAACATTTTCGTATTCGATATTTAAGTAATTCGTTGAATCTATATTAATATTATAAAGGGAGGGATTGTTTGTATATTAAGGGGTAATCTTCGGAAACACTGCACTTATTGGCAAAATTCTTTCAAAATTAGAAGAGTACACTATCCCGATGGACATTACGATGGCTATAGTTACAAAAATGGATAAAACCGAAGCGAGGGCAGGTTGCTAGTATTATATACCAATGAAATTTAATAATATATGTATTGTGCTCATTTGTACTAATTAGGTATTCCAGTAAAGTGTTACTATGTCAATAAATACGAACAATGACATGCAACATTACACGGTGGATATACGCACGAAAACGATTTAGTAAATACGTTCACTGTGCGTACTGCAAATAATTAACCTGTGGTACTGCTAAGCAATGCTAAGGACTGCAGCCTGCCTGAGTCTTTGTTTTCAGAAAGTTATAACCTGGGATTCTTCAAGCCTAGAGTGAAAAGGTTACTTTATATGAAACATGTTCCATCACCAACCAGACATCATCACCTACCAACAGGTGAGATAGAGGGCCTATTAATAATGATAAAAAACATGCATTACAAAATATAACAAACAAGATAATTTTACAAGAAATTGAGGAACAAATTTCTTCATATTTTCGGAAGTTTACGCGAATGTCACACATTGAAATAAAACTATTTCTGTATAGCAGCATGGCCATGGTCGATGGCGGAGACCACCGTGAACATGGCTGCTGAAAAGCAACCGAAACGTCGGGATCAATGTAAAATAAAAAATAACAACAAAATAAATCGCGATAGAATCCGTTAAAAATAGTTTTATTTCAACAAATTTCTTCTTAAAAATATACATAACATAACATATACGTAACTTCACTCCGGGGTAGGCAGAGGTGTCTTACACACCCACGATTCGCCAGTTATGTTTAGGTCCCAATGTAATAGGGGGCGAGCCTATTGCCATCTACCAGGCACATTACTAAGCGAGCGATAATCAAAATTTTTAATACACACATAACTACGAAAAGTCTGAGGTGTGTGGAAGGGGCGACTGGGGATCGAACTCGAGACCTCGTCTCGGCAGTCCGTTACGTACACCACTAGGCTATCGCCGCTTTCTTCGTCTTAAAAATATGCTCGGCATTAAATGCGGAACAAAGTATATCTGGAAATAATTTCCTTCCTCAAACCATAAATATCAATTTATTCTTTCATAAATCTGTACAACCAATTAAGAAACATGACTACATCTCTATTAAGGCATGTGTGACGTCTGCAGAAGGTAGCTACAGATTAAGGGCAGCATCGATATTGTCTGTTCCTTTTTTTGCCACAACCTTCCATACCACGTGTTCCGCACGTTACACCGGAAAGAATAGAGCTGTCTTGAAACTGTGGAGTCGCTTTTCTGATGTTTCAGTTGTAAATATCTAATTTTAATATATTTCTTTTTAAATGATATGGTATGAAGTTTCTGCGAATATTATAGATAGAAATAAAACTATTTTTAGTATCGCAATTCGTTTGGTGTTGTTTTGTTATTTACAGTGATCACGGAGAGAATAAATATAGGGTACGTCAATATGATCCACCTCACCTGATGGTAAGCTTAAGGCGATTATTTTGATGCTCGTAAAATATGGTATTTAATTTTAAAGGATATCATATGTTTATATTTCAGTATTTTAATTTATAAAATTGTATGATATTCGGTAACTCGATTTTATTTTTATCCCATATATCCTTTTACTTGTGTGTATTATAATGATAGGCGAAAAAAATATTCGCAGTAATTGGTCCTTTATGCGTAAACATTCTATAAATACTACTATTAACAACTGCGTCATCCAAACGTTAACATTACTAATAATATTCGAAGACCGATGCAAATATTTATATTTGCTCTCACAAAAACTACAGGGTTACGAATCACAACTTGCAAAAATATGTTTTAGATTAATTTAATTGGGTAAGTAAAACAGTACAGTACTGTGAACGTAAATGTAAGAAATAAAGATGTTCACAAACTTTACTTCATGTACTAATGAATCCAACGTTAATGAATACAAAAATACTCTCATATAAACAATTTTATATTCAAAAACTTAATAACATTCACTAAAATTAGCGGAACGACAATTATACAAAGCATCAATCTTTTTTATAAAATTCTGTGACAGAATGCGTCTCCATACCATCTCCTTTTCTATCAACAACAAAAACACATTGTTTGCCACGTGTTACGCATTAGGACGGCGCGCGACGGGTGAATGCTAAAAGATACACTGGTTCGATTCCCGATTGAACATAATGCTCCAGGACACGGCCTTTGTAACCGCTGATTTATTACTTGTCCTGCTCAATGCCCGCTTTTTTTAACTTATGGTTAACCATAATTAATTAGTTTCTTCAAAAAAATGTGGCATTTTAAATAATTAACATTCTAAATGTGAAGCTTGTTGACTTTTTAATTCAAAAATGCTTGCCTGGAAATAATTTAGTTATTGTCAATTATAACCAATGACTTCTATTTATACTAGACAAGCAGTTCAGAATAAAAAGTGTTTCACACTTTAGGGGTGAGGCGGGAACGGGAAAGGGGTACGGGTAAGGGGGTTTTGGCGCCTTTTCACTACTTTACAGATGTCAGATGATGATCTCATTTAAAATTGTATAAAATAAATTTAATATACTCTGTGGCTATGACAGTAACTCATAGTGGCGCCAAAGTTGTGTACAGTAGCGTCCAAAAACCTTTTTATTTACATTTTTTTTTTGTTCCAAACAGCCAGTCTAGTATACATACTCGTAGAACTCATTGACATAACTATAATATTCACTAATACTGATTTTTTAATATAGTGTTGTGTTAGTTAACTTATCAGGTAAATAGTCAAATTGCGTTAGCTTACATTTTGAATGAAAATTACATACCTAGTATTCGTTGAATTTTTAAGTTTTTATATATTCATAGAACTCTTCATTAACGAAGCTCCAATGCCATATGCTATTAATTCCACGAAAAGCGAACTTTATCTTATCAAGCCAAAACAATACCCAGAAATGGCAGAGTCATACCGTATGTAACTAATTATGTTTTCATTTAAATGCCGACGGTCTATATTTAATTATATCTTAAAATAACACAAATCTGCTTACCAAGTTCTGGGAATGAACACAATTCCGCTCCGAATATCCGCAACGTCACAAAATGTCACAGAGCTTTCTATATGTCAGTATGATACACAAATTGTCACAATAAGTTGAATACACAATCACTAGGACACCGTCACAATCAGAAGTTAGTTCAGTTACGTGAAAATTCGTTGATCGTTCTACACATCTACGAGACGACCGTACTCGCCGAGCTTTGTAAGAAGACTGAATTCTCTACAATACAATCTGTGAGCGAGCTTTCAGCGCTGCGCGTGCGCCGTAATTGAAACTGCAGCATGTCGCGCGTAACTACAGCTATCTCTTTCTTTTATTCGTGCTTTTGTGGAGTTATTGTATCTTCGACCTTGTTTAACGTTATGTCTGAGCGTGAAAATCTTAGAAAAGGCAAGTAAGCAGCACGCTTGTGCTGTCTTACGTAATCGAAGGTGCATTTATGATATATTATATTCTGTCTCGTGATTAATGTATTTTCACTGTTTAACATATGTTTTTATTAATGTTGGCTTTTATTCAATGATATGGGCGCCAAGATGTGGTGTCCAGTTGGAAGTAGGACGTATATTCTTCATTGAGAAAAGCGGTCATCTAAAACAGTTTGTTATCGTGACGAAAAATAAAATCTACAGATTATTCGTTTTAAAAAACAGTGAATAAATATTCTAGGACATTCTAAACAGACCCAAAGTAAGCAAAGCTAACTAGCTTGTGTTATTGGATCTTGAATGTGGATAAACATGAATACAATTAGGTTTAGAGAATCAAACTTAGAAGTCTTCATTTTTTGCTTGCTTTTTCATTGGGAAATATATACATACAATACAGGATTTGAACTCGCGGCAGTCCCCATTTTAGGGAGATTACCCTCTTCTTCTTCTCCATTCCAATTCCGGTTGCATCCAAATCTTGCACATTAGAGGCCGGTGTCCGCTCTCCTACTCCTACATACATACATATAGTTACGCCTCTTTCCCATTGGGGTAGGCAGAGACAACATCTTTCCACTTGCTACGGTCTTGGCATACGCCTTTCGCTTCTTGCGTACTCGTCTATTACTGCTTTTCATAATTTGATTGATTTGCTTTTACGGAAGCACTACCGCCTGACCCCACGAGGATAACCTGCGCCTGACCCTCGTCTGGTAACCAGCAGGTGTACCAGCTTGTAGGTGATATTAGTTTGACCGCCCCAAGAAGACCTTGGGACCCCACATACCCTATTGAGGGGGATAACTCTATCAACAGTTAACTCAACTGAGGCCATGGCAGTGGCACCCGGCCAGCCCAACACTAAACAGAGGAGGAAGTGTGCATTCTTGATAACATTCTGTACTTAAACACACACACATACACTAGTTCTTCAAACACGCATACACACACTTGTTCTTTAGATTTCATACTTTCCTTTCGCAGGTCTGCTGGAAGAGATTTCTTAAAGAATTAAGCATAGCATCTGTACTACTGTTTCCACTAATGTATTTTTATGTTTGATTGTGTGTGTACATAAACTTAAATAAATCATCATCATCATATCAGCCGTAGGAAGTCCACTGCTGAACATAGGCCTCCCCCATTGACTTCATTTTGACCTGTCTGTAGCAGCCTGGATCCACCGAGTCCTTGCGCTCTTTACCAGGTCGTCTGTCCACCTTTCGAGAGGCCTTCCAACGCTGCGCTTGCCGTCACGTGGTCTCTAAATAAATAAATAAGTGGAATTTAAAACAAAACTTATTAAAAAAGCTTTTATTTCGTGTTAATTAAAAGAACAAAAAAAATAAAATCAAACGAGCCGAAACTTGATAGGGTTGTATCGATTCGTTATAGAGTTCCTATGACCACCTTCCAGCTGCATCATCAGATCAGCATCATGTCATCATAATATTGCACTGTCACGCGAAATACACATGCATGCAAAATTTCAGCTCAATCTATTAAAAATGTTGATTATCGCTCGCTTAGTAATGATCCCGGTAGATGGCAATAGGCTCGCCCCCTATTACATTGGGACCTAAACATAACTGGCGAATTGTGGGTGGGTAAGACACCTCTGCCTACCCCTTCGGGGATACAGGCGTGAAGTTATGTTATGTTATGTAATCTGTAATCACCCGGTATATAAAAATTCTTATGAATTTTTCATAGGTCTGAAAATAGGTCGTGGGCTATTTTTATACCCCTAGGTGAAAGGGATCAGGATTTCAAGCGGGCGGAGCCGCGGGTAACAGATAGTAACTCTCTAAATTCTCATTATCGGCAATTCCTATGACACGCCTGCTCATAAGCTTATAGTACTTATGTTAGTAGTGAGAAGCGAGGAATTGCGGCGAAGGAAGCTAATTTCCTTCAACAATACGGAGAATATTGTAATATTGGTGTTCTGAGTACTGCCTGTCTGTCTGACAGTTGCTTCCTTGTACGTCTGCACTTATGAACGAAACTGAAAGTTATACATATACAATAAAGACATACACGACGAGCGGGGGCTGTTATGTCGGGCTTGAACCGACTAAAACCGCACGCCGCCGTTTCGGGTCTTCAGATGCCGGGGCATATAGTGGCGGATAAGGCATTTCTGTCTCACCCTGACTGACCCAGGGTCATGTCCGGATTCGAGATGGCCCCTTGGGCTTGAGAACCACGGTGGCCCCGTCTTGCCCCCGGAACAACGCCGCCGCCCCGGCCTGCTTCTGCAGACGTCTGTAGAGGTGTCAGGGTGGTTTTGGAGCCCGTACAAGATCTTTGGAGCCGAAGCCAACCTCACCTGCATTTTGGTACACCTGCTGATTGACAGAAGAGGCTCTAGGGTCAGGGTTTTGAAGTCAAACGGCAGTCGCTCCCGTTAAAGTCAAGCCAAATCAAGAGACAGATTAGGAGAGCGAAACCTGGTCTCCAAAGTGTAAGCTTCGGATGCAACCGGGCTCGGTTGCATCCGAACCTTGATGCTGAGAAGGTTGATCACGGCACTAATGCCGTGATCAACCTTCTCATCACCGTCATAATCACGGCGTTAAGCCTAAGCTTAACGCCGTGTTTATGATGATGATGACATGACTCACGCGCATATTTGTGAAGGGGTAAAAAGAGGCATATTATACGTACTCTGTGGCATTTCTATATTTTTAGTCCCCTGTAATAAAGGATGTGCTTTACTGTGGACTATTGAAAGAACAAAGTAAGGTGGATGTGTTCCTCTCGGCGACCCCGGGCGCCGAACTCCAAGCTTTGAATGCAATAAGAATTGACACTCGGAAAAGCTTAAGTATTATTCAGATTGCAATAAACCCAGTGCAATACAAATATCTTACTGTGAATAAATGCCATGTCAGCATAATTATTACTCTATTTAGCTAAGTATTGTATATGAATACGAGTATAATACCTGTTCCTAAGCTCAAAATATATATGTTATTATAAATACTCGCTTAAAAATTAGTTAATCCACGCTTAACGGCGTGAAATATTTAAGCGCGTACTTTATATACTGGTTTGATAGCTTACATCTTCTAGCAGGATATTGGACGTAAACACTGATCACTCAAGCAAGCAAACTGATCGAACTAAACAAGTAGATCAATTTATTTACCAATTAGATCGATTATCCGATAACTTAAAGAAACAAGGTATATGAGAATATAGCGCTAGAGCGGACAGGATCGGTTGGAAACTGACACTAACATATTATTATGTATTTTAGATGCAGGGAGATAAGATCGGAAGGAAAAGTGTGATTAGAGAAAATGACTATATAAAAATACATAAGGTCTTATACCAATATCGTGAATGGCTCGTGGCTCAGTGTTAACCGAGTCAAAGTCAAAGTCTTTATTTTTCAAAATAGTGCAACGTAGTTACATCTTTTTGACGTCAATAATTGCTTAATACTAAGTTTACCACCGCTTCCTAGGCGCTAGTGGAGAAGAAACGGCGCAACAAACTCCACTGCGGCATTTTCGAGACGTCAGCTTATAATAGTGATTTCTTAAGACTAAATATGGCCGAATGTACATTTTAGTCTCGTGTCAAGATAAATAAAGGTATATAAAAAAAAACGTTATAATAAAATTTAACCCAAGTAAATCGTTCAAATAATTGAAAAAAGTTAAAATATGGTAAAAAGGTCGAGTGCCTACTACAATATTATGCTGTAGTTGTAACATTTTAGCATTTTAGGAGGAGCCTGCACCATGCTCAAACCAGACATTTTTGTCTTTAAGGTTATCATCTGTCCTATAGTATGCTTTTTTACATAAGGTGGTCTTAACACGACATAACCACCCCCGCTGGCCGGCGGGGGGGGGTATCCGAAGGGATTTCCGCACGTTAAAAAAAAAAAAAAAAAAAAAAAAAAAAGGTGGTCTTAACAAAGGTTTTAAATTTATTGTCAGGCATACCAAGGACCGATTCAGGCAATTTGTTATAAAAGCGTATACCTTCCCCCCTAAAAGAATCACTAACTTTGCTAAGCCGATAACATGGAAGGATCAGTTTATTTTTATTACGCAGATTTCTGTCTGTAATGTCACTTACTTTTGTAAAATTGGATATATTTTTCCTGACATACAGTATGTTAATACTACTTGAGTAGTTTAATACTAGCTAGGTGGGTCTTAGGATGTGGGAGACCATTCTAACCGTTTCCTACACTTACTACAGAATTTCGATATCACCAGTGGATGATACTTCACGGAAAATAGGTATAGGCCGTTTCGTAGTAAGACCGAAAGCGATGTATTTGCTATCGTAGTAGTTTATCATAGCTGGACAGGGGGGTTGTGGTCGCAGCACTAGTGGGACCGGCGGGTGTCACACGGTGCTGCGACGAGAATCCTCTTCTGATGAGGCTGACGGCCTGAGCTGAGTGCCACCATTGTTAACATGGTACGTGTATGTAATGGTGACCCTCTTTCCTGAGACTTTACCTTCAGCTTACCATCAACGAGGTGAAGTCAACTTGACGTGTAGTAAATATAAAAAAAAAAAAAAAAAAAAAAACAGAAACAGCTCTCAAATACAATAAACTTACTCCTATTCATCTTTTTTTAAATGACAAAGACAACACAATAACTAGTAAAAGCGACCAAACAGTACAATTACAACGATTCCAAATTTAAATATAGAACCCTACATAGAGGTGTTTCAAATTTGAATATAGTTCAATTCCTTTTACAAAAAAATACATCAACACTATATACAAAAGAAATGTCTCCAAAATTCCTTGTCTCCGGCACGTGCTACGATTTACAACCGGAACCGGATACCCCCGCAGTCGTAGATTTTAGAAGTTAAGAACAGATTGGTGTCGCGACCCGGCTCCGTCGATTGATTCCGTACTGATTGATTGATTGATATTCAAAATTAGTTTAAAAAGTATGTGAGTGAGTGAATGAAAATAAATGGAATTTGGCTGAACTACATATTTTAGGAGTTACACAGATATAAAAGTAGAGTCAAACTTGCATAAATGACTACAGTAATTTATTTTGGATTATTGTATGATAATTTTGATTTGAAATAACTATTGGAATTATTTGACAGTAATAAAAATAAACAAAAACATATTTTAGGACTTTTTACTCAATGCTATCTAGAAGTAAGTAGTAAGAAGAAGAAAGTAAGCATAGATTAACTAGCTTCTGTTATGGGTTCTAGGATGCAGATAAACATACTTGGATACAGTATTTTGTTCTGTTAACACATAAACGACTTCTCGATCATAAATTCGACAATTTTTTTTTTGTGTACAATAAAGAATTAAGAACTATATCAACTACCTACATAATCCGCGTGATATACTTGCTGATACCGTTTCCGCTAACCGCAGGAACCTATTCTATCTATATGCCATATTCATCAAGACACGCTCTGCCGTTCTGGCTTGATTGAGTAACAAACATCCGTCCAAACTATCGCATTAATAATAGTAGTGAGATTGAAATATTCCCTACAAAATGGCCACTGGACAATTTCCGCAGCGGACCGTCTATTTCAGCAACGCTGTTGACCGCAATGTTTTCACAACGCAAAACGGCAACAATGTGACTTCCCTAGAATACCACCATATTGTTCCCGGTTTGTAGTAGGCAAGTATCGCTTAGATGATGGGTACATACCAACGTTCCAGCGACAACAAGCCGAGCGAGACACTCGGGCATAATAATATACAGTATTTTGGTATATCTAGGACAGAATGGGGAAATCAGAAATCATAGGAGCTACAAAGTATCTGTCTTTTAAACAAGTAAATCTTATTCAGCAAAAAAGAATAACCAATAAAAATCTTGAGATTACTTAACCTGAGTATAAAACTAATGAACAAACTAGCCACAAAAGTTTTGAACACTAAGTTAAAAAAATTACAATATCTTCAAAATGAACGTAATAATCGTCTACTATAATTGATGTACGGATCAGAAATGTAATATTGATATCATTCATATCTTGTCTTACTGTATGTGTTTAGTAAATAGTATATTAATTAAATACTTAGATAAAGAATGTTTATCCGCATTCTTGACCCCATTTTACAAGCTAGATGAACTATGATTGAACCAAAGTCTAGATAGCGCTGTGTGCGTGTGTATTATTATAATTATAATTAATATTTGCTTTCTTCCATCCTGTTTTGCAAATGCTGACGTCTGATCATTATATCGACGAACTCACTCGCTTGCACTACGGCCCATGCACTGGATCATTCTCGTTTATTAGTTCGCCATCGTTCGCTTGATGTTTACCAGGCATTTGTCAAATTTACTGGCGATTTAGATTACAAGCTATGTTGTAGATAGCACCAGACATCCCAGAATAATTTCACTATATTTAATGATCTTATATTAAAAAAACTTTTTAACAAAAAATTAAACCGCTGAAAAAACTCAAAAAATAAAAAATAATAAACTTTTTTTATTTAACCTTAAGAACTAACTTCTTAAAGTAATGAAATTATATCTAAGTATATATTTTTGTGAATAGTTGAGTTTTTAATTAACCTTAATAACTAAATTCTTAAACTAATGTAAGTATATAAGTAATTTTGAGTCGGCGCCAAATCCTCTAATAATAAATAATCCTCTAATTACTACTACAATCAGTGAGTGAACAATCAATCTTCCCCAGTTTTCCTACCCTTAGGGTTGGGATTTTATTTTCAAATTTATGTGGGACCAACTTCGGGGTATACTCTTTCCTATAAAAAAATAATGATCAAAATCGAACTACTCTGTAAAAAGTTATGCGTGGTCATACACAAAAAAAAATATACACGTCGACTTGAGAACCTCCTCCGTTTTTTCGTCGGTTAAAAAAGAGGTAGATACGGCATTGGCTCCCTCGGGAGCCATCTCGAAACCGGAGATGGCCCAGGGTCAGTCGGAGTGCGAGGGATATGCTCTATGGGCAACCTTACACCCCGGCGTCTGTAGACCCGAGACGGCGTGCGGTTTTAGTCGGTTCAAGCCCGACATAACCGCCCCCGCTGGCCAGCGGGGGGGTATCCGAAGGGATTACCGCACGAAAAAAAAAAAAATGATTCGGCATTGGCTCTTAAAAATTATCATTCAAAGCGAGGCTAATTTCCCTCTATCGCCAATGTAACAGACTTTTGTGAGCGAGAATACATAACTTCTGTTATGCAACACAGGTACATTTTCAAGTTGCGATAGTTTTGAGATAATATATCCACTTAATTTATTTGGATATAAGCGCATGGAATATATTAGAAACTCTAAGGCTGGGATTAGACAGTCAATAAATATCGCGATACTTGCGATCCTGTCAATATTTCATTGTTAGTATTGATATAAATAAATAAATATTCTACGACATTCTACACAGCGCTTTCTAGACCCAAAGTAAGCATAGTTTAACTAGCTTGTGTTATGGGTTCCAGAATGCGGATAAACATACCTACTTATATACTTTTTTTTTTGTAAATACATACATATTATACATAGAAACACCCAGACCAATGCAAATAGACATATTCATGCATACAAATATTTGCACTGAGCGGGAATCGAACCCGCGCCCCCTGTCGTAGCAGTCGAATGCACTATCGCTACGCCACAGAGGCCGTCA
The DNA here is from genome assembly GCA_946251805.1 of Cybosia mesomella. Classification (NCBI taxonomy): domain Eukaryota; kingdom Metazoa; phylum Arthropoda; class Insecta; order Lepidoptera; family Erebidae; genus Cybosia; species Cybosia mesomella. The sequence continues at coordinate 20,007,792 of OX276409.1, forward strand.
ATATTTTTGATGTGCAAACGGAAATCGTAACTATATTGACACCAACATCACAATATTGGATCGCAATATTTATTGCTTGTCTTATCCTTGCCTAACATAACACATAGGTCATAGTACTTACATTATACTTACCAAACTGACTGTTGTGTTTACACACATTCAAAGTTCTATTTACAGTTGAAACTGCAGCAATCAACTGAAGGCACGAGAATCAAAACTACCATTAACCACCAAAGGTAAACACTTCACCAGTCCTCCATTCAAGTCCATTCATATTTCATTTTCAAAACACGAACGCGGAAGCACTAACTGCACCAACTAACTCACTCACTCATTCACAACCAAGTATAGCCGTTCTTTTAATAGACTTCATTCAGTTTGATCCTCGATAGTCGATGTGGTGCGTGCAATCGATTCACATTAGAACTTCCGATTTGTTCCGGCGTTTTATTATAGTGGGCACGGAAGTATGACTCGATGTTAACCTGATTTGTGATGTTATAGACCACCCAATACTGAAATTTGACAAAAAGTTCGTTAAATAGATGAGTTGTCAAGTTTTGAGTTGTTCAAGCAATATAAATGTGTGTACTGGCCAGCTAACCAAAGGGCTACCATTAATTTTAAAGATGCCATCAGTATTAGCTTAACACATGCTAAGTTACGGACCACCTTAGTTCAAAAAAAATTACATGAAACAAAAATGTATCAATTTAAATCTGTGCTCTGAAAATTACAAAAATACATCAATTATTTATAGCTATATTTCAATATCAAGATGTTTGTAAATTTGTTATTGTTCAGCAATTTCTGAGGGCGACTGTACATCCGAAAAATTTAATCGGAAAAAGGTAACATCCAAAACTGGACTTGAACCCGTGACCAGTCCCTTTCTAGTGGGAACTAGTGGGAACACTCAGACCAAAAGCGCTATATGGACCTGTTCTGGATAGCTGTAATTCTCATCTACAAAACATCTGCCGATTTTTTTTAAGAATTTACGGAAATAATGTATGTTATTGAGTATTAAAATACATATTCAAATATAACGTAAGTATTATTACCTGTAAAACATAATACGACAAAATATAAATTTAAACTATCTACAGAGTGTTCTCTGAATAGTCGAAAGCTCTCATTCTATTATGCCAAAGAACTTTATGGTATCAAAACTTTCGCATAGTTTATGGCTTGCTACAGGGCACGTGAAGGCTCTATTGATCTTTATGTTCTTGTCACTCAATTGAAAGTTTATGGTACATTTCTATCGAAGATAAACATGGCTGCTTGACAGTTTAAGTCAGTTTTGTATCATTTCGCTTCAATCATGTCCAATAAGTTATGTCAATCGGGTTTTGTTGACGCTTCAGTTATAAACTAAAATTACAAATTCAACAAAGCGTTAGTATATGACGAAATTTCTCTGTAGAGTTTCACCGTTAATGTTTATAAAATATTAAACTATAGCTTCGGTTTTAAATATTCTATAGAGGTATCAAACTGTCAGTCCAATGTGCAAGAGAAGGAAAGCAAGCTGATCGCGGAAGCGTAATTTCCTCCCAACAGGAACTAAAATTGCACTAGCGCAATCTATACTCCTTCTTATTCTTGACTATGCTGATGTCAGCTATATTGATTATAATGAGGACCAACTTGATAAACTTGAGCGAGTCCAAAACTTCTGTATAACAGGCTTGCGCAAATATGATCACATTTCCCCATTTCGTATTAAACTCAAGTGGTTGCCAATTCGCCTTCGCCGGAATACTCATATACTCTCTCTTCTCTTTAATATCTAGTTTAACCCTGCTACTCCTCCCTTTCTTAAAAAACGCTTCAAATTTATGCACGACACTTATACGAGATACTTGAGATCTTCGGAAAATTTAACTCTGGAAATCCAGCAGCATGCCACAGCCTTTTACGACAAATCCTTCACAATACAAGCTGCGCGCCTGTGGAATGCTCTGCCTGAATCTATCAGATGAGCACAGTCATTATCAACTTTCCAGAAACTCGTCAAAAAGCACTACTTAACATTTCAAATTTTTTTTAAAGGTATTTAAGAATATTTTTAATAAATGCTTATAATATATATATATTTATAGTATGTATCATTTATTATGTATATATATATATTTTTTATACCTATGTATTTATGTGTCGCAATATTATTATAATTTACTAGCTGACCCGGCAGACTTCGTACTGCCTCAATCGATGACAAACCTTTTAAACCTTCTCTGGACCTCCACAAATAATTCAAGACCAAAATTAGCCAAATCGGTCCAGCCGTTCTCGAGTTTTAGCGAGACTAACGAACAGCAATTCATTTTTATATATAAGATTATAAGTACACACTATAACCACCCAACTCTATCAATCTAGTCCATCTGAAGGTTGTCTGAAAGAGATCGCAAATTGCGATAACGCCGCCCGTTGTACAAGTTTTTTTTTAAGTATAGCCATTTGTATTCTTTGGTTGGGTGTATAATGAAGAGTATCTATCTATCTATTTATTTATTTTTACGTGCGGAAATTCCTTCGGATACCCCCCGCCGCGCCGGCCAGCGGGGGTGCCTATGTCGGGCTTGAACCGACTGAAACCGCACGGTGTTCTGCCCAAGTGTCCATGGCACCCCGGGTAAGGCCTCGATCTATCTGATTTAAGCTTTGGACTCTCGCACTTTTTCCTGGCGCGCATCGCAAACGCCAGTATTAGGTATTTGAATGGTCTATAGATAGTTACTTTGATTAAGGTGGGAGCATTACAAAACTATTTTTGAATAAAATCAAACAGTTTGTAGATATATTTTGCTAATATATTATTTTATCTGCACTAGTAACTCCCCTCCGCTATTGCAGATAAAGAAAACGCCATATTTAATATGACAAAATGTTTTAAGTAAACGGTAAAACTTATTATACAATTTTGATACATCCCATTATTTTTCCCTAAGGGGTATCAAAGGGCCATTATAAGTATCCCACGCCGTGATAAGCACTTTTGAATTCGAAAATCATTCATATTGATTGATGATAACGTTAACGCTTGTCAGCCAGCACGATTATGAATATTTTGTATGAAGCTGTATGTTTGTTTAATTTTCGTAGAAATTTCGTAAAATTACATGCAGAAGCTTCCTTCCGTTCATCTTTGGATGGAAGGACGCTTTTGCATGCAATTGTATTTTTTCTATAGTTAATAATAAATATTCCTAGTAAATAATAGGTAATTGTATTATTATATTGGTTGTGCCACAGTACTTACAAAGAATATTATTAGTTCTGTGGGTTGTGTAAAATTACGAGATTTCAAAAATATACGAAGGGATTCCCGCACGAATTAAAAAAAAAGGTATGTGTCATAAAAAGTATAAAATAAAATGAATCATTAAAAAACAAAAAAAAAACAAAAGTTCGATAGCAGGCGGTACCCATTTGCAAATCATAAACTGAAAGAAAATTAATGAGTCCCGCCTGTCTTCAAATTTATTTCGCTCTTTTCAGTAGCAGTCGCGTTTTTTATTTTTTAATCATTTATTTTCTTTATTACAATTAAAATACATATAAATTATATTTTTAAATACATTCTATATAAATAAAAAACAAATATATTTAAAAATATAAAAAATAGTGGCCCACCGGCATCGGGTACAGGGACCAAGCTACCGGTGGTTAGGGCTCCAGGGAGAGGAACCTCCTCACAATACGTGCCGTATCGAGGAGCACTGCCTTCTGCATCAAGCCCTTGATCCAACTGCCTAACGCGAGCCTCTGGAGATGTTTATCGAGGCTCTTGGCAATCAGTCCGTGAACCGATACGACTATCGGAACAATAATTGCTGAATCCACATCCCACATGTCGACAATCTCGTGAGCCAAGTCCAAATATTTTATTTGTTTGTCTTTTTCGGCTTTCACGAGATTGTCATCATGGGGGATGGTGATGTCAACAATTATTGCGAGACGCTCTGATCGATCAATCACCACTATATCAGGCTTATTGGCTACAATAGTCCTGTCAGTGATGATTGATCGATCCCAGTACAACGTGATACGACCATTTTCAAGAACTGGGTCGGGCACATACCTGTAATACGGTACCTCCGAATCTACAAGATCATACTTTAGAGCAAGTTGTTGATGAACGATTCTGGCCACTTGGTTGTGTCTATGCAAATATTCTCCGTTGGCAAGACGAGAACAACCAGAGATAATATGTCTTAGGGATTCTCCGGGACGGTGACACGCCCGACATATGTCAATCGTGCCGTCCTTAAGGATATACCTCCGATAATTATTCGTCATGACAACTTCATCTGTAATTGCACAGACAAAACCTTCGGTTTCTCCAAAGAGATCACCGAAGCGTAGCCAGAACACTGATGCTTTTATATCTACGTCGGGCCCATTTAAGGCCCGATAAAAACGTCCATGCAGCTCTTTGCTCTTCCATATTTCCTTGCGATCAGCGATGCTAAGTATTACCGGTTTGTGCCAGTTCTCTTTAGATGGTTCAAGTTCCTGAAACAGAGGCAACATACGAACACGGTACGCAGTGAGGTTAATTCCTCCCTCTGTAGCCACAAAATATGCCCGCATGACATTTTCATTTATGGAGTTAGTCCATCGCATGCGGTGCACATCACCACCGGTAGCGGGGGCCCTATTCGAAGCCGGTGGGCGTCGGGGTCCTAAGCCATTCGGTGGCCGGCCTCTCCTCGGCCGACGTTCAGGTGTTGGCGACGTCGGCGGAGAGAAGAACTCGTCGCTTGAACTAGAGCTCGACGCCTCTGCAATACCCGTTGTCGGAGATGCCGCTGCACGGGGATGGGAGGCGGAGCTGGGCGACGAGTCCGGAGGTGTAATTTGTGCTTCTCGTGCCCTGGATCTGGTCAACATAATTTTATCTTGTTTGTCTTGTATCTTTCCATAGTCCGGGTTTGACACTAGCTGTCAGAAGCGTATATTCTTGATTTTTTGGTATTGTGTGTAATATTAGACTTAAACATTTTATTTTCTTGATTAAACGGTAAATGGTATATTTGGGTCTTTTTATTGTAGTAGTGTATTTATTAAAAACGTGAAAAAAATGAATTTAGGTACGGAGCAAGATAAAAATGGCCTTGTTGACGTAGTGTTGCCAGGTTTAAAATAAATTATAAATTAAATGTTAAATGTTAATAATGTTGTTTGTTGTTAAATGTTAATGTTGTTGTTATGTTATGTTGTTTAAATTATTAAAATGTTTTTTTTTTATTAAACTTTTTAACTTAACTCAATTAACTTTTAAAAACACACAAACCGTGTGAATACTTTCAGTATACAGAAAAGCATGTTTATAGCGCAGGGATTTCCAAAGTAATGTTCCTAGAACAAGCAAAACCATACAGCAAGCCGAAAGAAAAGTATAGCGTGTGTTTATTTCATCATTATAATGATCGGACTCCTACATCTCATAACGTATTGTGTTCTGCAGCAACAACGGTAAACCATCATATTCTAATTAGGTGAGTTTTTGCTCAATTGTTCATTAAAAAGAAGATATTGTGTTAAACCACACAGTGGTATGAGATTACAATGTTCAAACGGAACTTAATAATTCGATAGCTAATTTAATGTAATGTTCATATAGTTTCTGCTAATGATCTTATATTAAAACTAGCTGTACCCGCGACACCGTCTGCGTGGAGTTGGCTCTGGGTTTTTTATTTTTATTTATGCGGTACCCTTTTTTTTTTTCGTGCGGAAATCCCTTCGAATACCCCCCGCCGGCCAGCGGGGGCGGTTATATCGGGCTTGAACCGACTAAAACCGCACGCCGTCTCGGATCTACAGACGCCGGGGTGTAAGATTGCCCATAGAGCATATCCCTCACACCCCCGACTGACCCTGGGCCATCTCCGGTTACGAGATGGCCCCCTCGGGTTTGGGAACCACGGTGTCCCCGTCTTGGCCCGGATTGGGGGAGTGGCGCAAGTCGCCCCACCGCCCCGGCCTGCTTCCGCTGGGGTGACAGGTGGCCTCACCTGCCACCCCCAGGCCTGCGGTCATGGAGGACGGAGGTCGTTAAGCGACCTCCGGTGCCTGAGTCGCCTGCGACGCGCGGCGAGCATGTTGTGGGCTCGGCGGGCCGGGAGAGTTCTAAATCTCTCCCGGGCGCGCTCCGCCATCTCCTTTCACTCACACTCAATCCTATACCCTATGCAATACAACTACCTAACTACTCAAAATCTGTATACTTTACACCAATTTGTAGTGGGCAGTTATCACTAGTATACAATCAATTGTTATTTATAACAGTAGAGGTACCGCGTAACTAATGACTTCCCGCGTCTGTCCGTCTGTCACAACGTATCGGGTTGTGACGAGTTCGCAGATATGGAGTCAGCTTCTGCTGAAAACATCAAATATGTTAGATATCTCGGTGACTAATCACAATTGCACAAGCATTTAATAGTAAAATAAAACAACATTCTATCAAATTTTTAAGCATTTTGTACGCTTACTTTTTTCTAAAGATTTAGATCGGAAAAAGAGAACATGTAGGACGGAAGGAAAAAAAAAAAAAAAAAGACTAAAGTTATTCATTGTTTCCGTAGTTCGCAAGAATTACGGTAGATGGCTCCAACGTCGCCTTAAAGACGTATTAATGTATCGGAGAATTTCGAATATCTGGGACGTGTCTAGGTGGCTCAGTTGGTCAGAGCATTCCCCCTGTAAGGGACTGGTCGCGGGTTCAAGTCCCGTCCTAGATGTTCTCTTTTTCCGATCTAAATCTTTAAAACAACATAACATAACTTCACGCCTGTATCCCCGAAGGGGTAGGCAGAGGTGTGTTACACACCCACGATTCGCCAGTTATGTTAAGGTCCCAATGTAATAGGGGGCGAGCCTATTGCCATCTACCGGGCACATTATTAAGCGAGCGATAATTAACATTTATTAATGCACACATAACTACGAAAATTCAGAGGTGTGTGCCCGGGGCGACTGGGGCTCGGACTCGAGAACTCGTCTCAGCAGTCCGTTACGTACGCCACTGGGCTATCGCCGCTTACTTTTTAAATAAAGTTGGTTAAATAAATGAATAAATAAATGAATTATAAGCAGAGGACTTAGTAAAAATAAAATTATCTAAATATGAAGTCTATCTAAATATAATTCATCACCTTAATTACACCCTGGTAGTTTTTTAATCTTTTCGGTATCTGATTCCTACTAAATTTAGATATCAGTGAACATTAGAGGTCGGATAAATTTCATCAGCGTCTTTTGAAGGCAAAGAAAAAAATAAAGTAAAATGTTATTCTTATATTATTTTACAACTTCAATTCAGCGCAGATAGTATATTGATACTATTTTTTTTCGTGCGGAAATCCCCTAGGATAGCCCACCGCCGGTCAGCGGGGGTGGTTATGTCGTGCTTGAACCGACTAAAATCGCATGCCGTCTCGGCTCTACAGTCGCCGGGGTGTAAGGTTGCCCATAGAGCATATCCCTTGCACCCCGACTAACCCTAGGCCATCTCCGGTTTCGAGATGGCCCCCTCGGATTTGGGAACCACGGTGTCCTCGTCTTGCCCCGGTTTGGGGGAGGGGTGCTAGTCGCCCCACCGTCCCGGCCTGCGTCTGCTGGGGTGACAGGCGGCCTCACCTGCCAACCCCAGGCCTGCGCTCATGGAGGACGGAGGTCGTTAAGCGAGTATATTGATACCACACGATTGTTTTGACCGCTCCATAACACTCTTCTATCGTAGACTAAACAATGACACGATAACTATGAAATAGCACAGCCCATGAACGCAGTTTTTATAATATGTATTGTTAATGTAATTGTTTGTTATTATCATAGTTAGGAAGATTATGATTGCCTATAGAGATTACATTTCGTACATAAACCCCTAATATGATTTTCTTATATTACTGAAGTAACTAAAGACTCCTTATCTAATTGAGCTGAGCGAGCGAAGCTCTTATACGCGGCATAGCCGTTTGTTGGTGGCTGAACTCCTCCGTAACCACTGGCGCGATCTGGACCGATGTACCATTGAGGAATAATCACCGAAAAATAGTTTCACGAGCGCGCGGCCTTAGCTAAGCGCGCGACCGTAGTAAGAGTCTATAGTAAGAAGACTTATTAGGATTCCTGCTCGCTCAGCTCAATTTATTTCAGTCGCACCCTGCACTGAATTTCTAGTATTCTATTACTTTAAATAAATAATAGTTTAAAAAAACTAAAAAACACGCTTTTATAGAAAACCGTACCTACAAAAAGAAATAGAAAATAAGTTTTAATAAATTTAAATTAAGAATAGTGTTAAAAATTTCAATAAATATAAATTAATAATAGTTTATATAAAAAAATGTATTTCATTTTAAAACAATCGTGGGGTCAAGAGATATAAATATTTTATTGACAGACATGAGTAGAGTGATTATCATTTTGATAATATCTTAAAAAGCACCCCACGCTTTTTTAAAATAAAGTTCATTTTTTTTATTACACTATTATTAATTTATATTTATTGAAATTTTTAACACTATTCTTAATTTAAATTTATTAAAACTTATTTTCTATTTTTTTTGTACGGTTTTCTATAAAAAGCGTGTTTTTTAGTTTTTTTAAACTATTATTCATATTTTAGTTTTATTTTATTTTATTATAATTTTATCAAATTAGTGTATTGTCATCGGTCCTCGATAAATCTACAAAGTTTGAACGAAATCTGGCCGTTTAAAGTGGGTCATAATCGCGCCCAAAGGAGTCGGTTACAAACATACAAACATACAGGTGAAGCTAATAAAAAATATATATTTATGTTACCCTGGCAATGTTTTACGAGTATCTGTGTCTTGTGGATTTTTGGTACAGTAATAAATTGGAATTTCTTTCTTTTTTCCATACTATCCACCAGGTGGTAAGCTGTTACCATTTTATTTGAACGCTTACAGCAGTTACAACAGATTTCACCAATCGTACGAGTAGCATATTCGGTAGATATTCGAAATATTAAATAACCTGTCATAGTAAAACTCCACATTCTTCCGTGGTATCATTTATACTGAGAAAAGTTGTATATAGTTCGCTTTTGTGTCATTTTTCCTTTTAGTAAAATATAATTTACTAAATGAGATAGAAACCAGAAGTACCTACCTTACAGGACTGTCTTGTTACTTTCAGTAAAATCAATGCGCCTAACCCAATTCATCGTTAATATGATCTGTTTTAATAAATATGCCAATAATGTTAATATTATAAAACTAAGTATATCAAAAAACTTTACCGTTTTGCAAAGAATAAAACATCGATTACAAAAACAGGCTCAAAAGTACATGTCGATCTATCCATCGAATAAAGATACTGCTGTAAAATCACTACTTTAAAGGCAGCGATTTAAAGTTTGTTTTACACAAAACTTGCTGTATTTTTTTTCTTTATCTATCAGACAAATTATTCTTGGACGTAAACATCTAAAACATTGTTAAGTATGGGTAATATTAGCGACAAAAAACAAAAACACATGTAACTTTATTCGTTTCATAGGTCAATGTTTACGTTCTTTATAATACCTGCCTCCATACTTACTTAGCCGACGAGGACATCATTAACCAACCCACCTCAGGAACAAAACAAGCAATTCTAAAAGTAGTTTGGAAAAAAAACTATGTAACGGTTATTGAGAGGATGCGCACGCGACACAGCCGCTTAAAGAGACGCTTTTTAACAATTAATCGCTTCCTCTAACACTTCCTTAAGGAAAATATATAAATAGTTAGATTAGATGTGAAAAGGAAATGTTGGGATGTATAAAAATGTTCACACGTCGCATTTATTGTTCGAGTTGGGATTTGTAGGGTTTCAAGAGCTTTCCTTTTCAATCGTTAGTTAGAGCTTTGAGATGAATCCGATAATAAGAAATCTGTAAAACTAAAGTGTGCATATAACAGCCTATATTGGCTACTTTTTTTTTTAATATTTAGGACACGTCAATTTGACTTCACCTCGCCTGATGGTAAGCTGAAGGTGAAGTCTCAGGAAAGAGGGTCACCATTACATACACGTACCATGTTAACAATGGTGGCACTCAGCTTGACGGCCTCATCAGAAGAGGATTGTCGTCGCAGCACCGCGTGACACCCACCGGTCCCACTAGTGCTGCGACCACAATCCCCCTTTCCCCCCTGGCCCTGGCAGGCTTTCCTCGTAAGGGCTAGGAACTCAGACGACTGTCCCTCCTAGTGCAGTCGATATACCAATCAAAAACAATTAACGAACCTTGGGCTGCTTAGTTATGCTCTATATGCTCTATGGGCAGCCTTACACCCCGGCGTTTTAAGACCCCAGACGGCGTGAGGTTTTAGTCGGTTCAAGCCCGACATAACCGTCCCCGCTGGCCGGCAGGGGGTATCCGAAGGTAATACGAAAAAAAATGAAAATGCACAGCTTGTCTAAGTACAGAATTTTCTTGTCGTTAGTGGGATGTGGAGATCAGGGGTCTGGAGAAAGTAACATTCTACAAGTGGACTCGCTTCGAAACGAACCTTCAAAAGTCCGAAATGTATGGGAGTGACATTATTTGTCGACATGACACGTGTAACAAATAATATCACTACTATGCATTTTGGACTTTTGAAGGTTCGCTTTGAAGCAATTCCACTAGTAGAATGTCACTTCGTCTACAGGCCCAAGTGGCAGCCACTTCATGGAAAATATGTTCGACTGTTCCGTAAACAGAAATAATAAAATAACATCAAAAATCCGTTCCCGCAGGGGGAACGCACAGGTAGATTTCGTGAAGCAATTAATATAATTTTATTAACATGTTTAATTTTTTTTTCTCGAAAACGGTAACTTTTAGCGAAAAACTTTTCAGACATTTATTTTAGACTTAAAAATGGCCTATCGATTAAAAATGTTTCCGACGCCAAGAATGTTCACCGGTTAGAAGTTATGATTTTTTTCCCGAAAAATTTTGGTTTTTCCGCCCTCCACTTTTAGTTAAAGTTTTAATATTATAGGTTTATAAGTAAAAGTTGTTGGTATTCATGTATACTATGGGATAAAATTAGAACGATTCGCATTATCTTTCATGGAACGTGAAATTTTGGGGAAAAACTGATTTCACAAAAAGTGAGACCCTACCGTCCCCTTAGGCCGGATTCCACCCGTTCACGAACTTAAACTAAGTTTACACCCTAGCAATTTTTGACCGCAGTTTGAAAGCGATCGGGGCAAAAATGCGACCGTGAGAGTGCCGCAAATTTTGGGAAGTGGAACCATATATACATATATATATGTAAACTTTTTGACCAGTAGTCATTTGGGACTCAGGGGATCATAACTAGACCTCCTATGAAGATTTTTTTTCAAAATTCGACAGTAGTCAAGAAACCAATAGGTAGATCGATTTCATCGAAATCTACCTTTTTTTTTTTTTTTATCGTGCGGAAATCCCTTCGGATACCCCCCCCCCCCCCGCTTGCTAGCGGGGGCGGTTATGTCGGGCTTGATTTCATCGACATCTACCTAATAAATCGCGATAGCGCATTCTATCGCGATTTATTTGATGATTAAAAACAAACTGTGAAACCTTTCGAAAGTTGTTTTATTTCAATTTGGATGTAGATACCGATATGTGTCATCTCCTTAAAAACTTTAGCTGTTGTACATTTATTCTTTTCTCTTTGTTTAACATCAAGAACATATTAAGACGTTGATTTTCTCTCCCTATCTAGAAATGACAAAGCCAATAGATTTCCATATTGCCATGTTCAACCATCTTCTGTTTTATTTATAACAACTTTACATGCTGACTGCACCTATTAGATACTACTTGACTACTTGGTATTGAAAACGTGATTTGAATTTGATTAATTACTTACTTATGTCACATGTAAACAAGTAAACATTATCAAGTTTAATGTGGATACCTATTGTGAGTACTACTGCCTTCCGCATTGAAACATCTGTGAGTGATAACATCATCCTTGGTTATAAATTATCCCATAGCTTTAATTTAGTCTTGGATATTGGCTTTTCCAATTAAAATTGGTAAGAAAGGGTTAACATAAGTATATAAATATTCTACGACATTCTACACAGGGCTTTCTAGACCCAAAGTAAGTATAGTTTAACTAGCTTGTGTTATGGGAATTCCAGAATGCGGATAAATATACTTATATATTTTCATTTTTTTGTAAATACATATATGTTATACATAGAAACATCCAGACCAATGCAAATAAACATATTCATGCATAGAAACATTTGCACTGAGCGGGAATCGAACCCGCGCCCTCTGTCGTAGCCGTAGAATGCACTAACGCTACGCCACAAAAGCCGTCGTAAATTCACGCCCTCTCCGGCGTAGGCAGAGATAATAGCCTGCCATTTACTTCTGATCTTACCCACTTCACGAGCTTTCTCTCTGTTATTAAATGCTACCAAAACGGATTATTCAGACAGTTTTACTCCTCCTCTTCTAGATTTCGGCTTTTATGGGAGCGACTGCCGTCTGACTATCAACCCCGAGAGGCTCTGATGCAGGCTTACCCTCGTTCGGTGATCATCAGGTGCACTGATGATCAACGGCTTGCAAGTGGGGTTGGCTTAGCCTCAAAGGTTTGATGAAAGGAATTTGATGATACAAATTTGTCACAAAATTCGGCCGGGTGGGTACCACCGTGCACGATTGCGAAAAACCCTCCATAGTAATCCAATTTCGGTTTGATTGCGTTCAGGGGTCAGCAAGTGCATAGCCGGGCAGGGGGATTGTGGTCGCAGCACTAGTGGGACCGGTGGGTGTCACGCGATGCTGCGACTACAATCCTCTTCTGATGAGGCCGTCAAGCTGAGTGCCACCATTGTTAACATGGTACGTGTATGTAATGGTAACCCTCTTTCCTGAGACTTTACCTTCAGCTTACCATCAGGCTAGTTGAAGTCAAATTGACGTGTCCTAAAGATAAAAAAAGGTCCTGATGGAGCCCTATGCACCCACTAAGAAGCTACGTCTTTATTTGAAGGCGGTAAAAAGCAATGCAATATATTAACCGAAGCATATTGCATAACGTCTCGTTGACGGTTCGTATGCAACTCGCGCGAATGCCATCAATCATTGTCGATATAAGGCACGACCTTCAGTGCCGAAGTCAGTCAGTGCATTGTTTAAACAACAATTACAATATAAATACATACGAGTAAAAATATATTAGCAGCTATTTGTCATTACTAAATTATTGACCCCTATAATTTATCACATTATAATTGAACTGAGAGTGAGACGAAGTCGAACGAAAAGCTCTCTATACTCCACTCGGTGTATTTCGGTTGTGACGCTACTCCTCCTAAACTAATCGACCAATTGTGACTAAACTTGGCTAGTAAATACAACTTGGTACCTGGAAGGTTTAGAAAAAATAAAATTGAAAATCGAACATACCATGGAGGAATAATCACCCTTCAAAAATTTAAAAATCTGATTCCTTCAAAATGAGATCAATGTTGAGACCACGATTTTGGCGCCAAAATGTGTGGCCGAAGACAGAAAAAGAAAATTGAAAATCGGTTTAACAACGCAGCAATATTCACCGAAAAAACAATTCAATGGTATTAAATTGAACAAACAATTGCGCGTGTATTGTAGGTTATCATGTAGTGCACTCTCAGCTCAACGTTGCAACAGCAGAATGCATTGCGCCCCTAGTTATATCTAACTCCTAATTACTTTTTAACCCGGGGTCTGTTGTGCTATTTTTTCTACTGGTCTTCACACGGTGGTTTTTAGTTGACCCCCTGACCTATTCTACTGATTTGACTGGCTATCTCGACCCACGAATCGAAGTCAAGACGTCATGCTGCCGCTTCACCACGGAGGCAGTCACGAAACCTTGCCAAGAAAATATTTGAAACTAACTTTCGCCACAGTAAATACCTGCTTATAAATTACAATAGCTACGGGTTAAAGAAAGTGTATAAAATCTGCAATTTCTTTCATTAACACCAAATTTGGCGAATACTATTTCACGATAATTATAAATTGTTAAAGTAATCAATAAATAGTCATTAAGTGAACATTGCGTGTGCTGCTAAGTAGCTAGGTGTCACCTCATCATATTAAGGCGGCTGCACACTTTAGGCTGACTTGCTAGGTCATCTGTCTAATGTCAAAAATAAGTATTGATTGTTATCTACCAAGTTGGTATTACCAACATATGCTTGGAGATCTCTACACGCTGTGGGTCAGCGCTGTATGTTCTCGCGTATGTTGGTAGATAACGACCAATACTTATTTTTGTTATAACTTTTATGGGAATGACGCATTTTATTTATTTAAAACTCGCGGGCCAAACAAATATCGGTTTTTCGTACACAATAAGGATCTTGGTGCACTTGGTGGAGTTTTATTTGGAGCATATCATTTAGCGCACTAATTTGAATCGCACCTAGTTTATTCTTAGAATTGGTGCGCTCCATGGCATACCCCGTTTAGACAGTTTAGTGTTCATAATTTGCCGCAACTACAAGAGAACTATAGTAAAGCGTCAATGTATAATTAACCAAGTACCTTAGAGTGCACATAAGCAAGTATACACTAAGAGAATTAGCAACACACCAAAGGATAAACGGCAAATTTTGGAATCCGATATTTGCTTCAATATGCTTGCCCAGCACCGTGACCCAAAGTGTACAACTACCTTTATAGTTGACCTCCTGACCTATTCTACTAACTTGTCTGGCATGTGAATTCCACTAAATTAATTATAATGAATTACACAGTTTAAATTACTTATCCCCGGAATGGAGGTGAATTTTACAATATGCTGTGTGGATATACAGTCCATGAAAATATACTTAGTTGTGATGTCGTGAGTATTATTTACATTAATTCATACAGATATAGCAATTATAATAGCGTTAGGAATATCTAGAAACTAAGTAAAAGTAAAAACCAAGAGAGAAAGGAAGGAAAAGTTTATTACGAGGGCTTCAAGATAACAAAAAGGACAGGAAGCAAATCCCGGGCTCCAAAATGCAAGCTTAACATGCAATCAGGTTTAGAACTCAGATGAATAAGATTGATTCAATGAAATTTATAAAGCAATCAGTATGCTAACCTTTCATAAAGAGAACATCTAGGACGGGACTTGAACCCGCGATCAGTCCCGTACAGGGGGAATGCTCTGACCAACTGAGCTTCCTGGCCGAGTCCCAAATATTCGAAATTCACCGATATATTCTATACTTCTCGGGGCGACGCTGGAGCCATCTACCGTAATTCTTACAAACGACGGAAACAATTAATGATTTTACAATCATTTTTAAATATTGCTTTTGATTATATCGCCACATTGATTCAATGATTTTTTTAAGTAATTCGTATGCTAACCTTTCCTATTACTTCCGTCCCGTCCTAGATGTTCTCTTTTCAGATCTAAATCTATATGAAAGAACATTGATGTCACATACGAGTAGAAACTGGTGACATGTCTTAGCTTCGCGAAGGTAAATTTCCAAAAATCCTTCCTCAGAGTATGCTTAAAACATTAACAGTCAAATTTTTAAGATTAAACCCCAGCAAACCTACGCACAGTCAATCAGTCAGGACAAGTCATTATATAATGTATAGATCGACACTCCGTACGGTGTACGGGGATCCTAACAATATCTTCAGAGTCCCAACCTCACCTGTAAGCCGGTTCATCTGCTGACTGTCGGACGAGGCTGTTCGCAGGCTTATCACTCGGGGTTGGAAGGTCAGACGACAGTCGGTCCACTAAAAGCCACATTAGGCCGAAACAAGAGAAAGAGTAGCACAGCGGATCCCGGGTTCCATGCAAGGTGCAAGTTTTGGATGCAACCAGAACTACCGATGTGATGATGAGATTGATACTCCCAACGTAAAGTATCATAACTACATATAATCAACTTTATAGACATTATTTGATTGAGTCCTCCCCCTAGGTATATTCATAACATAACATAACTTCACGCCTGTATCCCCGCAGGGGTAGGCAGAGGTATTAAACACCCACGATTCGCCAGTTATGTTAAGGTCCCAATGTAATTGGGGACGAGCCTATTGCCATCTACCGGGCACATTATTAAGCGAGCCATAATTAACATTTATTAATGCACACCTAACTACGAAAAGTCAGAGGCCTGGGGCGACTGGGGATCGAACTCGGGACCTCGTCTCAGCAGTCCGTTACATACGGCACTGGGCTATCGCCGCTTTTTTTTCATGAACATTAACAAAATCATATTGAACTCATTATAACTAATAAACTCAGTATTTGATCATTTTATTTACATAAATTAATTACTATTAATTAGTATAAAAACAATATCTGTATACCTATATACAAAGCTGCAGGTTTAGGCGTCAAAAAATTCCTCCCCATCGACGTCAACTGGGAGGGTGGCCAGAAGGCTGGCGGCATTGCCACGTTGAATGGCAATGCCAATCCTTTGTGCGAGGAATGAACCAGCCCTCTGGTCACGGGTAGCGTCTATAAGCCGTTTTGAAATTTCTTTAAATAAAAGACGGGCACTTGGACCCCAAGATCCCAGCGTCTCAACCCCAAACGGCTCAAATATGTAATTACCTGTTAAATTACTATATTTGCGCCGTTTAAGGGTCTCTGCCGAAGCAGCGGCAGCGCAGGCGCAGTCCGCAGTCCCTGGAAGATGTGAAGGCGCAAGGGTGTCAGCACATGTCGCATCCCACACCAAATGCCTTCCCATCTTCCAAGGCACCAACGACATCCCATCCGGCCTCTTGCCATCGTCGCGCGCCAAACCAGTAGGTTCTAGTACGGCTGGAACGCCGGCGGTGACAAGAGCCCGACGGATAATGTCATTGATGTAGCCGTCCTGCGCTCCTGCTGCATGAGAGGCCATGGTGTCCAAGGCTACCCACTTCTTCTCCACAGCGACAACGATCCGGAGAAACGCAAGGGGCACCCAAACGAAGGCAAGCAGCGATACGGAAGGTGTTATCGTCCAACATGGTACCAATGTTGGGCGATGGTAGGGCTTGAAGCCAGACACCGGATTCCCATTCCCCCACAGCCAAAAGGCGAGCACGCTCCGCAACATTGGTAGAAGTAGAAATGAGATGTTTTCTTACCATGTTGCAGAGCGGCACGTCCCATTGCCTCTGGGAAGATGGGTTACCTGGCAAATCAGCGTTTGGGCAAAACATTTTCCAAGCATTTAAAGCTTCGGCCTTGCCTGGCACTTCCGAATTAGTTAGGCTAGGGGTTAGGATTCTTCTAACTAATTCATCCGTGCCATGCACCGAAGATAGAAATGCTGGTAGACTTACGTTGGTAATTTTGCGAACGCCGAGCCCGCCTAGACGCACAGGCATGGATGCCTGAAGCCAGACACGGTCGTTCATATCCACATTTAGAATTTTGCATAGTGTGTTTTGAATCACGCTATCCATTTTACCTAAAAGAGCCAAATATTTAAAAAGTTGAGTTGATCGGAGAACATGTGTAAATTTAGGAACGAAAAGACAATACCGAATTATAGTGAAAGCAGAATGGATGTTAATTTGTTGCAAACGGTCCGAAACTTCACAGAAATTTTGAATCTTTTCTTCTACGAAAGAGTCATATGCTTCCTCTAAGATTGGGGACCCAAGGAGGCGGAGTGAATCTTTTTGAACAATTTTTAAATTTGGGGCCAAAACGTTGAATTTTGATAATGTGGAAATGATGTCAATGTTATCACTCAGAAGAATTTCACATTTAGTGGGATTTAATTGCAAACCAATGGATCTGAATTCATCTTTTAAAAAAGCCAAATCTTTTAAAACTGTATTAACGTCTCCTCCTAGGGTCCCATCATCTAGGTACCATATGTTAAATTTAGAATTTAGCTGCCGAATTACAGGATGTATAGCAAGGCTGAAAATGAGTGGCCCAAGAGGGTCACCTTGTTGACACCCGACTGATGATTCTAAAACGTTGTCCTTGTATTATAATTTTGAAGGGTACCTGTAACATTGCCAGAGAAATTTAAAAATTTTGGGGGTTTCCAATTTTGCTTGTGTCAACAATGTGTCCCTATTCACTGAGTTGAAGGCATTCTTCAAGTCAACTTTAAGAATGACTTCTCCTCCATTGCAGCCAAGGTACGTTGACAGGGCATGTACGGCAGCCTCGCAGCCCCCTTTGGAGCCAAAGCCAAGTTGCAGGGGCTGGAATTGGTTGGTCAAATCTTCGCTGTAAGCTTTACAACATAGTTTGGCTGCCATACGCCTGTACGTACACCCTACGGCAATGGGACGAATACCACCGTCTTTCTTACGTAAGGCGCATAAATTGGCGCCATAAAGTAAGTCGACGATGGCATCGCACACATTACCTGATAGCATGAGGTTTATTAAGGCCGTTAGCTCCTTCAAAAGTGCATCGCCAGCTTCCCAGGGACCCAGTAGGTCTTTTAGGTGTTGCGGGGTCAAACCATCTAGGCCGCCAGCGGATCCGCTCTTGAAAGAACTAACGGCAGCTAAAACCTCCTTGGCTGAAACAGAGAGAGATTCGTCATCCCTATTTGGAGGTTCTGGAAATGAAAGGTCAGCAGCAGGTGCTGGATGCTTGCTCCTCAGTTCTGCAAGAGTATCTGAGGAGTAAGCAGCCACCACATCGCTGCTAAAAAGGAGTCTTGATGCGCCCCTTATGTCACCTTCCCTTAATTTGGATTCTACATAATGGTAAACGGAATTTTTTCGGAAGCTCGTGAATTTAGGGTCAGAAATATGGGTAGCAAGACAATTTTCTTTAATTTGTAGAGACAGAGTTTTTTTAGGGGTCGAGACATGTGATATGTGTAAAATCCTGTAAGGGAAAGTGAGGAGCTGTTCCCAAGCTCTTTGAGAGTTCTCCCGGACTACTTGGGCAATGCATGAAGCGAGATTTTGTGCCACAGATGGTCTGGCACCCCGGGGAACTCTCTTTAAAATCGGAACCGAATTTTTAAATTTACTAAGCGTTGGCCAAAATGGAATTTGGGATGTGGTGTCGGATTGTGATGATGTTTGGTTTGAAAGTACATTTTGAGATTTGTGTACTTTTCCAAAATGTACTTTCAAACCCCGCTTACCTTTGAAAAAGCGAGCTTGGGTACAGTGGGGGCACCGAACGAGTGAGGTGGGTTGACTTGAAGTTAAGTCCGTATCACTGCGAGTACCACTGCAGTTTTGCATTTTAAAAAAAAATTCACTTACACTACTTATTTACAGCACTTAACTATATTTACAAATATTAATATGAAAATAAACAACTAAAAATGTCAAAACCACTGAAAGAAATACACTCCGCACCATAGCAACGGCGGCGACGCACCTTGCGTTGCGCAGAGCCCCGCGTGTTCATTTTCTAAGTTCACTGGTTCTACAATTAGAATCAAATCATGCAGGCCATGTAGTTTTAAAGTTGTGTCTACGTTAGACAAGCCGAGCACGAATTCGTGTAGTTTGGACCGACGAGCCTCAAACGAGCACGCTTCGAGCGTTTGGCTTGTGCTCGACTATGTTCTGCCAATTGTCGGTTTTCTGACGAAATCAGAAGGAAACACACTCCGGAATACTACGTTCACTTTTGACTTTTGACTCTCGACTGATTATAATTATAAAAATTTATAATTAATTTATATATTTGACATGAAAATATTGTCATAAATAAACTCATAAATATATATGTCTATCTCTGTTCTTAACAGATCGCTCATGTGTCAGGGTCGTAAGTGCACGTACAGTGTCGTAAGTGCATTTGACCAGCTTTGCCATGCAGTTAATCACATGCAGTTACGGTCTATACGTAGGGAGTGTGGAGATATTTTCAATATATTTTTTTCGCTTCCAATAAATTTTCCGGTACACCGAGAATATTCCGACAGTTGTTTATAGAGCCTAGTAAACCATTCAAACGTCAACCAGTAAATAATGCCTTTAAAGCTCTGTAAACATATTCAAAACAAAATATTGGACGAAAATAAAACAATTACAGCGAAGACTAATAAATTCTTCACTGTTAAACGTAGACGCCCGTATCACGAATTTATCTGATATCTAATAAATCTAACTAACAATATTTTTTTAACAATAATTAGATGTAAACTACACGTATCATTTGGCGTGGGATGTCGCTAACGGTCTGATCGATTAATCACACTGATCACGCAAGACAGGTATTACGAATAACTCGACCTTTCCATCGGATAAAGATACTTCTACGAAATCTCTACAGGACAGCGATTTGAAGTTTGTCTTTCACAAAATTTTATGTAGGGTTTTTTTATTTATCTTCTAGAGAAATGATTACTTTCAAGAAAATTTAAATATGGGTATTATTAGGATAACCGCGGTAGCCAAGTGGTATGGGTAAAGGACTGCTGAGACGAGGTCTCGGGTTCGATCCCAGGTATTACCATGGCACACACCAATGACTTTTCGATGCTTTTCGAAGTTATGTGTGTATTTATCGCAGGTTTATAATTGCCCGGTTAATGGCAATAGGCTCGCCACCTATTACATTGGGACCTAAAACATAAACTGGCGAAACATGGGTGCTAGCACCTCTGCCTACCCCTCCGGGGATATAGGCGTGAGTTTATGTTATGTAATATTAGCGATAAAAATATAAAAAACCGCCCAAGTGCGAGTCGGACTCGCCCATGAAGGGTTCCTTAGCAGCAAGTAACACAATAATGTTTCTTTTTAATTGTTATATTTGAGTTGATTGAATGAAGCTAACGAATGAGGCTACGGAACCCTAAAAAGTGATTTCAGTTCATAATCACATGTGAACTTTATGCATAGGTCGAGATATTTAGCTTTTGATTAATTTATTATTTGACCTAAAATTATTTTCTAACAGCAAGAAGGGAAGAAGAAGAGAGAATTCTCATTATTGTAAACTATTAACATAACATAACTTCACGCATGTATCCCCGAAGGGGTGGGCCGAGGTGTATTAAACTATTAAACGCAACTTAAAACTTATACGTGTGCCTTTATTTTTGGATATAATAACATCAATATTATGCCATAGCACTCATTGGTCACATCTGTTCTATTCCACCTTCAGATCGTCAGACAATCTGGTTGGAGAGCAGTCCATCTTACGTATTCACGATCTCCAACTCTTTGACTAGCTTGCTCCAACGGCCATCAGTCCTTCAGCAGACTGTTGGCAGACTGCCACTTCATCCTGATTTGGCTGCTAAACCTACCGTGAGTTTCCATATAAAGAAATTATTTTTTATTATACATTATATACACACACACACACTATATTTAAGAACGTTTATTTCTCGTTTTTCTTTTCTTATCAATATCGTGTATTAAAAGGCCGTTTTCTTAACATACAAACGGACATTTTAATTTTATTTATTTGTGAAGCTTTATACATTTATTACCAAGCCATTATTTTAACATTACAAACAGACACTTCAATTTTATTTATTTGTATAGATTTACGAAACATCACAATGTTTTTCCTACACTATAATACCAATACCAAAATGGTAGGGGTAATATCGCCGATAGCAATAAGGTGTGCGTAAGCGCCTAAGGTGTACCTACATAAACTTAAAGTCGTGGTATAACCGTTATAGTGTTATTTGACGGTTCTATGACCTCCATTATTTTTCTATAGCTTGTAATTATTGGCAAAAAATACAAATTATCAAAATTACAAATATCTAGAAGAAGCCTCTCAGTCTCTGCTTTCATTCAATTAAATTTTTAAGCATTTTGTATGCTTACTTTTTTCTTATAGAGTTAGATCGGAAAAAGAGAACATCTAGGACGGGACTTGAACCTTGGACTTGGCTCCAGCGTCGCCTTAAGACGTATAACATCGGAGAATCTCTGCTTTCACTTACAATTTTTTCCTGTAAAATCGATGAGTCTCTCAATTGTGATCTTGTATTCCCAAAGTGAGACTAAATTTATAACTATAAAAAGGGCGAAAGCGAAAAGGTGGGAGGCGATAAAACAAATACTTCAAATGTGACGTCAATGTACGTTGATTTACATTTCTCGTTTGGATCCGCCAGACCGGCTGAACGTATCTGGATGAAATTTTGTATAGAGATAAATTATAATCTTCAATAGCACGTCGGTTACCTTTCATACTGGAATTGGCTGGCTCCTGTGGGTCGCAGGAACCGGATCAAAATTACACACGTGTGGAGCCGCTGGCAATAACAAGTAATTAATATAATTTGAAAAAGATACGATACGATAAATAAGTAAAATTTAACTGGTGACTGTCATCATCATCATATTCGCGTTAGTCCCGGTCGCATCCGAGGTTCTCACCTCGAAGTCCGGAGTCCGATTTAAGACTTTTACTTCTCCACTTCTACACTACTGAAGTGGTAACTGTCAATATCTCTATCTATACTTACATATAATTAAATATAAAAAACCACGGTAGCCTAGTGGTATGGGTAAAGGACTGCTGAGACGAGGTCTCGGGTTCGATCCCAGGTATTACCATGGCACACACCAATGACTTTTCGATGCTTTTCGAAGTTATGTGTGTATTTATCGCAGGTTTATAAGTGCCCGGTTAATGGCAATAGGCTCGCCACCTATTACATTGGGACCTAAAAACATAAACTGGCGGAACGTGGGTGCTAGCACCTCTGCCTACCCCTTCGGGGATATAGGCGTGAGTTTATGTTATGTTATGTTATGTTACATATAATAAAATCTTAACGAGGTAAAAACTGTACTGCAGGGCAAATACGAGGGGATTTCCGCACGAAAAAAGAAGGTAAAAACTGTACTTTTAATAATTTTTCAAAAATATAAATGGTATGTGTTCTAGGAGCGATGCCGAAAATGTAATTTTTAATTTTTTGTCTGTTTATTAAAGTGTGATAGTAGCAGCAAGGTGAAATCGACCAAATCTATGAATGATATTTTTTTTATACTTACAAAGCAGATCATCACGTGATTCTGTAGTTCGATAGAACTCGGACATGCGTCAACGTTTGGTCTATAAATCATCACGCTATAGGTATATCGGGAGTGTGCGAGTGCGTGGGCCGCCGCCACCTCCTTCAGCGAGCATGTAATGCTCGCGAAGGAGGTGGCGGAGCGCGTCCGGGAGAGATTTATAACTCTCCCAGCCCGCCGAGCCCGCAACTTGCTCGCCGCGCGTCGCAGGCGACTCAGGCGCCGGAGGTCGCTTAACGACCTCCGTCTTCCATGAGCGCAGGCCTGGGGGTGGCAGGTGAGGCTGCTTGTCACCCCAGCAGAAGCAGCCCGGGACGGTGGAGCGATTAGCGCCCCTCCCCCAAACCGGGGCAAGACGGGGACACCGTGGTTCCCAAACCCGAGGGGGCCATCTCGAAACCGGAGATGGCCCAGGGTCAGTCGGGGTGCGAGGGATATGCTCTATGGGCAACCTTATACCCTGGCGTCTGTAGACCCGAGACGGCGTGCGGTTTTAGTCGGTTCAAGCCCGACATAACCGCCCCCGCTGGCTGGCGAATCCGAATCCGAAGGGATTTCCGCACGAAAAAAAAATAAAGGTATATCGGGAGTACGTCAGCAGTAAAATGGGAGATCTCGCAACTACAGAGTTACCTACGTGTAAAAGATAGTTGATTAGAGACTCAACCTTTGATAAGATAACATATAATATAACTTCACGCCTGTATCCCCAAAGGGGTAGGCAGAGGTGTAATACACACCCACGATTCGCCAGTTATGTTAAGGTCCCAATGTAATAGGGGGTGGGCCTATTGCCATCTACTGGGCACATTATTAAGCGAGCGATAATCAACATTTATTAATGCTCACATAACTACGAAAAGTCAGAGGTGTGTGCTCGGGGCGACTGGGAATCGAACTCGAGACCTCGTCTCAGCAGTCCGTTACGTACGCCACTGGGCTATCGCCGCTTTTTCAACCTTTGATAATAAATATTATCACGCTATTATATTAGGGAACCGGGTAGAATGATAAATGATTGAAAATATAACGATGAAATAGGTAACCTAATACATGTCGGGTTCGAAACTGCAGAAGTAAACATACCTTCATCTATTCTAAATTTAACGCAGACGAAGTCGCGGGCAACAGTAGTACTTAATAATATAATTGTTGAAAAATAAAACCAGTCACTTAAGTAAGAACTGGTATCCGAAATATCGGCCCCCGATTTATTTCTGTGGTCCATGAGGAAGGGATACGGACGTTTATATAGGTCGAAACACACTGATGTTACGTTAAGCCACATTACGTCATATGTGACAATGTTTTAATGAGCTTTTAAAGTTTTAGTGCACATTGTGGAGACAAAGGTGATAAATATGACGCTTCATTTGTGTCTAAAGCGTGTGAGAATGTTTGAGATTCTTGGTGTTATGTCCTGTCTTAAATTGTATAAGTCGACTTTGAAGTAACAATCACAGGGCTGCACGAAGTGACTTCTAAGGCAAGATTTAGACAGTCAATAAATATCGCAATCAAATATCGGTTTTAATACGTACGATTTATGATTCACTTCAATATTTTCAATATATATTGAGAGGGTCGCGAGTATTGCGATAGTTATTAATAATAAATAACACTTAAGAAATGCTAGGACATATTACAAAGCGCCATCTAGACTCAAACTAAGCAGAGCTTGTCATGTGGGTTCTAGAAAGCGAATAAACATACTTAGATACTTTTTTTTTTTAAACCCATATTATACATAGAAACACCCAGACCAAATATACATATATGCAATGAGCGGGAATCGAACCCGCGACCTTTAAGTTTGCATTCGAATGCTCTACACTTACGCCACAGACGTCGTCTCATCGTCTCATCGTCCGCAGGGATTGACGGTCTCATCCCTTCTTGAAAAATAAGTAGGTGGCACATAATGTAAACAAACTAGCCGAGCCCCGCAGCTTCACCCGTGGTATACTTCACCCCTGTGGCACCCATTTACCCCATACATGTCCGTAATTTATTAGTTCTACAATAATGTATAGATTATTTTTACGATTTGTTGACATTTATGATTACTGTACCGCTTTCCTAGGTAAAAGCGTGATGATACATGGCCTATAACCTACCTCGAAAATGGAGCTATTCAACACAAATATAATTTTTCAATTTGAAGTCCCTGAGATAAGCGCATTCAACCAAACAAACAAACAAACTCTTAAGCTTTATAATATTAATATTGTAATAAATAGAAAGTCTTACATGCACTTTGTCTTTGTATTAACTCTTCAAATCTCAAAATTCAAAATTCTATCGACTCTAATGACATTTCACTCTTAATCTTATAAGTATCGGTTGAGCCGTATAGTTGTAATGAGGGAACATATAGCTATGCATAGGGACGGAAATACATGTAGATGCAAGCCAAACACACATCCCTCTTTTTTCGTTTCACCGCAGTCAGGTAATTCTACAAATTCGTTATTTTCATGGTATTTATCAATCATGTGGTTTTTGAAGTCGGTTTAAATTTTATGTTAAAATTTTATTAAGTATCAGCGTAGTTCCCTGTTCAAGGCTTTTACCGTGGAGCCCAGGTTTCGCGAAGACAGTCAATAAATATCACGATTCAAAATCGTGATCTGAATTGTGTACATCCTCTTTTTTGAAGTTTTTTTTTATACTTAGTCCGTCAAATTGGCTGCACTCCGCTTGATGGTAAGCTGTGAAGTCTAAAAAGTAGTGGCCACCATTTCTAGAGATTGTCCCTAGAATGGTGGCCATTGCCTAGATGGCCTCGACAGATGATTTTTCACGCCACGCTTTCAGAACCCAGGATTGTAGGAAGATCTGAACACGTATGTGGGTAAAGCGTTCCAGTTCTTTATGGTCCGACAAAAAAAGGAGTCACGAAACCGCTCGGTTCGCAATGGTCCGCTAAAAATAACAATTAGTTATTCAACCATTATAAATACCGTACCAATTATTGACACGTCATATAGGTCGTGTCCAAACAATTAACGAACAAGACAAAAACAATTAGAATCCAATTTCTAATAGTTCAACGTCTGCTCCATTTAACTGTGTATTATTCATTTTAGACTAGTTCCGAAATAAGAAGCCTATTTTGTTAATTATGTCTGAGAGTTCCCTCGAATCAAGGACTACAGTCCTTGATTCGAGGGAACTCTCAGACATGCAAAGATCTTGGTAGACCCCATAATAATAATAATAAAAAATAGTCATATCACATAGTACTGGGATCGATCTATCATCACTGATAGGACTGTTGTAGCCAACAAGCCTGACATTGTGGTGATAGACCGATCCGAACGCCGAGCTTTGATTGCTGATGTTACCATTCCTCATGACGAGAATCTCGTGAAAGCTGAGAAGGTTAAACAAGTTAAGTACTTGGACTTGACCCACGAGATTGTCGACATGTGGAGTGTTGACTCAGCAATAATTGTGCCGATAGTCGTGTCAGTGAACGGTTTAATAGCAAAGAGCCTCGACCAACACCTGAAGAGGCTCGGGTTAGACGGTTGGGTCAAGGGTCAGATGCAGAAGGCTGTTCTTCTTGATACGGCGCGCATCGTGAGGAAGTTCCTTTCTCTGGAGCCCTAACCACCGGTAGCTTGATCCCTGTACCCGATACCGGTGGAGCACTGTTTTTTATATTTTTAAATAGGTGTATGTATTGATTTTGTATGTATTTAAAAATATAATTAATAAGTTTATGTGTAGTAATAAAGGAAATAATAATAATAAATCTCTTTATTGTATGTACACAAGAATATGCATGCAGAACATAAGCTGGAACAGTTTTGAGGTATATACAATTGGTGGCCTTATCGCACAGGGCAATCTCTTACAGGCAACCATTGGATGGAGAAAAAACAGTAATAAAAGATATATGGCAGTTTCTGGTGTACATAATTATGTTATTTCCATATAAGCTCTGACATTTAAATATGAACTTACAAATACATAAACTTATCATTATATATATATATATAATTTATACTAAAAACAGTACCTATTTCTAGGTACATCATATATACAATATACATACATAAAAAAAGACAGTGTAGAAGAAAGAGAGAGAGATGTGAACATGGGGTCTACCAAGATCTTTGCATCCAATTCAATCTCAGGTGTGAAGCTTTGGCGCTGGGTTTCTTTCCGGGGTTGGGTCGCTCCCATAACCGCATAAGCCTAACCAAAAGTAGAAGGACTTAGGTGTCATCCTCATACAGTGCAATCGATTCTTGGATTTTAGGTGACTCCTTTTTTTGTCGGACCATAAAGCACTGGAACGCTTTACCCACACACGTGTTCCCTTCTACCTACAATCCTGGGCTCTTTAAGCGGGGCGTGAAAAAACATCTGTTGAGGCCGTCTAGGTAGGGGCCACCATTCTAGGGACAATCTCTGGAAATGGTGGTCACTACTTTTTGGACTTCACCTCAGCTTACCATCAGGCGGGGTGCAGTCAATTTGACGGACTAAATATTAAAAAAAAAGAAACAAAAAAGGAGAAGGAGTAAGTGGACTCCGGACTTCGTGGTAAAACTCTCGTATGCAACCGTGAACAATGCTGAGATGATGATGAATGATTTCATCGTCACCAACCTATGTTAGTCCACTGCTGGACATAGGTCTCCCCTAATGAGCGCCATAGCGCCCTGTCTTCAGCTTGCCGCATTCAGCATCTGCCCGCAGTCCTTCGCAGATCGTCACCATCATTAATACCGTGATAATACACCTCTGACTTTTATGTGTGTAACTACTTATGTGTGTAATAAAAAAGTTAATTATCGCTCGCTTAATAATGTGCCCGATAGATGGCAATAGGCTCGCCCCCTATTACTTTGGGACCTAAACATAACTCACGAATCGTGGGTGTATAATACACTTCTGCCTACCCCTTCGGGGTAGATACAGGCGTGAAGTTATGTTATGTTAATACCGTACCGATTGTTGACACGTCATATAGGTCGTGTCCAATCAATTAACGAACGAGACAAAAAAAACTATTAGAATCCAATCTCTAGTAGTTCAACGTTTGCTCTATTTAATTGTGTATTATTCATTTTATAGTTGCGAATTAAAGGTCGTAGATCATTAGAGCCTTTCGGCACCTGACCGGCTCACTATGAATTGATGTAGAGAGCGGATACATATTGTATTCCGTATAAAAAATACTTACCGCTCGAGACAAGGCGGTGGTGGTCAGGTACCGGGTATCAGGTGAGGCCGTGCGAATAGCGCCCCCCCCCCCTTTCCGGGGCAAGATGGGGACAAAATGGTTCCCAAGCCCGAGGGGGCCATCTCGAAACCGGAGATGGCCCTGGTCGGGGTGCGAGGGTAATGCCTTATGAGCCACCTTACACGCCCCGGCGTCTGGCGACCCGAGACGGCGTGCGGTTTTAGTAGCTTCAAGCCCGATATAATCAACCCTCGCTGGACGGCAGGGGGGTATCAAAGAGAATTTCCACACGAAAAGAAAAAAAAGGTACCGGGTGGCTCTAATCAGTTGTGACCTTTAGAAGTCAAGCAAGTTTCTGTTAATTATATATGTATTCCCTCAAGGAGCCTACCAACATCGTTTACAGCCCGATTCAACCTCACTTGCTGGCTGGAAAACCTGTAGATTAACGGACGAGGCTCTGGCGCAGGTTTGCAGCAGTTGCTCCCGTAAAAGCAAATACAAGAAACGATAAACTAGTTTTAATGTATATATATATATATATATATATATATCTTTTATATATAAAAATGAATTGCTGTTCGTTAGTCTCGCTAAAACTCGGGAACGGCTGGACCGATTTGGCTAATTTTGGTCTTGAATTATTTGTGGAGGTCCAGAGAAGGTTTTAAATGTGAATAAATATGGAAGTTGTTATTGATTGAGGCAGTACGAAGTCTGCCGGGTCAGCTAGTATATATATTTGTATAGGACAAAGTCCTGTTGGTGATGGCCGTTTATAACTAGAAAACGGGCCTGAACCTGGGCTATCTACGGCTTTGAGATGGCTCCCTCGGGATACTGTGTAAATATGAGGGATTGACAAAATAAATTCAGGTTTTTTTTTCTTATATATATTTAGGACTAGTAAATTTGACTTCACCTCGCCTGATGGTAAGTTGAAGGTAAAGTCTCATGAAAGAGGGTCACCATTACATACACGTATTATGTTAACAATGGTGGCACTCAGCTTGACAGCCTCATCAGAAGAGGATTGTCGTCGCAGCACCGCGTGACACCCACCGGTCCCACTAGTGCTGCGACCACAATCCCCCTGCCCGGCTATGCACTTGCTGACCCCTGAACGCAATCAAACCGAAATTGGATTACTATAGAGCGTTTTTCGCAATCGTGCACGGTGGTACCTACCCGGCCGAATTTTGTGACAAATTTGTGTCATCAAATTTCTACCACCAGTGGTAGAAATTTGAATTTGAAGCTGATAAGGTAAACCAACATTACTTAATTCTAAGGCGGAACAAGGTTTTCCGGGTCAGTTAGTCTATACATATATATGTAGATAAGTATATATGATACAAAGTTGTGTTAGTGAGACTGTTTATAACTCGAGAACGGATGAACCGATTTTCATGATCTTTGATTTTTTGGATTTGTCTACGCCTATAGTACTCGAACTCAAACCGACTAAAACCGCACGCCATCTCGGGTTTCGAATACCGGGGTGTAAGGTGGCCTAATAAGGCAATTGCCTCGCACCCCGGCTGACCCTGGGCCATCTACGGCTTTGAGATGGCCCGCTCGGGATACTATGCCTATACTAACAA
This sequence comes from Cybosia mesomella, assembly GCA_946251805.1. Lineage (NCBI taxonomy): Eukaryota > Metazoa > Arthropoda > Insecta > Lepidoptera > Erebidae > Cybosia > Cybosia mesomella. The sequence continues at coordinate 20,037,586 of OX276409.1, forward strand.
TTATTTGATTACAGTAGTATTTGATAGCAGTATGATTACATAATTAAAACTATGATACATTCACGAAAAAAATAAAATTCAGCTGATAAGGTTACCAATATAACTTGATTCTAAGGCGGAACGAAATTTACCAGGTCAGCTAGTATCATTTAAAACAAAGACACATTTTTTACTTTATCAATTTACAATCAATTCACCAAATACTTAATGTTGTCAATCCCACCAAAAACCATCAGACAATCAGCATATTAAATTTCGTGAAAAGAAACACACTGTATAATTAAATAACTTTCGCATCTTCAATACCCCAATAAATTCTCATGCGATGATTAAATAAAAAACAAACAAGTCAGTGATAATGGCCCGTTGTAGCCTCTCGGTGTATGTGGGTTAATGTGATGCACTCATCTCGACAAAGGAATCCTGTTCATTGCAAAATGCAGTAACGGTCCCTATCCATACATACACCTATAACGAATTCTACTACATACAGGTTGTTTCTTTTTAACTTGTTCAACAAAAAGGGCTTGTTAGAGGTGTGTTTTATTATTATACACCCAATTTATTTTTTATTTTTTTATTTAAAGAATACTGTAGTAACCGAAATTACTAATATTCCCTAACCCTAAGCTAAGCTAAATTGCTAGTGTTAGGTTAGGTGGGTTAACGTGGGCTCCTGCCCAAACCCGACGTGCCACTCCTGTGGCAAACGAACCTGCTTCTTCTTCGACTCCCGTTCCCTCTACTTCCGCTCAACCGGACAGTGAGGGCTTCCAGGTGGTTGAGCGGAGGAAGAAGAAGAACAAGAAGAAGAAGAAAAAGAAGACTGCGGCTGAGGCAGCTTCAGCCCCACAAGCCGGTGGCACAAAGGCCCGGAAGCCGAGGCTAACGCCGCCCAAAACCGCCGCCGTGGTAATCACGGTGGGACCGGAGGCGGTGGAGAGAGGCCTCAGCTACGGCGAGGTCCTCCAGCGGGCCCGTCGGGGCATCGACGTCTCCGACATCGGAGGCGTTGGTGCTCGAACGCGCCTCGCCCGAACGGGAGCTCGTATCCTCGAGTTCCCGGGCGAGGAGGGTGCGAGGAGGGCCGACGCCGTGGCCCAGAAATTGCGGGGTCTGTTCGACGGGGTGGTGGGAGTGAGGATCGCCAGACCCACTAAATGCGCCGAGGTGCGCATTTCGGGTCTGGCGGACTTTACCACGCCTGACGACGTCCGGGAGGCAATAGCCTCCTCCACCAATTGTGGTCCGGAGCAAGTCAGGGTGGGCCCCATCCGCCCCGGTCCCGGTGGTGTTGGCGCGATCTGGGCGAGCTGTCCAGTAGCGTCGGTCAAGGCCTTGGCCGACGCCGGAAGACTCCTCGTGGGCTGGATCTCAGCCAGGGTCACGGTCCTGGCGAGCCGGCCCATGAGGTGTTACAAGTGTATGGCACCTGGGCACGCTCGCCCAAAATGCACGAGTTGTTTTGACTGCAGCGGATTGTGCTTCCGCTGCGGTCAGCCCGGGCATAAGGTGGCGGAATGCTCTGCCACCCCTCGTTGCCCGGCGTGCGCCGCGGGCAATCTGCCCGCCAACCACATGGTGGGCCGTGAGGGCTGCAAACAGCCCCGCCTACCGACTTCCGGGCAAAGGGCTGGTCGATCGACCGAGCCCGCTCCCAGTGGTGCAGTGCCACCGTCGTCGTCGCCGTTGCACATGGAGGAGGATGTTGTAGTCGAGATCCATTAATGGACCACGACTGCAGCATCCTTCAAGTGAACCTAAGCCACTGCGCCGGTGCGCAGGACCTTCTCCTGCAAAACATGGCGCAGTGGTCGATGGGCCTTGCCGTAGACGCGGATCCGTACATCGTCCCGAACCGCCCCGACTGGGTCGGTTCATTTTCGGTGGACGGAAACGTGGCAATCGTCTCCTCCACGGCGCTTCATTTCCCCCCCTTGTCGCCAAGAGACAAGGGTCCGGGAGATGTCGCTGCCGACCAACCGGAGGTTGAGCGATTTCGGGGACTTCATCCTTGGACTGAAGACCTCGATGCGGCAAGTGACCTTAGGTCACGTGCTGGTCGTGGGGGACTCCAACGCCTGGTCTGGGCGTGGGGGTCCTCCAGGGCCGGCTGCCGCGGCGACGTCGTTAGGTGTTTCACCGCGGTCGCGTCCTTCTGCGAGGTAGTCATCTCGCGGAAGGAGGCGGCGGAGAAGATCAACGAGGCAGACTGCCTCGCAGATCTGATCTGCCGCTCGCGAACTGGGCGGCGTGGACGCGCATTCTTGCGCCTCATGCCGCCCTAGTGGGGCCGTGGGTGGATGGGCCGGGGATTGCCCTCCACCCGCAGTAGAGCCCCCCGCGAAGGGGTGATGTCCTGGTGTGCCTGGACATCGCCTAGAAGACGGGCCCGCACCGCACCTTTGCGGGCCGGCGCTTGAGTGTTCCGTCGATGAGTGCGAAGTATTTCCGACGGTTCACTCACTAAGTCGCAGTGTATGGCACACGGCAGGTTGTTTTAGTGTGGTGAGAGCCCCACATAACCGCGCGGCGTCCCCGCGCTGCGCGGTATGCGGATGAGGTACATTTTTTCCTGCCTGAACAAAAAAAAAAGGTGGGTTAACGTCGATAGTGCAATGGCAAGGGTTCGAACCCCGCGACCTTTTCGTAAGGCCGACTCATTAACAACTAAGCTACTGCCGACGGGTCCTATCTACCAAACTTTTGCCTCCACTTGTGTCCATCCGTGATAATTAGACACTGATAGACTGGTCATAAAAGCGGGGTCACCCCTCTTACCGGTCTCAGATCAGACTCATATAGCCAGAGCTCAGGGTTTGACTCCACCAATCACTGTTAAAAAATCCTTCACCTCCGTTCTCCATCAATATTGTCATTGGCGTAGAATACATTTTATTTGTATTATATACTCTTCAATGATCCACAAAAATAATCTAGTCTAATACCTTTAAACGAGCAATTCTTGTCCAAATATATAGAATCTGAATCTCGGAAATGGCTCCAACGATTTTCATGAAATTTAGTATACAGGGAGTTTAACCTTGTTGTTTAGTTAAGTTTGGGGCGATAAACCGATTTACCTAGGTTTCATGTTTAGAAAACGTCGAGGAAAAAAAGCTGTGCAAAGCTCGCTCACCCAGATATTATATATATATATATTATACATTTACAAGATGTACAGGAGTTCTTGGAAGCAAGGCCGAGACAATTGCATTCTATTAAGATGATTAGATGCCAATTGATTGGTGAGTTCAATGAAAATGCCTATGACAGACATATGAATATCAGTAAATGTTAAATTACGACGCTATCTCTCTCTATCTTGGTCTCGACTCAAAAAAATTCAAAAATTTCGCTTCCCTACTTCATCTAACTATATTTATTTGGCGTATTGGCTATTTATAGGAGCTAGTGGCATCTGACCTACCAACTCTGAAGCACCAGTGCCTCGTCCGTTGATCGGTAAACATTAAATTACCGGTGAGCGTGTATTGTCTTTCCTGAAAGTAGAAGAAACAAAATATGTAATAATACGTAATCTTTGCCTACATCAATGGACAATACGCGTAATCATATGAATTTTGTATCTGACATAAAATGAAAAAATAAATCCGGCCAAGTGCGAGTCGGATTCGCCCATGTAGGGTTCCGTAGCAGGTTCCGAAGTTGATTGGATGAAAAATAAATTGCAGTTTACGATTTATGAACTATTAAAAGGAAACCAGTCACTAGATCTCGTTCAAATAAATTTTCGGTGGAAGTATATTTTTTTAGTTTTTATTCTTATTTTAGAAGTTGTAGGGCCTCCCCCCCTTCACATTTTACATCTTTGAAAGTGTCTCTCCCGCAAACTAAGTATTCAGTTTAGAAAAAAAATATGTTAGAAACCTCAATACCATTTTTGAAGACCTATGCATAGATACCCAGTTCTAAGTATGGGGAGCCCCCAAAATTTATGGTTTTTTTTCTATTTTTGTATGAAAATCTTAATGCGGTTCACAGAATACATCTACTTACCAAGTTTCAACAGCATTGCTCATATAGTTTCGGAAAAAAGTGGCTGTGACATACGGACGGCCAGACCGACTTTTGCCATTTTCCGTTTTTTGCCATTTGGCTACCCTAACAAGTATCCTTATTCATTTAAGTCACAAAGTAGCACTTATGAACGTCAAGATCAATGCTTCAATATTTATAGCCAGATTAACACATGAGAAAATAACCTGGCAATAAAAAATGATAGTGTATATTGCCTGTCTTACTACTGAATACTGGTCTCCAAGTCTGAGACTAATTAGACCATTCCACATTGCAGACTTAGTCAAGATTGGCAGTTACACCAACCTTTGAGACCATTATGGAGAACGATGTTTCACGATGTACCTCCACTGATTAATTGATAGTTAATTAATTTCTAATTACGCATATAAACTTCAAGAACTCAAATGTGATCGAGCTGAGGACCGTACAGGATATAGCATACGGAGAAAAAAGTAAAATTGAAGTGTCTGTTTGTAATATTAAAATAACAGAATTTTAATGATTGCACATGAAATGCATACTTATAACAAAAATACAATTTTTGAAACATTTGTCTGTCTGTCTGTTTGTCTATTTGAAAGAGGTAATCTGTGGAACTGCTGGGCCGATTTTGACGTTCACAGGCAGATAGGTAATGTTACAGGGCGTAACATGTCTACTTTTACAGAAAAATTATAAGGGTTCCGCGCAAAAAAATAAAACTTACAAAATTGTGAAACAAATCTGCTTTACTCTGGAACGTCTAGGCGGATTTTGACGGGACTTTTACTGGTATATAGGTAATTATGCAAGGTATAATATAGGCTACTTTAATTTTAGTAAAAAGAAATTGGGTTCCGCCCTCAAGAACTAAACCCTAAAAATCTAAATAATCGTTCCTGTTAATCGTTCCTGTAAAAGTTAACATAAATCAAATCATAAGACGGAGTAGAAGAGCGGATCCCGTTAAAACTAATTTTATTTCAATGTGTAATATCCGCGTAAACTTTCGACAGTTCATATAGAAAAAGCTTTTAATTAAAAGAAAATGATTTTATAGTAGTAGTAATTAGACGTGGCAACCCTAACGCCTCAACTGAGAGCAAGCAATAATTTCTAAAACACGGCAGTATAACTGCTACTTGTTATTAGTGTACTATGACATTGTTATCACTGCCATTTGAAAATTTCACATTACCTCTTATGCTGGATCTCATAAAGTTTCGTCGTGTTGTCTTTGCCTACTCCCATGATTATTATTATCCTATGATATTATAACATAATGATAAACCTGTAAAAAAATTTAAATGATTATGATTATGATTATGATTATGTTTACGATTACGATTATGATTATGATTATGATTATGATTATGATTATTATTATGATTATGATTCCCGTTATTACATTTAAAATACATATAAATAATAAACCTGTAAATGATAAACCTGTAAAAAAAATTAAATGATTATGATTACGATTACGATTACGATTACGATTACGATTACGATTATGATTATGATTATGATTATTATTATGATTATGATTCCCTTTATTACATTTAATATACATATAAATTATATTTTTAAATACATTCTATATAAAAAAACAAATATATTTAAAAATATAAAAAATAGTGGCCCAGCCGCATCGGGACCAAGATACCGGTGGCTAAGGCTCCAGAGAGAGGAACCTCCTCACAATACGTGCCCTATCGAGGAGTGCCGCTTTCTGCATCAAGTCCTTGATCCAACTGCCTAACGCGAGCCTCTTTAGATGTTGGTCGAGGCTCTTGGCAATATATCCGTGAACCGATACGACTATCGAAACAATAATTGTTAAATCCACATGCCACATGTCAACATCTCGTGAGCCCAGTCCAAATATTTAATTTGTTTGTCTTTTTTGGCTTTCACGAGATTGTCATCATGGGGGATGATGATGTCAACAATTATTACGAGACGCTCTGATCGATCAATCTCCACTATATCAGGCTTATTGGCTACAACAGTCTTGTCAGTGATGATTGATCGATCCCAGTACAACGTCACACGACCATTAACAGGAATTGGGTCGGGCACATACCTGTAATATGGTACCTCCGGATCTACAAGATCGTACTTCAGAACAAGTTGTTGATGAACGATTCTGGCCACTTGGTTGTGTCTATGCAAATACTCTCCGTTGGCAAGACGAGAACAACAAGAGATAATACGTATTAGGGATTCTCCGGGACGGTGACACGCCCGACATATGTCAATCGTGCCCTCCTTAAGGATATTATTCGTCATGACAACTTCATCTGTAATTGCACAGATAAATATTTCGGTTTCTCCAAAGAGATCACCGAAGCGTAGCCAGAACACTGATACCTCTATGTCTACGTCGGTTACCGGTTTGTGCCAGTTCTCTTTAACCAGAGCGAGAAGAGTCAGTCCGTTGTCTATTGCCACTACATCTCGGTGCACACCCACGTCAACGTGTAGGAAATATTCCCTAAGGTTGCATATCTCACGGTAGTGGAGAGCCTTGGCGTTTAAAAAAACGCAACTTGCACACTTCCGTGGGATATACAACCTGATTATGATTATGATTACGATTATAATCGTAATCGTAATTATTATGAGTATGATTATGATAATAAGGCGTGAAGTAACTGTCGTGGGTACAAGTCCTGTACTGGATGTTGTCGATTTATAATTACAGAACAAGTTTACATTCTAATTGCATTAAAAATTTCATTCATGGATGTTTCCCCAAACTTTAACTTCTGCATGCACATCCTCATCAGTCCAGCAGCAATCCCAGTTGTATTCAAAGCCAGAGGTCCGCTTGCCTACGATCTCTCGTCCTCGTCCTCTCAACCCATATTTTCTACAAACTGTCTCCCGCGGCTTCCCCGCATGGAATATTCGTCCCGTTCGCGCTTCCCTTGGCCCCTATTCCAGGGATAAAAAGTAACTTATGTGTTATTCCAGACTATAATGTATCCCTATACCAAATTTCAACCAGGCCCGTTCAGTCGTTTTTGCGGTAAAGAGTAGCAAACATACATACATCCATCCATCTATCCAAACTTTCACATTTACAATATTAGTAGGATTCTGTGTACCTTTTTTTTTTTTTTTTTTTTTTTTTTTATCGTGCGGAAATCCCTTCGGATACCCCCCCGCCGGCCAGCGGGGGCGGTTATGTCGGGCTTGCACCGACTAAAACCGCACGCCGTCTCGGGTCTTCAGACGCCGGGGTGTAAGGTTACCCATAGAGCATTTCCCTCGCACCCCGGCTGACCCTGGGCCATCTCACCACTAACAGCATCGCTCATCCTGTCTCCTCTGAAAGCAGAGGAGTACGGAGAGCGATGTGTTCCCGCCACGTTGGGTATTGGCCGACGATCAATGCCAACCCTATGAAGGGGTGAAGGGGAAGCCATTGACCGCCGCCCAGGGTGTACCGGCCGCTCCGATTCCGTTCCCCCCGGACTGCAGCGGGATCGGAATCAGAGCGACACTCGAGGAGGTTACCCAACACACACCCCGGATTCTGTGTACCTATATACTCCGCACAGCAATCACTTAAATGGGTAACATGATCATTGGAAGGCTATAAATCCATTTTATGAAGCGTCCACTTCATCGATTTTAAAGAGAAGTCTATTTCAATGGCCAATATTGTGTTCGCTTGAGTGTAGCTGGCTATCTCGAAGTGCCATTTGTAGCCATTGGGTCGTAAGACAAAGTCCGCTTCTATAACTTACGTTGTTCTTGCGGCTGCGCCGGCGACGAATGCTTTTATTTCACTGAGATAGAAAATTAGTACCCGAACTGTCTAAGCTTAGTATAATGTAATAATTTCAACTACTATTTAAATTTTATATTTATTTTATTAATTAAATTTCAAATATTTCATTTTATATTTTTAATTCGGTGACATTACTTTTATTCCTCTATTTCTATTATAATTAAACTTTAAGCCAATTTAATTTCTGCTAACATAATTTTAAGTATATATTGTAAGTAACAACATATTTTGTCTGAAATAAATGGTATTATAATTATTATATTATAACGATTGAGAGGTCCCGAGCTCGAATCCCGGCCCCTTACACTACCGGCGTGAACCCAATCCTAACAAGCAATTGAGCTTAGGTGGAGGGTTTAACGGGAATACCTGTAACGGAATTGGTACAGGGGGCCACAGCAAGACCTTCAGATCAAAGCAAACCTCACTTGCAAACCGGTGCACCTGGTGATTGACGGATGAGACTCTGGCGCCGGGTTCCTCATAAGGTTGTAGGTAAGTTACAGGCAGTGTAGAACCTCTTAGGAGACCTTAACCTCCTAAACCTTAGGAGAGATTTCGCCTCCTTGTGCGTTTTCTACCGCCTTTATAATGGGGTGTGTTCAGAAGAATTAAATGATATGATGCCCACGGCCACATTCTATCATCGCACCGCTCGCCACAGACAGGGAATTCATCCTCAAACGTTGCGACCGGAAACGGTGCGTACAGTTAAGTATGAAAGGCACTTTATTCCGCGCACCCTCAGGCTGTGGAATGATCTCCCTGCTGTGATTTTCCCAAGCGACTACAATATGAGGTTCTTCAAGAAGGGCATTAGAAGGTTTTTACAGGGTCGGCAGCGCGAGTGTGACGCCTTGCGCACGCCCTTAGGCAACGGTAACCGCTTCCCATCAGGTGAGCCCTGAGTTTTTCTTTCACCTGAGTGGTATAAAAAAAAAATAGTTGGGCAGTCGTTCCTGTAAAAACCAATGTAAAGCAAATCATAGATGGACGCAAGTTTTCCTCTTAAGATTTTTGGTAAGATGCTAGTCGCCCATAAAAGTCATATAAGCCAAACCAAGAGGAGAAGAGGGAGTATGCGGACCCGGGGCTCCCAAGAGAAAGCCTCGGATGCAACCGGAAACAATGCTAAGGTTATCATGATGACGGACACACACATACATACAGGTTAAAACATAACATAACATAACATAACATAACAAAGTCAAAGTCAAAAACCATTTATTCTGTATAGACCACTAACACGGCACTTACAAAACGTCAAAAAAAATTAATCTAATGTTTGGCAAATGGACCACCGTTTCGAAACGCGGCCCTGTCCTGAGAAGACTCCGGCAAGAAACTCAGCGGGCTGTTTTTTTTTGGTCTATTTACAAACATATTTACTTAACCTAAGTACAATATTTCGTTTGAGTACCATAGAGAGAGAGCAAACAGTTCATATCCAAGCTTGTTTGTCGTCTAAATAGTCTTGAATTTTATAGTAGCCTTTTTGGCAGAGTTTACTTTTAATTTGGCTTTGATTTGGTTTAGAAGCGTATACAGTTACCCTGAAAGGAATTACTAATCTTGTGGAGTATTACAAACCACAAAATTGTTTTTATGTCTAGTATTTACGTTATGTATATCAAACAAAGCCTTAAAAAATTGGAATTTTTTCTTCTAACAAACAAAATATTTTCAAAAATATATTGGGAAACTACAGTTAGAATGTTTATTTCTTTGAACTTTTCTCGCAGGGAGGCTCTTGGGCCCAACTTATAAATTGCCCGCACCGCCCGCTTTTGCAGTACAAAGATTGTATTTACATCTGCGGCATTACCCCAAAAGGAGAATGCTAAGGGCATTCTCCTTTGGTTCATAACATAACATAACATAACATAACATAACATAACATAACATAACATAACATAACATAACATAACATAACATAACATAACATAACATAACATAACATAACATAACATAACATAACATAACATAACATAACATAACATAACATAACATAACATAACATAACATAACATAACATAACATAACATAACATAACATAACATAACATAACATAACATAACATAACATAACATAACATAACATAACATAACATAACATAACATAACATAACATAACATAACATAACATAACATAACATAACATAACATAACATAACATAACATAACATAACATAACATAACATAACATAACATAACATAACATAACATAACATAACATAACATAACATAACATAACATAACATAACATAACATAACATAACATAACATAACATAACATAACATAACATAACATAACATAACATAACATAACATAACATAACATAACATAACATAACATAACATAACATAACATAACATAACATAACATAACATAACATAACATAACATAACATAACATAACATAACATAACATAACATAACATAACATAACATAACATAACATAACATAACATAACATAACATAACATAACATAACATAACATAACATAACATAACATAACATAACATAACATAACATAACATAACATAACATAACATAACATAACATAACATAACATAACATAACATAACATAACATAACAACATAACATAACACAACATAACACTTTCACAACACTTTCACAACTTCACGCCTGTATCCCTGAAGGGGTAGTCAGAGGTGTATTACACATACATAACATAACATAACATAACATAACATAACATAACATAACATAACATAACATAACATAACATAACATAACATAACATAACATAACATAACATAACATAACATAACATAACATAACATAACATAACATAACATAACATAACATAACATAACATAACATAACATAACATAACATAACATAACATAACATAACAACATAACATAACACAACATAACACTTTCACAACACTTTCACAACTTCACGCCTGTATCCCTGAAGGGGTAGTCAGAGGTGTATTACACACCCACAATTCGCCAGTTATGTTTAGGTCCCAATGTAATGGGGAGCGAGCCTGTTGCCATCTACAGGGCACATTACTAAGCGAGCGGTAATCAATATTTTTAATTCACACATAACTACGAAAAGTCAGAGGTGTGTGCCCGGGGCGACTGGGGATCGAACTCAAGACCTCGTCTCGGCAGTCCGTTACGTACACCACTGGGCTATCGCCGCTGGTTAAACATAACCCTCCTTTTCTGGTTTCACGCAGTTAATCAAAAATATTATTAACAATAGTAGCTCCCTAAGGCGCTCCAGTGCCTATTCTCTATAGCCAACCAATCATAAAGTACAACACTGAACATTTAAATGACTGCTTGTTCAAGTTATGTTATGATATAATACAAACGCGCGTGATCGAACTCGTTATGTTACGTTAGCAATACAAATACATTACGATATTTTATTCATAACTCGATAGTAACAAGTCAATTGTATATAAACAGTGGTAGGGCCATGTCAATTAAGTATCGTAGTGATAAATTTTATTATACATACTAGCTGTGCCCGCAACTTCGTCCGCGTGGATTTCGATTTTTAGGGTTTTAGTTCTTTTGCGCGGAACCCTATTTTTCTAAAATAAAAGTAGGCTATGTTACTTATTATAATATTACTTATCTGCCAGTGAAAATTCCGTCAAAATCGACTCAGCCGTTTCAGACTAAATCAGATTTTATTCACAATTTTGTGGGTTTTAATTTTTGGCGCGGATCCCTAATTATTTATCTAAAATTAAAGTAGCCTATGTTACGCCTTGTAACATTACCTATCTGCCAGTGAAAGTCCCGTCAAAATCCGCCCAGCCGTTCCAGAGATTACCTTTTTTTTTTATCGTGCGGAAATCCCTTCGGATACCCCCCCGCCGGCCAGCGGGTCTACAGATGCCGGGGTGTAAGGTTGCCCATAGAGCATATCCCTTGCAACCCGACTGACCCTGGGCCATCTCCGGATTCAATTCAAACAGACTGACCTACAAAAATTATAAAAATAGATTTCAGTATAGGTATACTATATCGTATATAAATTTGTATGCAATTAATAAAAAGCTGTTATTGTAATTGTCCAAACAAACTCTCCAATTTTATTTAGCATCTTATTATAAAAAAATGTATTAACAAGCTTTCTTTGCACTCCGTACGAATCAAAGTTGAGATGCAAATGTTCTAAGCACCGTAGAACATTGTTTATCTGTAGTGTGCATTAATCTATGGTTCGCCCATTAGATTATATTATAGAAAAATGTATTAACAAGCTTTCTTTGCACTCCGTACGAATCAAAGTTGAGATGCAAATGTTGTAAGCATCGTAGAACATTGTTTATCTGTGGTGTTCATTTATCTATGGGCGAATAATCGCCGATAGGATTACGTTACAGATCACGTCTTGTTAAATAATGTTTTGATTTTGTTATTTATTTACTTGATTGTGGTGTCTGTTCTGTTGTTACGAAGACTTACCTAACTAATTTTATAGAACAAAAAATTATCTATGTGGGGATATTTTTTTGACAGTTAGTTTGTCCAGACTTCGGTAGAAAAAAGAGTGGCATTCCGGGAGTGCCGACAGAAGTGAAAACACAAAAAAATATTTACGGAGTCATCTATGTTGTTCATTATGAATCAGTGCAAAACTTAATCAAGGTCGGAACAAAATAATTTTGTTAAGGATCCAAAAGAGTTCATCAGCTACAATAAAGATGGCGTTGTTATAAAAATATGGAAGTTCACCCTAAAAGTGCTTAACGCGCCTAGAGAAGAGAAGTACTCAAAGCGCCTAAAGACGAAAAGTGCTCGACGCGCCTATATAAGTTTTCACTTTAAAAAGAGAGAGACACTAAGGCGTGTATACGTCATGCCATAAGACAACAAAAACTGAATGCCGCTCAGTATGAAAGTAACTCATCTACCTTTATACCTACACAAAAAATAGGGTTAATGATACCTTTTATAACTCGAGAACTAGGGGACCGATTTTCATGGTCTTTGATTTTTTAGATTTGTCGCCGCCTAGAGTGTGCCATTTTCCCCACGGTTACCCCACCGAGGGCCGGTGGGGGTAATTATGTCAGACCCGAACTAACCAAAACCGCACGCCATGTCGGGTCTCTAATGCCGGGATGTAAGGTGGCCTAATAAGGCACTTCCCTCGCGCTCCGGCTGACCCTGGGCCATCTACGGCTTTAAGATTAGCCCCCACGGGATACTCTGCCTTTACTATAGTTTGACCGCTAGTCACGCGGCATACGAACGTGCGGTACAGTAGCGCCGGTCAAACTATTGCAATATGAGACATTCACAAAACAAATTCAGGTGATATGGGAACCAACATAAATGTCAAATAAATAAACATCTGACAGTGATAGGAGTAAAACCCGATCCAAAATGTCCGGAGTGCATGGACAGCGGAGAAACTAGCTTTCACCTGCTGGCAAAATGCCCAATGTACTCATTGATCAGATGGGAAATCCTGGCATCGGACAGACCGGACGAGGAAGACATAAGCAATCTGAAAGTGGAACAGATAATCAGATTTAGAATACACGAAGGTTTGAAGGGGTGCCGTGAGAGAGCTGGATCAACCACACCCTTCCCTAGGGGAGTCCTTGGGAAATGGATGAAGTAGCCCACAAGCATCGCGGGTGGATCGTCCGTCCGGCGGCTGGCGACAACAATAACCAACATAACTTGATTCTAAGGTGGAACGAGGTTTGCCGGGTCAGGTAGTAAAACAAACAAATGAATTCTTCTTCGTCCGAGCGCCAACCTCTGTTGCATCCAAAGTTCACACTTTGGAGCCTGAAATTAGCTCTTCTACTCCTTCTTTTATTGGTTTTGTCTTTTATAGGAGTGATTGCCGTCTGTCCTCCCAATTACGAAAGGAAAGCCCATACCAGAGCCTCATCCGTCAATAAGCAGGTGTACGTACCGGCTTGCAGATGAGGTTGGCTTGTATCCTAAGGATCTGGGTGGGTGGTGATTCCCTAAAAAACACCAGACCTAAAATATGATAATATAAAACCACCCCGGTCGTCCCAACCCGTTAACGGAACAGTTGAGAAAAAATGATTCATCGACCCCGGCAGCACTGACTCCGTTTTTAGAGTTCCGTTGCCAAATGGCAAAAAACGGAAGCCTTATAGATTCGTCATGTCTGTCTGTCTGTCCGTCCATATGTCACAGCCGCTTTTATCCGAAACTATAAGAACTATGTTGTTGAAACTTCGTAAGTAGATGTATTCTGTGAACCGCATTAAGATTTTTATACAAAAATAGAAAAAAAACAATAAATTTTAGGGGTTTTTCGTCAAACCCATACGTGTGAGATATCTATGCATAGGTCTTCAAAAATGATATTGAAGTTTCTAATTTCATTTTTTTCTAAACTCAATAGTTTGCGCGAGAGACACTTCCAAAGTGGTAAAATGTGTATCCCCTCCCCCTGTAACTTCTAAAATAAGAAAACGATAAAACAAAAAAAAAATGTGATGTACATTACCATGTAAACTTCCAACGAAAAGTGGTTTGAACGAGATCTAGTAAGTAGTTTTTTTTTAATACGTCATAAATCGTAAACCGTAATATACCTTTCATTCGATCAACTCAAATATAAAAATTAAAAAAGAACATTATTATGTTACTTGCTGCTACGGAACCCTTAATGGGCGAGTCCGACTCGCACTTGGCCGGTTTTTCAACGGGACGGATGGCACAGATCAAGTATCATCTAACCCGTTATGTAGTTTTTCAAGGGTTTATTCGGTATATTTACCTATATTTAGAATGACTACCGTCATTAGCCGACAAAACCTATCATTAAAACCGATAACAATGCACTATAAATGCAATTTTATTAAAATCGCCGGTTGTAAAATCGTCCCGCTGCGCTGTCCAAAAATGTTAAAACAACCATTGTCATCGATTTTAGTATTCAATCGATATCATTGCAACCTCCTCTAAAGATCTGCATTAAGATAACAAATTGTATTATTAGCCGGTGTCAAGAATAAAGAACTACTGTGAGAATTCTTTTTTTTATAATTGCAACATTTCGGCGGATATTCAAATTTTGAATTCCGAATGCAAGTTCAGAGTTTTTTTTTATTTCCTTTCGGATATCCTGGCAGTATTATAAAATATTGTCGATGATAATAGTTTTTGAGAATAATTCAGATTATACGTTCATAAGATTATAAAGTACTCAGCTTTTGAACTGGCGTGCGCCTCGAGTAGAAGAGTAAGAATAGGACTAAATGCTTCAATTTTGTCTCTATCGTGTATCGGAATGACAGTTTGATATATAGAGTGGACGTCGTAGATCAAGTCATACAAAAATATGCAGAAACTCCTGAAAAGACTGACAATAACTAAAACGGAAAATAACTCAAAGCCATTTGAGTTATTGTAGTGTTTTTTAGTGACGAATAAATATAAGCAGTGATAAGAGCCGATCGTCGAAAGTGATTTGTGCTAAGTACAAAGAACACATGAACAAAGTATCTTCGCCTTAAAAGAAACTAAATAACTAACGCATTCTTAGATTTATGTTTACGTAGTAATTTAGGTGAAAATTATATACTTATTATGGCTATATTGTAATAAAAATTAATTATTGAATATGGTTCTTTATTGTAAAAAAAAAAGATATATAGAGTAGTTAAAACCAATTGTGACGACCTCTGTGGCGTAGCGGTAGTGCGTTCAACTGCTAAGCCAGAGGTCGCGGGTTCGATTCCCGCTCAGTGCAAATATGTATATTTGCATTGGTCTAGGTGTTTCTATGTATAATATTAATTTATTTACAAAAAGAAAGTATTTAAGTATGTGTATCCGCATTCTAGAACCCATATGACAAGCTCTGCTTGGGTCTAGATGTCGTTGTGTACTTTATCCTACAATATTTATATTTATAAAATATTAAAATCTTCGGTTTCAACCAGCCTGTAAAGAAATCAACTGTAGTCATGCGCTGCGTGATAGACAGACTCTACAGAACTGGCACTAACGTAGGTATTAATATAAATTAATTTTTACACAAGCAAAATGAATTTGAGCGTGGTAAGTTAATGAAGATTCTCACGGTTTATAAATCTTCGTAGTTCCTCCATCATCTTTATGTAGTTCTAGGGCGCTTACTCCTATTGGTTTTGCTTATATGGTTTTTATGGGGACGACTGTTGTCTGACTTTCCAACCCCTAGAGGAAAACCTGCGCCAGCTGTGTAACGGCTTGCACTGCCATCCTCAACCTAAAAGTCCGCTAAGTGACATCTCGTAAATTTTCACATCTTAGGTTTTTACAAATATTAATATAATTAAATAGCAACATTATTCTCATAAAAGCTCAAAAAATATCCTTCTATTGATATATGACCCATATCTTTTGGATTTCACCCTAGTTTCTCACCATCCAGCGGGGCGCAGTTAATTGACGGCAAGAATATAAAAAAATATGACAACGTTATTTAAGATTTATAGAAAATAGCATTGACTTAAAAATATTCACTCGTGTTTCAGCTATAGCTCTAATTTTGTTCAGCTTGAGGATGGCCGTGCAGGTGAGGTTGGCTTGGCCTCAAATTTCTTGGTCCGGCCCTACAGATCCCTCTTTGTTACATAATAATATATGATTTAGAACTTTATTTACGGAAATAGGCTTCTATTGTTTTTCTTTACCTGTGGGTGAAGACCGTGGGGGTCCACGGTCTTCACCCCACCGTTGCCAGCGATGAGGTGGGTATGTCGGCATCGAATCGACTAACACCACACGGTATCCTTCCCAAGCGCCCATTGCAAGGCACCTGGGTACGCCCTCGAAAGGATAACCCCAGGGTCTACTGAAATAGGCTACAATAACTATTTTATTAATTCATAAATGATAGCAACATTTACAAGTGAAATGCAATTTGCCAATGGGATTGCATGTTTGTTGAAACAGTGCAAACAGGAATCATTCATAAAACAACATCACGCAATCCGATACATAATGTAATGAAATAAATATATATAACATAGTTGCAACCTGTTTTCACATAATATTTCACACCTCTTCCTAAATAGAAACTGCATATAAAATCGTACGGTGACACTAACGACTGGGAAGAAAATATTATTTGTCAGCTTGCAACACTGGACATAAAAACTAATGGGGCGTTATATCCGAGCTCGACCTCTATCGACGCATTTTAAACTAGAGGCCAGTGTTGCTAGATGTGTTGAAGTTTTTTAAATTGTGCTAAAGTTAATACAAAATATGCCTCATTTGACATTTAGGTCGGATGTCACCATAGATATAGGTCTCCCATATCTATGGATGTCATCAGCGAAACATTATATTTTATGGAAACAACCAACTATACAACATTTCGTTGTACCAAAAATCATTGAATTCGATTTGTATGTGACATTTTAACACTGTATCTTAAATGCTGGTCAAATAAAATAAAAAGTTGTTAATCGCCGCGACCTACTGGATATAAAGCAGCTTGTGCTATATCTAGATTATAATGTATCTCTGTGCTAAATTTCATCCAGATCAGTTCAATATTTCAGGTGTGGTTAAGTTAAAAATATACATGCAATCTTTTGCATTTATTATAGTAGTATGATGACCAATACATAACATAAACTCACGCCTATGTCCCCGAAGGGGTAGGCAGAGGTGCTATCACCCACATCCGAAAATAGTCCAATCCATAAAACTGAACATGGTAACACCGCCAGCCCACAGGAATTAAATCGGCGGGTATCTAAATCAAGAAACTTTATTACTCTGCATTTCTTTCCTTTCAAAATTCAGGAGCCGGTGCCGAACATTTTACAACATCAACAAAATCCCGAACATTGCAGTGTTAAGAAAAACATCCAAATAAGTAATGATGCCGTTATTTTTTACTGTATACATAAGTAAAAGTTAAAAGAGTTCATTTTAACTGAGTAATCTATTAATGGAGGTGCATAGTTCTTACCAAGGGATTCACGGCATTCCCGTCGTTTTTTGTCGAGTTTGATGCTAAGAGATTACCTAAAAGATCGGCTTTCTATTAAGCGCCAAGCGGTGGTAGATAGATAGCAGTCGCTCCCATAAAAGCCGTATAAGCTAAACCAAAAGGAAGAGAATGACTAAGCGGACCCTGGAGCTGAAAGCCACGCATGTAAGTGGGAACAACGCTAAGATTATAGTGATAATGAACGCCATCCTCACTTTACGTAACGAATTTTTTGATCCTTCTGCTATCGACTGGTGATAGATATGTGACTGCATCACCAAACTGTATCCCCTGATTTTTTCATCATCAAGTTCAAAATTATCAAACACTTGGTTTATATTGTTGGAAGTTTACGACGCGACACATTGAAATAAAACTATTTTAACGGATTCTATCGCGATTTATTTGATATTATTTTATATTTCACATTGATCCCGACGTTTCGGTTGCTTTTCAGCAGCCATGGTCACGGGGAGAACATCAAATAAATCGCGATAGAATACGTTAAAAATATTATTTCAAACACTTGGTTGTTTGTGCGAAAATCTGTCTGTACATAGTTTGTTTATATATTTACAGGATGTAGAGGGCCCTGCCGACACCCTTGGGGTCCGAACCAACCTTACCTGCTAGTCGGTGCACATGGTAAACAATGAAAGAAAGAAAGAATTTTAGGTAGATTTCGATGAAATCGATCTACCTATTGGTTTCTTGACTACTGTCGAATTTAAAAAAAAATTCTTCATAGGAGGTCTAGTTATGACCCCCTGAGTCCGAAATGACCACTGGTCAAAAGTTTATATATATATATATATATATATATATATATATATATATGTATGTATGGTTCCACTTCCCAAAATTTGCGGCACTCTCACGGTCGCATTTTTGCCCCGATCGCTTTCAAACTGCGGTCAAAAATTGCTTGGGTGTAAACTTAGTTTAAGTTCGTGAACGGGTGGAATCCGGCCTAAGGGGACGGTAGGGCCTCACTTTTTGTGAAATCAGTTTTTCCTCCAAATTTCACGTTCCATGACAGATATTCGAACCGTTCTAATTTTATCCCATAGTATACATGAATACCAACAACTTTTAATAATAAACCTATAAGATTAAAACTTTAACTAAAAGTGGAGGGGGGAAAAACCAAAATTTTTCGGGAAAAAAATCATAACTTCTAACCGGTGAACATTCTTGATGTCGCAAACATTTTTAATCGATAGGCCATTTTTAAGTCTAAAATAAATGTCAGAAAAGTTTTTCGCTAAAACTTACCGTTTTCGAGAAAAAAAAATTAAACTGTTTAAAATCCGTAGTTCTCTATATAAAATAATATTAATTGCTTCACGAAATCTACCTGTGCGTTCCCCCTGCGGGAACGGATTTTTTTTAATCCGTCTGCTTTGAGACATACAATGGATGAGGCTCTGGCGCAGGCTTTTCTCTCAGGGTTGGAAGGTCAGACAGCGGTCGCGCCTGAGAAACCGCTGTTGTGTTTTTATTGGTATGTACCAATAAAAACATTATACGGACCCCCGGCTCCAAAGTGCAAACTTTGAACGCAGCTGGTAAACCGCTTTGAGGATGATGAGTCTATTTATATATTTAACACTGATTTACATAACATAACATAACATAAACTCACGCCTATATCCCCGAAGGGGTAGGCAGAGGTGCTAGCACCCACATTTCGCCAGTTTATGTTTAGGTCCCAATGTAATAGGTGGCGAGCCTATTGCCAATAACCGGGCACTTATAAACCTGCGATAAATACACACATAACTTCGAAAAGCATCGATTAGTCATTGGTGTGTGCCATGGTAAAACCTGGGATCGAACCCGAGACCTCGTCTCAGCAGTCCATTACTCATACCACTAGACTACCGCGGCATAACACTGATTTATATTTTACTAATTCTTCAAAGAATGTACCAGGCTATACGAAAACTGTCGAAATATTTTGTCACAACAACGATTCCGACATAATCTTTTGCCTTTATTTTTCGCACACATGATTATTAACAGAAAACACAACAACTATGATAAGAATATTTGTAATTTATTTGTTTGGCCCATAATATAACAAAATAATAACTGAGTTTTGCAAAATTAGGTTATCTGTGTAATAAATTACAAAATTACTAAAATATGTCTGGCACGTGGTCAGTAGGAAATCAAAGCAGACATTACAAAATGATTCTTTTTATGTATGTTAAATGCAGCAAACTGTTTGATTTAATACCTTTTTTTTCGCTTTACACAAATATTTAGCCTAATGGTAGATTTGCACAAATATGACCAAACACTTTGTCCGAAACATTCAACCCCATTTTACAATTTTTGTTTTTTTTTTAGTGGCTTTGCACAAACTACCTTTATTAGTGTGCGAATCGAAGCCTCTAGATAAATGTGGTGGCAATTCGCACATTTTGTATTTTCACGAGAAAAAGATCGATAGTAGGTACATGATATAACCCGATGGGGCTATCTCGAAACCGGAAATTGCCCTGGGTCAGTCGGGGTGCGAGGAAAATGCCTTGACGGCGTGCGATGTTAGTCGGTTCAAGCCCGACATAACGTCCCCCGCTCAAATAAAAATGTACCTGACGTAAAGATGAGCATGTCTATTTGCATTGGTGTTTCTATGTACTTATGTAAATAAGTACTGTAGCGTCCGGGGGTTGGACGCCACAATACCTCGTGTTGATAATAAGATAAACACACGGATAAATAGTTATATGATCATTTATTAATTCAACAAAGCTTCCTATATCGGGTTTAGGGAGGTTTTTACGCGTATATATTTATCTTTAAACGAACTAGGGAATCGCGAACTCCGCTCAAGGACTGAGCCTAAATTTAATACACTTATATCTTCTCTTCGGCCGGCGGACCCGGGCGGCGCGTCAAGTCGCCCGCTGTCAGCCGCACAGCCGAATACACCACGCAGCAATTGTTTTTTCTTCCCTACGCTCTATTTAAATCAAATGAGTAATTATTTTTAAACTCTGACACATGATGGCCAGGTAAACGAACCGTGGTGTGTCGAACGAGGTCGCACACCACAGTACCTAATTATTAAATATATAAATATTCTAGAACATTCTGCACAGAGCGCTAACTAGACTCAGAGTAGGCATAGCTTAATTAGCTTGTAATATGTATTGAACAATGCGGATTTAGATTCATTTTTCTGTAAAATATTAACATAAATATACCAAGACCGAAGACCGTTTATTTGTCCGTGTTCAAGAAACTATTCTTAGTATACCATGTCTTAGGTAGATAGATATTAATTTTACCTATTATATTTAGAAGTCACAGATACAATAAAGAACTTAGGTATTGAAAAGACACAAATCTCACGTTGACATTGTAATGTAGCCAAATTGAAGATATAAAGTGCCGTCATTACTCCACAATACGATGTACAATTGAATAACGATTTTAATGCGCACACGGTGAACAAGGGTCCGACTAACTAGGGTTGTTGCAATATTTGATCGATGAAAATTATTTGTCTTTACCTAATTTTGATTTGTACAATTAAAGACGAGATGCTTGTAGTAACATATAGTATATAAACGTTACTCCACGCCCGTATCCTCGAAGGGGTAGGCAGAGGTGTATTACACTATTATTGTAGCAACGGTGATTTCTATCTTCTTTTGGTATTATATTTTTATTTTACTTTTTGCTCCCAGTGCAACCAAATTAAGAAGTATATTTAATTTATGTATAACATTTATATGCCACTTATAAAACATCAAAGAAAAAGATAATAAAAGCTAACTAATGTTTCCCAAAGTATCTCGTTCTATCTCTTCCTGTAAGTATACAAGGCGACTAAGTTACAGAGATGTTCTCCATTCGACAGTAAACATACGGTAAAGTCCATAAAAAAGTGCCCGGTTGCCTACAATAGGCCGCATAATAGGGGGCGACCGACCGCTATCATGCGGGACTGAAAATATAGTAATGAAATATGAGTGTTAATGTTCCATTGCATCAGGTATATTCAAGTGTGACTATTTGAAAATCTGTATGTTTTAATTTATAACAATTTATTTCTATCGATAATCTTAACCCGTCACATCACTAAGTAGACAGATCTAAACTGTAGTGTACTTGTGAGAAACAAGTCGTCACAATGCCGGTCGAGTGGATACGGGACACGGTTGTTTGATGATCAATAAGCCAAGAGCATGCCAAAACATTTTGGGACAATAGATTATACTTTGCCATGGTCGTCAAAGAAACTTTCAATATACAAATGAAATTACTGCCTTGGTGGCGTTAGCGCTCTACTGTGTATGAGGTCTTGGGTTCGATTTCTGGGTTGATCAAAGTGAAAATTCAAAACCTGAAAACGCGGCCAAATGCCTTTTAAGCCTCTGGCTGTGCGACTAAGAAAGAAAGTACTGAATCATTACACAAGGAAATTTTTTTCATTGGTAAAGAGGATATTTCTGTACCTGCGTATCGCGACAGAAGGCGCTTTGATCGATTCACTCTCTTTAATCGTAAAGATTGATTTAGGGCATGTCCTGTATATCGACGATAAGCACCGAGCTTCAGGTCTTGTTTTATAATAAGTGACAGAGTCCTAGCGGGAATCTTCATTTCTCGCGATAAGATTTTTTGCTTCCTTATGGGGTTTCGACGAATTCTGGCTTTAACAGCATTAATAGCCTTTGTAGTTCTAACAGCACGCGGCCGCCCCGACCTTTTCTGGTCTTTGACAGACGAAGTGTTGTTGTATTTATTGATAGTACGAGATACGAACATACGGCTGAGGCTCTGTCGCAAAATGACCACTTCTCAAAATGACTACAGGTAGCAAAATGTCCCTTTCTCAGAATGTCCCGAGCGAGCGAAGCCAGCGTGCCGCGGCACGGCCGGCGAAGTGCTGGAATTGATTTGTTTAATAACAATATAATTATTATAGTAGTTTATTATGTTTATTACCTGTAAATTATTTGTCCGGCGCTTCGCCGGCCGCTGTACGCGGCACGCTGGCTTCGCTCGCTCGGCTCGCGCTCTGTTGAAGTCACAGTTCTAACCTAACCTAACCCACAAGTAATTTAATGCCTGTTTGAGGAAGGGTCATTTTGCGAAAGGGACATTCTGAGAAAGGGACATTTTGCTACCTGTAGTCATTTTGAGAAGTGGTCATTTTGCGACGGAACCACGGCTGATACCAAGATTTTGAAGTGTCTGGAATATGACCGACGGCTCCATACCCACTTTGTGCAAGGCGATCACTGCGATCCTATTTTCTTTAACACCCCATTTCATATTGTAATTCGATAATGAACACGAAAAAAAAGAATGTGAAATGGCGCGAAATCGAAAGAAGTTTTTAAAATAATATACGTGTTCCAAATTCAAAATAATTAAAAAGTTGAAAAAGAAAGAAAATTTTTATGTAACAGTATTTATGACCAGACTAGTTATAGATTTGTATACACTGATCTGCTTGCCGAATCATATTTGTTTTTCAATATTAGCAGTACAGAATAAAACCTACGAATACTACAAGACATCGTGCGTATTTGAAATTTTAATATCACTTGCTTTAAATGTGAAAGATAATGTCGTGAGGAAACGTACACATCGGATCGTTCTACATGTTTTTTTTTTCAAAGGCTAGGTAAAGGCTACACTCTAGGTTTCATAGTATAACATATCGGTTAATTGGTACCATATTGGTGTATGGGGCCCCTGCAAGCCGCTACTCTATAGGCCAGGCCTACCATGAAATGTACCTATAACCGCAATTGCGGGCCCGCACGAAACATGAACGAAATAAGTGTCATTTAAAAAAAAAAAGCAAAAAAAAGGTACCATGAAGTTGCTTCGGATTTCATTCTTTCGGTCAGGACCATAAAGTATGTTCGAGACTGAATCAAACATATCAAGGAGGTTTTCGTTTTCAATATATTTCTCTTTAAAATGAACTGTTATAAACCAACATGATAAAAAATAAATTCCTTTGTATTGTAATATGACAACCTTTAGACCTTTTGAAATAAGTAGTATATAGTAGGTATCGTGGTATAATTTTATTTTATCTTTTGGCGGCTTCCAAAATTCGGAATTTTGGGGTTTCATGGTAGGGTTTAGGCAGAATGAACTGTCATGTGCAGTTTTCGGTCCCGATTGCGGGATGCCTTTCATGGTACCGATTGCCCGAAATTTCAGTCCTCAATTGCGGATGTACGTTTCATGGTTGGCCTGCAGCTCATTGACGGATGACGTCTGACGCAGGCTTTACTTTCAGAGTTGGGTGCTCCAAATTGCATGCTTTGGATTCAAAAAGTTAACCATTAGGATGATGAAGAGTTTATAGTGTCGTATGCTAAGATTTTGTTATTTATATAGTAAAACTCAGAATATCTAAGTCTTGAGTACAAATTAATCTCACTACACTAACAGGTCATTTATTTTCGTGCGTATATACCCTTGGATACCCCCCGCTGGCCAACGGTGGAGGTTATGTCGGACTCAAACCGACTTAAACCGCATGCCGTCTCGGGTCATCAGCCGGGGTGTATGGTGTGGGGGGTGTGGGGGTGGCCCATAACGCAATTCTTTCTCACCCCGACTGACCCGGTTTCGAGATAGCCCCCTTGGGTTAGGGAACCAGTGTCCCCTTCTTGCCCCCGGAAAACGGGGGGAGCGTGCAACGCACCGTCGCCCCGGCCAGCTTCTGCTAGGGGTGACAGTCGGCTTCACCTGTCACCCCCAGACCTGCGCACATGGAGGACGGAGGTCATTGAGCATCCTCCGACGTCTGAGTCGTGTCCGCGCCTCCCGGTCTCTGCTACTGCACTAACGGGACCTAATAGCCAATTTGCCCGCCAATCTCTTGATGATGAATGTGCCAATAAGAGCCGTAATAATTTGACCCTGCAGGGCTCATGCATATCTTGTTATCTGAGATACCGCTAGCAGACACATTCTTACATTAATGATTGACGTTCAGCTAGAAGCTTTTGACAGTTTTGACTGTGTACAAAGCTGGATCTTGGGGCTTGTCGATAACCTCAAACTAACAAGCGGTATTGAACCTACTTAGCATATATTGCTTTATAGTTGTATTAGTATAGACGGCATCTGTGGCGTAGCGGTATTACATTCGACTGCTACGACAGGGGGGCGTGGGTTCGATTCTCGCTCAATGCGCCGCTTCCCGCTCATATTTGTATGCATGAATATATCTATTTGCATTAGTCTGGGTGTTTCTATGTAATATTATGTATGTATTTACAAAAAAAAGTATAGAAGTACGTTTATATATTCTAGAACCCATAACACAAGCTAGTTAAACTATGCTTACTTTGGGACTAACAAGCGCTGTGTGGAATGTCGTAAAATATTTATTTATTTATTTATGGAAAAAATGGTTATTCATCGACAGGAGCCCGATTCAGTTAATTTACATTATTTTTTTTATATGTGTACGTGTACTAGTGTACACAGGTAAGAAGTGAAACTTCTTTATGACCTTATTTTTTGAAAAATGATCTACTATATGCAACTTTACAGAAATTGGTTAAATAAAGTTAAATTAGATAAAGTTTAACAAAAGGCTTTTATTATCATAGACATGAATACAAATAATACAATTATTTCATTTTACCTTATTACTACTAAGATTATTACAGCATTTCATTAAAGTACAAAACAGTCGTATTAGTTAATAATAACTAGTTTTAATGGAATTATATACATTGACCGATAGTTACGATCAAAAACTGAGGTTAACTTTAAATAACTTGAAAAAAATGTATACCTTTCACCACCCACCAACCCACCAACCCACGTGTTAGAAAAAGAGATATAATTACTTACTTTTTTTAGAAATTCACTGGAATTAGAATTAAAATAAATTCTTTGATTTTGCTGACCACTATCAGTCGAATAAATCAACTTTTTTTTTAAAGATGGCGCTGTATGGCGATTGTAACTGAAAAATGTGACGGTAAATTTTTTCCAACGCCGATAAAGAAGTTTCACTTCAAACCATGTTATTTCAAAACAAACGAAGACTTATAAAATTAAAATTTCAAAATCTAACTGAAAACGCAATCTATTATGAAGTTAAGCAATTATGAAAACGTATTTATTTTGATAGATCATAGTGAATACCAAAGCTTTTTATACATTTTTCTTTCTGAACTAATCAAATTGAAAACCCACAAGTTTTGGAAATACAATAATGTTAACGGGAAATTAACGCGATCATGTATCTGGCACACTATACACAATACAATACAATACAATGGTCGTCGTCAGATCACGGCCAGTGTAACCTAGTCGAAACGTCAGGCAATCCAAAGCATGATCACGTTAATTCCCGTTAACATTATTGTATATCAAGCATGGAACACGAAAGTATAAAAATTTGTATCGCTTTGGTACTTTGGTGTGGTGTTGTGGACTAAAACCACACGCCGTCTCGGGTCTTCAGACGCCGGGGTGTAAGGTTACCCATAGAGCATATCCCTCGCACCCCGGCTGACCCTGGGCCATCTCACCACTAACAGCATCGCTCATCCTGTCTCCTCTGAAAGCAGAGGAGTACGGAGAGCGATGTGTTCCCGCCACGTTGGGTATTGGCCGACGATCAATGCCAACCCTATGAAGGGGTGAAGGGGAAGCCATTGACCGCCGCCCAGGGTGTACCGGCCGCTCCGATTCCGTTCCCCCCGGACTGCAGTGGGATCGAATCGGAGCGACACTCGAGGAGGTTACCCAACACACACCCCAACCAATTTGGACCTATGTAGGACAAATAAATTTACATAAATTGAATTTGATCGTGTGTAACCACGAAGTATCTAAAGAGCTCTACGAGTTCTAAGAGCTCTAAGAGCTCTCTAGTACCTACCTACTTAAACTCAACATAGAAGCTGTCCGTGAGTAGCCGGCTGCTATCAACTAGCCATAAAACAAATAAACACTTCATTATTCCCGACAATTGTTAACGAAATAATATAACGAAGACTGCTCACATGTACCGCGTCTTTATGCTAATTATAATTATAGTATCGTTGTAAAAGGGAGAGGCGGGAGTGTGTAAGGGCCTTAAAACTTGTTGAACTGAAGAGAGCCTTTGACTGTACATTAAGAAAGAATATTAGTAACCGAAATTAGTAATATTCCCCCTAACCCCTCCAGCTAAGCTAAATTGCTTGTGTTAGGAGTGGGTTCACGTCGGTAGTGTAATGGCCAGGATTCGAACCCGGGACCTCTTGATCGTAGGGTCGACTCCTTAACCAGTAAGCTACCGACGCTTGAAAAGATTCGCGCTTTGATTCCCGCTCCGTGCAAATATTTGTAGATATGCAGGTTCAGGGAGATTGTCTATGTTCTTTAACATTCATTAAGATTTGTGACTAAAGGCAGTGACAGAAAACAGAGATTTGTTTCGTTCTTTTAGAGGTGGGTACACTTTTTTTTTTAATTTGTGTGTACACTTTTTTACCCGACTGCCAAGGAAGGGTTATGTTTTTCGCGCGTAATAATGCATGTGGGATACATTAAATCTATTAGGTTTATAATTTGCAAATGGGAACCGCCCGCTATCAAACTTGTTTCGGTATTTTTAGCAGCAGTGAGGTTTTTAGCATTTATTATTTACCTTTAATTTCATATTCATATCGATATATTTGCAAAATTAAACCTAGTAACACTGGCGCAATAAAGATGAATCTAACGACAGCCGTTTAGGTAGTCACGGGGGAGCATGGGGACTGACATACTTACATCGCTTATTCCCAGTCGTCACCACTGGCTTCGTTCTCACTGGGGACAAACGAGAAAAAAAATACCATTTGTTTGTCAGTGGTGACGAAGAGAAAATGAAATATTAGTTGTCACCAGTGGTGACAATCGGGATTAAGGAAAATCCTAATTGTTTCCAGTGGTGACGTTTGAGATTATGAATTCCCGATTATTGTCAGTGGTAGAAAAATGTGGGTTTGTCATAAATATCGACAATTAAAACATCAACACCATAAAGATTTAGATCGGAAAAAGAGAACATCTAGGACGGGACTTGAACCCGCGACCGACTAGTCAGAGCATTCCCCCTGTAAGGGACTCCTTACAGGGGGAATGCTCTGACCAACTGAGCCACCTAGACACGTCCCAGATATTCGAAATTCTCCGATATATCATATACGTCTTATGGCGACGTTGGAGCCATCTACCGTAATTCTTGACTGTTGAAATTAATGACTGTAAAGTTATTCATTGTTTTCGTAGTTCGCAAGAATTACGGTAGATGGCTCCAACGTCGCCTTAAGACGTATATGATATATCAGAGAATTTCGAATATCTGGGACCCTGTAAGGGACTGGTCGCGGGTTCAAGTCCCGTCCTAGATGTTCTCTTTTTCCGATCTAAATCTTTAGAAAAAAGTAAGCATAAAAAATGCTTAAAAATTTAATTGAATCAACACCATAAGACCAACGATTAAAAATCTCAACACTTCAGAATGTCAAAGTCAAAGTTTAAAATCTCAAAGTGGTTCCGGCGCTTCGCCGGCCGCTGCCGCGCCACGGTCGCTACGCTCGCTAGGCTCGCGCTCTGTTGGGATCACAGTTCTAACCTAACCTAACCCACTGTTATCACTTCCTCTAAGTAGCAACCAAATTTTTTCCATGTTGAGATTTTAAACTTTGATCTTGTGAACTATTGACCTTAGATACCTTTTTTTTTGTGCGGAAATCGGACCGAATCGGATTTTTTGCCGGAGCCACTTTGAGATTTTAAACTTTGACCTTGTGAACTATTGACCTACTAAGCTGCTGACATTCTGAAGTGTTGAGATTTTTAATCGTTGGTCTTACTTATGGTGTTGATGTTTTAATTTTTTTTTTTTTTTTTTATG